>OY282599.1:12834383-14034383 GCA_958298965.1 Chrysolina haemoptera | reverse complement strand
AAACTGTTCGACAAGTCATGACGAATTTTTTTAGGCTAAGTCCAGACAATTTTTTTTTTTTCGAGATATGAAAAATTTTCACCAATAACTTTTTGTTTACCTGATCGAGTCCAACGATATTCTCCCTACACATTTTTCCATATCTAGTTTAGTTTTTGAGATTTTGATGCTTTCGTAACAATAATTACCTAATAGTGGAACTACCTACAGCGGACACTACATAGCCTACTGTAGACCTCTGCGAGAACGTGGCATGAATCTAATGATTCACTTGAAAGCCCCATTTCATCTGAATCCCTCATGAGCAAAATACCTATGATCTCTTCTGAGAGCAGGAAGACATTTTAGATTACACTAAGCTATTTCGTTTGTATTTTACATTATATTGTGTGTATAATACGGACTTACTCAAATTTGTCGAAACGAAACTGTTCGACAAGTCACGACGAATTTTTTTTAGGCTAAGTCCAGACACAATTTTTTTTTTCGAGATATGAAAAATTTTCACCAATAACTTTTTGTTTACCTGATCGAGTCCAACGATATTCTCCCTACACATTTTTCCATATCTAGTTTAGTTTTTGAGATTTGATGCTTTCGTAACAATAATTACCTAATGGTGGAACTACCTACAGCGGACACTACATAGCCTACTGTAGACCTCCGCGAGCACGTGACATGAACATAATGATTCACTTGAAACCCCAATTTTATCTGAATCCCTCATGAGCAAAATGCCTATGATCTCCCTGAGAGCAGGAAGACCTTTCAGATTATACTAAGCTATTTCGTTTGTATTTTACATTATATTGTGTGTATAATACGGACTTATTCAAATTCGTCGAAACGAAACTATTCGACAAGTCACGACGAATTTTTTTAGGCTAAGTCCAGACACAATTTTTTTTTCAGGATATGAAAAATTTTCATCAATAACTTTTTGTTTACCCAATCGAGTCCAACGATATTCTCCCTACACATTTTTCCATATCTAGTTTAGTTTTTGAGATTTTGATGCTTTCGTAACAATAATTACCTAATGGTGGAACTACCTACAGCGGACACTACATAGCCTACTGTAGACCTCCGCGAGCACGTGGCATGAACATAATGATTCACTTGAAACCCCAATTTCATCTGAATCCCTCATGTTCCCTCATGTTCTCTTCTATGAGCAGGAAGACCTATCAGATACTTAATTTTATTTCATATTTCGTTTGTATTTTACATTACATTGTATGTATAAAACGGACTTATTCAAATTCGTCGAAACGAAACTGTTCGACAAGTCACGACGAATTTTTTTAGGCTAAGTCCAGACACAATTTTTTTTTTCAGGATATGAAAAATTTTCATCAATAACTTTTTGTTTACCTAATCGAGTCCAACGATATTCTCCCTACACATTTTTCCATATCTATTTTAGTTTCTGAGATTTTGATGCTTTCATAACAATTATTAAATAATAGTGGAACTACCTACAGCGGACACTACATAGCCTACTGTAGACCTCCGCGAGCACGTGGCATGAACATAATGATTCACTTGAAACCCCCATTCCATCTGAATCCTTCATGTTCCCTCATGTTCTCTTCTATGAGCAGGAAGACCAATAAGATACTTAGTTTTATTTAATATTTCGTTTGTATTTTACTTAACATTGTATGTATATTACAGACTTATTCAAATTCGTCGAAACGAAACTGTTCGACAAGTCATGACGAATTTTTTTAGGCTAAGTCCAGACAATTTTTTTTTTTTCGAGATATGAAAAATTTTCACCAATAACTTTTTGTTTACCTGATCGAGTCCAACGATATTCTCCCTACACATTTTTCCATATCTAGTTTAGTTTTTGAGATTTTGATGCTTTCGTAACAATAATTACCTAATAGTGGAACTACCTACAGCGGACACTACATAGCCTACTGTAGACCTCTGCGAGAACGTGGCATGAACCTAATGATTCACTTGAAAGCCCCATTTCATCTGAATCCCTCATGAGCAAAATACCTATGATCTCTTCTGAGAGCAGGAAGACATTTTAGATTACACTAAGCTATTTCGTTTGTATTTTACATTATATTGTGTGTATAATACGGACTTACTCAAATTTGTCGAAACGAAACTGTTCGACAAGTCACGACGAATTTTTTTTAGGCTAAGTCCAGACACAATTTTTTTTTTCGAGATATGAAAAATTTTCACCAATAACTTTTTGTTTACCTGATCGAGTCCAACGATATTCTCCCTACACATTTTTCCATATCTAGTTTAGTTTTTGAGATTTTGATGCTTTCGTAACAATAATTACCTAATGGTGGAACTAGGTAGCTGTAGGTACAGCGGACACTACATAGCCTACTGTAGACCTCCGCAAGCACGTGGCATGAACATAATGATTCACTTGAAACCCCCATTCCATCTGAATCCCTCATGTTCCCTCATGTTCTCTTCTATGAGCAGGAAGACCTATCAGATACTTAATTTTATTTCATATTTCGTTTGTATTTTACATTACATTGTATGTATACTACGGACTTATTTAAATTCGTCGAAACTGTTCGACAAGTCATGACGAATTTTTTTCGGCTAAGTCCAGACTCAATTTTTTTTTTGATATATGAAAAATTTTCACCAATAACTTTTTGTTTACCTGATCGAGTCCAACGATATTCTCCCCACACATTTTTCCATATCTATTTTAGTTTTTGAGATTTTGATGCTTTCATAACAATAATAAACTAATAGTGGAACTACCTAGAGCGGACACTACATGGCCTACTGTAGAACTCTGCGAGAACGTGGCATGAACCTAATGATTCACTTGAAAGCTCCATTTCATCTGAATCCCTCATGAGCAAAATGCCTATGATCTCTTCTGAGAGCCGGAAGACATTTTAGATTATACTAAGCTATTTCGTTTCTATTTTACATTATATTGTGTGTATAATACGGACTTACTCAAATTCGTCGAAACGAAACTGTTCGACAAGTCACGACGAATTTTTTTTAGGCTAAGTCCAGACACAATTTTTTTTTTCAAAATATGAAAAATTTTCAGCAATAACTTTTTGTTTACCTGATCGAGTCCAACGATATTCTCCCTAAACATTTTTCCATATCTAGTTTAGTTTTTGAGATTTTGATGCTTTCGTAACAATAATTACCTAATGGTGGAACTACCTACAGCGGACACTACATAGCCTACTGTAGACCTCCGCGAGCACGTGGCATGAACATAATGATTCACTTGAAACCCCCATTCCATCTGAATCCCTCATGTTCCCTCATGTTCTCTTCTATGAGCAGGAAGACCAATAAGATACTTAGTTTTATTCAATATTTCGTTTGTATTTTACTTAACATTGTATGTATATTACAGACTTATTCAAATTCGTCGAAACGAAACTGTTCGACAAGTCATGACGAATTTTTTTAGGCTAAGTCCAGACACAATTTTTTTTTTTCGAGATATGCAAAATTTTCACATATAACTTTTTGTTTACCTGATCGAGTCCAACGATATTCTCCCTACACATTTTTCCATATCTAGTTTAGTTTTTGAGATTTTGATGCTTTCGTAACAATATCTAATGGTGGAACTACCTACAGCGGATACTACATAGCCTACTGTAGACCTCCTCGAGCACGTGGCATGAACATAATGATTCACTTGAAACCCCCATTCCATCTGAATCCCTCATGTTCCCACATGTTCTCTTCTATGAGCAGGAAGACCTATCAGATACTTAATTTTATTTCATATTTCGTTTGTATCTTACATTACATTGTATGTATAATACGGACTTATTCAAATTCGTCGAAACGAAACTGTTCGACAAGTCATGACGAATTTTTTTAGGCAAAGTCCAGACACAATTTTTTTTTTCGAGATATGAAAAATTTTCACATATAACTTTTTGTTTACCTGATCGAGTCCAACGATATTCTCCCTACACATTTTTCCATATCTAGTTTAGTTTTTGAGATTTTGATGCTTTCGTAACAATATCTAATGGTGGAACTACCTACAGCGGACACTACATAGCCTACTGTAGACCTCCTCGAGCACGTGGCATGAACATAATGATTCACTTGAAACCCCCATTCCATCTGAATCCCTCATGTTCCCTCATGTTCTCTTCTATGAGCAGGAAGACCTATCAGATACTTTGTTTTATTTCATATTACTTTTGTATTTTACATTACTTTGTATGTATAAAACGGACTTATTCAAATTCGTCGAAACGAAACTGTTCGACAAGTCACGACGAATTTTATTAGGCTAAGTCCAGACACAATTTTTTTTTTCGAGATATGAAAAATTTTCACCAGTAACTTTTTGTTTACCTGATCGAGTCCAACGATATTCTCCCTAAACATTTTTCCATATCTAGTTTAGTTTTTGAGATTTTGATGCTTTCGTAACAATAATTACCTAATGGTGGAACTACCTACAGCGGACACTACATAGCCTACTGTAGACCTCCTCGAGCACGTGGCATGAACATAATGATTCACTTGAAAGCCCCATTTCATCTGAATCCCTCATGAGCAAAATACCTATGTTCTCTTCTATGAGCAGGAAGACCTATCAGATACTTAATTTTATTTCATATTTCGTTTGTATTTTACATTACATTGTATGTATAAAACGGACTTATTCAAATTCGTCGAAACGAAACTGTTCGACAAGTCACGACGAATTTTTTTAGGCTAAGTCCAGACACAATTTTTTTTTTCAGGATATGAAAAATTTTCATCAATAACTTTTTGTTTACCTAATCGAGTCCAACGATATTCTCCCTACACATTTTTCCATATCTATTTTAGTTTCTGAGATTTTGATGCTTTCATAACAATTATTAAATAATAGTGGAACTACCTACAGCGGACACTACATAGCCTACTGTAGACCTCCGCGAGCACGTGGCATGAACATAATGATTCACTTGAAACCCCCATTCCATCTGAATCCCTCATGAGCAAAATACCTATGATCTCTTCTGAGAGCAGGAAGACATTTTAGATTACACTAAGCTATTTCGTTTGTATTTTACATTATATTGTGTGTATAATACGGACTTACTCAAATTTGTCGAAACGAAACTGTTCGACAAGTCACGACGAATTTTTTTTAGGCTAAGTCCAGACACAATTTTTTTTTTCGAGATATGAAAAATTTTCACCAATAACTTTTTGTTTACCTGATCGAGTCCAAGAATATTCTCCCTACACATTTTTCCATATCTAGTTTAGTTTTTGAGATTTTGATGCTTTCGTAACAATAATTACCTAATGGTGGAACTAGGTAGCTGTAGGTACAGCGGACACTACATAGCCTACTGTAGACCTCCGCAAGCACGTGGCATGAACATAATGATTCACTTGAAACCCCCATTCCATCTGAATCCCTCATGTTCCCTCATGTTCTCTTCTATGAGCAGGAAGACCTATCAGATACTTAATTTTATTTCATATTTCGTTTGTATTTTACATTACATTGTATGTATACTACGGACTTACTTAAATTCGTCGAAACTGTTCGACAAGTCATGACGAATTTTTTTCGGCTAAGTCCAGACTCAATTTTTTTTTTGATATATGAAAAATTTTCACCAATAACTTTTTGTTTACCTGATCGAGTCCAACGATATTCTCCCCACACATTTTTCCATATCTATTTTAGTTTTTGAGATTTTGATGCTTTCATAACAATAATAAACTAATAGTGGAACTACCTAGAGCGGACACTACATGGCCTACTGTAGAACTCTGCGAGAACGTGGCATGAACCTAATGATTCACTTGAAAGCTCCATTTCATCTGAATCCCTCATGAGCAAAATGCCTATGATCTCTTCTGAGA
The DNA here is from genome assembly GCA_958298965.1 of Chrysolina haemoptera. NCBI lineage: Eukaryota > Metazoa > Arthropoda > Insecta > Coleoptera > Chrysomelidae > Chrysolina > Chrysolina haemoptera. The sequence continues at coordinate 14,028,512 of OY282599.1, read as the reverse complement.
GCCGGAAGACATTTTAGATTATACTAAGCTATTTCGTTTGTATTTTACATTATATTGTGTGTATAATACGGACTTACTCAAATTCGTCGAAACGAAACTGTTCGACAAGTCACGACGAATTTTTTTTAGGCTAAGTCCAGACACAATTTTTTTTTTCAAAATATGAAAAATTTTCAGCAATAACTTTTTGTTTACCTGATCGAGTCCAACGATATTCTCCCTAAACATTTTTCCATATCTAGTTTAGTTTTTGAGATTTTGATGCTTTCGTAACAATAATTACCTAATGGTGGAACTACCTACAGCGGACACTACATAGCCTACTGTAGACCTCCGCGAGCACGTGGCATGAACATAATGATTCACTTGAAACCCCCATTCCATCTGAATCCCTCATGTTCCCTCATGTTCTCTTCTATGAGCAGGAAGACCAATAAGATACTTAGTTTTATTCAATATTTCGTTTGTATTTTACTTAACATTGTATGTATATTACAGACTTATTCAAATTCGTCGAAACGAAACTGTTCGACAAGTCATGACGAATTTTTTTAGGCTAAGTCCAGACACAATTTTTTTTTTTCGAGATATGCAAAATTTTCACATATAACTTTTTGTTTACCTGATCGAGTCCAACGATATTCTCCCTACACATTTTTCCATATCTAGTTTAGTTTTTGAGATTTTGATGCTTTCGTAACAATATCTAATGGTGGAACTACCTACAGCGGACACTACATAGCCTACTGTAGACCTCCTCGAGCACGTGGCATGAACATAATGATTCACTTGAAACCCCCATTCCATCTGAATCCCTCATGTTCCCACATGTTCTCTTCTATGAGCAGGAAGACCTATCAGATACTTAATTTTATTTCATATTTCGTTTGTATCTTACATTACATTGTATGTATAATACGGACTTATTCAAATTCGTCGAAACGAAACTGTTCGACAAGTCATGACGAATTTTTTTAGGCAAAGTCCAGACACAATTTTTTTTTTCGAGATATGAAAAATTTTCACATATAACTTTTTGTTTACCTGATCGAGTCCAACGATATTCTCCCTACACATTTTTCCATATCTAGTTTAGTTTTTGAGATTTTGATGCTTTCGTAACAATATCTAATGGTGGAACTACCTACAGCGGACACTACATAGCCTACTGTAGACCTCCTCGAGCACGTGGCATGAACATAATGATTCACTTGAAACCCCCATTCCATCTGAATCCCTCATGTTCCCTCATGTTCTCTTCTATGAGCAGGAAGACCTATCAGATACTTTGTTTTATTTCATATTACTTTTGTATTTTACATTACTTTGTATGTATAAAACGGACTTATTCAAATTCGTCGAAACGAAACTGTTCGACAAGTCACGACGAATTTTATTAGGCTAAGTCCAGACACAATTTTTTTTTTCGAGATATGAAAAATTTTCACCAGTAACTTTTTGTTTACCTGATCGAGTCCAACGATATTCTCCCTAAACATTTTTCCATATCTAGTTTAGTTTTTGAGATTTTGATGCTTTCGTAACAATAATTACCTAATGGTGGAACTACCTACAGCGGACACTACATAGCCTACTGTAGACCTCCTCGAGCACGTGGCATGAACATAATGATTCACTTGAAAGCCCCATTTCATCTGAATCCCTCATGAGCAAAATACCTATGTTCTCTTCTATGAGCAGGAAGACCTATCAGATACTTAATTTTATTTCATATTTCGTTTGTATTTTACATTACATTGTATGTATAAAACGGACTTATTCAAATTCGTCGAAACGAAACTGTTCGACAAGTCACGACGAATTTTTTTAGGCTAAGTCCAGACACAATTTTTTTTTTCGAGATATGAAAAATTTTCAGCAATAACTTTTTGTTTTCCTGATCGAGTCCAACGATATTCTCCCTAAACATTTTTCCATATCTAGTTTAGTTTTTGAGATTTTGATGCTTTCGTAACAATAATTACCTAATGGTGGAACTACCTACAGCGGACACTACATAGCCTACTGTAGACCTCCGCGAGCACGTGGCATGAAGATAATGATTCACTTGAAACCCCCATTCCATCTGAATCCCTCATGTTCCCTCATGTTCTCTTCTATGAGCAGGAAGACCAATAAGATACTTAGTTTTATTTAATATTTCGTTTGTATTTTACTTAACATTGTATGTATATTACAGACTTATTCAAATTCGTCGAAACGAAACTGTTCGACAAGTCATGACGAATTTTTTTAGGCTAAGTCCAGACAATTTTTTTTTTTCGAGATATGAAAAATTTTCACTAATAACTTTTTGTTTACCTTATCGAGTCCAACGATATTCTCCCTACACATTATTCCATATCTAGTTTAGTTTTTGAGATTTTGATTCTTTCGTAACAATAATTACCTAATGGTGGAACTACCTACAGCGGACACTACATAGCCTACTGTAGACCTCCGCGAGCACGTGACATGAACATAATGATTCACTTGAAACCCCAATTTCATCTGAATCCCTCATGAGCAAAATGCCTATGATCTCCCTGAGAGCAGGAAGACCTTTCAGATTATACTAAGCTATTTCGTTTGTATTTTACATTATATTGTGTGTATAATACGGACTTATTCAAATTCGTCGAAACGAAACTGTTCGACAAGTCACGACGAATTTTTTTAGGCTAAGTCCAGACACAATTTTTTTTTCAGGATATGAAAAATTTTCATCAATAACTTTTTGTTTACCTAATCGAGTCCAACGATATTCTCCCTACACATTTTTCCATATCTATTTTAGTTTCTGAGATTTTGATGCTTTCATAACAATTATTAAATAATAGTGGAACTACCTACAGCGGACACTACATAGCCTACTGTAGACCTCCGCGAGCACGTGGCATGAACATAATGATTCACTTGAAACCCCCATTCCATCTGAATCCTTCATGTTCCCTCATGTTCTCTTCTATGAGCAGGAAGACCAATAAGATACTTAGTTTTATTTAATATTTCGTTTGTATTTTACTTAACATTGTATGTATATTACAGACTTATTCAAATTCGTCGAAACGAAACTGTTCGACAAGTCATGACGAATTTTTTTAGGCTAAGTCCAGACAATTTTTTTTTTTTCGAGATATGAAAAATTTTCACCAATAACTTTTTGTTTACCTGATCGAGTCCAACGATATTCTCCCTACACATTTTTCAATATCTAGTTTAGTTTTTGAGATTTTGATGCTTTCGTAACAATAATTACCTAATAGTGGAACTACCTACAGCGGACACTACATAGCCTACTGTAGACCTCTGCGAGAACGTGGCATGAACCTAATGATTCACTTGAAAGCCCCATTTCATCTGAATCCCTCATGAGCAAAATACCTATGATCTCTTCTGAGAGCAGGAAGACATTTTAGATTACACTAAGCTATTTCGTTTGTATTTTACATTATATTGTGTGTATAATACGGACTTACTCAAATTTGTCGAAACGAAACTGTTCGACAAGTCACGACGAATTTTTTTTAGGCTAAGTCCAGACACAATTTTTTTTTTCGAGATATGAAAAATTTTCACCAATAACTTTTTGTTTACCTGATCGAGTCCAACGATATTCTCCCTACACATTTTTCCATATCTAGTTTAGTTTTTGAGATTTTGATGCTTTCGTAACAATAATTACCTAATGGTGGAACTAGGTAGCTGTAGGTACAGCGGACACTACATAGCCTACTGTAGACCTCCGCAAGCACGTGGCATGAACATAATGATTCACTTGAAACCCCCATTCCATCTGAATCCCTCATGTTCCCTCATGTTCTCTTCTATGAGCAGGAAGACCTATCAGATACTTAATTTTATTTCATATTTCGTTTGTATTTTACATTACATTGTATGTATACTACGGACTTATTTAAATTCGTCGAAACTGTTCGACAAGTCATGACGAATTTTTTTCGGCTAAGTCCAGACTCAATTTTTTTTTTGATATATGAAAAATTTTCACCAATAACTTTTTGTTTACCTGATCGAGTCCAACGATATTCTCCCCACACATTTTTCCATATCTATTTTAGTTTTTGAGATTTTGATGCTTTCATAACAATAATAAACTAATAGTGGAACTACCTAGAGCGGACACTACATGGCCTACTGTAGAACTCTGCGAGAACGTGGCATGAACCTAATGATTCACTTGAAAGCTCCATTTCATCTGAATCCCTCATGAGCAAAATGCCTATGATCTCTTCTGAGAGCCGGAAGACATTTTAGATTATACTAAGCTATTTCGTTTGTATTTTACATTATATTGTGTGTATAATACGGACTTACTCAAATTCGTCGAAACGAAACTGTTCGACAAGTCACGACGAATTTTTTTTAGGCTAAGTCCAGACACAATTTTTTTTTTCAAAATATGAAAAATTTTCAGTTATAACTTTTTGTTTACCTGATCGAGTCCAACGATATTCTCCCTAAACATTTTTCCATATCTAGTTTAGTTTTTGAGATTTTGATGCTTTCGTAACAATAATTACCTAATGGTGGAACTACCTACAGCGGACACTACATAGCCTACTGTAGACCTCCGCGAGCACGTGGCATGAACATAATGATTCACTTGAAACCCCCATTCCATCTGAATCCCTCATGTTCCCTCATGTTCGCTTCTATGAGCAGGAAGACCAATAAGATACTTAGTTTTATTCAATATTTCGTTTGTGTTTTACTTAACATTGTATGTATATTACAGACTTATTCAAATTCGTCGAAACGAAACTGTTCGACAAGTCATGACGAATTTTTTTAGGCTAAGTCCAGACACAATTTTTTTTTTTCGAGATATGCAAAATTTTCACATATAACTTTTTGTTTACCTGATCGAGTCCAACGATATTCTCCCTACACATTTTTCCATATCTAGTTTAGTTTTTGAGATTTTGATGCTTTCGTAACAATATCTAATGGTGGAACTACCTACAGCGGACACTACATAGCCTACTGTAGACCTCCTCGAGCACGTGGCATGAACATAATGATTCACTTGAAACCCCCATTCCATCTGAATCCCTCATGTTCCCACATGTTCTCTTCTATGAGCAGGAAGACCTATCAGATACTTAATTTTATTTCATATTTCGTTTGTATCTTACATTACATTGTATGTATAATACGGACTTATTCAAATTCGTCGAAACGAAACTGTTCGACAAGTCATGACGAATTTTTTTAGGCAAAGTCCAGACACAATTTTTTTTTTCGAGATATGAAAAATTTTCACATATAACTTTTTGTTTACCTGATCGAGTCCAACGATATTCTCCCTACACATTTTTCCATATCTAGTTTAGTTTTTGAGATTTTGATGCTTTCGTAACAATATCTAATGGTGGAACTACCTACAGCGGACACTACATAGCCTACTGTAGACCTCCTCGAGCACGTGGCATGAACATAATGATTCACTTGAAACCCCCATTCCATCTGAATCCCTCATGTTCCCTCATGTTCTCTTCTATGAGCAGGAAGACCTATCAGATACTTTGTTTTATTTCATATTACTTTTGTATTTTACATTACTTTGTATGTATAAAACGGACTTATTCAAATTCGTCGAAACGAAACTGTTCGACAAGTCACGACGAATTTTATTAGGCTAAGTCCAGACACAATTTTTTTTTTCGAGATATGAAAAATTTTCATCAATAACTTTTTGTTTACCTGATCGAGTCCAACGATATTCTCCCTAAACATTTTTCCATATCTAGTTTAGTTTTTGAGATTTTGATGCTTTCGTAACAATAATTACCTAATGGTGGAACTACCTACAGCGGACACTACATAGCCTACTGTAGACCTCCGCGAGCACGTGGCATGAAGATAATGATTCACTTGAAACCCATATTCCATCTGAATCCCTCATGTTCCCTCATGTTCTCTTCTATGAGCAGGAAGACCAATAAGATACTTAGTTTTATTTAATATTTCGTTTGTATTTTACTTAACATTGTATGTATATTACAGACTTATTCAAATTCGTCGAAACGAAACTGTTCGACAAGTCATGACGAATTTTTTTAGGCTAAGTCCAGACAATTTTTTTTTTTCGAGATATGAAAAATTTTCACTAATAACTTTTTGTTTACCTTATCGAGTCCAACGATATTCTCCCTACACATTATTCCATATCTAGTTTAGTTTTTGAGATTTTGATTCTTTCGTAACAATAATTACCTAATGGTGGAACTACCTACAGCGGACACTACATAGCCTACTGTAGACCTCCGCGAGCACGTGACATGAACATAATGATTCACTTGAAAGCCCCATTTCATCTGAATCCCTCATGAGCAAAATACCTATGTTCTCTTCTATGAGCAGGAAGACCTATCAGATACTTAATTTTATTTCATATTTCGTTTGTATTTTACATTACATTGTATGTATAAAACGGACTTATTCAAATTCGTCGAAACGAAACTGTTCGACAAGTCACGACGAATTTTTTTAGGCTAAGTCCAGACACAATTTTTTTTTTCGAGATATGAAAAATTTTCAGCAATAACTTTTTGTTTACCTGATCGAGTCCAACGATATTCTCCCTAAACATTTTTCCATATCTAGTTTAGTTTTTGAGATTTTGATGCTTTCGTAACAATAATTACCTAATGGTGGAACTACCTACAGCGGACACTACATAGCCTACTGTAGACCTCCGCGAGCACGTGGCATGAAGATAATGATTCACTTGAAACCCATATTCCATCTGAATCCCTCATGTTCCCTCATGTTCTCTTCTATGAGCAGGAAGACCAATAAGATACTTAGTTTTATTTAATATTTCGTTTGTATTTTACTTAACATTGTATGTATATTACAGACTTATTCAAATTCGTCGAAACGAAACTGTTCGACAAGTCATGACGAATTTTTTTAGGCTAAGTCCAGACAATTTTTTTTTTTCGAGATATGAAAAATTTTCACTAATAACTTTTTGTTTACCTTATCGAGTCCAACGATATTCTCCCTACACATTATTCCATATCTAGTTTAGTTTTTGAGATTTTGATTCTTTCGTAACAATAATTACCTAATGGTGGAACTACCTACAGCGGACACTACATAGCCTACTGTAGACCTCCGCGAGCACGTGACATGAACATAATGATTCACTTGAAACCCCAATTTCATCTGAATCCCTCATGAGCAAAATGCCTATGATCTCCCTGAGAGCAGGAAGACCTTTCAGATTATACTAAGCTATTTCGTTTGTATTTTACATTATATTGTGTGTATAATACGGACTTATTCAAATTCGTCGAAACGAAACTGTTCGACAAGTCACGACGAATTTTTTTAGGCTAAGTCCAGACACAATTTTTTTTTTCAGGATATGAAAAATTTTCATCAATAACTTTTTGTTTACCTAATCGAGTCCAACGATATTCTCCCTACACATTTTTCCATATCTAGTTTAGTTTTTGAGATTTTGATGCTTTCGTAACAATAATTACCTAATGGTGGAACTACCTACAGCGGACACTACATAGCCTACTGTAGACCTCCGCGAGCACGTGGCATGAACATAATGATTCACTTGAAACCCCAATTTCATCTGAATCCCTCATGTTCCCTCATGTTCTCTTCTATGAGCAGGAAGACCTATCAGATACTTAATTTTATTTCATATTTCGTTTGTATTTTACATTACATTGTATGTATAAAACGGACTTATTCAAATTCGTCGAAACGAAACTGTTCGACAAGTCACGACGAATTTTTTTAGGCTAAGTCCAGACACAATTTTTTTTTTCGAGATATGAAAAATTTTCAGCAATAACTTTTTGTTTACCTGATCGAGTCCAACGATATTCTCCCTACACATTTTTCCATATCTAGTTTAGTTTTTGAGATTTTGATGCTTTCGTAACAATAATTACCTAATGGTGGAACTACCTACAGCGGACACTACATAGCCTACTGTAGACCTCCGCGAGCACGTGGCATGAACATAATGATTCACTTGAAACCCCAATTTCATCTGAATCCCTCATGAGCAAAATGCCTATGATCTCCCTGAGAGCAGGAAGACCTTTCAGATTATACTAAGCTATTTCGTTTGTATTTTACATTATATTGTGTGTATAATACGGACTTATTCAAATTCGTCGAAACGAAACTATTCGACAGGTCACGACGAATTTTTTTAGGCTAAGTCCAGACACAATTTTTTTTTTCAGGATATGAAAAATTTTCATCAATAACTTTTTGTTTACCTAATCGAGTCCAACGATATTCTCCCTACACATTTTTCCATATCTAGTTTAGTTTTTGAGATTTTGATGCTTTCGTAACAATAATTACCTAATAGTGGAACTACCTACAGCGGACACTACATAGCCTACTGTAGACCTCTGCGAGAACGTGGCATGAACCTAATGATTCACTTGAAAGCCCCATTTCATCTGAATCCCTCATGAGCAAAATACCTATGATCTCTTCTGAGAGCAGGAAGACATTTTAGATTACACAAAGCTATTTCGTTTGTATTTTACATTATATTGTGTGTATAATACGGACTTACTCAAATTTGTCGAAACGAACTGTTCGACAAGTCACGACGAATTTTTTTTAGGCCAAGTCCAGACACAATTTTTTTTTTCGAGATATGAAAAATTTTCACCAATAACTTTTTGTTTACCTGATCGAGTCCAACGATATTCTCCCTACACATTTTTCCATATCTAGTTTAGTTTTTGAGATTTGATGCTTTCGTAACAATAATTACCTAATGGTGGAACTACCTATAGCGGACACTACATAGCCTACTGTAGACCTCCGGGAGCACGTGGCATGTACATAATGATTCACTTGAAACCCCCATTCCATCTGAATCCCTCATGTTCCCTCATGTTCTCTTCTATGAGCAGGAAGACCTATCAGATACTTAATTTTATTTCATATTACTTTGTATTTTACATTACTTTGTATGTATAAAACGGACTTATTCAAATTCGTCGAAACAAATCTGTTCGACAAGTCATGACGAATTTTTTTAGGCCAAGTCCAGACAAAATTTTTTTTTTTTGATATATGAAAAATTTTCACCAATAACTTTTTGTTTACCTGATCGAGTCCAACGATATTCTTCCTACACATTTTTCCATATCTATTTTAGTTTTTGAGATTTTGATGCTTTCATAACAATAATAACCTAATAGTGGAACTACCTACAGCGGACACTACATAGCCTACTGTAGACCTCTGCGAGAACGTGGCATGAACCTAATGATTCACTTGAAAGCTCCATTTCATCTGAATCCCTCATGAGCAAAATGCCTATGATCTCTTCTTAGAGCAGGAAGACATTTTAGATTATACTAAGCTATTTCGTTTGTATTTTACATTATATTGTGTGTATAATACGGACTTACTCAAATTCGTCGAAACGAAACTGTTCGACAAGTCACGACGAATTTTTTTAGGCCAAGTCCAGACACAATTTTTTTTTTTCAAAATATGAAAAATTTTCAGCAAAATTTTTTTGTTTACCTGATCGAGTCCAACGATATTCTCCCTACACATTTTTCCATATCTAGTTTAGTTTTTGAGATTTTGATGCTTTCATAACAATAATTACCTAATAGTGGAACTACCTACAGCGGACACTACATAGCCTACTTTAGACCTCCGCGAGCACGTGGCATGAACATAATGATTCACTTGAAACCCCCATTCCATCTGAATCCCTCATGTTCCCTCATGTTCTCTTCTATGAGCAGGAAGACCTTTCAGATACTTAATTTTATTTCATATTTCGTTTGTATTTTACATTACATTGTATGTATACTACGGACTTATTTAAATTCGTCGAAACTGTTCGACAAGTCATGACGAATTTTTTTCGGCTAAGTCCAGACTCAATTTTTTTTTTGATATATGAAAAATTTTCTCCAATAACTTTTTGTTTACCTGATCGAGTCCAACGATATTCTCCCTACACATTTTTCCATATCTATTTTAGTTTTTGAGATTTTGATGCTTTCATAACAATAATAAACTAATAGTGGAACTACCTAGAGCGGACACTACATGGCCTACTGTAGAACTCTGCGAGAACGTGGCATGAACCTAATGATTCACTTGAAAGCTCCATTTCATCTGAATCCCTCATGAGCAATATGCCTATGATCTCTTCTGAGAGCCGGAAGACATTTTAGATTATACTAAGCTATTTCGTTTGTATTTTACATTATATTGTGTGTATAATACGGACTTACTCAAATTCGTCGAAACGAAACTGTTCGACAAGTCACGACGAATTTTTTTTAGGCTAAGTCCAGACACAATTTTTTTTTTCAAAATATGAAAAATTTTCAGCAATAACTTTTTGTTTACCTGATCGAGTCCAACGATATTCTCCTTAAACATTTTTCCATATCCAGTTTAGTTTTTGAGATTTTGATGCTTTCGTAACAATAATTACCTAATGGTGGAACTACCTACAGCGGACACTACATAGCCTACTGTAGACCTCCGCGAGCACGTGGCATGAACATAATGATTCACTTGAAACCCCCATTCCATCTGAATCCCTCATGTTCCCTCATGTTCTCTTCTATGAGCAGGAAGACCAATAAGATACTTAGTTTTATTCAATATTTCGTTTGTATTTTACTTAACATTGTATGTATATTACAGACTTATTCAAATTCGTCGAAACGAAACTGTTCGACAAGTCATGACGAATTTTTTTAGGCTAAGTCCAGACCCATTTTTTTTTTTTCGAGATATGCAAAATTTTCACATATAACTTTTTGTTTACCTGATCGAGTCCAACGATATTCTCCCTACACATTTTTCCATATCTAGTTTAGTTTTTGAGATTTTGATGCTTTCGTAACAATATCTAATGGTGGAACTACCTACAGCGGACACTACATAGCCTACTGTAGACCTCCTCGAGCACGTGGCATGAACATAATGATTCACTTGAAACCCCCATTCCATCTGAATCCCTCATGTTCCCTCATGTTCTCTTCTATGAGCAGGAAGACCTATCAGATACTTTGTTTTATTTCATATTACTTTTGTATTTTACATTACTTTGTATGTATAAAACGGACTTATTCAAATTCGTCGAAACGAAACTGTTCGACAAGTCACGACGAATTTTATTAGGCTAAGTCCAGACACAATTTTTTTTTTCGAGATATGAAAAATTTTCACCAATAACTTTTTGTTTACCTGATCGAGTCCAACGATATTCTCCCTAAACATTTTTCCATATCTAGTTTAGTTTTTGAGATTTTGATTCTTTCGTAACAATAATTACCTAATGGTGGAACTACCTACAGCGGACACTACATAGCCTACTGTAGACCTCCTCGAGCACGTGGCATGAACATAATGATTCACTTGAAAGCCCCATTTCATCTGAATCCCTCATGAGCAAAATACCTATGTTCTCTTCTATGAGCAGGAAGACCTATCAGATACTTAATTTTATTTCATATTTCGTTTGTATTTTACATTACATTGTATGTATAAAACGGACTTATTCAAATTCGTCGAAACGAAACTGTTCGACAAGTCACGACGAATTTTTTTAGGCTAAGTCCAGACACAATTTTTTTTTTCGAGATATGAAAAATTTTCAGCAATAACTTTTTGTTTACCTGATCGAGTCCAACGATATTCTCCCTAAACATTTTTCCATATCTAGTTTAGTTTTTGAGATTTTGATGCTTTCGTAACAATAATTACCTAATGGTGGAACTACCTACAGCGGACACTACATAGCCTACTGTAGACCTCCGCGAGCACGTGGCATGAAGATGATGATTCACTTGAAACCCCCATTCCATCTGAATCCCTCATGTTCCCTCATGTTCTCTTCTATGAGCAGGAAGACCAATAAGATACTTAGTTTTATTTAATATTTCGTTTGTATTTTACTTAACATTGTATGTATATTACAGACTTATTCAAATTCGTCGAAACGAAACTGTTCGACAAGTCATGACGAATTTTTTTAGGCTAAGTCCAGACAATTTTTTTTTTTTCGAGATATGAAAAATTTTCACTTATAACTTTTTGTTTACCTTATCGAGTCCAACGATATTCTTCCTAAACATTTTTCCATATCTAGTTTAGTTTTTGAGATTTTGATGCTTTCGTAACAATAATTACCTAATGGTGGAACTACCTACAGCGGACACTACATAGCCTACTGCAGACCTCCGCGAGCACGTGGCATGAACATAATGATTCACTTGAAACCCCAATTTCATCTGAATCCCTCATGAGCAAAATGCCTATGATCTCCCTGAGAGCAGGAAGACCTTTCAGATTATACTAAGCTATTTCGTTTGTATTTTACATTATATTGTGTGTATAATACGGACTTATTCAAATTCGTCGAAACGAAACTATTCGACAAGTCACGACGAATTTTTTTAGGCTAAGTCCAGACACAATTTTTTTTTTCAGGATATGAAAAATTTTCATCAATAACTTTTTGTTTACCTAATCGAGTCCAACGATATTCTCCCTACACATTTTTCCATATCTATTTTAGTTTCTGAGTTTTTGATGCTTTCATAACAATTATTAAATAATAGTGGAACTACCTACAGCGGACACTACATAGCCTACTGTAGACCTCCGCGAGCACGTGGCATGAACATAATGATTCACTTGAAACCCCCATTCCATCTGAATCCTTCATGTTCCCTCATGTTCTCTTCTATGAGCAGGAAGACCAATAAGATACTTAGTTTTATTTAATATTTCGTTTGTATTTTACTTAACATTGTATGTATATTACAGACTTATTCAAATTCGTCGAAACGAAACTGTTCGACAAGTCATGACGAATTTTTTTAGGCTAAGTCCAGACAATTTTTTTTTTTTCGAGATATGAAAAATTTTCACCAATAACTTTTTGTTTACCTGATCGAGTCCAACGATATTCTCCCTACACATTTTTCCATATCTAGTTTAGTTTTTGAGATTTTGATGCTTTCGTAACAATAATTACCTAATGGTGGAACTACCTACAGCGGACACTACATAGCCTACTGTAGACCTCCTCGAGCACGTGGCATGAACATAATGATTCACTTGAAAGCCCCATTTCATCTGAATCCCTCATGAGCAAAATACCTATGATCTCTTCTGAGAGCAGGAAGACATTTTAGATTACACTAAGCTATTTCGTTTGTATTTTACATTATATTGTGTGTATAATACGGACTTACTCAAATTTGTCGAAACGAAACTGTTCGACAAGTCACGACGAATTTTTTTTAGGCTAAGTCCAGACACAATTTTTTTTTTCGAGATATGAAAAATTTTCACCAATAACTTTTTGTTTACCTGATCGAGTCCAACGATATTCTCCCTAAACATTTTTCCATATCTAGTTTAGTTTTTGAGATTTTGATGCTTTCGTAACAATAATTACCTAATGGTGGAACTACCTACAGCGGACACTACATAGCCTACTGTAGACCTCCTCGAGCACGTGGCATGAACATAATGATTCACTTGAAAGCCCCATTTCATCTGAATCCCTCATGAGCAAAATACCTATGTTCTCTTCTATGAGCAGGAAGACCTATCAGATACTTAATTTTATTTCATATTTCGTTTGTATTTTACATTACATTGTATGTATAAAACGGACTTATTCAAATTCGTCGAAACGAAACTGTTCGACAAGTCACGACGAATTTTTTTAGGCTAAGTCCAGACACAATTTTTTTTTTCGAGATATGAAAAATTTTCAGCAATAACTTTTTGTTTACCTGATCGAGTCCAACGATATTCTCCCTAAACATTTTTCCATATCTAGTTTAGTTTTTGAGATTTTGATGCTTTCGTAACAATAATTACCTAATGGTGGAACTACCTACAGCGGACACTACATAGCCTACTGTAGACCTCCGCGAGCACGTGGCATGAAGATAATGATTCACTTGAAACCCCCATTCCATCTGAATCCCTCATGTTCCCTCATGTTCTCTTCTATGAGCAGGAAGACCAATAAGATACTTAGTTTTATTTAATATTTCGTTTGTATTTTACTTAACATTGTATGTATATTACAGACTTATTCAAATTCGTCGAAACGAAACTGTTCGACAAGTCATGACGAATTTTTTTAGGCTAAGTCCAGACAATTTTTTTTTTCGAGATATGAAAAATTTTCACTCATAACTTTTTGTTTACCTTATCGAGTCCAACGATATTCTCCCTACACATTATTCCATATCTAGTTTAGTTTTTGAGATTTTGATGCTTTCGTAACAATATCTAATGGTGGAACTACCTACAGCGGACACTACATAGCCTACTGTAGACCTCCTCGAGCACGTGGCATGAACATAATGATTCACTTGAAACCCCCATTCCATCTGAATCCCTCACGTTCCCACATGTTCTCTTCTATGAGCAGGAAGACCTATCAGATACTTAATTTTATTTCATATTTCGTTTGTATCTTACATTACATTGTATGTATAATACGGACTTATTCAAATTCGTCGAAACGAAACTGTTCGACAAGTCATGACGAATTTTTTTAGGCAAAGTCCAGACACGATTTTTTTTTTTCGAGATATGAAAAATTTTCACATATAACTTTTTGTTTACCTGATCGAGTCCAACGATATTCTCCCTACACATTTTTCCATATCTAGTTTAGTTTTTGAGATTTTGATGCTTTCGTAACAATATCTAATGGTGGAACTACCTACAGCGGACACTACATAGCCTACTGTAGACCTCCTCGAGCACGTGGCATGAACATAATGATTCACTTGAAACCCCCATTCCATCTGAATCCCTCATGTTCCCTCATGTTCTCTTCTATGAGCAGGAAGACCTATCAGATACTTTGTTTTATTTCATATTACTTTTGTATTTTACATTACTTTGTATGTATAAAACGGACTTATTCAAATTCGTCGAAACGAAACTGTTCGACAAGTCACGACGAATTTTATTAGGCTAAGTCCAGACACAATTTTTTTTTTCGAGATATGAAAAATTTTCACCAATAACTTTTTGTTTACCTGATCGAGTCCAACGATATTCTCCCTAAACATTTTTCCATATCTAGTTTAGTTTTTGAGATTTTGATGCTTTCGTAACAATAATTACCTAATGGTGGAACTACCTACAGCGGACACTACATAGCCTACTGTAGACCTCCGCGAGCACGTGGCATGAAGATAATGATTCACTTGAAACCCCCATTCCATCTGAATCCCTCATGTTCCCTCATGTTCTCTTCTATGAGCAGGAAGACCAATAAGATACTTAGTTTTATTTAATATTTCGTTTGTATTTTACTTAACATTGTATGTATATTACAGACTTATTCAATGTCGTCGAAACGAAACTGTTCGACAAGTCATGACGAATTTTTTTAGGCTAAGTCCAGACAATTTTTTTTTTTCGAGATATGAAAAATTTTCACTTATAACTTTTTGTTTACCTTATCGAGTCCAACGATATTCTCCCTACACATTATTCCATATCTAGTTTAGTTTTTGAGATTTTGATTCTTTCGTAACAATAATTACCTAATGGTGGAACTACCTACAGCGGACACTACATAGCCTACTGTAGACCTCCGCGAGCACGTGACATGAACATAATGATTCACTTGAAACCCCAATTTCATCTGAATCCCTCATGAGCAAAATGCCTATGATCTCCCTGAGAGCAGGAAGACCTTTCAGATTATACTAAGCTATTTCGTTTGTATTTTACATTATATTGTGTGTATAATACGGATTTATTCAAATTCGTCGAAACGAAACTGTTCGACAAGTCACGACGAATTTTTTTAGGCTAAGTCCAGACACAATTTTTTTTTTCAGGATATGAAAAATTTTCATCAATAACTTTTTGTTTACCTAATCGAGTCCAACGATATTCTCCCTACACATTTTTCCATATCTAGTTTAGTTTTTGAGATTTTGATGCTTTCGTAACAATAATTACCTAATGGTGGAACTACCTACAGCGGACACTACATAGCCTACTGTAGACCTCCGCGAGCACGTGGCATGAACATAATGATTCACTTGAAACCCCAATTTCATCTGAATCCCTCATGTTCCCTCATGTTCTCTTCTATGAGCAGGAAGACCTATCAGATACTTAATTTTATTTCATATTTCGTTTGTATTTTACATTACATTGTATGTATAAAACGGACTTATTCAAATTCGTCGAAACGAAACTGTTCGACAAGTCACGACGAATTTTTTTAGGCTAAGTCCAGACACAATTTTTTTTTTCGAGATATGAAAAATTTTCAGCAATAACTTTTTGTTTACCTGATCGAGTCCAACGATATTCTCCCTACACATTTTTCCATATCTAGTTTAGTTTTTGAGATTTTGATGCTTTCGTAACAATAATTACCTAATGGTGGAACTACCTACAGCGGACACTACATAGCCTACTGTAGACCTCCGCGAGCACGTGGCATGAACATAGTGATTCACTTGAAACCCCCATTCCATCTGAATCCCTCATGTTCCCTCATGTTCTCTTCTATGAGCAGGAAGACCTATCAGATACTTAATTTTATTTCATATTTCGTTTGTATTTTACATTACATTGTATGTATAATACGGACTTATTCAAATTCGTCGAAACGAAACTGTTCGACAAGTCACGACGAATTTTTTTAGGCCAAGTCCAGACACAATTTTTTTTTTCGGGATATGAAAAATTTTCATCAATAACTTTTTGTTTACCTAATCGAGTCCAACGATATTCTCCCTACACATTTTTCCATATCTATTTTAGTTTCTGAGATTTTGATGCTATCATAACAATTATTAAATAATAGTGGAACTACCTACAGCGGACACTTCATAGCCTACTGTAGACCTCCGCGAGCACGTGGCATGAACATAATGATTCACTTGAAACCCCCATTCCATCTGAATCCCTCATGTTCCCTCATGTTCTCTTCTATGAGCAGGAAGACCAATAAGATACTTAGTTTTATTTAATATTTCGTTTGTATTTTACTTTACATTGTATGTATATCACAGACTTATTCAAATTCGTCGAATCGAAACTGTTCGACAAGTCATGACGAATTTTTTTAGGCTAAGTCCAGACACAATTTTTTTTTCGAGATACGAAAAATTTTCACCAATAACTTTTTGTTTACCTGATCGAGTCCAACGATATTCTCCCTACACATTTTTCCATATCTAGTTTAGTTTTTGAGATTTTGATGCTTTCGTAACAATAATTACCTAATGGTGGAACTACCTACAGCGGACACTACATAGCCTACTGTAGACCTCCGCGAGCACGTGGCATGAACATAGTGATTCACTTGAAACCCCCATTCCATCTGAATCCCTCATGTTCCCTCATGTTCTCTTCTATGAGCAGGAAGACCTATCAGATACTTAATTTTATTTCATATTTCGTTTGTATTTTACATTACATTGTATGTATAAAACGGACTTATTCAAATTCGTCGAAACGAAACTGTTCGACAAGTCACGACGAATTTTTTTAGGCTAAGTCCAGACACAATTTTTTTTTTCGAGATATGAAAAATTTTCAGCAATAACTTTTTGTTTACCTGATCGAGTCCAACGATATTCTCCCTACACATTTTTCCATATCTAGTTTAGTTTTTGAGATTTTGATGCTTTCGTAACAATAATTACCTAATGGTGGAACTACCTACAGCGGACACTACATAGCCTACTGTAGACCTCCGCGAGCACGTGGCATGAACATAGTGATTCACTTGAAACCCCCATTCCATCTGAATCCCTCATGTTCCCTCATGTTCTCTTCTATGAGCAGGAAGACCTATCAGATACTTAATTTTATTTCATATTTCGTTTGTATTTTACATTACATTGTATGTATAATACGGACATATTCAAATTCGTCGAAACGAAACTGTTCGACAAGTCACGACGAATTTTTTTAGGCCAAGTCCAGACACAATTTTTTTTTTCGGGATATGAAAAATTTTCATCAATAACTTTTTGTTTACCTAATCGAGTCCAACGATGTTCTCCCTACACATTTTTCCATATCTATTTTAGTTTCTGAGATTTTGATGCTATCATAACAATTATTAAATAATAGTGGAACTACCTACAGCGGACACTTCATAGCCTACTGTAGACCTCCGCGAGCACGTGGCATGAACATAATGATTCACTTGAAACCCCCATTCCATCTGAATCCCTCATGTTCCCTCATGTTCTCTTCTATGAGCAGGAAGACCAATAAGATACTTAGTTTTATTTAATATTTTGTTTGTATTTTACTTTACATTGTATGTATATCACAGACTTATTCAAATTCGTCGAATCAAAACTGTTCGACAAGTCATGACGAATTTTTTTAGGCTAAGTCCAGACACAATTTTTTTTTCGAGATACGAAAAATTTTCACCAATAACTTTTTGTTTACCTGATCGAGTCCAACGATATTCTCCCTACACATTTTTCCATATCTAGTTTAGTTTTTGAGATTTTGATGCTTTCGTAACAATAATTACCTAATGGTGGAACTACCTACAGCGGACACTACATAGCCTACTGTAGACCTCCGCGAGCACGTGGCATGAACATAGTGATTCACTTGAAACCCCCATTCCATCTGAATCCCTCATGTTCCCTCATGTTCTCTTCTATGAGCAGGAAGACCTATCAGATACTTAATTTTATTTCATATTTCGTTTGTATTTTACATTACATTGTATGTATAAAACGGACTTATTCAAATTCGTCGAAACGAAACTGTTCGACAAGTCACGACGAATTTTTTTAGGCTAAGTCCAGACACAATTTTTTTTTTCGAGATATGAAAAATTTTCAGCAATAACTTTTTGTTTACCTGATCGAGTCCAACGATATTCTCCCTACACATTTTTCCATATCTAGTTTAGTTTTTGAGATTTTGATGCTTTCGTAACAATAATTACCTAATGGTGGAACTACCTACAGCGGACACTACATAGCCTACTGTAGACCTCCGCGAGCACGTGGCATGAACATAGTGATTCACTTGAAACCCTCATTCCATCTGAATCCCTCATGTTCCCTCATGTTCTCTTCTATGAGCAGGAAGACCAATAAGATACTTAGTTTTATTTAATATTTCGTTTGTATTTTACTTTACATTGTATGTATATCACAGACTTATTCAAATTCGTCGAATCGAAACTGTTCGACAAGTCATGACGAATTTTTTTAGGCTAAGTCCAGACACAATTTTTTTTTCGAGATACGAAAAATTTTCACCAATAACTTTTTGTTTACCTGATCGAGTCCAACGATATTCTCCCAACACATTTTTCCATATCTAGTTTAGTTTTTGAGATTTTGATGCTTTCGTAACAATAATTACCTAATGGTGGAACTACCTACAGCGGACACTACATAGCCTACTGTAGACCTCCGCGAGCACGTGGCATGAACATAATGATTCACTTGAAACCCCAATTTCATCTGAATCCCTCATGAGCAAAATGCCTATGATCTCCCTGAGAGCAGGAAGACCTTTCAGATTATACTAAGCTATTTCGTTTGTATTTTACATTATATTGTGTGTATAATACGGACTTATTCAAATTCGTCGAAACGAAACTATTCGACAAGTCACGACGAATTTTTTTAGGCTAAGTCCAGACACAATTTTTTTTTTCAGGATATGAAAAATTTTCATCAATAACTTTTTGTTTACCTAATCGAGTCCAACGATATTCTCCCTACACATTTTTCCATATCTAGTTTAGTTTTTGAGATTTTGATGCTTTCGTAACAATAATTACCTAATAGTGGAACTACCTACAGCGGACACTACATAGCCTACTGTAGACCTCTGCGAGAACGTGGCATGAACCTAATGATTCACTTGAAAGCCCCATTTCATCTGAATCCCTCATGAGCAAAATACCTATGATCTCTTCTGAGAGCAGGAAGACATTTTAGATTACACAAAGCTATTTCGTTTGTATTTTACATTATATTGTGTGTATAATACGGACTTACTCAAATTTGTCGAAACGAAACTGTTCGACAAGTCACGACGAATTTTTTTAGGCTAAGTCCAGACACAATTTTTTTTTTCGAGATATGAAAAATTTTCAGCAATAACTTTTTGTTTACCTGATCGAGTCCAACGATATTCTCCCTACACATTTTTCCATATCTAGTTTAGTTTTTGAGATTTTGATGCTTTCGTAACAATACCCAATGGTGGAACTACCTACAGCGGACACTACATAGCCTACTGTAGACCTCCTCGAGCACGTGGCATGAACATAATGATTCACTTGAAACCCCCATTCCATCTGATTCCCTCATGTTCCCTCATGTTCTCTTCTATGAGCAGGAAGACCTATCAGATACTTAATTTTATTTCATATTTCGTTTGTATTTTACATTACATTGTATGTATAATACGGACTTATTCAAATTCGTCGAAACGAAACTGTTCGACAAGTCACGACGAATTTTTTTAGGCTAAGTCCAGACACAATTTTTTTTTTCGAGATATGAAAAATTTTCAGCAATAACTTTTTGTTTACCTGATCGAGTCCAACGATATTCTCCCTACACATTTTTCCATATCTAGTTTAGTTTTTGAGATTTTGATGCTTTCATAACAATAATTACCTAATAGTGGAACTACCTACAGCGGACACTACATAGCCTACTGTAGACCTCCTCGAGCACGTGGCATGAACATAATGATTTACTTGAAACCCCTATTCCATCTGAATCCCTCATGTTCCCTCATGTTCTCTTCTATGAGCAGGAAGACCTATAAGATACTTAGTTTTATTTTATATTTCGTTTGTATTGTACATTACATTGTATGTATAATACGGACTTATTCAAATTCGTCGAAACGAAACTGTTCGACAAGTCATGACGAATTTTTTTAGGCTAAGTCCAGACACAATTTTTTTTTTTGAGATATGCATAATTTTCACATATAACTTTTTGTTTACCTGATCGAGTCAATTATTGAATTTTTTTAGGCTGAGTCCAGACACAATTTTTTTTTTCGGGATATGAAAAATTTTCATCAATAACTTTTTGTTTACCTGATCGAGTCCAACGATATTTTTTCTACACATTTTTCCATATCTAGTTTAGTTTCTGAGATTTTGATGCTTTCATAACAATTATTAAATAATAGTGGAACTACCTACAGCGGACACTACATAGCCTACTGTGGACCTCCGCGAGCACGTGGCATGAACATAATCATTCACTTGAAACCCCCATTCCATCTGAATCCCTCATGTTCCCTCATGTTCTCTTCTATGAGCAGGAAGACCAATAAGATACTTAGTTTTATTTAATATTTCGTTTGTATTTTACTTAACATTGTATGTATATTACAGACTTATTCAAATACGTCGAAACGAAACTGTTCGACAAGTCATGACGAATTTTTTTAGGCTAAGTCCAGACAATTTTTTTTTTTCGAGATATGAAAAATTTTCACCAATAACTTTTTGTTTACCTGATCGAGTCCAACGATATTCTCCCTACACATTTTTCCATATCTAGTTTAGTTTTTGAGATTTTGATGCTTTCGTAACAATAATTACCTAATAGTGGAACTACCTACAGCGGACACTACATAGCCTACTGTAGACCTCTGCGAGAACGTGGCATGAACCTAATGATTCACTTGAAAGCCCCATTTCATCTGAATCCCTCATGAGCAAAATACCTATGATCTCTTCTGAGAGC
Organism: Chrysolina haemoptera; assembly: GCA_958298965.1. Lineage (NCBI taxonomy): Eukaryota > Metazoa > Arthropoda > Insecta > Coleoptera > Chrysomelidae > Chrysolina > Chrysolina haemoptera. Next base: position 14,006,724 of record OY282599.1, on the reverse strand, counting down.
AGGAAGACATTTTAGATTACACTAAGCTATTCCGTTTGTATTTTACATTATATTGTGTGTATAATACGGACTTACTCAAATTTGTCGAAACGAAACTGTTCGACAAGTCACAACGAATTTTTTTTAGGCTAAGTCCAGACACAATTTTTTTTTTCGAGATATGAAAAATTTTCACAAATAACTTTTTGTTTACCTGATCGAGTCCAACGATATTCTCCCTACACATTTTTCCATATCTAGTTTAGTTTTTGAGATTTGATGCTTTCGTAACAATAATTACCTAATGGTGGAACTACCTATAGCGGACACTACATAGCCTACTGTAGACCTCCGCGAGCACGTGGCATGAACATAATGATTCACTTGAAACACCCATTCCATCTGAATCCCTCATGTTCCCTCATGTTCTCTTCTATGAGCAGGAAGACCTATCAGATACTTAATTTTATTTCATATTACTTTGTATTTTACATTACTTTGTATGTATAAAACGGACTTATTCAAATTCGTCGAAACAAAACTGTTCGACAAGTAATGACGAATATTTTTAGGCCAAGTCCAGACAAAATTTTTTTTTTTTTGATATATGAAAAATTTTCACCAATAACTTTTTGTTTACCTGATCGAGTCCAACGATATTCTTCCTACACATTTTTCCATATCTATTTTAGTTTTTGAGATTTTGATGCTTTCATAACAATAATAACCTAATAGTGGAACTACCTACAGCGGACACTACATAGCCTACTGTAGACCTCTGCGAGAACGTGGCATGAACCTAATGATTCACTTGAAAGCCCCATTTCATCTGAATCCCTCATGAGCAAAATGCCTATGATCTCTTCTTAGAGCAGGAAGACATTTTAGATTATACTAAGCTATTTCGTTTGTATTTTACATTATATTGTGTGTATAATACGGACTTACTCAAATTCGTCGAAACGAAACTGTTCGACAAGTCACGACGAATTTTTTTAGGCCAAGTCCAGACACAATTTTTTTTTTTCAAAATATGAAAAATTTTCAGCAAAATTTTTTTGTTTACCTGATCGAGTCAAACGATATTCTCCCTACACATTTTTCCATATCTAGTTTAGTTTTTGAGATTTTGATGCTTTCATAACAATAATTACCTAATAGTGGAACTACCTACAGCGGACACTACATAGCCTACTTTAGACCTCCGCGAGCACGTGGCATGAACATAATGATTCACTTGAAACCCCCATTCCATCTGAATCCCTCATGTTCCCTCATGTTCTCTTCTATGAGCAGGAAGACCTATCAGATACTTTGTTTTATTTCATATTACTTTTGTATTTTACATTACGTTGTATGTATAAAACGGACTTATTAAAATTCGTCGAAACGAAACTGTTCGACAAGTCACGACGAATTTTATTAGGCTAAGTCCAGACACAATTTTTTTTTTCGAGATATGAAAAATTTTCAGCAATAACTTTTTGTTTACCTGATCGAGTCCAACGATATTCTCCCTAAACATTTTTCCATATCTAGTTTAGTTTTTGAGATTTTGATGCTTTCGTAACAATAATTACCTAATGGTGGAACTACCTACAGCGGACACTACATAGCCTACTGTAGACCTCCGCGAGCACGTGGCATGAACATAATGATTCACTTGAAACCCCCATTCCATCTGAATCCCTCATGTTCCCTCATGTTCTCTTCTATGAGCAGGAAGACCAATAAGATACTTAGTTTTATTTAATATTTCGTTTGTATTTTACTTAACATTGTATGTATATTACAGACTTATTCAAATTCGTCGAAACGAAACTGTTCGACAAGTCATGACGAATTTTTTTAGGCTAAGTCCAGACAATTTTTTTTTTCCGAGATATGAAAAATTTTCACTAATAACTTTTTGTTTACCTTATCGAGTCCAACGATATTCTCCCTACACATTTTTCCATATCTAGTTTAGTTTTTGAGATTTTGATGCTTTCGTAACAATAATTACCTAATGGTGGAACTACCTACAGCGGACACTACATAGCCTACTGTAGACCTCCGCGAGCACGTGACATGAACAAAGTGATTCACTTGAAACCCCCATTCCATCTGAATCCCTCATGTTCCCTCATGTTCTCTTCTATGAGCAGGAAGACCTATCAGATACTTAATTTTATTTCATATTTCGTTTGTATTTTACATTACATTGTATGTATAAAACGGACTTATTCAAATTCGTCGAAACGAAACTGTTCGACAAGTCACGACGAATTTTTTTAGGCTAAGTCCAGACACAATTTTTTTTTTCGAGATATGAAAAATTTTCAGCAATAACTTTTTGTTTACCTGATCGAGTCCAACGATATTTTCCCTACACATTTTTCCATATCTAGTTTAGTTTTTGAGATTTTGATGCTTTCGTAACAATAATTACCTAATGGTGGAACTACCTACAGCGGACACTACATAGCCTACTGTAGACCTCCGCGAGCACGTGGCATGAACATAATGATTCACTTGAAACCCCAATTTCATCTGAATCCCTCATGAGCAAAATGCCTATGATCTCCCTGAGAGCAGGAAGACCTTTCAGATTATACTAAGCTATTTCGTTTGTATTTTACATTATATTGTGTGTATAATACGGACTTATTCAAATTCGTCGAAACGAAACTATTCGACAAGTCACGACGAATTTTTTTAGGCTAAGTCCAGACACAATTTTTTTTTTCAGGATATGAAAAATTTTCATCAAAACTTTTTGTTTACCTAATCGAGTTCAACGATATTCTCCCTACACATTTTTTCATATCTATTTTAGTTTCTGAGATTTTGATGCTTTCATAACAATTATTAAATAATAGTGGAACTACCTACAGCGGACACTACATAGCCTACTGTAGACCTATGCGAGCACGTGGCATGAACATAATGATTCACTTGAAACCCCCATTCCATCTGAATCCCTCATGTTCCCTCATGTTCTCTTCTATGAGCAGGAAGACCAATAAGATACTTAGTTTTATTTAATATTTCGTTTGTATTTTACTTGACATTGTATGTATATTACAGACTTATTCAAATTCGTCGAAACGAAACTGTTCGACAAGTCATGACGAATTTTTTTAGGCTAAGTCCAGACAATTTTTTTTTTCGAGATATGAAAAATTTTCACCAATAACTTTTTGTTTACCTGATCGAGTCCAACGATATTCTCCCTACACATTTTTCCATATCTAGTTTAGTTTTTGAGATTTTGATGCTTTCGTAACAATAATTACCTAATAGTGGAACTACCTACAGCGGACACTACATAGCCTACTGTAGACCTCTGCGAGAACGTGGCATGAACCTAATGATTCACTGGAAAGCCCCATTTCATCTGAATCCCTCCTGAGCAAAATGCCTATGATCTCTTCGAAGAGCAGGAAGACATTTCAGATTATACTAAGCTATTTCGTTTGTATTTTACATTATATTGTGTGTATAATACGGACTTACTCAAATTCGTCGAAACGAAACTGTTCGACAAGTCACGACGAATTTTTTTAGGCCAAGTCCAGACACAATTTTTTTTTGTCAAAATATGAAAAATTTTCACCAAAATTTTTTTGTTTACCTGATCGAGTCCAACGATATTCTTTCTACACATTTTTCCATATCTAGTTTAGTTTTTGAGATTTTGATGCTTTCATAACAATAATTACCTAATAGTGGAACTACCTACAGCGGACACTACATAGCCTACTTTAGACCTCCGCGAGCACGTGGCATGAACATAATGATTCACTTGAAACCCCCATTCCATCTGAATCCCTCATGTTCCCTCATGTTCTCTTCTATGAGCAGGAAGACCTATCAGATACTTTGTTTTATTTCATATTACTTTTGTATTTTACATTACTTTGTATGTATAAAACGGACTTATTCAAATTCATCGAAACGAAACTGTTCGACAAGTCACGACGAATTTTATTAGGCTAAGTCCAGACACAATTTTTTTTTTCGAGATATGAAAAATTTTCAGCAATAACTTTTTGTTTACCTGATCGAGTCCAACGATATTCTCCCTACACATTTTTCCATATCTAGTTTAGTTTTTGAGATTTGATGCTTTCGTAACAATAATTACCTAATGGTGGAACTACCTATAGCGGACACTACATAGCCTACTGTAGACCTCCGCGAGCACGTGGCATGAACATAATGATTCACTTGAAACCCCCATTCCATCTGAATCCCTCATGTTCCCTCATGTTCTCTTCTATGAGCAGGAAGACCTATCAGATACTTAATTTTATTTCATATTTCATTTGTATTTTACATTACATTGTATGTATAATACGGACTTATTCAAATTCGTCGAAACGAAACTGTTCGACAAGTCACGACGAATTTTTTTAGGCAAAGTCCAGACACAATTTTTTTTTTCGGGATATGAAAAATTTTCACCAATAACTTTTTGTTTACCTGATCGAGTCCAACGATATTCTCCCTACACATTTTTCCATATCTAGTTTAGTTTTTGAGATTTTGATGCTTTCGTAACAATAATAACCTAATAGTGGAACTACCTACAGCGGACACTACATAGATTACTGTAGACCTCTGCGAGAACGTGGCATGAACCTAATGATTCACTTGAAAGCCCCATTTCATCGGAATCCCTCATGAGCAAAATGCCTATGATCTCTTCGAAGAGCAGGAAGACATTTTAGATTATACTAAGCTATTTCGTTTGTATTTTACATTATATTGTGTGTATAATACGGACTTACTCAAATTCGTCGAAACGAAACTGTTCGACAAGTCACGACGAATTTTTTTAGGCTAAGTCCAGACACAATTTTTTTTTTTTTCGAGATATGAAAAATTTTCACCAATAACGTTTTGTTTACCTGATCGAGTCCAACGATATTCTCCCTACACATTTTTCCATATCTAGTTTAGTTTTTGAGATTTTGATGCTTTCGTAACAATAATTACCTAATGATGGAACTACCTACAGCGGACACTACATAGCCTACTGTAGACCTCCGCGAGCACGTGGCATGAACATAATGATTCACTTGAAACCCCAATTTCATCTGAATCCCTCATGAGCAAAATGCCTATGATCTCCCTGAGAGCAGGAAGACCTTTCAGATTATACTAAGCTATTTCGTTTGTATTTTACATTATATTGTGTGTATAATACGGACTTATTCAAATTCGTCGAAACGAAACTATTCGACAAGTCACGACGAATTTTTTTAGGCTAAGTCCAGACACAATTTTTTTTTTTCAGGATATGAAAAGTTTTCATCAATAACTTTTTGTTTACCTAATCGAGTCCAACGATATTCTCCCTACACATATTTCCATATCTATTTTAGTTTCTGAGATTTTGGTGCTTTCATAACAATTATTAAATAATAGTGGAACTACCTACAGCGGACACTACATAGCCTACTGTAGACCTCCGCGAGCACGTGGCATGAACGTAATGATTCACTTGAAACCCCCATTCCATCTGAATCCCTCATGTTCCCTCATGTTCTCTTCTATGAGCAGGAAGACCAATAAGATAATTAGTTTTATTTAATATTTCGTTTGTATTTTACTTAACATTGTATGTATATTACAGACTTATTCAAATTCGTCGAAACGAAACTGTTCGACAAGTCATGACGAATTTTTTTAGGCTAAGTCCAGACACAATTTTTTTTTTCGAGATATGAAAAATTTTCACCAATAACTTTTTGTTTACCTGATCGAGTCCAACGATATTCTCCCTACACATTTTTCCATATCTAGTTTAGTTTTTGAGATTTTGATGCTTTCGTAACAATAATTACCTAATGGTGGAACTACCTACAGCGGACACTACATAGCCTACTGTAGACCTCCGCGAGCACGTGGCATGAACATAGTGATTCACTTGAAACCCCCATTCCATCTGAATCCCTCATGTTCCCTCATGTTCTCTTCTATGAGCAGGAAGATCTATCAGATACTTAATTTTATTTCATGTTTCGTTTGTATTTTACATTACATTGTATGTATACTACGGACTTATTTAAATTCGTCGAAACGAAACTGTTCGACAAGTCATGACGAATTTTTTTCGGCTAAGTCCAGACACAATTTTTTTTTGATATATGAAAAATTTTCACCAATAACTTTTTGTTTACCTGATCGAGTCCAACGATATTCTCCCTACACATTTTTCCATATCTATTTTAGTTTTTGAGATTTTGATGCATTCATAACAATAATAAACTAATAGTGGAACTACCTACAGCGGACACTACATGGCCTACTGTAGACCTCTGCGAGAACGTGGCATGAACCTAATGATTCACTTGAAAGCTCCATTTCATCTGAATCCCTCATGAGCAAAATACCTATAATCTCTTCTGAGAGCCGGAAGACATTTTAGATTATACTAAGCTATTTCGTTTGTATTTTACATTATATTGTGTGTATAATACGGACTTACTCAAATTCGTCGAAACGAAACTGTTCGACAAGTCACGACGAATTTTTTTAGGCCAAGTCCAGACACAATTTTTTTTTTTTCAAAATATGAAAAATTTTCAGCAAAATTTTTTTGTTTACCTGATCGAGTCCAACGATATTCTCCCTACACATTTTTCCATATCTAGTTTAGTTTTTGAGATTTTGATGCTTTCATAACAATAATTACCTAATAGTGGAACTACCTACAGCGGACACTACATAGCCTACTTTAGACCTCCGCGAGCACGTATCATGAACATAATGATTCACTTGAAACCCCCATTCCATCTGAATCCCTCATGTTCCCTCATGTTCTCTTCTATGAGCAGGAAGACCTATCAGATACTTTGTTTTATTTCATATTACTTTTGTATTTTACATTACTTTGTATGTATAAAACGGACTTATTCAAATTCGTCGAAACGAAACTGTTCGACAAGTCACGACGAATTTTATTAGGCTAAGTCCAGACACAATTTTTTTTTTCGAGATATGAAAAATTTTCACATATAACTTTTTGTTTACCTGATCGAGTCCAACGATATTCTCCCTACACATTTTTCCATATCTAGTTTAGTTTTTGAGATTTTGATGCTTTCGTAACAATAAATACCTAATGGTGGAACTACCTACAGCGGACACTACATAGCCTACTGTGGACCTCCGCGAGCACGTGGCATGAACATAATGATTCACTTGAAACCCCCATTCCATCTGAATCCCTCATGTTCCCTCATGTTCTCTTCTATGAGCAGGAAGACCAATAAGATACTTAGTTTTATTTGATATTTCGTTTGTATTTTACTTAACATTGTATGTATATTACAGACTTATTCAAATTCGACAAGTCACGACGAATTTTTTTAGGCTAAGTCCAGACACAATTTTTTTTGTCGGGATATGAAAAATTTTCACATATAAATTTTTGTTTACCTGATCGAGGCCAACGATATTCCCCCTACACATTTTTCCATATCTAGTTTAGTTTTTGAGATTTTGATGCTTTCGTAACAATAATTACCTAATGGTGGAACTACCTACAGCGGACACTACATAGCCTACTGTAGACCTCCGCGAGCACGTGGCATGAACATAATGATTCACTTGAAACCCCAATTCCATCTGAATCCCTCATGTTCCCTCATGTTCTCTTCTATGAGCAGGAAGACCAATAAGATACTTAGTTTTATTTAATATTACTTTTGTATTTTACATTACTTTGTATGTATAAAACGGACTTATTCAAATTCGTCGAAACGAAACTGTTCGACAAGTCACGACGAATTTTATTAGGCTAAGTCCAGACACAATTTTTTTTTTCGAGATATGAAAAATTTTCACATATAACTTTTTGTTTACCTGATCGAGTCCAACGATATTCTCCCTACACATTTTTCCATATCTAGTTTAGTTTTTGAGATTTTGATGCTTTCGTAACAATAAATACCTAATGGTGGAACTACCTACAGCGGACACTACATAGCCTACTGTGGACCTCCGCGAGCACGTGGCATGAACATAATGATTCACTTGAAACCCCCATTCCATCTGAATCCCTCATGTTCCCTCATGTTCTCTTCTATGAGCAGGAAGACCAATAAGATACTTAGTTTTATTTAATATTTCGTTTGTATTTTACTTAACATTGTATGTATATTACAGACTTATTCAAATTCGACAAGTCACGACGAATTTTTTTAGGCTAAGTCCAGACACAATTTTTTTTGTCGGGATATGAAAAATTTTCACATATAAATTTTTGTTTACCTGATCGAGGCCAACGATATTCCCCCTACACATTTTTCCATATCTAGTTTAGTTTTTGAGATTTTGATGCTTTCGTTACAATAATTACCTAATGGTGGAACTACCTACAGCGGACACTACATAGCCTACTGTAGACCTCCGCGAGCACGTGGCATGAACATAATGATTCACTTGAAACCCCAATTCCATCTGAATCCCTCATGTTCCCTCATGTTCTCTTCTATGAGCAGGAAGACCAATAAGATACTTAGTTTTATTTAATATTTCGTTTGTATTTTACTTAACATTGTATGTATATTACAGACTTATTCAAATTCGTCGAAACGAAACTGTTCGACAAGTCATGACGAATTTTTTTAGGCTAAGTCCAGACACAATTTTTTTTTTTCGAGATATGCAAAATTTTCACATATAACTTTTTGTTTACCTGATCGAGTCCAACGATATTCTCCCTACACATTTTTCCATATCTAGTTTAGTTTTTGAGATTTTGATGCTTTCGTAACAATACCTAATGGTGGAACTACCTACAGCGGACACTACATAGCCTACTGTAGACCTCCTCGAGCACGTGGCATGAACATAATGATTCACTTGAAACCCCCATTCCATCTGAATCCCTCATGTTCCCACATGTTCTCTTCTATGAGCAGGAAGACCTATCAGATACTCAATTTTATTTCATATTTCGTTTGTATTTTACATTACATTGTATGTATAATACGGACTTATTCAAATTCGTCGAAACGAAACTGTTCGACAAGTCATGACGAATTTTTTTAGGCAAAGTCCAGTGTTTTGTCACGAGTTTAATCAAAGTTTTGGTCTAGTATCGCAGTAATGGAGTCCTATAAAAGTGAAACACCGTCGTACCCACTATATACACTTTATTACAACTTTTATCAACAAATTACATTCAACCAAATCAGAATAATAACTAACTATATTTTACTCTCTCCTTTCCAGAAAAAGAAAAAAAAACTATTGTTTTTAGAAAGAACTCGTCCGTCCCGTTCACAGGGCGACGGCCAGTTCATCGGCCATCAACTTTGGTCAGTTCATCGGATATTATAAAATGTTAAATAACCAAGTCTGAACATACCGCCCGCCTCGTCTGTCCAAAGGTCGACGACAGAACCTAATCTAACTGAACTATTTACAATTATACAGATCTAGAGATCCCTAGCAATACAAAAAATACTAAGTATCAAAATATATATCAATGCACATCTACTAAGCTCTAAATCTTTGGCAGATAACAAAAAAAAAGAACAAAAAACGGGAAATGTATTTAAAACCCTATTCACCAAATGAAAATCAAACCTTAAAACTACTATTTACAGTATATACAAGCTTCAAATCTTCTTTTCTTCTATTGAAGTTCCATTAGGTAAGTTTTCATAGGCGGTTGACCGCCATGCTATTTACCCGGCATGCCTTGCCGCCCGCCATGAAGGAGACGGTTAACCAAATGAATATTGGCATGAATAGGCGGATACTGCATTCGAATCATCTATCAGCTTGATGAGCTTCACAATAGGTCTCCGAAAATGTGAAGTGGAAGTGCGAACATCAGCCACCCTAGCTAATCCGTCGCAACCATGATAGAGTTTGGTAATACGGCCAATCGGCCATCGGGTGGGAGGCTGTTGTTCGTCCTTGATCAAAACTAGGTCTCCTTTTTGGATTGTATCAGAAGGTTTTAACCATTTATTTCGTTGATGCAATTGCTGCAACACTTCTTTTCGCCATCGCATCCAGAAATGATTGCGCATGACTAGAATATGCTTCCATCGTGACGAATAATTTCGAGACAAATCAGTTTCGTCAAATGGCTCCGGCGGAGCTTTAAGAGAAGTTCCTATAAGGAAGTGTCCTGGAGTCAAAGGTGTCACATCTTCTGCGTCATTGCTCAGTGGACAGAGAGGTCTGGAATTCAGGCATGCCTCAATTTGGGCTACCAAGGTGCTGAATTCCTCGAAGGTGAGTTTCGCATCACCAATTACCCGCTTCAGGTGGTACTTAAAACTCCTCACTGCTCTTTCCCATAGTCCTCCAAAGTGAGGAGCACGAGGAGGGATAAAGGACCAACTGGTGCCTTCTCTGGCTAAAGACATGGCTAACTCTTTGCTGAAGCTAGCAGTAGCTGTAAACAGCTCGGTGAGCTCTGTAGCCGCTCCACGAAAGTTAGTGGCATTATCGCTATAAATTGTAGTGCAATTGCCTCGACGGGAAGTGAAACGTCGGTAGGCTGCCAAAAATGCTGCCGTCGTTAAATCGGAAACAACTTCCAAATGGATCGCTCGTGTCACCATACAAATAAAAATTGCCACATAACCCTTTGAAGAGATGTGACCTCGCCCTTTGTGGGCTCTCACCGGAAATGGTCCTGCATAGTCGAGGCCTGTTAATGCAAATGGCCGCTGACGTTCAAGGCGGAAGGTCGGCAGAGGTGCCATCTGCTGAGACAATGCGTTTGAACCAAATCGTGTACACTTAACGCAACGTCGATATACAGATTGCAGGAGACGCCTGACGCTTAAGATCCAGAATGATCGACTCAAATGTGACTGCATCAATTGAGGTCCACCATGTAAGGTGATACGATGCACATCTTCTACTAAAAGTCTAGAGATGTGACTATCTCTTGGCAAAATGATGGGGTGTTTTTCATCGAATGGTAGATGAGCGTACTGAAGTCGACCACCAAGTCTGAGAACATGATTATCGTCAAAGAATGGGTTGAGTCGTGAAAGCGAACTATGTTTAGAAAGAGGTAACTTCTTCTCAATCAAACGAATTTCATCAGAAAAATGACTGATCTGAACAAGACGCCATAAGCGAAGTCTAGCATTCGTTATTTCTTCGGCCAGGAGATACGAAGATCCAAAATTAATTTTTTTGTGTTTACCTAACCAGCGCAGGATATAGGCTAAGACAGCCGTTAATTTCGGCAACGACGAAAAACGTTGCAGAAATTGCAAGACTGAATTGTCATTTTTGGTTTGGATAGAATAAGCTGCAGACTGCATTTTTACTTCTAAATCCGTTTTGAACACAGTTTCACTGCCCTCCGGGTACTGGGACGCTGAATCGGCAAGCCAAACTGGTCCATGCCACCACAAATAGAAGTCTTTCAAGTTTTGAGATGACATGCCTCGAGATGCGCAATCCGCAGGATTCTCGAGAGTGGACACATAATTCCAAGAACAGTTGGGTAACAACTCCATAATTTTACTAACTCTGTTAGCAACAAATGTGGTCCAGTTTGATGGATGTTTGTTTAACCAGGCCAGGACTACCGTAGAATCGGTCCAACACTGTAGTCTAGAAGGAGAAATTGGCATTTCCGGTATCAGGTAGTGCATCAAGGTTGCTAATAAGAGAGCGCCGCATAATTCCAATCGAGGGATGCTTAGGGTTTTCAGAGGAGCGACCTTGGTCTTTGCCATCAAAAGAAATGGTGATGCACCAACAGCCTTCACGTAGACCGAAGCTGCATATGCTCGGCTAGAACTATCGCAAAACCCATGGATTTCCCATATAGAATCGGAAGTTACACCGAGCCATCTCGGTATGTGAATTTTTGATATTGAGAGTAGATCATCTCGAATTGAAAGCCATCTGGTTTTGAGGTCATCCGGCATCGTTGTGTCCCAGTCAACGCCGCTTAGCCATAAATCTTGGAGCAAAATCTTCCCCTGTATTATTACAGGGCCTAACCATCCTAATGGATCAAACAATTTGGCTATTTCGGAAAGTACCGATCTCTTGGTTACCGTGCTAGGGAGTTTTGGTAGAGACACTTTGAAAGTAAAACAATCAGAGCTTGGATACCAGAGCAGACCAAGTGTCGATACCGGAGAATCCAGCTCGAGGGACTGAGTATTCACAGACTCGGCTGACAGCCCGGTAAGTAGCTCAGAACAGCTAGCTGACCACTTACTCAGAGATATCCCAGCACATGCTAGGAGTGATATCAAGTGATCACGTCGAGAAAGTGATTCTTCTAAAGAGTCACTACTAACCAAAATATCATCTACATATGTCTGAGTTCTCAGAATTTCAGAGGCATCTGGATATTTGTCCTTTTCATCTTCTGCTAGCTGAAGAAGTGTTCGAATGGCTAGATAGGGAGCTGGAGTCGTCCCATAGGTAACAGTCAACAATTGAAACTCCTTAAGATCATTGGAACCCTCCGTCCGCCATAGAATTCTCTGAAGATTCAAATCTTCGTCAGCTACTAGAATCTGACGAAACATTTTTACCGTGTCACACACAAAGGCAAATTTCCCTAACCTCCACCGGCAAATCACCGCAGCCAACTCCTGCTGCAACTTCGGCCCTGGATAGAGAGTATCATTCAGGGAGATTCCTGTGCCACATTTTTGTGAAGCATTGAACACAACTCTCAATTTTCCACTGGATCCAAGGACAGAATGATGAGGTAGGTAGTAGATCTTGGAATCATCTTCGGCAGAGACCGACCTCATATGCCCAAGATCTTCATATTCCTGCAGAAATTCGGAATATTTTTCTTTCAGATTGGGTTGTTTCATAAGTCTTCTTTCTAACCTGTTCAAACAGGAAAGTGCGATATTTCTAGAATCCGGAAACGAAGCAATTGTTTTAACCGGTAACCTTACCACGTAACGTCCTTCCGGAGTTCGGAAAGTCGTCGTGCAATAAAGAGCTTCGCAAAATTCATCCTCTTCTGATTTGATAGGCTTGAAAGGTATGTGCTCAATTTCCCAAAAATTTGCAATGAGGGAAGAAATTGAAGGGTTGAGGGAAACATGTAAAGACTGCACCGATCTACCCTGTATAGATTCGGGTTCCCCGGTGAGTCCTGTCAGCACCCATCCAAACTGTGTTTCCTGTGCAACCGGGGCATTTGGAGGACCTTTAAGCACTCCCTCTTTCAATATCGCCGCATAAACACCTGCTCCAAGGATACAATCAATTCGAGATGGTTTGCAGAAGTGCGGATCAGCCAATGCCAACCCTGAGAGATGCGACCAGTTAAATGTTCTTAAAGTACGTCCAGGAATATCCATCGTCAATTTTTCCATAATCAACATCGGCACCAATAGAGTAAATTCAGAATTAATTTTCGAAGATAATCTGGCATATGTTTTCATCCTGGCCACTCCAGATTTTGTGGCACCAACGCCCGATACAGAAACATGAGCTACCTGTCGCGGTAAACAGAGTAAATTGGCCAACCCCTCAGAAATAAAGGATGCCTCCGCCCCTGGATCTATCAAAGCACGCACAGAAATCGCATCACCAGAGGAAGACATAACATTTACTTGTGCTGTAGCAAGTAGTATTGGTGTACCCATCGACCCAAAATAAACAGATTTATTTTGAACCACTTCTACATTCTCTGTAGGAGCTTCACCCCCATAGCTATCAGATTTATCAATATGAAGCTTAACATGATGGCGTTCGTCGCAGATGAAACACCTAGATGTCGATGGACATTCAGAAGCTCGGTGGTCCTTATTTAAACAGTTCATACACAAACGCAGTTGTGTAATTTTAGCTATGCGCTCAGCGACTGTAGACCTTTTGAAGTAGTCACAATCTTTTAATTTATGAGAACCCGAACAAAATTTACAAGCAATGGCTTTGGTACCAACAAATTTTGAATTTTTAGCCATATGAACCGATACTGTCTTAGTTTTAGTAGAATTTGTATGATTATCGAATCGAGAGCTAGAGCCATGAGCAAAATTCTTACGATCTTTTAAACAAGGCAAAGCACTATGGTTGAACTGAGATTGTTCCAAAGAGCGCACTCGCGATTCCAAAAATTTTCGCAAAGATGCATAAGTAGAAAAGGTTTTACATTTTTCCTGAGAAATTTCCCAGTCTTCACGGGTGCCACTGTCTAATTTGCTAGTAATTAAATGAACAAACCAAATATCGTAATGAACTACTGGGCAACCTAAATCGGTTAATCCCTTTTCAACTTCATCAGCAACATCCAAAAGGCTATTTATGTCGGTTGCAGATTTTTTCGAAACATATTTCAAATTAATCAGGCTATCTAAATGCGTAGCTAGACGAATTCTTCGATTATCATATCTACGTAGTAATTTATCCCAAGCGACAACAAAATTAGTACCGGTTACTTTTATGCCCTTCAAACTGCTAGCTGCAGGCCCTTCAACACAATTCAGAAGATGCTGCAGCTTCTCAACAGGTGTTATTTTCATGTCATCCTTTATAATCGAACAAAATAGCTCTTTAAATGTCTCCCAATCTTGTTGCTTTCCACTAAATTTTGGAACATCCAACACGGGAAGACGTCTGTTACTTGAGCTGGATGAAACGCTTTGAGTATTTGAGGGCGAACCTGCAGCAGTACTATTATTCCGAAGGGTATCAATTTTCTCCTGCAAGGTAGCTACATTCATTATGTAATCGCTTTCTATTTCATCAAAGATTTTATTTTTGAAGTAATCCGCTTTCGAATCCTCCAACAATTTTGAATGAGCATTATAGAATTCGGACCAATATCGCTCTAATAAGCTAAGGCGTGCCTGAAAATACTGAATTGATACCTTTTCAGGCTTTTTCCTTTCGGAATTTTCTGCAAAGTTACTGATCAATTTACCGCGGCTTTCTTGTTTTGCAATGTCTGACATGGTTAACAACACGTAAAGTCCAAATCACAGATCCCAAAATTGATAACACGAAATTAAAATACGATAATTTCGGCAAAAAAGCAGAAAAAAAAAGGTTGGATTTTACCTCAGATCCGGTAAGTAGTTCTTCCAGACAAGAGTCTACTTATGTTGTAAAGTGTGTGGTACCTGATATCATCCATGGACTTCAAAACGCTCCTCCACACTGGTATTTCTGTTTCACTTTTTTTTTGTGCTAGTGGATCACAACAATAAAACTCAGTTCATCTGTGTAACCCTAAAAAAAGTCCCCAGCACAAACTTCACTACTCAGCAATGCGACACTAGAGAGGTCCCAAAACCAGTTAACAAAAGGTTCACTCATATGAAGGGTCAAATATCCTACCCGTAACAAAGTAATTCAATCGCGATTTTAAATGTAAATCACGACTACAAACCACGCTCTGCTACCAAATGTTTTGTCACGAGTTTAATCAAAGTTTTGGTCTAGTATCGCAGTAATGGAGTCCTATAAAAGTGAAACACCGTCGTACCCACTATATACACTTTATTACAACTTTTATCAACAAATTACATTCAACCAAATCAGAATAATAACTAACTATATTTTACTCTCTCCTTTCCAGAAAAAGAAAAAAAACTATTGGTTTTAGAAAGAACTCGTCCGTCCCGTTCACAGGGCGACGGCCAGTTCATCGGCCATCAACTTTGGTCAGTTCATCGGATATTATAAAATGTTAAATAACCAAGTCTGAACATCCAGACACAATTTTTTTTTTCGAGATATGAAAAATTTTCACATATAACTTTTTGTTTACCTGATCGAGTCCAACGATATTCTCCCTACACATTTTTCCATATCTAGTTTAGTTTTTTGAGATTTTGATGCTTTCGTAACAATAATTACCTAATGGTGGAACTACCTACAGCGGACACTACATAGCCTACTGTAGACCTCCGCGAGCACGTGGCATGAACATAATGATTCACTTGAAACCCCAATTTCATCTGAATCCCTCATGAGCAAAATGCCTATGATCTCCCTGAGAGCAGGAAGACCTTTCAGATTATACTAAGCTATTTCGTTTGTATTTTACATTATATTGTGTGTATAATACGGACTTATTCAAATTCGTCGAAACGAAACTATTCGACAAGTCACGACGAATTTTTTTAGGCTAAGTCCAGACACAATTTTTTTTTTCAGGATATGAAAAATTTTCATCAATAACTTTTTGTTTACCTAATCGAGTCCAACGATATTCTCCCTAAACATTTTTCCATATCTATTTTACTTTCTGAGATTTTGATGCTTTCATAACAATTATTAAATAATAGTGGAACTACCTACAGCGGACACTACATAGCCTACTGTAGACCTCCGCGAGCACGTGGCATGAACATAATGATTCACTTGAAACCCCCATTCCATCTGAATCCCTCATGTTCCCTCATGTTCTCTTCTATGAGCAGGAAGACCAATAAGATACTTAGTTTTATTTAATATTTCGTTTGTATTTTACTTAAAATTGTATGTATATTACAGACTTATTCAAATTCGTCGAAACGAAACTGTTCGACAAGCCATGACGAATTTTTTTTTGGGCTAAGTCCAGACAATTTTTTTTTTTCGAGATATGAAAAATTTTCACCAATAACTTTTTGTTTACCTGATCGAGTCCAACGATATTCTTCCTACACATTTTTCCATATCTAGTTTCGTTTTTGGGATTTTGATGCTTTCGTAACAATAATTACCTAATAGTGGAACTACCTACAGCGGACACTACATAGCCTACTGTAGACCTCTGCGAGAACGAGGCATGAACCTAATGATTCACTTGAAAGCCCCATTTCATCTGAATCCCTCATGAGCAAAATACCTATGATCTCTTCTGAGAGCAGGAAGACATTTTAGATTACACTAAGCTATTTCGTTTGTATTTTACATTATATTGTGTGTATAATACGGACTTACTCAAATTCGTCGAAACGAAACTGTTCGACAAGTCACGACTAATTTTTTTTAGGCTAAGTCCAGACACAATTTTTTTTTTCGAGATATGAAAAATTTTCACCAATAACTTTTTGTTTACCTGATCGAGTCCAACGATATTCTCCCTACACAATTTTCCATATCTAGTTTAGTTTTTGAGATTTTGATGCTTTCGTAACAATAATTACCTAATGGTGGAACTACCTACAGCGGACACTACATAGCCTACTGTAGACCTCCGCGAGCACGTGGCATGAACATAATGATTCACTTGAAACCCCCATTCCATCTGAATACCTCATGTTCCCTCATGTTCTCTTCTATGAGCAGGAAGACCTATCAGATACTTAATTTTATTTCATATTTCCTTTGTATTTTACATTACATTGTATGTATAATACGGACTTATTCAAATTCGTCGAAACGAAACTGTTCGACAAGTCACGACGAATTTTTTTAGGCTAAGTCCAGACACAATTTTTTTTTTCGGGATATGAAAAATTTTCATCAATAATTTTTTGTTTACCTGATCGAGTCCAACGATATTCTCCCTACACATTTTTCCATATCTATTTTAGTTTCTGAGATTTTGATGCTTTCATAACAATTATTAAATAATAGTGGAACTACCTACAGCGGACACTTCATAGCCTACTGTAGATCTCCGCGAGCACGTGGCATGAACATAATGATTCACTTGAAACCCCCATTCCATCTGAATCCCTCATGTTCCCTCATGTTCTCTTCTATGAGCAGGAACACCAATAAGATACTTAGTTTTATTTAATATTTCGTTTGTATTTTACTTTGCATTGTATGTATATTACAGACTTATTCAAATTCGTCGAAACGAAACTGTTCGACAAGTCATGACGAATTTTTTTAGGCTAAGTCCAGACACAATTTTTTTTTTTCGAGATATGCAAAATTTTCACATATAACTTTTTGTTTACCTGATCGAGTCCAACGATATTCTCCCTACACATTTTTCCATATCTAGTTTAGTTTTTGAGATTTTGATGCTTTCGTAACAATACCTAATGGTGGAACTACCTACAGCGGACACTACATAGCCTACTGTAGACCTCCTCGAGCACGTGGCATGAACATAATGATTCACTTGAAACCCCCATTCCATCTGAATCCCTCATGTTCCCACATGTTCTCTTCTATGAGCAGGAAGACCTATCAGATACTCAATTTTATTTCATATTTCGTTTGTATTTTACATTACATTGTATGTATAATACGGACTTATTCAAATTCGTCGAAACGAAACTGTTCGACAAGTCATGACGAATTTTTTTAGGCAAAGTCCAGACACAATTTTTTTTTTCGAGATATGAAAAATTTTCACATATAACTTTTTGTTTACCTGATCGAGTCCAACGATATTCTCCCTACACATTTTTCCATATCTAGTTTAGTTTTTTGAGATTTTGATGCTTTCGTAACAATAATTACCTAATGGTGGAACTACCTACAGCGGACACTACATAGCCTACTGTAGACCTCCGCGAGCACGTGGCATGAACATAATGATTCACTTGAAACCCCAATTTCATCTGAATCCCTCATGAGCAAAATGCCTATGATCTCCCTGAGAGCAGGAAGACCTTTCAGATTATACTAAGCTATTTCGTTTGTATTTTACATTATATTGTGTGTATAATACGGACTTATTCAAATTTGTCGAAACGAAACTATTCGACAAGTCACGACGAATTTTTTTAGGCTAAGTCCAGACACAATTTTTTTTTTCAGGATATGAAAAATTTTCATCAATAACTTTTTGTTTACCTAATCGAGTCCAACGATATTCTCCCTACACATTTTTCCATATCTATTTTACTTTCTGAGATTTTGATGCTTTCATAACAATTATTAAATAATAGTGGAACTACCTACAGCGGACACTACATAGCCTACTGTAGACCTCCGCGAGCACGTGGCATGAACATAATGATTCACTTGAAACTCCCATTCCATCTGAATCCCTCATGTTCCCTCATGTTCTCTTCTATGAGCAGGAAGACCTATCAGATACTTTGTTTTATTTCATATTACTTTTGTATTTTACATTACTTTGTATGTATAAAACGGACTTATTCAAATTCGTCGAAACGAAACTGTTCGACAAGTCACGACGAATTTTATTAGGCTAAGTCCAGACACAAATTTTTTTTTTCAAAATATGAAAAATTTTCAGCAAAATTTTTTTGTTTACCTGATCGAGTCCAACGATATTCTCCCTACACATTTTTCCATATCTAGTTTATTTTTTGAGATTTTGTTGCTTTCGTAACAATAATTACCTAATGGCGGAACTACCTACAGCGGACACTACTTAGCCTACTGTAGACCTCCGCGAGCACGTGGCAAGAACATAATAATTCACTTGAAACCCCCATTCCATCTGAATCCCTCATGTTCCCTCATGTTCCCTCATGTTCTCCTCTATGAGCAGGAAGACCAATAAGATACTTAGTTTTATTTAATATTTCGTTTGTATTTTACTTAACATTGTATGTATATTACAGACTTATTCAAATTCGTCGAAACGAAACTGTTCGACAAGTCATGACGAATTTTTTTAGGCTAAGTCCAGACACAATTTTTTGTTTTCGAGATATGAAAAATTTTCACCAATAACTTTTTGTTTACCTGATCGAGTCCAACGATATTCTCCTTACACATTTTTCCATATCTGAATTAGTTTTTGAGATTTTGATGCTATCGTAACAATAATTACCTAATAGTGAAACTACCTACAGCGGACACTACATAGCCTACTGTAGACCTCTGCGAGAACGTGGCATGAACCGAATGATTCACTTGAAAGCCCCATTTCATCTGAATCCCTCATGAGCAAAATACCTATGATCTCTTCTGAGAGCAGGAAGACATTTTAGATTACACTAAGCTATTTCGTTTGTACTTTACATTATATTGTGTGTATAATACGGATGTACTCAAATTCGTCGAAACGAAACTGTTCGACAAGTCACGACGAATTTTTTTAGGCTAAGTCCAGACACAATTTTTTTTTTCGAGATATGAAAAATTTTCTCATATAACTTTTTGTTTACCTGATCGAGTCCAACGATATTCTCCCCACTCATTTTTCCATATCTAGTTTATTTTTTGAGATTTTGATGCTTTCGTAACTATAATTACCTAATGGTGGAACTACCTACAGCGGACACTCCATAGCCTACTGTAGACCTCCGCGAGCACGTGGCATGAACATAATGATTCACTTGAAACCCCCATTCCATCTGAATACCTCATGTTCCCTCATGTTCTCTTCTATGAGCAGGAAGACCAATAAGATACTTAGTTTTTATTAATATTTCGTTTGTATTTTACTTTACATTGTATGTATATTACAGACTTATTCAAATTCGTCGAAACGAAACTGTTCGACAAGTCATGACGAATTTTTTTAGGATAAGTTCAGACACAATTTTTTTTTTTTCGAGATATGAAAAATTTTCACATATAACTTTTTGTTTACCTGATCGAGTCCAACGATATTCTCCCTACACATTTTTCCATATCTAGTTTATATTTTGAGATTTTGATGCTTTCGTAACAATAATTACCTAATGGTGGAACTACCTACAGCGGACACTACATAGCCTACTGTAGACCTCTGCGAGAACGTGGCACGAACCTAATGATTCACTGGAAAGCCCCATTTCATCTGAATCCCTCATGAGCAAAATGCCTATGATCTCTTCGAAGAGCAGGAAGACATTTTAGATTATACTAAGCTATTTCGTTTGTATTTTACATTATATTGTGTGTATAATACGGACTTACTCAAATTCGTCGAAACGAAACTGTTCGACAAGTCACGACGAATTTTTTTAGGCTAAGTCCAGACACAATTTTTTTTTTCGAGATATGAAAAATTTTCACATATAACTTTTTGTTTACCTGATCGAGTCCAACGATATTCTCCCTACACATTTTTCCATATCTAGTTTAGTTTTTGAGATTTTGATGCTTTCGTAACAATAATTACCTAATGGTGGAACTACCTACAGCGGACACTACTTAGCCTACTGTAGACCTCCGCGAGCACGTGGCATGAACATAATGATTCACTTGAAACCCCCATTCCATCTGAATCCCTCATGTTCCCTCATGTTGTCTTCTATGAGCAGGAAGACCAATAAGATACTTAGTTTTATTTAATATTTCGTTTGTATTTTACATTATATTGTGTGTATAATACGGATTTACTCAAATTCGTCGAAACGAAACTGTTCGACAAGTGACGACGAATTTTTTTAGGCCAAGTTCAGACACAATTTTTTTTTTCGAGATATGCAAAATTTTCACATATAACTTTTTGTTTACCTAATCGAGTCCAACGATATTCTCCCTACACATTTTTCCATATCTAGTTTAGTTTTTGAGATTTTGATGCTTTCGTAACAATAATTACCTAATGGTGGAACTACCTACAGCGGACACTACTTAGCCTACTGTAGACCTCCGCGAGCACGTGGCATGAACATAATGATTCACTTGAAACCCCCATTCCATCTGAATCCCTCATGTTCCCTCATGTTGTCTTCTATGAGCAGGAAGACCAATAAGATACTTAGTTTTATTTAATATTTCGTTTGTATTTTACATTATATTGTGTGTATAATACGGATTTACTCAAATTCGTCGAAACGAAACTGTTCGACAAGTGACGACGAATTTTTTTAGGCCAAGTTCAGACACAATTTTTTTTTTCGAGATATGCAAAATTTTCACATATAACTTTTTGTTTACCTAATCGAGTCCAACGATATTCTCCCTACTCATTTTTCCATATCTAGTTTAGTTTTTGAGATTTTGATGCTTTCATAACAATAATTACCTAATAGTGGAACTACCTACAGCGGACACTACATAGCCTACTGTAGACCTCCGCGAGCACGTGGCATGAACATAATGATTCACTTGAAAACCCCATTCCATCTGAATCCCTCATGTTCCCTCATGTTCTCTTCTATGAGCAGGAAGACCTATCAGATACTTTGTTTTATTTCATATTACTTTTGTATTTTACATTACTTTGTATGTATAAAACGGACTTATTCAAATTCGTCGAAACGAAACTGTTCGACAAGTCACGACGAATTTTTTTAGGCTAAGTCCAGACACAATTTTTTTTTTCGAGATATGAAAAATTTTCACATATAACTTTTTGTTTACCTGATCGAGTCCAACGATATTCTCCCTACACATTTTTCCATATCTAGTTTATTTTTTGAGATTTTGATGCTTTCGTAACAATAATTACCTAATGGTGGAACTACCTACAGCGGACACTACTTAGCCTACTGTAGACCTCCGCGAGCACGTGGCATGAACATAATGATTCACTTGAAACCCCCATTCCATCTGAATCCCTCATGTTCCCTCATGTTCTCTTCTATGAGCAGGAAGACCAATAAGATACTTAGTTTTATTTCATATTTCGTTTGTATTTTACTTTACATTGTATGTATATTACAGACTTATTCAAATTTCGACAAGTCATGACGAATTTTTTTAGGCCAAGTCCAGACAAATTTTTTTTTTTTTGATATATGAAAAATTTTCACCAATAACTTTTTGTTTACCTGATCGAGTCCAACGATATTCTCCCTACACATGTTTCCATATCTAGTTTATTTTTTGAGATTTTGATGCTTTCGTAACAATAATTACCTAATGGTGGAACTACCTACAGCGGACACTACTTAGCCTACTGTAGACCTCCGCGAGCACGTGGCATGAACATAATGATTCTCTTGAAACCCCCATTCCATCTGAATCCCTCATGTTCCCTCATGTTCTGTTCTATGAGCAGGAAGACCAATAAGATACTTAGTTTTATTTCATATTTCGTTTGTATTTTACTTTACATTGTATGTATATTACAGACTTATTCAAATTTCGACAAGTCATGACGAATTTTTTTAGGCCAAGTCCGGACAAATTTTTTTTTTTTTTATATATGAAAAATTTTCACCAATAACTTTTTGTTCACCTGATCGAGTCCAACGATATTCTCCCTACACATTTTTCCATATCTATTTTAGTTTCTGAGATTTTGATGCTTTCATAACAATTATTAAATAATAGTGGAACTACCTACAGCGGACACTACATAGCCTACTGTAGACCTCCGCGAGCACGTGGCATGAACGTAATGATTCACTTGAAACCCCCATTCCATCTGAATCCCTCATGTTCCCTCATGTTCTCTTCTATGAGCAGGAAGACCAATAAGATACTTAGTTTTATTTAATATTTCGTTTGTATTTTACTTAACATTGTATGTATATTACAGACTTATTCAAATTCGTCGAAACGAAACTTTTCGACAAGTCATGACGAATTTTTTTAGGCTAAGTCCAGACACAATTTTTTGTTTTCGAGATATGAAAAATTTTCACCAATAACTTTTTATTTACCTGATCGAGTCCAACGATATTCTCCCTACACATTTTTCCATATCTAGTTTAGTTTTTGAGATTTTGATGCTATCGTAACAATAATTACCTAATAGTGGAACTACCTACAGCGGACACTACATAGCCTACTGTAGACCTCTGCGAGAACGTGGCATGAACCTAATGATTCACTTGAAAGTCCCATTTCATCTGAATCCCTCATGAGCAAAATACCTATGATCTCTTCTGAGAGCAGGAAGACATTTTAGATTACACTAAGCTGTTTCGTTTGTACTTTACATTATATTGTGTGTATAATACGGATTTACTCAAATTCGTCGAAACGAAACTGTTCGACAAGTCACGACGAATTTTTTTAGGCTAAGTCCAGACACAATTTTTTTTTTCGAGATATGAAAAATTTTCACCGATAACTTTTTGTTTACCTAATCGAGTCCAACGATATTCTCCCTACACATTTTTCCATATCTATTTCAGTTTCTGAGATTTTGATGCTTTCATAACAATTATTAAATAATAGTGGAACTACCTACAGCGGACACTCCATAGCCTACTGTAGACCCCCGCGAGCACGTGGCATGAACATAATGATTCACTTGAAACCCCCATTCCATCTGAATCCCTCATGTTCCCTCATGTTCTCTTCTATGAGCAGGAAGACCAATAAGATACTTTGTTCTATTTCATATTACTTTTGTATTTTACATTACTTTGTATGTATAAAACGGACTCATTCAAATTCGTCGAAACGAAACTGTTCGACAAGTCATAACGAATTTTTTTAGGCTAAGTCCAGACAATTTTTTTTTGATATATGAAAAATTTTCACTCATAACTTTTTGTTTACCTGATCGAGTCCAACTATATTCTTCCTACACATATTTCCATATCTATTTTAGTTTTTGAGATTTTGATGCTTTCATAACAATAATAACCTGATAGTGGAACTACCTACAGCGGACACTACATAGCCTACTGTAGACCTCTGCGAGAACGTGGCATGAACCTTATGATTCACTTGAAAGCCCCATTTCATCTGAATCCCTCATGAGCAAAATGCCTATGATCTCCCTCAGAGCAGGAAGACATTTTAGATTATACTAAGCTATTTCGTTTGTATTTTACATTATATTGTGTGTATAATACGGACTTACTCAAATTCGTCGAAACGAAACTGTTCGACAAGGCACGACGAATTTTTTTAGGCTAAGTCCCGACACAATTTTTTTTTTCGGGATATGAAAAATTTTCATCAATAACTTTTTGTTTACCTGATCGAGTCCAACGATATTCTTCCTACACAGTTTTCCATATCTAGTTTAGTTTTTGAGATTTTGATGCTTTCGTTACAATAATTACCTAATGGTGGAACTATCTACAGCGGACACTACATAGCCTACTGTAGACCTCTGCGAGAACGTGGCATGAACCTAATGATTCACTTGAAAGTCCCATTTCATCTGAATCCCTCATGAGCAAAATACCTATGATCTCTTCTGAGAGCAGGAAGACATTTTAGATTACACTAAGCTATTTCGTTTGTACTTTACATTATATTGTGTGTATAATACGGATTTACTCAAATTCGTCGAAACGAAACTGTTCGACAAGTCACGACGAATTTTTTTAGGCTAAGTCCATACACAATTTTTTCTTTCGAGATATGAAAAATTTTCACATATAACTTTTTGTTTACCTGATCGAGTCCAACGATATTCTCCCTACACATTTTTCCATATCTAGTTTATTTTTTGAGATTTTGATGCTTTCGTAACAATAATTACCTAATGGTGGAGCTACCTACCGCGGACACTACTTAGCCTACTGTAGACCTCCGCGAGCACGTGGCATGAACATAATGATTCACTTGTTCTCTTCTATGAGCAGGAAGACATATAAGATACTTAGTTTTATTTCATATTTCGTTTATATTTTACATTACATTGTATGTATAATACGTACTTATTCAAATTCGTCGAAACGAAACTGTTCGACAAGTCACGACGATTTTTTTTAGGCTAAGTCCAGACACAATTTTTTTTTTCGAGATATGAAAAATTTTCACCGATAACTTTTTGTTTACCTAATCGAGTCCAACGATATTCTCCCTACACATTTTTCCATATCTATTTCAGTTTCTGAGATTTTGATGCTTTCATAACAATTATTAAATAATAGTGGAACTACCTACAGCGGACACTCCATAGCCTACTGTAGACCCCCGCGAGCACGTGGCATGAACATAATGATTCACTTGAAACCCCCATTCCATCTGAATCCCTCATGTTCCCTCATGTTCTCTTCTATGAGCAGGAAGACGAATAAGATACTTTGTTCTATTTCATATTACTTTTGTATTTTACATTACTTTGTATGTATAAAACGGACTCATTCAAATTCGTCGAAACGAAACTGTTCGACAAGTCATAACGAATTTTTTTAGGCTAAGTCCAGACAATTTTTTTTTGATATATGAAAAATTTTCACTCATAACTTTTTGTTTACCTGATCGAGTCCAACTATATTCTTCCTACACATATTTCCATATCTATTTTAGTTTTTGAGATTTTGATGCTTTCATAACAATAATAACCTGATAGTGGAACTACCTACAGCGGACACTACATAGCCTACTGTAGACCTCTGCGAGAACGTGGCATGAACCTTATGATTCACTTGAAACCCCCATTCCATCTGAATCCCTCATGTTCCCTCATGTTCTCTTCTATGAGCAGGACGACCTATCAGATACTTAATTTTATTTCATATTTCGTTTGTATTTTACATTACATTGTATGTATAATACGGACTTATTCAAATTCGTCGAAACGAAACTGTTCGACAAGTCATGACGAATTTTTTTAGGCAAAGTCCAGCCACAATTTTTTTTTTCGAGATATGAAAAATTTTCACCATTATCTTTTTGTTTATCTGATCGAGTCCAACGATATTCTTCCTAAACATTTTTCCATATCTAGTTTAGTTTTTGAGATTTTGATGCTTTCATATCAATAATAACCTAATAGTGGAACTACCTACAGCGGACACTACATAGATTACTGTAGACCTCTGCGAGAACGTGGCATGAACCTAATGATTCACTTGAAAGCCCCATTTCATCTGAATCCCTCATGAGCAAAATGCCTATGATCTCCCTCAGAGCAGGAAGACATTTTAGATTATACTAAGCTATTTCGTTTGTATTTTACATTATATTGTGTGTATAATACGGACTTACTCAAATTCGTCGAAACGAAACTGTTCGACAAGGCACGACGAATTTTTTTAGGCTAAGTCCCGACACAATTTTTTTTTTCGGGATATGAAAAATTTTCATCAATAACTTTTTGTTTACCTGATCGAGTCCAACGATATTCTTCCTACACAGTTTTCCATATCTAGTTTAGTTTTTGAGATTTTGATGCTTTCGTTACAATAATTACCTAATGGTGGAACTATCTACAGCGGACACTACATAGCCTACTGTAGACCTCCGCGAGAACGTGGCATAAACATAATGATTCACTTGAAACCCCCATTCCATCTGAATCCCTCATGTTCCCTCATGTTCTCTTTTATGAGCAGGAAGACCTATCAGATACTTTGTTCTATTTCATATTACTTTTGTATTTTACATTACTTTGTATGTATAAAACGGACTCATTCAAATTCGTCGAAACGAAACTGTCCGACAAGTCATAACGAATTTTTTTAGGCTAAGTCCAGACAATTTTTTTTTTTTTTGATATATGAAAAATTTTCACCAATAACTTTTTGTTTACCTGATCGAGTCCAACTATATTCTCCCTACACATTTTTCCATATCTATTTTAGTTTTTGAGATTTTGATGCTCTCATAACAATAATAACCTGATAGTGGAACTACCTACAGCGGACACTACATAGCCTACTGTAGACCTCTGCGAGAACGTGGCATGAACCTTATGATTCACTTGAAACCCCCATTCCATCTGAATCCCTCATGTTCTCTTCTATGAGCAGGACGACCTATCAGATACTTAATTTTATTTCATATTTCGTTTGTATTTTACATTATATTGTATGTATAATACGGACTTATTCAAATTCGTCGAAACGAAACTGTTCGACAAGTCATGACGAATTTTTTTAGGCTAAGTCCAGACACAATTTTTTTTTTTCGAGATATGAAAAATTTTCACCAATATCTTTTTGTTTACCTGATCGAGTCCAACGATATTCTCCCTACACATTTTTTCATATCTATTTTAGTTTCTGAGATTTTGATGCTTTCATAACAGTTATTAAATAATAGTGGAACTACCTACAGCGGACACTACATAGCCTACTGTAGACCTCCTAGAGCACGTGGCATGAACATAATGATTCACTTGAAACCCCCATTCCATCTGAATCCCTCATGTTCCCTCATGTTCTCTTCTATGAGCAGGAAGACCCATCAGATACTTAATTTTATTTCATATTTCGTTTGTATTTTACAATACATTGTATGTATAATACGGACTTATTCAAATTCGTCGAAACGAAACTGTTCAAGTCATGACGATTTTTTTTAGGCAAAGTCCAGACACAATTTTTTTTTTTCGAGATATGAAAAATTTTCACCAATAACTTTTTGTTTATCTGATCGAGTCCAACGATATTCTCCCTACACATTTTTCCATATCTAGTTTAGTTTTTGAGATTTTGATGCTTTCATAACAATAATAACCTAATAGTGGAACTACCTACAGCGGACACGACATAGATTACTGTAGACCTTTGCGAGAACGTGGCATGAACCTAATGATTCACTTGAAAGCCCCATTTCATCTGAATCCCTCATGAGCAAAATGCCTATGATCTCTTCGAAGAGCAGGAAGACATTTTAGATTATACTAAGCTATTTCGTTTGTATTTTACATTATATTGTGTGTATTATACGGACTTATTGAAATTCGTCGAAATGAAACTATTCGACAAGTCACGACGAATTTTTTTAGGCTAAGTCCAGACACAATTTTTTTTTCGGGTTATGAAAAATTTTCTTCAATAACTTTTTGTTTACCTAATCGAGTCCAATGATATTCTCCCTACACATTTTTCCATATCTATTTTAGTTTCTGAGATTTTGATGCTTTCATAACAATTATTAAATAATAGTGGACACTACATAGCCTACTGTAGACCTCCGCGAGCACGTGGCATGAACATAATGATTCACTTGAAACCCCTATTCCATCTGAATCCCTCATGTTCCCTCATGTTCTCTTCTATGAGCAGGAAGACCAATATGATTCTTAGTTTTATTTAATATTTCGTTTGTATTTTACTTAACATTGTATGTATATTACAGACTTATTCAAATTCGTCGATACAAAACTGTTCGACAAGTCATGACGAATTTTTTTAGGCTAAGTCCAGACACAATTTTTTTTTTTCGAGATATGAAAAATTTTCACAATAACTTTTTGTTAACCTGATCGAGTACAACGATATTCTCCCTACACATTTTTCCATATCTAGTTTAGTTTTTGAGATTTTGATGCTTTCATAACAATAATTTCCTCATAGTGGAACTACCTACAGCGGACACTACACAGCCTACTGTAGACCTCTGCGAGAACGTGGCATGAACCTAATGATTCACTGGAAAGCCCCATTTCATCTGAATCCCTCATGAGCAAAATGCCTATGATCTCTTCGAAGAGCAGGAAGACATTTTAGATTATACTAAGCTATTTCGTTTGTATTTTACATTATATTGTGTGTATAATACGGACTTACTCAAATTCGTCGAAACGAAACTGTTCGACAAGGCACGACGAATTTTTTTAGGCCAAGTCCGGACACAATTTTTTTTTTCGAGATATGCAAAATTTTCACAAATAACTTTTTGTTTACCTGATCGAGTCCAACGATATTCTCCCTACACATTTTTCCATATCTAGTTTAGTTTTTGAGATTTTGATGCTTTCGTAACAATACCCAATGGTGGAACTTCCTACAGCGGACACTACATAGCCTACTGTAGACCTCCTCGAGCACGTGGCATGAACATAATGATTCACTTGAAACCCCCATTCCATCTGAATCCCTCATGTTCCCTCATGTTCTCTTCTATGAGCAGGAAGACCTATCAGATACTTAATTTTATTTCATATTTCGTTTGTATTTTACATTACATTGTATGTATAATACGGACTTATTCAAATTCGTCGAAACGAAACTGTTCAAGTCATGACGAATTTTTTTAGGCAAAGTCCAACACTTTTTTTTTTTTCGAGATATGAAAAATTTTCACCAATAACTTTTTGTTTATCTGATCGAGTCCAACGATATTCTCCCTACACATATTTCCATATCTAGTTTAGTTTTTGAGATTTCGATGCTTTCATAACATCCCATAAGAATTCATCCTATACAGGATGATTGATATGATTTCTCATTCATAAATTTGTTGACATGATTGATTTTTGGTATTGATTACCAAAATAGTCACACGTATAAAGCGTTCAAAGTATAATCTTCCTCCCCGTTTTCGGAATCACGGAAATTATTTAAAAGTCGCTAAAATTTGCTGGATCTCACCATGACAGCTGAGAAACTCAAGAAATATCAACTGTTACGACTGACAGAAATTAATCGTATGGTTGAAATGTTAGATTGTGCCACAAAGGCCCGAACAGACAAGGATGTACAACTTGTTTTTCGAATGAGATACCCTTTCTTAGATATGATAAAAGATGAATTTTTCAAAAACCATAATTCAGTTATTGCCCTCATTACAACTGATGATTCGCAATTCGAGATGGAAGACGGAGTTAGGAAACAGTTCGAAATGCAATTCTATATGGTCCGAGCGATTTATTCCGGTTTGTTCGAAGTGAACGCAGCTTCGACTGAACCGATTTCTTCTCAACCCAAACCTAATATAAGTTTGCCAAAACTTCAACTCCTCACGTTTAGCGGCGACATAACCACTTTCACATCTTATTTGGATATGTTTGATGCTGTAATTCATACGAATTCAAGTCTGAGCAATATAGAGAAATTTAATTACTTGATATTCTCCTTGAAGGGAACCCCGTTGTCACTAGTACAAAAATTGCCTATGACTTCCGATAACTATTCTATAGCCTATAAAACTCTGTTAAAGCGATTCAAGAACCAAAGACTTATAGCGGCAGCCCATTGGTCGGCAATCGAGAATAGTCCCAAACTCATTTCGGATAACCCGAACGAATTGCGAAATTTGTTGGACACGTTTGCAGATCATTTGGCAGCACTCCAGCTCCTCGAGCTACCTGTTGAAGAATGGGATTTTATATTAGTCCAGATGATTTTGAAACGAGTAGATATCTCTGTAGCTACCAAGTTTGAATTACATCATAATTCATCCACTATGCCCAGTTACGATGAGCTTGTGGAGTTCTTGAGCCAACATTGTCTTGCCTTAGACAATATCTCTTCCACTAGAAAGATTAAGTCACCAAAGAAAATTGAATTTCCGAAATCGTCTACTCAATCTAAACCCTCACAGCAAGCCAAACCTTCATGGTCTTTGTTTGCTAAAGCGACTGCATTGAATTGCATTCTTTGCAAAAGTACTCAAGATACGATTTATAAATGTCCAAACTTTGCAGAGAAAAGTCCTAACGAACGTTTTCGAATTGTCAAAGAAAATCGCTTCTGTCTGAATTGTCTCAGCAACTCACACTCCATCAAACAGTGCAAATCCACGTACACCTGTCACAAATGTCAGCAGAAGCATCACACCATGCTCCATTTTGATCGGACCGATAATGAGTATCATCCTATTGGTGCCTCTCCCACCGGGGTAGAAGTTAATTCCGCCCTTGCATCCATTTCCCCTCTGACCACTCCTCCCAATATTGTTTCTCAATCTCTCACAGGTATATTACCGCAGACGGGTAAAATACTGCTATCCACCGCGGTGGTGGAAATATTAGATACCAGAGGCAACTTCCAATCCATTCGTATTCTTCTCGATTCTGGATCACAGAGTAACTTCATTTCCCAAAAATGTGTGAATCGTTTGGGCCTGTCAGGTTATCATCTGAATTTTTCGATTCAGGGAATTGGCAATTCTCCGACTATTTCTAGCTCTCAAGGTGTATCTTGCCAAATAAGGCCGTTGAGAAAACCTTCTCCCACCTTTGATTTAGATGCCATAGTGATTCCAAGGATTTGTGGTGACCTGCCGACCTCCCCTCTCTCTTCGAGATCTTGGTCTCATGTGCAACATCTACAGTTGGCTGATCCCCAATTCAATTCTCCAGGTCCCATTGATTTATTACTAGGTGCGGATTTGTTCCCCCATATATTGCAACCAGGGCGTGTAGTAGGAAGTCCGGAAGAGCCGGTTGCCTTGAATACGGTGTTCGGCTTCGTTTTGATGGGCAAGGTTTGTTCGCCCTCTTCAGCATCCCATTCAATATCCTTTCTTTGTTGTGAATCGTCATTAGAAAACACACTTCAGCAGTTTTGGAAAGTAGAAGAAGTTCCTCATGTAGAACGTATGTCCCAGGAAGACAAACAATGTGAGTCAATGTTTCTAGATACCTATTATAGAAACGAAAGCGGGAGATTTGTAGTTCACTCCCCTTTCGAAACGGTGAACCTGACTTTCCCGACTCTAGGAAAATAGCTCTCAATAGATTTTTAGCCTTAGAACGTCGGCTAGTAAAAAATTCAGAACTTCACAAAAGTTATTCGGCCTTCATGAAAGAATACCTTGAACTGGGTCATATGGAAATGATTGCGGATAACACCCATTCTGATAAAACATACTACGTTCCGCATCACGCAATATGGAAGTCCACCGGTACAAGTTCTAAACTCAGGGTTGTCTTTAATGCTTCCGCTAGAAGTCCAGGGCGACCATCTCTCAATGAATCTCTTTTCACTGGTCCGAAACTCCAAAGTGACATTGTCTCCATTCTATTACGATTTCGATTGCACAAGTATGTATTCACCACAGATATTAGACAAATGTATAGACAAATTCTCATAAATCCCAGACAAACTTACTTTCAATGAACTTATGGCGTTTTTCCCCCTCCGATCCCATAAAGACTTATCGACTCCTTACGGTTACATACGGATTCTCTTGTGCTCCCTACCTAGCCTTGAAAACGCTTATCACTTTAGCCAATGACGAAGCCGTTAATTATCCCGATGCTGCTCAAGCGATAGCATCACACACATACGTTGATGACATTGTCACTGGCGCATCCACCCTCCCGGACGCGCACTCTCTTCGAAATCAACTCATTGAGCTTTTGCAACAGGGTGGTTTTGAACTCCGCAAATGGGCTTCGAATAACCCACAATTATTGTCCGATATTCCCTCTGAACATTGGTCGGATGAAACTCGTTCTCTTAATCTCGACCCCGACAATCCCTTAAAAATTCTAGGACTTCAGTGGAACCCGTCTTCTGATTCCTTTTCGTTTGCCGTCCAACCAATAGACACCACGTGTACCAAACGGAATCTCCTCTCCAACCTAGCTCGAATCTTCGACCCGCTGGGAATCTTATCTCCTATCACCTTCTATGTGAAATTTTTAATACAAAAACTATGGATACTTCGCCTGGATTGGGATGCACTACCCCCACCGGAAATTGTTAGGTTTTGGGAGCAGTATATTTCAGAACTCCCTTCCTTATTCCGATTGAAAATTCCACGTCTCCTTATGCCTGATGATTTTCAGGTTTGTGAACTTCATGGATTCTGTGACAGTTCCGAAAAGGGATATTGTGCCGTGTTATATTTTGTATTCCTTTGTCCGTCGAATGAGTTCTCTAGCCACTTGATTTGTGCTAAATCCAAGGTGGATCCCCTCAAAAGCATCTCTATAGCTAAACTGGAACTCTGCGCGGCCGTTCTACTCTCTCGCCTGCTTTCTTTTACCCGTGATCTCTTTAGCTCCAAAATTCGAATCAATAACGTGTTCGCATGGTCTGATTCCACCATTGTTTTGAGCTGGTTGGCTTCTCCCCCTCACCGTTGGAAAACATTCGTGAGCAACCGTGTGTCTTTCATACAGGAGATAATTCCTTCCTCGAGTTGGTTTCACGTTTCTTCAGCGGATAACGCGGCAGATGTTGGGTCTCGCGGACTTCTCCCTGCAGCGCTTCTTGAATCCCGCCTTTGGTGGGCAGGTCCCTCGTTTTTGAAAGCTCCAGTTAGAAATTGGTCTCCTTTTTCTCCCAATAATCTTTCAACAGAAGCTTTAAACGAGGAGCGGGTTCTGTCCATGGCCGCTTCCGCTATACCCACCCCTCTTTTAGATGGTTTGCTTGAGAACTATTCATCTCTTCCTCGCTTGCAACGTATTCTAGCAGTCATGTTACGTTTCAATAATAATTGCCGTCCTCCTCGACAAAGATTGTCCGGGTGGCTCCTTTCAACAGAACTCCAGGCTGCCTTGATGATTTTGGTGAAACATACCCAATCATCCTACTTTGCGGATGACATAGCGCGAATCTCGCAAGGCAAATTGCCTTCCAGACGGTTGCAAAAATTGACCCCATTTTTAGATAACCAAGGTATTCTTCGGGTAGGTGGACGCCTAGCACACGCGCCGATTCCCTACGATAGGCGTTTCCCCGCTCTGTTACCCAATTCTGGATGCCTTACTACCTTGCTTATCGAATACACTCATCTAAAGAGCCTTCACGCAGGCATTCAGACTGTCTGTTTTTTGATTGCTCAGCAGTTTTGGATACTTTCCTCAAAACGTTGTATACGACGAATCATTTCAAAATGTCTGAGATGTTGGAGACTTAAGCCCACTACACTTCAACCCCAAATGGGCAATCTTCCTCTTGATCGTTTAACGCAAGTCAAACCATTTCTCTACGTCGGCGTCGACTACGCCGGCCCTTTCTCCATTACTCTTTCCAAAACTCGTGGCGCAAAGACCACAAAGGCTTATATTTGCCTCTTCATTTGCTTCTCTACCAAAGCTCTACACCTCGAACTCGCTTCGGATTTAACCTCGGATGCCTTCTTAGCCGCTTTACGAAGATTTATGGGACGGCGAGGACGTTGTGAGCGCATCTATAGCGATTGTGGGACTAATTTCGTTGGCGCCTATCGCCAATTGTCCAAGTTCAGTCAATTCGCTGCCTCCCAAGAGGCAATTGATTGGAGCTTCAATCCCCCTTCGGCTCCTCATTTCGGCGGTTTATGGGAGGCGGGGGTTAAATCAGTCAAGACGCATCTCAGCCGAGTTGTTGGTCTTCAAGTTTTGTCCTATGAGGAGTTAAATACCCTGCTAATTCAAATCGAGGCTGTTTTAAACTCACGTCCAATCACTCCTCTCAGTAATGATCCTCACGATTTGTTAGCTCTAACCCCAGGTCATTTTCTCACTATGGCCCCCTTGACCGCACCTCCCGAACCAGATCTTACGAATGTGCCTTCAAATCGGTTACGACGCTGGGAGTTGGTGCAACGTATGAATTGGTCCTTCTGGGTGCGTTGGTCTCAGGAATACTTGCATACCTTGCATCAACGCAGCAAATGGGCAAAGAATGATACCTCCATCACTCCGGGAACCTTAGTTTTGATTAAAAATGAAACCGCCCCTCCGTTGTGTTGGCGCTTAGCCCGCGTTACCGACGTCCACCCAGGTAGTGATGGGGTTGTCCGAGTGGTCACTGTTCGAACGACGGCTGGTTTGTTTAAGCGACCGGTGGTAAAATTGTGCCCTCTTCCTATAGAAAATTAGAAAATGCCGATGCATTTTGGTGGGCAGGATAATGTTCCGTCCATCCTCTCTTGTATATGTTTCACTAGTTTATTAAATTTCATTAGTTACTATAAGTTCTATAATATATCTTACTTTTCGAGTACCCTCGTATCTTGCGCGATAACGAGAGTGTTCATATTTCAAAACCTGTTGCGCCTGCCCCCAGACGAGCGTGTGGGGAACGAGACAACACGGAGCAAAAAAGGACGAGGCGCAAAAAGAAAAAGAAGCAACATAGTTCCCCTATTAACAAACAAAAAACCTCGACACGATTTCGTTTGATAAGTGATCAACACACTCAGTTTTGCTAGTACGGGACTTCTCTCAATATCCATATTAATTGTATTTTCAAGTGACATGCGAACATTACCGCCGATAGTGCATGTGAGGTGATTGGGATAAGAAGCAAGAAGTTGTCTACCACATTTGGCGATCTCAGGAGCTAACAAAAAGGTATTTATTATATGAAACTCTCACGAACTTACAGTCCTCTACCCTCTCACTCTAGTGAAACCATTCTGGAGAAAATCCAGCTGTTATCTAGAACAGCGGACACTACATAGCCTACTGTAGACCTCCGCGAGCACGTGGCATGAACATAATGATTCACTTGAAACCCCAATTTCATCTGAATCCCTCTTGAGCAAAATGCCTATGATCTCCCTGAGAGCAGGAAGAGCTTTCAGATTATACTAAGCTATTTCGTTTGTATTTTACATTATATTGTGTGTATAATACGGACTTATTCAAATTCGTCGAAATGAAACTGTTCGACAAGTCACGACGAATTTTTTTAGGCTAAGTCCAGACACAATTTTTTTTTTCAAAATATGAAAAATTTTCAGCAAAATTTTTTTGTTTACCTGATCGAGTCCAACGATATTCTCCCTACACATTTTTCCATATCTAGTTTAGTTTTTGAGATTTTGATGCTTTCATAACAGTAATTACCTAATAGTGGAACTACCTACAGCGGACACTACATAGCCTACTTTAGACCTCCGCGAGCACGTGGCATGAACATAATGATTCACTTGAAACCCCCATTCCATCTGAATCCCTCATGTTCCCTCATGTTCTCTTCTATGAGCAGGAAGACCTATCAGATACTTTGTTTTATTTCTATTACTTTTGTATTTTACATTACTTTGTATGTATAAACGGACTTATTCAAATTCGTCGAAACGAAACTGTTCGACAAGTCACGACGAATTTTTTTAGGCTAAGTCCAGACACAATTTTTTTTTTCGAGATATGAAAAATTTTCACCAATAACTTTTTGTTTACCTGATCGAGTCCAACGATATTCTCCCTACACATATTTCCATATCTAGTTTAGTTTTTCAGATTTTTATGCTTTCATAACAATAATAACCTAATAGTGGAACTACCTACAGCGGACACTACATAGCCTACTGTAGACCTCTACGAGAACGTGGCATGAACCTAATGATTCACTGGAAAGCCCCATTTCATCTGAATCCCTCATGAGCAAAATGCCTATGATCTCTTCGAAGAGCAGGAAGACATTTTAGATTATACTAAGCTATTTCGTTTGTATTTTACATTATATTGTGTGTATAATACGGACTTACTCAAATTCGTCGAAACGAAACTGTTCGACAAGGCACGACGAATTTTTTTAGGCCAAGTCCGGACACAATTTTTTTTTCGAGATATGCAAAATTTTCACATATAACTTTTTGTTAACCTGATCGAGTCCAACGATATTCTCCCTACACATTTTTCCATATCTAGTTTAGTTTTTGAGATTTTGATGCTTTCATAACAATAATTACCTAATAGTGGAACTACCTACAGCGGACACTACATAGCCTACCGTAGACCTCCGCGAGCACGTGGCATGAACATAATGATTCACTTGAAACCCCAATTTCATCTGAATCCCTCATGAGCAAAATGCCTATGATCTCCCTGAGAGCAGGAAGAGCTTTCAGATTATACTAAGCTATTTCGTTTGTATTTTACATTATATTGTGTGTATAATACGGACTTATTCAAATTCGTCGAAATGAAACTGTTCGACAAGTCACGACGAATTTTTTTAGGCTAAGTCCAGACACAATTTTTTTTTTTCAAAATATGAAAAATTTTCAGCAAAATTTTTTTGTTTACCTGATCGAGTACAACGATATTCTCCCTACACATTTTTCCATATCTAGTTTAGTTTTTGAGATTTTGATGCTTTCATAACAATAATTATCTAATAGTGGAACTACCTACAGCGGACACTACATAGCCTACTTTAGACCTCCGCGAGCACGTGGCATGAACATAATGATTCACTTGAAACCCCCATTCCATCTGAATCCCTCATGTTCCCTAATGTTCTCTTCTATGAGCAGGAAGACCTATCAGATACTTTGTTTTATTTCTATTACTTTTGTATTTTACATTACTTTGTATGTATAAAACGGACTTATTCGAATTCGTCAAAACGAAACTGTTCGACAAGTCACGACGAATTTTTTTAGGCTAAGTCCGGACACATTTTTTTTTTCGAGATATGAAAAATTTTCACATATAACTTTTTGTTTACCTGATCGAGTCCAACGATATTCTCCCTACACATTTTTCCATATCTAGTTTATTTTTTGAGATTATGATGCTTTCGTAACAATAATTACCTAATGGTGGAACTACCTACAGCGGACACTACTTAGCCTACTGTAGACCTCCGCGAGCACGTGGAATGAACATAATGATTCACTTGAAACCCCCATTCCATCTGAATCCCTCATGTTCCCTCATGTTCTCTTCTATGAGCAGGAAGACCTATCAGATACTTAGTTTTATTTCATATTTCGTTTGTATTTTACATTACTTTGTATGTATAATACGGACTTATTCAAATTCGTCGAAACGAAACTGTTCGACAAGTCATGACGAATTTTTTTAGGCAAAGTCCAGACACAATTTTTTTTTTCGAGATATGAAAAATTTTCACATATAACTTTTTGTTTACATGATCGAGTCCAACGATATTCTCCCTATACATTTTTCCATATCTAGTTTAGTTTTTGAGATTTTGATGCTTTCGTAACAATAATTACCTAATGGTGGAACTACCTACAGTGGACACTACATAGCCTACTGTAGATCTCCGCGAGCACGTGGCATGAACATAATGATTCACTTGGAAGCCCCATTTCATCTGAATCCCTCATGAGCAAAATGCCTATGATCTCTTCGAAGAGCAGGAAGACATTTTAGATTATACTAAGCTATTTCGTTTGTATTTCACATTATATTGTGTGTATAATACGGACTTACTCAAATTCGTCGAAACGAAACTGTTCGACAAGTCACGACGAATTTTTTTAGGCTAAGTCCAGACACAATTTTTTTTTTCGAGATATGCAAAATTTTCACATAAAACTTTTTGTTTACCTGACCGAGTCCAACGATATTCTCCCTACACATTTTTCCATATCTAGTTTAGTTTTTGAGATTTTGATGCTTTCGTTACAATAATTACCTAACGGTGGAACTACCTACAGCGGACACTACTTAGCCTACTGTAGACCTCCGCGAGCACGTGGCATGAACATAATGATTCACTTGAAACCCCCATTCCATCTGAATCCCTCATGTTCCCTCATGTTCTCTTCTATGAGCAGGAAGACCTATAAGATACTTAGTTTTATTTCATATTTCGTTTTTATTTTACATTACATTGTATGTATAATACGGACTTATTCAAATTCGTCGAAACGAAACTGTTCGACAAGTCACGACGAATTTTTTTAGGCTAAGTCCAGACACAATTTTTTTTTTCGGGATATGAAAAATTTTCACATATAACTTTTTGTTTACCTAATCGAGTCCAACGATATTCTCCCTACACATTTTTCCATATCTATTTTAGTTTCTGAGATTTTGATGCTTTCATAACAATTATTAAATAATAGTGGAACTACCTACAGCGGACACTCCATAGCCTAGTGTAGACCTCCGCGAGCACGTGGCATGAACATAATGAATCACTTGAAACCCCCATTCCATCTGAATCCCTCATGTTCTCTTCTATGAGCAGGAAGACCAATAAGATACTTAGTTTTATTTTATATTTCGTTTGTATTTTACTTTACATTGTATGTATATTACAGACTTATTCAAATTCGTCGAAACGAAACTGTTCGACAAGTCATGACGAATTTTTTTAGGCAAAGTCCGGACACAATTTTTGTTTTCGAGATATGGAAAATTTTCACCAATAACTTTTTGTTTACCTGATCGAGTCCAACGATATTCTTCCCACACATTTTTCCATATCTAGTTTAGTTTTTCAGATTTTGATGCTTTCATAACAATAATAACCTAATAGTGGAACTACCTACAGCGGACACTACATAGCCTACTGTAGACCTCTTGGAGAAGGTGGCATGAACTCAATGATTCACTGGAAACCCCAATTTCATCTGAATCCCTCATGAGCAAAATGCCTATGATCTCCCTGAGAGCAGGAAGACCCTTCAGATTATACTAAGCTATTTCGTTTGTATTTTACATTATATTATGTGTATAATACGGACTTACTCAAATTCGTCGAAACGAAACTGTTCGACAAGTCACGACGAATTTTTTTGAAGGCTAAGTCCAGACACAATTTTTTTTTTTCGAGATATGCAAAATTTTCACATATAACTTTTTGTTTACCTGATCGAGTCCAACGATATTCTCCCTACACATTTTTCCATATGTAGTTTAGTTTTTGAGATTTTGATGCTTTCGTAACAATAATTACCTAATGGTGGAACTACCTACAGCGGACACTACATAGCCTACTGTAGACCTCCGCGAGCACGTGGCATGAACATAATGATTCACTTGAAACCCCCATTCCATCTGAATCCCTCATGTTCCCTCATGTTCTCTTCTATGAGCAGGAAGACCTATCAGATACTTAATTTTATTTCATATTTCGTTTGTATTTTACATTACATTGTATGTATAATACGGACCCATTCAAATTCGTCGAAACGAAACTGTTCGACAAGTCATGACGAATTTTTTTAGTCAAAGTCCAGCCACAACTTTTTTTTTTCGAGATATGAAAAATTTTCACCATTAACTTTTTGTTTATCTGATGGAGTCCAACGATATTATCCCTACACATTTTTCCATATCTAGTTTAGATTTTGAGATTTTGATGCTTTCATAACAATAATAACCTAATAGTGGAACTACCTACAGCGGACACTACATAGCCTACTGTAGACCTCCGCGAGCACGTGGCATGAACATAATGATTCACTTGAAACCCCCATTCCATCTGAATCCCTCATGTTCCCTCATGTTCTCTTCTATGAGCAGGAAGACCTATCAGATACTTAATTTTATTTCATATTTCGTTTGTATTTTACATTACATTGTATGTATAATACGGACTTACTCAAATTCGTCGAAACGTAACTGTTCGACAAGTCACGACGAATTTTTTTTAAGGCTAAGTCCAGACACAATTTTTTTTTTCGAGATATGCAAAATTTTCACATAAAACTTTTTGTTTACCTGACCGAGTCCAACGATATTCTCCCTACACATTTTTCCATATCTAGTTTAGTTTTTGAGATTTTGATGCTTTCGTAACAATAATTACCTAATGGTGGAACTACCTACAGCGGACACTACATAGCCTACTGTAGACCTCCGCGAGCACGTGGCATGAACATAATGATTCACTTGAAAACCCCATTCCATCTGAATCCCTCATGTTCCCTCATGTTCTCTTCTATGAGCAGGAAGACCTATCAGATACCTAATTTTATTTCATATTTCGTTTGTATTTTACATTACATTGTATGTATAATACGGACTCATTCAAATTCGTCGAAACGAAACTGTTCGACAAGTCATGAGGAATTTTTTTAGGCTAAGTCCAGACACAATTTTTTTGTTCGAGATATGAAAAATTTTCACCAATAACTTTTTGTTTACCTGATCGAGTCCAACGATATTCTAATTACACATTTTTCCATATCTAGTTTAGTTTTTGAGATTTTGATGCTTTCATAACAATAATTACCTAATAGTGGAACTACCTACAGCGGACACTACATAGCCTACCGTAGACCTCCGCGAGCACGTGGCATGAACATAATGATTCACTTGAAACCCCAATTTCATCTGAATCCCTCATGAGCAAAATGCCTATGATCTCCCTGAGAGCAGGAAGAGCTTTCAGATTATACTAAGCTATTTCGTTTGTATTTTACATTATATTGTGTGTATAATACGGACTTATTCAAATTCGTCGAAATGAAACTGTTCGACAAGTCACGACGAATTTTTTTAGGCTAAGTCCAGACACAATTTTTTTTTTTCAAAATATGAAAAATTTTCAGCAAAATTTTTTTGTTTAC
The DNA here is from genome assembly GCA_958298965.1 of Chrysolina haemoptera. Taxonomy (NCBI): domain Eukaryota; kingdom Metazoa; phylum Arthropoda; class Insecta; order Coleoptera; family Chrysomelidae; genus Chrysolina; species Chrysolina haemoptera. Next base: position 13,965,213 of record OY282599.1, on the reverse strand, counting down.
CTGATCGAGTACAACGATATTCTCCCTACACATTTTTCCATATCTAGTTTAGTTTTTGAGATTTTGATGCTTTCATAACAATAATTATCTAATAGTGGAACTACCTACAGCGGACACTACATAGCCTACTTTAGACCTCCGCGAGCACGTGGCATGAACATAATGATTCACTTGAAACCCCCATTCCATCTGAATCCCTCATGTTCCCTAATGTTCTCTTCTATGAGCAGGAAGACCTATCAGATACTTTGTTTTATTTCTATTACTTTTGTATTTTACATTACTTTGTATGTATAAAACGGACTTATTCGAATTCGTCAAAACGAAACTGTTCGACAAGTCACGACGAATTTTTTTAGGCTAAGTCCGGACACATTTTTTTTTTCGAGATATGAAAAATTTTCACATATAACTTTTTGTTTACCTGATCGAGTCCAACGATATTCTCCCTACACATTTTTCCATATCTAGTTTATTTTTTGAGATTATGATGCTTTCGTAACAATAATTACCTAATGGTGGAACTACCTACAGCGGACACTACTTAGCCTCCTGTAGACCTCCGCGAGCACGTGGAATGAACATAATGATTCACTTGAAACCCCCATTCCATCTGAATCCCTCATGTTCCCTCATGTTCTCTTCTATGAGCAGGAAGACCTATCAGATACTTAGTTTTATTTCATATTTCGTTTGTATTTTACATTACTTTGTATGTATAATACGGACTTATTCAAATTCGTCGAAACGAAACTGTTCGACAAGTCATGACGAATTTTTTTAGGCAAAGTCCAGAAACAATTTTTTTTTTTCGAGATATGAAAAATTTTCACATATAACTTTTTGTTTACATGATCGAGTCCAACGATATTCTCCCTATACATTTTTCCATATCTAGTTTAGTTTTTGAGATTTTGATGCTTTCGTAACAATAATTACCTAATGGTGGAACTACCTACAGTGGACACTACATAGCCTACTGTAGATCTCCGCGAGCACGTGGCATGAACATAATGATTCACTTGAAACCCCCATTCCATCTGAATTCCTCATGTTCCCTCATGTTCTCTTCTATGAGCAGGAAGACCTATCAGATACTTAATTTCATTTCATTTTTCGTTTTGATTTTACATTTCATTGTATGTATATTACAGACTTATTCAAATTCGTCGAAACGAAACTGTTCGACAAGTCATGACGAATTTTTTTAGGCTAAGTCCAGACACAATTTTTTTTTTTTTGATATATGAAAAATTTTCATCAATAACTTTTTGTTTACCTGATCGAGTCCAACGATATTCTCCCTACACATTTTTCCATATCTATTTTAGTTTTTGAGATTTTGATGCTTTCATAACAATAATAACCTAATAGTGGAACTACCTACAGCGGACACTACATAGCCTACTGTAGACCTCCGCGAGCACGTGGCATGAATATAATGATTCACTTGAAACCTCTATTCCATCTGAATCCCTCATGTTCCCTCATGTTCTCTTCTATGAGCAGGAAGACCTATAAGATACTTAGTTTTATTTCATATTTCGTTTTTATTTTACATTACATTGTATGTATAATACGGACTCATTCAAATTCGTCGAAACGAAACTGTTCGACACGTCATGACGAATTTTTTTAGGCAAAGTCCAGCCACAATTTTTTTTTTTCGAGATATGAAAAATTTTCACTATTAACTTTTTGTTTATCTGATCGAGTCCAACGATATTCTCCCTACACATTTTTCCAGATCTAGTTTAGTTTTTGAGATTTTGATGCTTTCATAACAATAATAATCTAATAGTGGAACTACCTACAGCGGACACTACATAGATTACTGTAGACCTCTGCGAGAACGTGGCATGAACCTAATGATTCACTTGAAAGCCCCATTTCATCTGAATCCCTCATGAGCAAAATACCTATGATCTCTTCTGAGAGCAGGAAGACATTTTAGATTATACTAAGCTATTTCGTTTGTATTTTACATTATATTGTGTGTATAATACGGACTAACTCAAATTCGTCGAAACGAAACTGTTCGACAAGTCACGACGAATTTTTTTTAAGGCTAAGTCCAGACACAATTTTTTTTTTCGAGATATGCAAAATTTTCACATAAAACTTTTTGTTTACCTGACCGAGTCCAACGATATTCTCCCTACACATTTTTCCATATCTAGTTTAGTTTTTGAGATTTTGATGCTTTCGTAACAATAATTACCTAATGGTGGAACTACCTACAGCGGACACTACATAGCCTACTGTAGACCTCCGCGAGCACGTGGCATGAACATAATGATTCACTTGAAAACCCCATTCCATCTGAATCCCTCATGTTCCCTCATGTTCTCTTCTATGAGCAGGAAGACCTATCAGATACTTAATTTTATTTCATATTTCGTTTGTATTTTACATTACAATGTATGTATAATACGGACTCATTCAAATTCGTCGAAACGAAACTGTTCGACAAGTCATGAGGAATTTTTTTAGGCTAAGTCCAGACACAATTTTTTTGTTCGATATATGAAAAATTTTCACCAATAACTTTTTGTTTACCTGATCGAGTCCAACGATATTCTAATTACACATTTTTCCATATCTAGTTTAGTTTTTGAGATTTTGATGCTTTCATAACAATAATTAACTAATAGTAGAACTACCTACAGCTGACACTACATAGCCTACTGTAGACCTCTTGGAGAAGGTGGCATGAATTTAATGATTCACTTGAAACCCCAATTTCATCTGAATCCCTCATGAGCAAAATGCCTATGATCTCCCTGAGAGCAGGAAGACCCTTCAGATTATACTAAGCTATTTCGTTTGTATTTTACATTATATTATGTGTATAATACGGACTTATTCAAATTCGTCGAAACGAAACTGTTCGACAAGTCACGACGAATTTTTTTAGGCTAAGTCCAGACACAATTTTTTTTTTCGGGATATGAAAAATTTTTATCAATAACTTTTTGTTTACCCAATCGAGTCCAACGATATTCTCCCTACACATTTTTCCATATATATTTTAGTTTCTGAGATTTTGATGCTTTCATAACAATTATTAAATAATAGTGGAACTACCTACAGCGGACACTACATAGCCTACTGTAGACCTCCGCGAGCACGTGGCATGAACATAATGATTCACTTGAAACCCCTATTCCATCTGAATCCCTCATGTTCCCTCATGTTCTCTTCTATGAGCAGGAAGACCTATCAGATAATTAATTTTATTTCATATTTCGTTTTTATTTTACATTACATTGTATGTATAATACAGACTTATTCAAATTCGTCGAAACGGAACTGTTCGACAAGTCATGACGAATTTTTTTAGGCAAAGTCCAGCCACAATTTTTTTTTTTCGAGATATGAAAAATTTTCACCATTAACTTTTTGTTTATCTGATCGAGTCCAACGATATTCTCCCTACACATATTTCCATATCTAGTTTAGTTTTTGAGATTTTGATGCTTTCATAACAATAATAACCTAATAGTGGAACTACCTACAGCGGACACTACATAGATTACTGTAGACCTCTGCGAGAACGTGGCATGAACCTAATGATTCACTTGAAAGCCCCATTTCATCTGAATCCCTCATGAGCAAAATACCTATGATCTCTTCTGAGAGCAGGAAGACATTTTAGATTATATTAAGCTATTTCGTTTGTATTTTACATTATATTGTGTGTATAATACGGACTTACTCAAATTCGTCGAAACGAAACTGTTCGACAAGTCACGACGAATTTTTTTAGGCTAAGTCCGGACACAATTTTTTTTTTCGAGATATGCAAAATTTTCACATATAACTTTTTGTTACCTGATAGAGTCCAACGATATTCTCCCTACACATTTTTCCATATATAGATTAGTTTTTGAGATTTTGATGCTTTCGTAACAATAATTACCTAATGGTGGAATTACCTACAGCGGACACTACATAGCCTACTGTAGACCTCCGCGAGCACGTGGCATGAACATAATGATTCACTTGAAACCCCCATTCCATCTGAATCCCTCATGTTCCCTCATGTTCTCTTCTATGAGCAGGAAGACCTATCAGATACTTAATTTTATTTCATATTACTTTTGTATTTTACATTAATTTGTATGTATAAAACGGACTTATTCAAATTCGTCGAAACGAAACTGTTCGACAAGTCATGACGAATTTTTTTAGGCCAAGTCCAGACAAATTTTTTTTTTTTTGATATATGAAAAATTTTCACCAATAACTTTTTGTTTACCTGATCGAGTCCAACGATATTCTCCCTACACATTTTTCCATATCTAGTTTAATTTTTCAGATTTTGATGCTTTCATAACAATAATAACCTAATAGTGGAACTTCCTACAGCGGACACTACATAGCCTACTGTAGACCTCTGCGAGAACGTGGCATGAACCTAATGATTCATTGGAAAGCCCCATTTCATCTGAATCCCTCATGAGCAAAATGCCTATGATCTCTTCGAAGAGCAGGAAGACATTTTAGATTATACTAAGCTATTTCGTTTGTATTTTACATTATATTGTGTGTATAATACGGACTTATTCAAATTCGTCGAAATGAAACTGTTCGACAAGTCACGACGAATTTTTTTAGGCTAAGTCCAGACACAATTTTTTTTTTTTTGATATATGAAAAATTTTCACCAATAACTTTTTGTTTACCTGATCGAGTCCAACGATATTCTAATTACATATTTTTCCATATCTAGTTTAGTTTTTGAGATTTTGATGCTTTCATAACAATAATTACCTAATAGTGGAACTACCCACAGCTGACACTACATAGCCTACTGTAGACCTCTTGGAGAAGGTGGCATGAACTTAATGATTCACTTGAAACCCCAATTTCATCTGAATCCCTCATGAGCAAAATGCCTATGATCTCCCTGAGAGCAGGAAGACCCTTCAGATTATACTAAGCTATTTCGTTTGTATTTTACATTATATTATGTGTATAATACGGACTTATTCAAATTCGTCGAAACGAAACTGTTCGACAAGTCACGACGAATTTTTTTAGGCTAAGTCCAGACACAATTTTTTTTTTCGGGATATGAAAAATTTTCATCAATAACTTTTTGTTTACCCAATCGAGTCCAACGATATTCTTCCTACACATTTTTCCATATCTATTTTAGTTTCTGAGATTTTGATGCTTTCATAACAATTATTAAATAATAGTGGAACTACCTACAGCGGACACTACATAGCCTACTGTAGACCTCCGCGAGCACGTGGCATGAACATAATGATTCACTTGAAACCCCCATTCCATCTGAATCCCTCATGTTCCCTCATGTTCTCTTCTATGAGCAGGAAGACCTATCAGACACTTAGTTTTATTTCATATTTCGTTTGTATTTCACATTACTCTGTATGTATAATACGGACTTAATCAAATTCGTCGAAACGAAACTGTTCGACAAGTCATGACGAATTTTTTTAGGCAAAGTCCAGACACAATTTTTTTTTTTCGAGATATGAAAAATTTTCACCAATAACTTTTTGTTTATCTGATCGAGTCCAACGATATTCTCCCTACACATTTTTCCATATCTAGTTTAGTTTTTGAGATTTTGATGCTTTCATAACAATAATAACCTAATAGTGGAACTACCTACAGCGGACACTACATAGATTACTGTAGACCTCTGCGAGAACGTGGCATGAACTTAATGATTCACTTGAAAGCCCCATTTCATCTGAATCCCTCATGAGCAAAATGCCTATGATCTCTTCGAAGAGCAGGAAGACATTTTAGATTATACTAAGCTATTTCGTTTGTATTTCACATTATATTGTGTGTATAATACGGACTTACTCAAATTCGTCGAAACGAAACTGTTCGACAAGTCACGACGAATTTTTTTAGGCTAAGTCCAGACACAATTTTTTTTTTCGAGATATGCAAAATTTTCACATATAACTTTTTGTTTACCTGATCGAGTCCAACGATATTCTCCCTACACATTTTTCCATATCTAGTTTAGTTTTTGAGATTTTGATGCTTTCGTTACAATAATTACCTAACGGTGGAACTACCTACAGCGGACACTACTTAGCCTACTGTAGACCTCCGCGAGCACGTGGCATGAACATAATGATTCACTTGAAACCCCCATTCCATCTGAATCCCTCATGTTCCCTCATGTTCTCTTCTATGAGCAGGAAGACCTATAAGATACTTAGTTTTATTTCATATTTCGTTTTTATTTTACATTACATTGTATGTATAATACGGACTTATTCAAATTCGTCGAAACGAAACTGTTCGACAAGTCACGACGAATTTTTTTAGGCTAAGTCCAGACACAATTTTTTTTTTCGGGATATGAAAAATTTTCACATATAACTTTTTGTTTACCTAATCGAGTCCAACGATATTCTCCCTACACATTTTTCCATATCTATTTTAGTTTCTGAGATTTTGATTCTTTCATAACAATTATTAAATAATAGTGGAACTACCTACAGCGGACACTCCATAGCCTATTGTAGACCTCCGCGAGCACGTGGCATGAACATAATGATTCACTTGAAACCCCCATTCCATCTGAATCCCTCATGTTCTCTTCTATGAGCAGGAAGACCAATAAGATACTTAGTTTTATTTTATATTTCGTTTGTATTTTACTTTACATTGTATGTATATTACAGACTTATTCAAATTCGTCGAAACGAAACTGTTCGACAAGTCATGACGAATTTTTTTAGGCAAAGTCCGGACACAATTTTTTTTTTCGAGATATGGAAAATTTTCACCAATAACTTTTTGTTTACCTGATCGAGTCCAACGATATTCTTCCCACACATTTTTCCATATCTAGTTTAGTTTTTCAGATTTTGATGCTTTCATAACAATAATAACCTAATAGTGGAACTACCTACAGCGGACACTACATAGCCTACTGTAGACCTCTTGGAGAAGGTGGCATGAACTCAATGATTCACTGGAAACCCCAATTTCATCTGAATCCCTCATGAGCAAAATGCCTATGATCTCCCTGAGAGCAGGAAGACCCTTCAGATTATACCAAGCTATTTCGTTTGTATTTTACATTATAGTATGTGTATAATACGGACTTACTCAAATTCGTCGAAACGAAACTGTTCGACAAGTCACGACGAATTTTTTTGAAGGCTAAGTCCAGACACAATTTTTTTTTTTCGAGATATGCAAAATTTTCACATATAACTTTTTGTTTACCTGATCGAGTCCAACGATATTCTCCCTACACATTTTTCCATATGTAGTTTAGTTTTTGAGATTTTGATGCTTTCGTAACAATAATTACCTAATGGTGGAACTACCTACAGCGGACACTACATAGCCTACTGTAGACCTCCGCGAGCACGTGGCATGAACATAATGATTCACTTGAAACCCCCATTCCATCTGAATCCCTCATGTTCCCTCATGTTCTCTTCTATGAGCAGGAAGACCTATCAGATACTTAATTTTATTTCATATTTCGTTTGTATTTTACATTACATTGTATGTATAATACGGACCCATTCAAATTCGTCGAAACGAAACTGTTCGACAAGTCATGACGAATTTTTTTAGGCAAAGTCCAGCCACAACTTTTTTTTTTTCGAGATATGAAAAATTTTCACCATTAACTTTTTGTTTATCTGATGGAGTCCAACGATATTATCCCTACACATTTTTCCATATCTAGTTTAGATTTTGAAATTTTGATGCTTTCATAACAATAATAACCTAATAGTGGAACTACCTACAGCGGACACTACATAGCCTACTGTAGACCTCCGCGAGCACGTGGCATGAACATAATGATTCACTTGAAACCCCCATTCCATCTGAATCCCTCATGTTCCCTCATGTTCACTTCTATGAGCAGGAAGACCTATCAGATACTTAATTTTATTTCATATTTCGTTTGTATTTTACATTACATTGTATGTATAATACGGACTTACTCAAATTCGTCGAAACGTAACTGTTCGACAAGTCACGACGAATTTTTTTTTTCGAGATATGCAAAATTTTCACCAATAACTTTTTGTTTACCTGATCGAGTCCAACGATATTCTAATTACACATTTTTCCATATCTAGTTTAGTTTTTGAGATTTTGATGCTTTCATAACAATAATCACCTAATAGTGGAACTACCTACAGCTGACACTACATAGCCTACTGTAGACCTCTTGGAGAAGGTGGCATGAACTTAATGATTCACTTGAAACTCCAATTTCATCTGAATCCCTCATGAGCAAAATGCCTATGATCTCCCTGAGAGCAGGAAGACCCTTCAGATTATACTAAGCTATTTCGTTTGTAATTTACATTATATTATGTGTATAATACGGACTTATTCAAATTCGTCGAAACGAAACTGTTCGACAAGTCATGACGAATTTTTTTAGGCAAAGTCCAGCCACAACTTTTTTTTTTTCGAGATATGAAAAATTTTCACCATTAACTTTTTGTTTATCTAATGGAGTCCAACGATATTATCCCTACACATTTTTCCATATCTAGTGTAGATTTTGAGATTTTGATGCTTTCATAACAATAATAACCTAATAGTGGAACTACCTACAGCGGACACTACATAGATTACTGTAGACCTCTGCGAGAACGTGGCATGAACCTAATGATTCACTTGAAAGCCCCATTTCATCTGAATCCCTCATGAGCAAAATGCCTATGATCTCCCTGAGAGCAGGAAGACCCTTCAGATTATACTAAGCTATTTCGTTTGTATTTTACATTATATTATGTGTATAATACGGACTTATTCAAATTCGTCGAAACGAAACTGTTCGACAAGTCACGAAGAATTTTTTTAGGCTAAGTCCAGACACAATTTTTTTTTTCGGGATATGAAAAATTTTCATCAATAACTTTTTGTTTACCCAATCGAGTCCAACGATATTCTCCCTACACATTTTTCCATATATATTTTAGTTTCTGAGATTTTGATGCTTTCATAACAATTATTAAATAATAGTGGAACTACCTACAGCGGACACTACATAGCCTACTGTAGACCTCCGCGAGCACGTGGCATGAACATAATGATTCACTTGAAAGCCCTATTCCATCTGAATCCCTCATGTTCCCTCATGTTCTCTTCTATGAGCAGGAAGACCTATCAGATACTTAATTTTATTTCATATTTCGTTTTTATTTTACATTACATTGTATGTATAATACGGACTTATTCAAATTCGTCGAAACGGAACTGTTCGACAAGTCATGACGAATTTTTTTAGGCAAAGTCCAGCCACAATTTTTTTTTTTTCGAGATATGAAAAATTTTCACCATTAACTTTTTGTTTATCTGATCGAGTCCAACGATATTCTCCCTACACATATTTCCATATCTAGTTTAGTTTTTGAGATTTTGATGCTTTCATAACAATAATAACCTAATAGTGGAACTACCTACAGCGGACACTACATAGATTACTGTAGACCTCTGCGAGAACGTGGCATGAACCTAATGATTCATTTGAAAGCCCCATTTCATCTGAATCCCTCATGAGCAAAATACCTATGATCTCTTCTGAGAGCAGGAAGACATTTTAGATTATATTAAGCTATTTCGTTTGTATTTTACATTATATTGTGTGTATAATACGGACTTACTCAAATTCGTCGAAACGAAACTGTTCGACAAGTCACGACGAATTTTTTTAGGCTAAGTCCGGACACAATTTTTTTTTTCGAGATATGCAAAAATTTTCACATATAACTTTTTGTTACCTGATAGAGTCCAACGATATTCTCCCTACACATTTTTCCATATCTAGTTTAGTTTTTGAGATTTTGATGCTTTCGTAACAATAATTACCTAATGGTGGAACTACCTACAGCGGACACTACATAGCCTACTGTAGACCTCCGCGAGCACGTGGCATGAACATAATGATTCACTTGAAACCCCCATTCCATCTGAATCCCTCATGTTCCCTCATGTTCTCTTCTATGAGCAGGAAGACCTATCAGATACTTAATTTTATTTCATATTACTTTTGTATTTTACATTAATTTGTATGTATAAAACGGACTTATTCAAATTCGTCGAAACGAAACTGTTCGACAAGTCATGACGAATTTTTTTAGGCCAAGTCCAGACAAAATTTTTTTTTTTTTATATATGAAAAATTTTCACCAATAACTTTTTGTTTACCTGATCGAGTCCAACGATATTCTCCCTACACATTTTTCCATATTTAGTTTAGTTTTTCAGATTTTGATGCTTTCATAACAATAATAACCTAATAGTGGAACTTCCTACAGCGGACACTACATAGCCTACTGTAGACCTCTGCGAGAACGTGGCATGAACCTAATGATTCACTGGAAAGCCCCATTTCATCTGAATCCCTCATGAGCAAAATGCCTATGATCTCTTCGAAGGTCGAAATGAAACTGTTCGACAAGTCACGACGAATTTTTTTAGGCTAAGTCCAGACACAATTTTTTTTTTTTTGATATATGAAAAATTTTCACCAATAACTTTTTGTTTACCTGATCGAGTCCAACGATATTCTAATTACACATTTTTCCATATCTAGTTTAGTTTTTGAGATTTTGATGCTTTCATAACAATAATTACCTAATAGTGGAACTACCTACAGCTGACACTACATAGCCTACTGTAGACCTCTTGGAGAAGGTGGCATGAACTCAATGATTCACTGGAAACCCCAATTTCATCTGAATCCCTCATGAGCAAAATGCCTATGATCTCCCTGAGAGCAGGAAGACCCTTCAGATTATACTAAGCTATTTCGTTTGTATTTTACATTATATTATGTGTATAATACGGACTTATTCAAATTCGTCGAAACGAAACTGTTCGACAAGTCACGACGAATTTTTTTAGGCCAAGTCCAGACACAATTTTTTATTTTCGAGATATGAGAAGTTTTCCCCAATAACTTTTTGTTTATCTGATCGAGTCCAACGATATTCTAATCACACATTTTTCCATATCTAGTTTAGTTTTTGAGATTTTGATGCTTTCATAACAATAATTACCTAATAGTGAAACTACCTACAGCTGACACTACATAGCCTACTGTAGACCTCTTGGAGAAGGTGGACAATACATAGCCTACTGTAGACCTCCGCGAGCACGTGGCATGAACATAATGATTCACTTGAAACCCCCATTCCATCTGAATCCCTCATGTTCCCTCATGTTCTCTTCTATGAGCAGGAAGACCCATCAGATACTTAATTTTATTTCATATTTCGTTTGTATTTTACAATACATTGTATGTATAATACGGACTTATTCAAATTCGTCGAAACGAAACTGTTCAAGTCATGACGATTTTTTTTAGGCAAAGTCCAGACACAATTTTTTTTTTTTCGAGATATGAAAAATTTTCACCAATAACTTTTTGTTTATCTGATCGAGTCCAACGATATTCTCCCTACACATTTTTCCATATCTAGTTTAGTTTTTGAGATTTTGATGCTTTCATAACAATAATAACCTAATAGTGGAACTACCTACAGCGGACACGACATAGATTACTGTAGACCTCTGCGAGAACGTGGCATGAACCTAATGATTCACTTGAAAGCCCCATTTCATCTGAATCCCTCATGAGCAAAATGCCTATGATCTCTTCGAAGAGCAGGAAGACATTTTAGATTATACTAAGCTATTTCGTTTGTATTTTACATTATATTGTGTGTATTATACGGACTTATTCAAATTCGTCGAAATGAAACTGTTCGACAAGTCACGACGAATTTTTTTAGACTAAGTCCAGACACAATTTTTTTTTTCGAGATATGAAAAATTTTCAATTATAACTTTTTGTTTACCTGATCGAGTCCAACGATATTCTCCCTAAACATTTTTCCATATCTAGTTTAGTTTTTGAGATTTTGATGCTTTCATAACAATAATTGCCTAATAGTGGAACTACCTACAGCGGACACTACATAGCCTACTGTAGACCTCCGCGAGCACGTGGCATGAACATAATGATTCACTTGAAACCCCAATTTCATCTGAATCCCTCATGAGCAAAATGCCTATGATCTCCCTGAGAGCAGGAAGACCTTTCAGATTATTCTAAGCTATTTCGTTTGTATTCTTCATTATATTGTGTGTATAATACGGACTTATTGAAATTCGTCGAAACGAAACTATTCGACAAGTCACGACGAATTTTTTTAGGCTAAGTCCAGACACAATTTTTTTTTTCGGGTTATGAAAAATTTTCTTCAATAACTTTTTGTTTACCTAATCGAGTCCAATGATATTCTCCCTACACATTTTTCCATATCTATTTTAGTTTCTGAGATTTTGATGCTTTCCTAACAATTATTAAATAATAGTGGAACTACCTACAGCGGACACTACATAGCCTACTGTAGACCTCCGCGAGCACGTGGCATGAACATAATGATTCACTTGAAACCCCTATTCCATCTGAATCCCTTATGTTCCCTCATGTTCTCTTCTATGAGCAGGAAGACCAATATGATTCTTAGTTTTATTTAATATTTCGTTTGTATTTTACTTAACATTGTATTTATATTACAGACTTATTCAAATTCGTCGATACGAAACTGTTCGACAAGTCATGACGAATTTTTTTAGGCTAAGTCCAGACACAATTTTTTTTTTTCGAGATATGAAAAATTTTCACAATAACTTTTTGTTAACCTGATCGAGTACAACGATATTCTCCCTACACATTTTTCCATATCTAGTTTAGTTTTTGAGATTTTGATGCTTTCATAACAATAATTTCCTCATAGTGGAACTACCTACAGCGGACACTACATAGCCTACTGTAGACCTCTGCGAGAACGTGGCATGAACCTAATGATTCACTTGAAAGCCCCATTTCATCTGAATCCCTCATGGGCAAAATGCCTATGATCTCTTCTGAGAGCAGGAAGACATTTTAGATTATACTAAGCTATTTCGTTTGTATTTTACATTATATTGTGTGTATAATACGGACTTACTCAAATTCGTCGAAACGAATCTGTTCGACAAGTCACGACGAATTTTTTTAGACTAAGTCCAGACACAATTTTTTTTTTCGGGATATGAAAAAATTTCATCCATAACTTTTTGTTTAACCAATCGAGTCCAACGATATTCTCCCTACACATTTTTCCATATCTATTTTAGTTTCTGAGATTTTGATGCTTTCATAACAATTATTAAATAATAGTGGAACTACCTACAGCGGACACTACATAGCCTACTGTAGACCTCCGCGAGCACGTGGCATGAACATAATGATTCACTTGAAACCCCTATTCCATCTGAATCCCTCATGTTCCCTCATGTTCTCTTTTATGAGCAGGAAGACCTATAAGATACTTAGTTTTATTTCATATTTCGTTTTTATTTTACATTACATTGTATGTATAATACGGACTCATTCAAATTCGTCGAAACGAAACTGTTCGACAAGTCATGACGAATTTTTTTAGGCAAAGTCCAGCCACAATTTTTTATTTTCGAGATATGAAAAATTTTCACCATTAACTTTTTGTTTATCTGATCGAGTCCAACGATATTCTAATTACACATTTTTCCATATCTAGTTTAGTTTTTGAGATTTTGATGCTTTCATAACAATAATTACCTAATAGTGGAACTACCTACAGCTGACACTACATAGCCTACTGTAGACCTCTTGGAGAAGGTGGACAATACATAGCCTACTGTAGACCTCCGCGAGCACGTGGCATGAACATAATGATTCACTTGAAACCCCTATTCCATCTGAATCCCTCATGTTCCTTCATGTTCTCTTCTATGAGCAGGAAGACCTATCAGATACTTTATTTTATTTCATATTACTTTTGTATTTTACATTACTTTGTATGTATAAAACGGAGTTATTCAAATTCGTCGAAACGAAACTGTTCGACAAGTCACGACGAATTTTTTTAGGCTAAGTCCAGACACAATTTTTTTTTTCGAGATATGAAAAATTTTCACATATAACTTTTTGTTTACCTGATCGAGTCCAACGATATTCTCCCTACACATTTTCCATATCTGTTTATTTTTTGAGATTTTGATGCTTTCGTAACAATAATTACCTAATCGTGGAATTTTTTTAGGCTAATCCAGACGCAATTTTCTTTTTCGGGATATGAAAAATTTTCATCAATAACTTTTTGTTTACCTAATCGAGTCCAACGATATTCTCCCTACACATTTTTCTATATCTATTTTAGTTTCTGAGATTTTGATGCTTTCATAATAATTATTAAATAATAGTGGAACTACCTACAGCGGAAACTCCATAGCCTACTGTAGACCTCCGCGAGCACGTTGCATGAACATAATGATTCACTTCAAACCCCCCTTCCATCTGAATCCCTCATGTTCCCTCATGTTCTCTTCTATGAGCAGGAAGACCTATGAGATACTTAATTTTATATCATATTACTTTTGTATTTTATATTACTTTGTATGTATAAAACGGACTTATTCAAATTCGTCGAAAAGAAACTGTTCGACAAGTCATGACGAATTTTTTTAGGCCAAGTCCAGACAAATTTTTTTTTTTTGATATATGAAAAATTTTCACCAATAACTTTTTGTTTACCTGATCGAGTCCAACGATATTCTCCCTACACATTTTTCCATACCTAGTTTAGTTTTTGAGATTTTGATGCTTTCATGACAATAATTACCTAATAGTGGAACTACCTACAGCGGACACTACATAGCCTACTGTAGACCTCCGCGAGCACGTGGCATGAACATAATGATTTATTTGAAACCCCTATTCCATCTGAATCCCTCATGTTCCCTCATGTTCTCTTCTATGAGCAGGAAGACCTATAAGATACTTAGTTTTATTTCATATTTCGTTTGTATTTTACATTACATTGTATGTATAATACGGACTTATTCAAATTCGTCGAAACGAAACTGTTCGACAAGTCACGACGAATTTTTCTAGGCTAAGTCCAGACACAATTTTTTTTTTCGAGATATGAAAAATTTTCACCAATAACTTTTGTGTTTACCTGATCGAGTCCAACGATATTCTAATTACACATTTTTCCATATCTAGTTTAGTTTTTGAGATTTTGATGCTTTCATAACAATAATTACCTAATAGTGGAACTACCTACAGCTGACACTACATAGCCTACTGTAGACCTCTGCGAGAAGGTGGCATGAACATAATGATTCACCTGAAACCCCAATTTCATCTGAATCCCTCATGAGCAAAATGCCTATGATCTCCCTGAGAGCAGGAAGACCTTTCAGATTATACTAAGCTATTTCGTTTTTATTTTACATTACATTGTATGTATAATACGGACTTATTCAAATTCGTCGAAACGAAACTGTTCGACAAGTCATGACGAATTTTTTTAGGCAAAGTCCAGCCACAATTTTTTATTTTCGAGATATGAGAAGTTTTCCCCAATAACTTTTTGTTTATCTGATCGAGTCCAACGATATTCTAATTACACATTTTTCCATATCTAGTTTAGTTTTTGAGATTTTGATGCTTTCATAACAATAATTACCTAATAGTGAAACTACCTACAGCTGACACTACATAGCCTACTGTAGACCTCTTGGAGAAGGTGGATAATACATAGCCTACTGTAGACCTCCGCGAGCACGTGGCATGAACATAATGATTCACTTGAAACCCCTATTCCATCTGAATCCCTCATGTTCCTTCATGTTCTCTTCTATGAGCAGGAAGACCTATCAGATACTTTGTTTTATTTCATATTACTCTTGTATTTTACATTACTTTGTATGTATAAAACGGAGTTATTCAAATTCGTCGAAACGAAACTGTTCGACAAGTCATGACGAATTTTTTTAGGCCAAGTCCAGACAAATTTTTTTTTTTTGATATATGAAAAATTTTCACCAATAACTTTTTGTTTACCTGATCGAGTCCAACGATATTCTCCCTACACATTTTTCCATATCTAGTTTAGTTTTTGAGATTTTGATGCTTTCATAACAATAATAACCTAATAGTGGAACTCTACAGCGGACACTACATAGCCTACTGTAGACCTCCGCGAGCACGTGGCATGAATTGGAACAATTTCACTTTACTCGATAATGTCAACAAAAAGTTATTGGTCAAAATTTTTCATATCTCGAAAAAAACAGATCAAGACTGGACTTGGCGTCCAAAAATTCGGCGGGACTTAGCGAATATTGTCGTGTGGACGAATTTGAATAATATCGAATATATTCACAAAAACAAATGAATTATTGAATAAAAATAAGCATAATCTAAGAGGTCTTTCTGCTCATAAATGAGAACAGGGCATTTTGCTCATGAGGGATTGAGATGAAATTGGGGTTAGAGGTGAATCATTATATTCATGTCACGTGCTCGCAGACGTCTACAGTAGGCTATGTAGTGTCCGCTGTAGGTAGTTCCACTATGTTGTAATTATTTTTTTGAAATCAACAAAATCTCAAAAACTATACTGGATATGGAAAAGTGTATCGAGCCAATTTCACTTTACTCGATAATGTCAACAAAATGTTATTGGTGAAAATTTTTCATACCTCGACATAGGCATTTTGCTCATGATGGATTGAGATGAAATTGGGGTTACAGGTGAATCATTATATTCATGCCACGTGCTCGTAGACGTCTACATTAGGCTATGTATTGTCCGCTGTGGGTAGTTGCACAATGATGTAATTATTTTTTTGAAAGCAATAAAATCTCAAAAACTATACTAGATATAGAAAAGTGTAAGATCACAATTTCACTTCACTCGATAATGTCAACAAAAAGTTATATGTGAAAATTTTTCATATCTCGGAAAAAACATATCAAGACTGGACTTGGCGTCCAAAAACTCGTCGGGACTTGGCGAATATTGTTGTGACGAATTTCAATAATTTCCTATATATTCACAAATACAAATGATTTATTAAATTAAATTAAGTATAAACTAAAAGGTCTACATGCTCATAAATGAGAACATAGGCTTTTGCTCATGAGAGATTGAGATGAAATTGGGGTTAGAGGTGAATTATTATATTCATGCCACGTGCTCGCAGACGTACAGTAGGCTATATAGCGTCCACTGTAGGTAGTTCCACTGTGTTGTAATTATTTTTTTGAAAGCAACAAAATCTCAAAAACTATACTAGATATGGAACAATTTCACTTTACTCGATAATGTCAACAAAATGTTATTGGTGAACATTTTTCATACTTCGACATAGGCATTTTGCTCATGATGGATTGAGATGAAATTGGGATTACAGGTGAATCATTATTATCATCACACGTGCTCGTACGTCTATAGTAGGCTATGTATTGTCCGCTGTAGTTAGTTGCACTATGATGTAATTATTTTTTTGAAAGCAACAAAATCTCAAAAACTATACTAGATATGGAAAAGTGTATGGACAAAATTTCACTTCACTCGATAATGTCAACAAAAAGTTATATGTGTAAATTTTTCATATCTCGAAATTAAAAATTAAGACTGGGCTTGACGTCCAAAAATTCGTCGGAACTTAACGAATATTGTTGTGTCGACGAATTTGAATAATTTCGTATATATTCACAAATACAAATGAATTATTAAATGAAACAGTATAATCTAAAAAGGTCTTCCTGCTCATAAATGAGAACATGGGCATGTTGCTCTCGAGGGATTGTGTTGAAATTGGGGTTATAGGTGAATCATTATATTCATGCCACGAGCTCGTAGACGTCTACAGTAGGCTATGTATCGTCCGCTGTACGTAGTTGAACTATGATGTAATTATTTTTTCGAAAGCAATAAAATCTCAAAAACTATACTAGATATGGAAAAGTGTGTGAACACAATTTCACTTTACCCGATAATGTCAACAATAAGTTATATGTGAAACATTTTCATATCTCGAAAAAAACATATCAAGACTGGACTTAGCATCCAAAAATTCGTCGGGACTTAGTGAATATTGTTGTGTCGACGAGTTGGAATAATTTCGTATATATTTACAAATACAAATGAATTATTAAATTAAACTAAGTATAATCTAAAAGGTCTACCTGCTCATGAATGAGAACATAGGCTTTTGTTCATGAGAGATTGAGATGAAATTGGGGTTAGAGGTGAATTATTATATTCATGCCACGTGCTCGCAGACGTACAGTAGGCTATGTAGAGTCCTCTGTAGGTAGTTACACTATGCTGTAATTATTTTTTTGAAAGCAACATAATCTCAAAAACTATACTAGATATGGAAAAGTGTATAGAAACAATTTCACTTTACTCGATTATGTCAACCAAATGTTATTGGTGAAAATTTTTCATATCTCGAAAAAAACATATCAAGACTGGACTTGGCGTCCAAAAATTCGTCGGAACTTAGCGAATATTGTCGTGTCGACGAATTTGAATAATTTCGTTTATATTCAAAAATACAAATGAATTATGAAATAAAACTAAGCATAATCTAAAAGGTCTTCCTTCTCATAAATGAGAAGAAAGGCTTTTGCTCATGAGGGATTGAGATGAAATTGGGGTTAGAGGTGAATCAATAAATTCATGCCACGTGCTCGCAGACGTCTACAGTAGGCTATGTAGTGTCCTCTGTAGGTAGTTCCACTAAGCTCTAATTATTATTTTTGAAAGCAACATAATCTCAAAAAACTATACTAGATATGGAAAAGTTTATTGGAACAATTTCACTTTACTCGATAATGTCAACAAAAAGTTATTGGTGAAAATTTTTCATATCTCGAAAAAAACATATCAAGACTGGACTTGGCGTCCAAAAATTCGTCGGGACTTGGCGAATATTGTCGTGTCGACGAATTTGAAAAATTTCATATATATTCACAAATACAAATGAAATATTAAATAAAACTAAAAATAATCTAAAAGGTCTTCCTGCTCATAAATGAGAACATGGGCATTTTGCTCATGAGGGATTGAGATGAAATTGGGGTTAGAGGTGAATCATTATATTTATGCAACGTGCTCGCAGACGTCTACAGTAGGCTATGTAGTGTCCTCTGTAGGTAGTTCCACTATGTTGTAAATATTTTTTTGAAAGCAACAAAATCTCAAAAACTTTACTAGATATTGAAAAGTGTATTGGAACAATTTCAGTTTACTCGATAATGTCAACAAAATGTTATAGGTGAAAATTTTTCATATTTCGACATAGGCATGTTGCTCATGATGGATTGAGATGAAATTGGGGTTACAGGTGAATCATTATATTCATGACACGTGCTCGTAGACGTCTACAGTAGGCTATGTATTGTACGCAGTAGGTAGTTGCACAATGATGTAATTAGTTTTTTGAAAGCAACAAAATCTCAAAAACTATACTAGATATGGAAAAGTGTGTGAATACAATTTCACTTTACTCGATAATGTCAACAATAAGTTATATGTGAAAATTTTTCATATCTCGAAAAAAACATATCAAAACTGGACTTAGCATCCAAAAATTCGTCGGGACTTTGTGAATATTGTTGTGTCGACGAATTTGAATTATTTCGTATATATTCACAATAACAAATGAAATATTAAATAAAACTAAGTATAATCTAAAAGGTCTTCCTGCTCATAAATGAGAAAATAGGCTTTTGCTCATGGGGGATTGAGATGAAATTGGGGTTAGAGGTGAACCAATAAATTCATGCCACGTGCTCGCAGACGTCTACAGTAGGCTATGTAGTGTCCTCTGTAGGTAGATCCACTAAGCTATAATTATTTTTTTGAAAGCAACATAATCTCAAAAACTATACTAGATATGGAAAAGTTTATTGGAACAATTTCACTTTACTCGATAATGTCAACAAAAAGTTATTGGTGAAAATTTTTCATATCTCGAAAAAAACATATCAAGACTGGACTTGGCGTCCAAAAATTCGTCGGGACTTGGCGAATATTGTCGTGTCGACGAATTTGAAAAATTTCATATATATTCACAAATACAAATGAAATATTAAATAAAACTAAGTATAATCTAAAAGGTCTTCCTGCTCATAAATGAGAACATGGGCATTTTGCTCATGAGGGATTGAGGTGAAATTGGGGTTAGAGATCAATCATTATATCATGCCACGTGCTCGCAGACATCTACAGTAGGCCATGTGGTGTCTTCTGTAGGTAGTTCCACTATGTTGTAAATATTTTTTTGAAAGCAATAAAATCTCAAAAACTATACTAGATATGGAAAAGTGTATTATAACAATTTCACTTTACTCGATAATGTCAACAAAAAGTTATATGTGAAAATTTTTCATATCTCGAAAAAAACATATCAAGACTGGACTTGGCGTCCAAAAATTCGTCGGGACTCAGCGAATATTGTCGTGAGGACGAATATGAATAATTTCGTATATATTCACAAAAACAAATGAATTATTGAATAAAAATAAGCATAATCTAAGAGGTCTTTCTGCTCATAAATGAGAACAGGGCATTTTGCTCATGAGGGATTGATATGAGATATTGTCGTGTCGACAAATTTGAATAATATCGTATATATTCACAAATACAAATGAATTATTAAGTAAAACTAGGTATAATCTAAAAGGTCTTCCTGCTCATGAGGGATTGAGATGAAATTGGGGATAGAGGTGAATCATTAAATTCATGCCACGTGCTCGCAGACGTCTACAGTGGGCTATGTAGTGTCCTCTTTGTTCCACTATGTTGTAATTATTTTTTTGAAAGCAACAAAATCTCAAAAACTATACGAGATATGGAAAAGTGTAGTGGAACAATTTCACTTTACTCGATAATGTCAACAAAATGTTATTGGTGAGAATTTTTCATACCTCGACATAGGCATTTTGCTCATGCTGGATTGAGATGAAATTGGGGTTACAGGTGAATCAGTATATTCATGCCACGTGCTCGTAGACGTCTACAGTAGGCTATGCAGTGTCCTCTGTAGGTAGTTCCACTATGTTGTAATTATTTTTTTGAAAGCAATATCATCTCAAAAACTATACTAGATATGGAAAAGGGTATGAACACAATTTCACTTTACTCGATAATGTCAACAAAAAGTTAATTATGAAAATTTTTCATGTCTCGAAAAAAACATATCAAGACTGGACTTAGCATCCAAAAATTCGTCGGGACTTAGTGAATATTGTTGTGTCGACGAGTTGGAATAATTTCGTATATATTTACAAATACAAATGAATTATTAAATTAAACTAAGTATAATCTAAAAGGTCTACCTGCTCATGAATGAGAACATAGGCTTTTGTTCATTAGAGATTGAGATGAAATTGGGGTTAGAGGTGAATTATTATATTCATGCCACGTGCTCGCAGACGTACAGTAGGCTATGTAGTGTCCTCTGTAGGTAGTTACACTATGCTGTAATTATTTTTTTGAAAGCAACATAATCTCAAAAACTATACTAGATATGGAAAAGTGTATGGGAACAATTTCACTTTACTCGATAATGTCAACAAAAAGTTATATGTGTAAATTTTTCATATCTCGAAATTAAAAATTAAGACTGGACTTGACGTCCTAAAAATTCGTCGGAACTTAGCGAATATTGTCGTGTCGACGAATTTGAAAAATTTCGTTTATATTCACAAATACAAATGAATTATTAAATGAAACTTAGTATAATCTGCTCATAAATGAGAACATGGGCATGTGGCTCTCGAGGGATTGAGTTGAAATTGGGGATGGAGGTGGATCATTATTATTCATTCCACGTGCTCGTGGACGTCTACAGTAGGCTATGTATTGCCCGCTGTAGGTAGTTGCACTATGATTTTATTATTTTTTTGAAAGCAACAAAATCTCAAAAACTATACTAGATATGGATAAGTGTGTGAACACAATTTCACTTTACTCGATGATGTCAACAATAAGTTATATGTGAAAATTTTTCATATTTCGAAATAAAACATATCAAGACTGGACTTGGCGTTTAAAAATTCGTCGAGACTTAGTGAATATTGTTGTGTCGACGAATTTGAATAATTTCGTATATATTCACAAATACAAATGAAATATTAAATAAGACTTAGTATAATCTAAAAGGGTCTTCCTGCTCATAAATGAGAACGTGGGCATGTTGCTCTCGAGGGATTGTGTTGAAATTGGCGTTATAGGTGAATCATTATATTCATAACACGTGCTCGTAGACGTCTACAGTAGGCTATGTATCGTCCGCTGTACGTAGTTGAACTATGATGTAATTATTTTTTCGAAAGCAATAAAATCTCAAAAACTATACTAGATATGGAAAAGTGTGTGAACACAATTTCACTTTACCCGATAATGTCAACAATAAGTTATATGTGAAAATTTTTCATATCTCGAAAATAACATATCAAGACTGGACTTAGCATCCAAAAATTCGTCGGGACTTGGTGAATATTGTTGTGTCGACGAATTTGAATAATTTCGTATATATTCACAAATACAAATGAAATATTAAATAAAACTAAGTATAATCTACAAGGTCTTCCTGCTCATAAATGAGAAAATGGGCTTTTGCTCAGGAGGGATTGAGATGATATTGGGGTTAGAAGTGAATCATTAAATTCATGCCACGTGCTCGCAGACGTCTACAGTAGGCTATGTAATGTCCTCTGTAGGTAGTTCCACTATGCTGTAATTATTTTTTTGAAAGCAACATAATCTCAAAAACTATACTAGATATGGAAAAGTGTATTGGAGCGATTTCACTTTACTCGATAATGACAACAAAATTTTATTGGTGAAAATTTTTCATACCTCGACATAGGCATTTTGCTCATGATGGATTGAGATGAAATTGGGGTTACAGGTGAACCATTATAATCATGCCACGTGCTCGTACGTCTACAGTAGGCTATGTATTGTCCGCTGTAGGTAGTTGCACTATGATTTTTTTGAAAGCAACAAAATCTCAAAAACTAGACTAGATATGAAAAAGTGTAAGGACAAAATTTCACTTCACTCGAGAACGTCAACAAAAAGTTATATGTGTAAATTTTTCATATCTCGAAATTAAAAATTAAGACTGGACTTGACGCCAAAAAATTCGTCGGAACTTAGCGAATATTATTGCGTCGACGAATTTGAATAATTTCGTATATATTCACAAATACAAATGAAATATTAAATAAAACTAAGTTTAATCTAAAAGGTCTTCCTGCTCATAAATGAGAATATGGGCTTTTGCTCAGGAGGGATTGAGATGAAATTGGGGTTAGAGTTGAATCATTAAATTTATGCCACGTGCTCGCAGATGTCTACAGTAGGCTATGTAGTGTCCTCTGTAGGTAGTTCCACTATGCTGTAATTATTTTTTTGAAAGCAACCTAATCTCAAAAAACTATACTAGATATGGAAAAGTGTCAATACACTGAAATACAGTGAAATTGTTCCAATGTTCCAATTGTTCCAATGAACAATTTCACTTTACTCGATAATGTCAACAAAATGTTATTGGTGAACATTTTTTTTATCTCGAAAAAAACATATCAAGACTGGACTTGGCGTCCAAAAACTTGTCGGGACTTGGCGAATATTGTTGTCGACGAATTTCAATAATTTCCTATATATTCACAAATACAAATGAATTATGAAATTAAACTACATATAATCTAAAAGGTCTACCTACTCATAAATGAGAACATGGGCTTTTGCTCATGAGAGATTGAGATGGAATTGGGGTTAGAGGTGCATTATTATATTCATGCCACGTGCTCGCAGACGTCTACAGTTCGCTATGCAGTGTCCTCTGTAGGTAGTTACTCTATGTTGTAATTACTTTTTTGAAAGCAACAAAATCTCAAAAACTATACTAGATATGGAAAAGTGTATGGACAAAATTTCACTTTACTAGATAATGTCAACAAAAAGTTATTGGGGAAAAATTTATATGTGAAAATTTTTCATATCTCGAAAAAAACATATCAAGACTGGACTTGGCGTCCAAAAATTCGGCGGGACTTAGCGAATATTGTCGTGTGGACGAATTTGAATAATTTCGTATATATTTACAAAAACAAATGAATTATTGAATAAAAATAAGCATAATCTAAGAGGTCTTTCTGCTCATAAATGAGAACAGAACATTTTGCTCATGAGGGATTGAGATGAAATTGGGGTTAGAAGTGAATCATTATATTCATGCCACGTGCTCGCAGACGTCTACAGTAGGCTATGTAGTGTCCTCTGTGTCCTCTGTGTTCCACTATGTTGTAATTATTTTTTTGAAATCAACAAAATCCCAAAAACTATACTGGATATGGAAAAGTGTATCGGACCAATTTCACTTTACTCGATAATGTCAACAAAATGTTATTGGTGAAAATATTTGATACCTCGACATAGGCATTTCGCTCATGCTGAATTGAGATGAAATTGAGGTTACAGGTGAATCATTATATTCATGCCACGTGCTCGTAGACGTCTACAGTAGGCTTTGTTTCGTCCGCTGTGAGTAGTTGAACTATTATGTAATTATTTTTTCGAAAGCAATAATATTAAATAAAACTAAATATATTCTAAAAGGTCTTCCTGCTCATAAATGAGAACATGGGCATTTTGCCCATGAGGGATTGAGATGAAATTGGGGTTAGAGATGAATCATTATATTCATGTCATGTGCTCGCAGACGTCTACAGTAGGCTATGTAGTATCCTCTGTAGGAAGTTCAACTATGTTAATATTTAATATTTATTTTGATATTACGTTAATATTTAATTTTTTTTTGAAAGCTACAAAATCTCAAAAACTATACTAGACATGGAGAAGTGTATAGGAACAATTTCACTTTACTCGTAATGTCAACAAAATGTTATTGGTGAAAATTTTTCATACCTCGACATAGGCATTTTGCTCATGATGGATTGAGATGAAATTGGGGTTACAGGTGAATCATTATATTCATGCGACGTGCTCCTAGACGTCTACAGTAGGCTATGTATTGTCCGCTGTAGGTAGTTGCACTATGATGTATTTATTTTTTTGAAAGCAATAGAATCTCAAAAACTATACTAGATATGGAAAAGTGTATTGAAACAATTTCACTTTACTAGATAATGTCAACAAAAAGTTATTGGTGAAAATTTTTCATATCTCGAAAATCAAGACTGTACTTGCTGTCCAAAAATTCGTCGAGAGTCCTGCTCATAAATGAGAACATGGGCATGTTGCTCTCGAGGGATTGAGTTGAAATTGGGGTTAGAAGTGGATCATTATATTCATTCCACGTGCTCGTGGACGTCAGTAGGCTATGTATTGCCCGCTGTAGGTAGTTGCACCATGATGTTATTATTTTTATGAAAGCAACAAAATCTCAAAAACTATACTAGATACTAGGAAAAGTGTATGAACACAATTTCACTTTACTCGATAATGACATCAAAAAGTTATATGTGAAAATTTTTCATATCTCGAAAAAAACATATCAAAACTGGACTTGGCGAATATTGTCGTGTCGACGAATTTGAATAATATCGTATATATTCACAAATACAAATGAATTATGAAATAAAACCAAGTATAATCTAAAAGGTATTCCTGCTCATAAATGAGAACATGGGCATTTTGCTTATGAGGGATTGAGATGAAATTGAAGTTAGAGGTGAATAATTATATTCATGCCACGTGCTCGCAGACGTCTACAGTAGGCTATGTATTGTCCGCTGTAGGTAGTTGCACTATGGTGTATTTATTTTTTTGAAAGCAATAAAATCTCAAAAACTATACTAGATATGGAAAAGTGTATTGTTACAATTTCACTTTACTAGATAATGTCAACCAAAAGTTATTGGTGAAAATTTTTCATACCTCGACATAGGCATTTTGCTCATGATGATTGAGATGAAATTGGGGTTACAGGTGAATCATTATATTCATACGACGTGCTCGTAGACGTCTACAGTAGGCTATGTATTGTCCGCTGTAGGTAGTTGCAATATGATGTATTACTAGATATGGTGTGACCCCTTCTTTTACAGAAAAGGCACAACAGGCTCACGGCAACTCTTTGTCTGGAGGCAATGGGTCGGAGTAAGGATTTCTGTTTTTTTTTTGTGGCCAAAATTTGTCATGGGGGGCGCCACCCAAATTTGATGTTTTTAAAGTTGGGAAAGGGGAATGGAATACGACGATCCTTAGTTAGAAGAAGTGCAAAAATACTTTAATAAAATTTAAAAGGGAATACAGGGAATGTATTTTAAATCAATAGCAAATCGGGGGGGGGGGGAATGTCACGATATTTTGTAAACAGGTATCTGATAATAAAAGGTTTTTAATCACCTCTCATAGTACTATGGCCGGCTCACACTCAATAGTAATAATAATATAACTTGACATTCAAAATCATTTGCGGGGAGTATTTTAATTAAGAACACTCTCTTGGGAGCTAGGTTTTCTCTTAGTTCGACAGGGCCTGTACTTGCATTTCACATGATCAGCATAAATAAATTAGGTGGATCTGACCTGTAATTTCAGTTTTCGTTGACATCGAGAACACGAAGATTCCAGAATAAGTTCGTATTTATATACATATTTATGTCCTCACTATCTAGAATCACTTCAATGGGAGAATTACTCAATTTCGGAAACGATATGATCCACAAAACCACAAAAATGGGCGTACGTTCAGTACAACCGGCCTTTCGAAAAGGGCCGACAGATCTAAAATATAGAAAAATGCTTTAATACGAATACATCACTTTTAATTGTGAATTTCACTTATCTCCGATCGGCTACATACCTTCTCGTCTGAGAATGGCCCTATTGGAAGTGAATATTCATAATATTTTTCGGCCACTGAATCGAGACTTCTGAATCTGATCTACCATTAGGCTTGTTCCTCAAAAACCCCCTCTTTTCATCGAAACCACCTTCGACCCAAAATCTCTATCTTTCGCGCAGTTCGTCACCTGGCAGTTTCAAATTTGGGGTTTTATTCGCCATATTTAGGCAACCAGTAGGTAGGTCGTGGGAAGTACGTTTTTCGTATAAAGTGTACAGACTGTTTCAAAAATAGAAAAATAATGCGAACTTTCTCAAATGTCAATATTTTCGTTATACAATCACCCCCTTCCAAGTAAAAAAAAATAAAAATTTCCAATTTTAATTTTTTTTATTAATTCTTATATTTTTGCACCCCGATAGTTTGTGTTTTAGGTCTAGACCATTACTTTCCAATACCTTATATTCCTAATCATAATCCTACCCACACCGTATTTTAGTCTATTCTTATTACATATCTAATAATATCACTTATAATATCACTATCATCCTAACTAATTAAACTCCGGAGCTTTCTAACCTAAAATTTATAAAATAGATTGGTTAGATTCATATGTAAAGTAGCACGTGACCGCGTGGATTTGAAATCTACATTGAGAAGGCAAATCTTTTTTTCTCATGAAATAGATCGTTCTACTCACGACCTGAGCTCGCTGACAAATCTGAGTTAGATCCATAATATGGCTTCAGGTCCTTAACATGCCAATTCCCGGCATCAGAACCAATTTCATGTTCAAGGGAATAAACTAACCTTGAAAGTTTTTTATGCACAGTGCACAAGACATAACGAGGAGCTAGCTTCTGTGCGAAGTCTTGAGAAGCGTCAGACAGTACCTTATTGCGTTTCCATACCTTGTCGCCGACGAAAAATTCCACATCGCGTTTTCGTAGATTGTTTGCATTGCGTTTATAAGCTTCGTTGAGTTTGGTTTGTACTGAATGATGAATTTCGGATAATTTTCCCAAGGTTTTCGCGTGTCCCTGTATATTCCCCAGATTGAGGTCAGGTTCCCCTTGGAAACCGTAGTAGTCACCTGTCGCCGGTACTACCCTTCCAAAATTTAAAAATGCCGGACTATAGCCCGTCACCTCGTGCTGGGCGGTCCTTAACGCAAATCCAATTTTAGCAATATTTTTGTCCCATGCCTTATGGTCATTCTGAATATAACTGCGAATCGTAGTACCTAATGTTCTGTTTGTTCTTTCCACAAAGTTTGCCTGCGCGTGGTACCTTGCAGTATACCATATCTTTGACCTATATTCTTTAGCAAGATTCTTGAACCGAGAACTTATGAATTGTGCCCCATTATCGCAGAGTAGGTACTGCGGCACGCCATATACCAAGAAAATTTCATTTTCTATGAAACGCACGATACTAGGAACTGTTGCCTTACGTAGGGGATGAAGAATAGGGTATTTCGAAAACCAATCACTAATTACTAAAAGGTAGGCATTTCCATTTGAACTCCTTGGAAAAGGACCCATCAAATCTACCGAAATTATTTCCCAAGGGAATCGTGCTTTTTTCTCTGCTCCCATTAATCCAAACCTACCAACATTGGGTGCTTTTTGAGAGTTGTATGTCCTGCAACATCTAATATAACGATAAATATCCCTACGCATTTGAGGCCAATAATAACTCAGAGAAATTCTAGCGAGAGTTTTAGCAAAGGCTAAGTGGGCGGCTTTCGGATCATCATAACATGACTCCATGATAGACTTTCGTTGCGCCTTTGGAACCAATAATTTCCATTCAGATATATTGATTTCTAACGGTACTTTTGA
The DNA here is from genome assembly GCA_958298965.1 of Chrysolina haemoptera. Classification (NCBI taxonomy): domain Eukaryota; kingdom Metazoa; phylum Arthropoda; class Insecta; order Coleoptera; family Chrysomelidae; genus Chrysolina; species Chrysolina haemoptera. The sequence continues at coordinate 13,936,660 of OY282599.1, read as the reverse complement.
AGGAATAAATTTATACACATAATTTTCCTTCACGCACCACTGGGGATACCTTTCTGGTTGGTGCAAGACTTGGCTGCGCATTTTATCGTAAAATGAATCAACATTATTGAGATCCACATCTAAACTGATTACGTTATCATGATCAATAACCTCAATATACTCTTCTTCTTGACTAGGTTGGTCAACCGGGCCACGGGATAGAGCATCTGGCACCACATTAAATTCCCCCTTACGATGGATGATCTCGAAGTCGAATTGGTTCAACTTAACACTCCACCTTGCGAGTCTACCAGAAGGTTCTCGCATGTTGTGTAACCACTTTAAAGAAGAGTGATCCGTGACCACGGTAAAGGTCGTCCCTTCTATGAACGGGCGAAACTTATCGCAACCAAAAACAACTGCCAGACATTCACGCTCAGTACAGCTGTAGTTACGTTCTGACTTGGACAAACTTCTGCTAGCGAAAGCTATTACCTTTTCGACACCATTTTGTTCCTGCGTAAGAACACATCCTAGACCTGTATCCGAAGCGTCCGTTTGCATACAGAACGGCAGGGAAAAATCAGGAGATGAAAGCACAGGTGCCGATATGAGAGCCTGTTTAATATTGAAAAAAGCTTTCTCTGCCGCTGGAGTCCAAGAAATTCCTTGGCCCTTTTTTCTTCCTTCTAAGAGTGAATTTATCGGTGACATAAGCGTGCTAAAATGAGCGATAAAACGTCTGTACCAGCTGCACATGCCGACAAAGCGCTTCACCTCTGTAGTAGTTCGTGGTTGGGGAAAATTAATCATAGCAGATACTTTATCAGGGTTTGTTCTTAATCCGGCCTTATCCACGATAAAACCTAAATATTTTAGTGACGGTTTGAAGAATTCGCATTTGTCTAAATTAACCGTGAGATTTGCATCTTGTAGGCGCCGAATTACTTCCAGTAGCAAGTCTAAATGTTCTTCGAACGTTCTTGAAACAATAATTATGTCGTCTAGGTAGACGAATATTCTGGGTTCAAGCTTCGGGCCGAATACCGCATCCATTAATCTTTGTTGGCATTGAGCTGCATTTGATAACCCAAATGGCAAAACTCTGAACTGAAAAGAACCTCGTCCTGGAATCGAAAAGGCCGTTTTCTCCTTCGACTCTAAATCTAATGGAATTTGCCAAAACGCACTGCGTAGATCGACGGAAGAAATATACCGAGCGTTGTTCAACATATTGAGAATGCGATCAACAAAAGGTAATGGATATGAGTCCTTTTTTGTCACGGAATTCAACTTGCGTCCGTCGAAACAAAACCTATAGTCCCCGTTGGTTTTCTTTACCAGAAGGACCGGAGAAGCCCACTCGCTCATAGATGGCTCCACCACACCTAATTTTAACATTTTGTCAAGTTCACTATTGAGATGACCCAACATGAATGGAGACATTAAATACTGCCTTTGTCTGAAGGGTTTGGCATCAACAGTATCGATATGATGTACCATTTTGTTAGTTAAACCCAACTTGTCAGACGGGCATAATTTTTGGAATTCAGAAATGACCTCTTTTATTTGTGCTTGTTGAGATTCTGAAAAATCTTCCATTGTTTCAAGATGATTTTTCTCAATTCTTGTCTCAGTGTTCAAAGTGGATATTTCCAAATTTTCAGCATCGAGCACCTTCCAAGAGTTATCACCAAAATCTACAATTATTCCGAACTCTTTACAGAAATCGCTGCCAAAAATGAAACTTGACTTGAGGGATGGTACTACTAGGAAAGGAATCACCTTGCAGGAAGGTCCAATACAAATTGGTAACGCTACCTGCCCACTGACCACCTGACGTTCGCCATCAGCCGTCTTGACAAATTTGTGATTCGTCTCTTCAACCCTCAAATGGAATAAATCCATCACCTTTACCTCGGGCCCCACGTTGGGCGCCACTTTTTGTGACCCCTTCTTTTACAGAAAAGGCACAACAGGCTCACGGCAACTCTTTGTCTGGAGGCAATGGGTCGGAGTAAGGATTTCTGTTTTTTTTTTTGTGGCCAAAATTTGTCATGGGGGGCGCCACCCAAATTTGATGTTTTTAAAGTTGGGAAAGGGGAATGGAATACGACGATCCTTAGTTAGAAGAAGTGTAAAAATACTTGAATAAAATTTAAAAAGGAATACAGCGAATGTATTTTAAATCAATAGCAAATCGGGGGGGGGGGAATGTCACGATATTTTGTAAACAGGTATCTGACAATAAAAGGTTTTTAATCACCTCTCATAGTACTATGGCCGGCTCACACTCAATAGTAATAATAATATAACTTGACATTCAAAATCATTTGCGGGGAGTATTTTAATTAAGAACACTCTCTTGGGAGCTAGGTTTTCTCTTAGTTCGACAGGGCCTGTACTTGCATTTCACATGATCAGCATAAATAAATTAGGTGGATCTGACCTGTAATTTCAGTTTTCGTTGACATCGAGAACACGAAGATTCCAGAATAAGTTCGTATTTATATACATATTTGTGTCCTCACTATCTAGAATCACTTCAATGGGAGAATTACTCAATTTCGGAAACGATATGATCCACAAAACCACAAAAATGGGCGTACGTTCAGTACAACCGGCCTTTCGAAAAGGGCCGACAGATCTAAAATATAGAAAAATGGTTTAATACGAATACATCACTTTTAATTGTGAATTTCACTGATCTCCGATCGGCTACATACCTTCTCGTCTGAGAATGGCCCTATTGGAAGTGAATATTTATAATATTTTTCAGCCACTGAATCGAGACTTCTGAATCTGATCTACCATTAGGCTTGTTCCTCAAAAACCCCAATTTTCATCGAATCCACCTTCGACCCAAAATCTCTATCGCGCAGTTCGTCACCTGGCAGTTTCAAATTTGGGGTTTTATTCGCCATATTTAGGCAACCAGTAGGTAGGTCGTGGGAAGTACGTTTTTTGTATAAAGTGTACAGACTGTTTCAAAAATAGAAAAATAATGCGAACTTTCTCAAATGTCAATATTTTCGTTATAATGGAAAAGTGTATTGGAACAATTTCACTCGATAATGTCAACAAAAAGTTATTGGTGAAAATTTTTCATACCTCGACATAGGCATTTTGCTCATGATGGATTGAGATGAAATTGGGGTGTACAGTAGGCTTATAGTGTCCTCTGTAGGTGGTTCCACTATGTTGCAATAATTTTTTTGAAAGCAACAAAATCTCAAAAACTATACTAGATATGGAAAAGTGTATGACTACAATTTCACTTTACTCGATGATGTCAACAAAAAGTTATTGGTGAAAATTTTTCATATCTCGAAAAAAACATATCAAGACTGGACTTGGCGTCCAAAAATTCGTCGGTACTTGGCGAATATTGTCGTGTCGACGAATTTGAATAATTTCATATATATTCACAAATACAAATGAAATATTAAATAAAACTGAGAATAATCTAAAAGGTCTTCCTGCTCATAAATGAGAACATGAGCATTTTGCTCATGAGGGATTGAGATGAAATTGGGGTTAGAGATGAATCATTATATCATGCCACGTGCTCGCAGACGTCTACAGTAGGCCATGTGGTGTCCTCTGTAGGTAGTTCCAATATGTTGTAAATATTTTTTTGAAAGCAACAAAATCTCAATAACTATACTAGATATGGAAAAGTGTATTGGAACAATTTCACTTTACTCGATAATGTCAACAAAAAGTTATTGGTGAAAATTTTTCATATCTCGAAAAAAACATATCAAGACTGGACTTGGCGTCCAAAAATTCTTCGGGTCTTAGCGAATATTGTCGTGTTGACGAATTTGAATAATATAAAATATATTCACAAATACAAATGAATTATTAAATAAAACTAAGTATAATCTAAAAGGTCTTCCTGCTCATAAATGAGAACATGGGCATATTGCTCATGAGGGATTCAGATGAAATTAGGGTTAGAGGTGAATCATTATATTCATGCCAGGTGCTCGCAGACGTCTACAGTAGGCTATGTAGTGTCCTCTGTAGGTAGTTCCACTATGTTGTGGAATTATATTCATGCCACGTGTTCGCAGAAGTCTACAGTAGGCTATGTGGTGTCCACTCTAGGTAGTTTCAGTAGGTTGTAATTATTTATTTGGAAGCAACAAAATCTCAAGAACTATACTAGATATGGAAAAGTGTATTGAAACAATTTCACTTTTCTCGATAATGTCAACAAAATATTATTGATGAAAATTTTTTATACTTCGACATAGGCATGCTGCTCATGATGGATTGGGATGAAATTGGGGTTACAGGTGAATCATTATATTCATGACACGTGCTCGTAGACGTCTACAGTAGGCTATGTATTGTACGCTGTAGGTAGTTGCACTACGATGTAATTATTTTTTTGAAAGCAACAAAATCTCAAAAACTATACTAGATATGGAAGAGTGTATGGACAAAATTTCACTTTACTCGATGATGTCAACAAAAAGTTATATGTGTAAATTTTTCATATCTCGAAATTAAAAATTAAGACTGGACTTGACGTCCAAAAATTCGTCGGAACTTAGCGAATATTGTCGTGTCGACGAATTTGAATAATTTCGTTTATATTCACAAATACAAATGAATTATTAAATGAAACTTAGTATAATCTAAAAGGGTCTTCCTGCTCATAAATGAGAACATGGGCATGTTGCTCTCGAGGGATTGAGTTGAAATTGGGGTTGGAGGTGGATCATTATATTCATTCCACGTGCTCGTGGACGTCTACAGTAGGCTATGTATTGCCCGCTGTAGGTAGTTGCACTATGATGTTATTATTTTTTTGAAAGCAACAAAATCTCAAAAACTATACTAGATATGGATAAGTGTGTGAACACAATATCACTTTACTCGATAATGTCAACAATAAGTTATATGTGAAAATTTTTCATATCTCGAAAAAAACATATCAAGACTGGACTTAGCATCCAAAAATTCGTCGGGACTTGGCGAATATTGTCGTGTCGACGAATTTGAATAATATCGTATATATTCACAAATACAAATGGAATATTAAATAAAACTAAATATATTCTAAAAGGTCTTCCTGCTCATAAATGAGAACATGGGCATTTTGCTCATGAGGGATTGAGATGAAATTGAGGTTAGAGGTGAATCATTATATTCATGCCACGTGCTCGCAAACGTCTACAGTAGGCTATGTAATGTCCGCTGTAGGTAGTTCCACTATGTTGTAATTATTTTTTTTTTAAATCAACAAAATCACAAAAACTATACTAGATATGGAAAAGTGTATTGGAACAATTTCACTCGATAATGTCAACAAAATTTTATTGGTGGAAATTTTTCATACCTCGACATAGGCATTTTGCTCATGATGGATTGAGATGAAATTGGGGTAACAGGTGAATCATTATGATGCTGCCACGTGCTCATACGTCTACAGTCAATGTAGTGTCCTCTGTAGGTAATTCCACTATGTTGTAATTATTTTTTTGAAAGCAACAAAATATCAAAATCGATACTAGATATGAAAAAGTGTATTGAAACAATTTCACTTTACTCGATAATGTCAACAAAAAATTATTGAAGAAAATTTTTCTTATCTCGAAAAAAACATATCAAGACTGGACTTGGCGTCCAAAAACTCGTCGAGACTTGGCGAATATTGTTGTCGACGAATTTCAATAATTTCCTATATATTCACAAATACAAATGAATTGCCCGCTGTAGGTAGTTGCACCATGATGTTATTATTTTTTTGAAAGCAACAAAATCTAAAAAACTATACTAGATATGGAAAAGTGTATAAACACAATTTCACTTAACTCGATAATGACATCAAAAAGTTATATGTGAATATTTTTCATATCTCGAAAAAAACGTATCAAGACTGGACTTGGCATCCAAAAATTCGTCGGGACTTGGCGAATATTGTCGTGTCGACGAATTTGAATAATATCGTATATATTCACAAATACAAATGAATTATTAAATAAAACAAAGTATAATCTAAAAGGTCTACCTGCTCGTAAATGAGAACATAGGCTTTTGCTCATGAGAGATTGAGATGAAATTGGGGTTAGAGGTGAATTATTATATTCATGCCACGTGCTCGCAGACGTACAGTAGGCTATGTAGTGTCCTCTGTAGGTAGTTCCACTATGTTGTAATTATTTTTTTGAAAGCAACATAATCTCAAAAACTATACTAGATATGGAAAAGTGTATTGGAACAATTTCACTTTACTCGATAATGTCAACAAAATGTTATTGATGAAAAGTTTTCATACTTTGACATAGGCATGCTGCTCATGAGGGATTGAGATGAAATTGGGGTAAGAGGTGAATCATTATATTCATGCCACGTGCTCGCAGACGTCTACAGTAGGCTATGTAATGTCCTCTGTAGGTAGTTCCACTATGTTGTGATTATTTTTTTGAAAGCAACAAAATATCAAAATCCATACTAGATATGGAAAAGTGTATTGAAACAATTTCACTTTACTCGATAATGTCAACAAAAAGTTATTGGTGAAAATTTCTCTTATCTCGAAAAAAACATATCAAGACTGGACTTGGCGTCCAAAAACTCGTCGGGACTTGGCGAATATTGTTGTCGACGAATTTCAATAATTTCCTATATATTCACAAATACAAATGAATTATGAAATTAAACTACGTATAATCTAAAAGGTCTACCTACTCATAAATGAGAACATCGGCTTTTGCTCATGAGAGATTGAGATGGAATTGGGGTTAGAGGTGCATTATTATATTCATGCCACGTGCTCGCAGACGTCTACAGTTCGCTATGCAGTTACTCTATGTTGTAATTATTTTTTTGAAAGCAACAAAATCTCAAAAACTATACTAGAGATGGAAAAGTGTATGGACAAAATTTCACTTTACCAGATAATGTCAACAAAAAGTTATTGGTGAAAAATTTATATGTGAAAATTTTTCATATCTCGAAAAAAACATATCAAGAATGGACTTGGCGTCCAAAATTTCGGCGGGACTTGGCGAATATTGTCGTGTGGACGAATTTGAATAATTTCGTATATATTTACAAAAACAAATGAATTATTGAATAAAAATAAGCATAATCTAAGAGGACTTTCAGCTCATAAATGAGAACAGAACATTTTGCTCATGAGGGATTGAGATGAAGTTGGTGTTAGAAGTGAATCATTATATTCATGCCACGTGCTCGCAGACGTCTACAGTAGGCTATGTAGTGTCCTCTGTGTCCTCTGTGTTCCACTATGTTGTAATTATTTTTTTGAAATCAACAAAATCCCAAAAACTATACTGGATATGGAAAAGTGTATGAACACAATTTCACTTTACTCGATAATGACATCAAAAAGTTATATGTGAAAATTTTTCATATCTCGAAAAAAACATATCAAGACTGGACTGGAATATTGTCGTGTCGACGAATTTGAATAATATCGTATATATTCAAAAATACAAATGAATTATGAAATAAAACCAAGTATAATCTAAAAGGTCTTCTTGATCATAAATGAGAACATGGGCATTTTGCTCATGAGGGATTGAGATGAAATTGAAGCTAGAGGTGAATAATTATATTCATGCGACGTGCTCGTAGACGTCTACAGTAGGCTATGTATTGTCCGCTGTCGGTAGTTGCACTATGATGTATTACTAGATATGGAAAAGTGTATTGGAACAATTTCACTCGATAATGTCAACAAAAAGTTATTGGTGAAAATTTTTCATACCTCGACATAGGCATTTTGCTCATGATGGATTGAGATGAAATTGGGGTCTACAGTAGGCTTATAGTGTCCTCTGTAGGTGGTTCCACTATGTTGCAATAATTTTTTTGAAAGCAACAAATCTCAAAAACTATACTAGATATGGAAAAGTGTATGACTACAATTTCACTTTACTCGATAATGTCAACAAAAAGTTATTGGTGAAAATATTTCATATCTCGAAAAAAACATATCAAGACTGGAATTGGCGTCCAAAAATTCGTCGGGACTTGGCGAATATTGTTGTGTCAACGAATTTCAATAATTTCCTATATATTGACAAATACAAATGAATTATGAAATTAAACTAAGTATAATCTAAAAGGTCTACCTGCTCATAAATGAGAACATAGGCTTTTGCTCATGAGAGATTGAGATGAAATTGGGGTTAGAGGTGAATTATTATATTCATGCCACGTGCTCGCAGACGTACAGTAGGCTACGTAGTGTCCTCTGTAGGTAGTTCCACTATGTTGTAATTATTTTTTTGAAAGCAACATAATCTCAAAAACTATACTAGATATGGAAAAGTGTATTGGAACAATTTCACTTTACTCGATAATGTCAACAAAATGTTATTGATGAAAAGTTTTCATACTTTGACATAGGCATGCTGCTCATGAGGGATTGAGATGAAATTGGGGTAAGAGGTGAATCATTATATTCATGCCACGTGCTCGCAGACGTCTACAGTAGGCTATGTAATGTCCTCTGTAGGTAGTTCCACTATGTTGTGATTATTTTTTTGAAAGCAACAAAATATCAAAATCCATACTAGATATGGAAAAGTGTATTGAAACAATTTCACTTTACTCGATAATGTCAACAAAAAGTTATTGGTGAAAATTTCTCTTATCTCGAAAAAAACATATCAAGACTGGACTTGGCGTCCAAAAACTCGTCGGGACTTGGCGAATATTGTTGTCGACGAATTTCAATAATTTCCTATATATTCACAAATACAAATGAATTATGAAATTAAACTACGTATAATCTAAAAGGTCTACCTACTCATAAATGAGAACATCGGCTTTTGCTCATGAGAGATTGAGATGGAATTGGGGTTAGAGGTGCATTATTATATTCATGCCACGTGCTCGCAGACGTCTACAGTTCGCTATGCAGTTACTCTATGTTGTAATTATTTTTTTGAAAGCAACAAAATCTCAAAAACTATACTAGAGATGGAAAAGTGTATGGACAAAATTTCACTTTACCAGATAATGTCAACAAAAAGTTATTGGTGAAAAATTTATATGTGAAAATTTTTCATATCTCGAAAAAAACATATCAAGAATGGACTTGGCGTCCAAAATTTCGGCGGGACTTGGCGAATATTGTCGTGTGGACGAATTTGAATAATTTCGTATATATTTACAAAAACAAATGAATTATTGAATAAAAATAAGCATAATCTAAGAGGACTTTCAGCTCATAAATGAGAACAGAACATTTTGCTCATGAGGGATTGAGATGAAGTTGGTGTTAGAAGTGAATCATTATATTCATGCCACGTGCTCGCAGACGTCTACAGTAGGCTATGTAGTGTCCTCTGTGTCCTCTGTGTTCCACTATGTTGTAATTATTTTTTTGAAATCAACAAAATCCCAAAAACTATACTGGATATGGAAAAGTGTATGAACACAATTTCACTTTACTCGATAATGACATCAAAAAGTTATATGTGAAAATTTTTCATATCTCGAAAAAAACATATCAAGACTGGACTGGAATATTGTCGTGTCGACGAATTTGAATAATATCGTATATATTCAAAAATACAAATGAATTATGAAATAAAACCAAGTATAATCTAAAAGGTCTTCTTGATCATAAATGAGAACATGGGCATTTTGCTCATGAGGGATTGAGATGAAATTGAAGCTAGAGGTGAATAATTATATTCATGCGACGTGCTCGTAGACGTCTACAGTAGGCTATGTATTGTCCGCTGTCGGTAGTTGCACTATGATGTATTACTAGATATGGAAAAGTGTATTGGAACAATTTCACTCGATAATGTCAACAAAAAGTTATTGGTGAAAATTTTTCATACCTCGACATAGGCATTTTGCTCATGATGGATTGAGATGAAATTGGGGTCTACAGTAGGCTTATAGTGTCCTCTGTAGGTGGTTCCACTATGTTGCAATAATTTTTTTGAAAGCAACAAATCTCAAAAACTATACTAGATATGGAAAAGTGTATGACTACAATTTCACTTTACTCGATAATGTCAACAAAAAGTTATTGGTGAAAATATTTCATATCTCGAAAAAAACATATCAAGACTGGAATTGGCGTCCAAAAATTCGTCGGGACTTGGCGAATATTGTTGTGTCAACGAATTTCAATAATTTCCTATATATTGACAAATACAAATGAATTATGAAATTAAACTAAGTATAATCTAAAAGGTCTACCTGCTCATAAATGAGAACATAGGCTTTTGCTCATGAGAGATTGAGATGAAATTGGGGTTAGAGGTGAATTATTATATTCATGCCACGTGCTCGCAGACGTACAGTAGGCTACGTAGTGTCCTCTGTAGGTAGTTCCACTATGCTGTATTTATTCTTTTGAAAGCAACATAATCTCAAAAACTATACTAGATATGGAAAAGTGTATTGGAACAATTTCACTTTACTCGATAATGTCAACAAAATGTTATTGATGAAAATTTTTCATACTTTGACAAAGGCATGCTGCTCATGAGGGATTGAGATGAAATTGGGGTAAGAGGTGAATCATTATATTCATGCCACGTGCTCGCAGACGTCTACAGTAGGCTATGTAATGTCCTCTGTAGGTAGTTCCACTATGTTGTAATTATATTTTTGAAAGCAACAAAATATCAAAATCCATACTAGATATGGAAAAGTGTATTGAAACAATTTCACTTTACTCGATAATGTCAACAAAATGTTATTGGTGAAAATTTTTCATATCTCGAAAAAAACATATCAAGACTGGACTTGGCGTCCAAAAACTCGTCGGGACTTGGCGAATATTGTTGTGTCGATGAATTTCAATAATTTTCTATATATTCATAAATACAATTGAATTATGAAATTGAACTAAGTATAATTTAAAAGGTCTACCTGCTCATAAATGAGAACATAGGCTTTTGCTCATGAGAAATTGAGATGAAATTGGGGTTAGAGGTGAATTATTATATTCATGCCACGTGCTCGCAGACGTACAGTAGGCTATGTAGTGTCGTCTGTAGGTAGTTCCACTATGTTGTAATTATTTCTTTGAAAGCAACAAAATATCAAAATCCATACTAGATATGGAAAAGTGTGTTGAAACAATTTCACTTTACTCGATAATGTCAACAAAAAGTTATTGGTGAAAATTTTTCTTATCTCGAAAAAAACATATCAAGACTGGACTTGGCGTCCAAAAACTCGTCGGGACTTGGCGAATATTGTTGTCGACGATATTCAATAATTTCCTATATATTCACAAATACAAATGAATTATGAAATTAAACTACGTATATAATCTAAAAGGTCTACCTACTCATAAATGAGAACATGGGCTTTTGCTCATGAGAGATCGAGATGGACTTGGGGTTAGAGGTGCATTATTATATTCATGCCACGTGCTCGCAGACGTCTACAGTTCGCTATGCAGTGTCCTCTGTAGGTAGTTACTCTATGTTGTAATTATTTTTTTAAAGCAACAAAATCTCAAAAACTATACTAGATATGGAAAAGTGTATGGACAAAATTTCACTTTACCAGATAATGTCAACAAAAAATTATTGGTGAAAAATTTATATGTGAAAATTTTTCATATCTCGAAAAAAACATATCAAGACTGGACTTGGCGTTCAAAAATTCGGCGGGACTTAGCGAATATTGTCGTGTGGACGAATTTGAATAATTTCGTATATATTTACAAAAACAAATGAATTATTGAATAAAAATAAGCATAATCTAAGAGGTCTTTCTGCTCATAAATGAGAACAGAACATTTTGCTCATGAGGGATTGAGATGAAATTGGAGTTAGAAGTGAATCATTATATTCATGCCACGTGCTCGCAGACGTCTACAGTAGGCTATGTAGTGTCCTCTGTGTCCTCTGTGTTCCACTATGTTGTAGTTATTTTTTTGAAATCAACAAAATCCCAAAAACTATACTGGATATGGAAAAGTGTATCGGACCAATTTCACTTTACTCGATAATGTCAACAAAATGGTATTGGTGAAAATTTTTGATACCTCGACATTGGCATTTTGCTCATGCTGAATTGAGATGAAATTGAGGTTACAGGTGAATCATTATATTCATGCCACGTGCTCGTAGACGTCTACAGTAGGCTTTGTTTCGTCCGCTGTAAGTAGTGGAACTAGGATGTAATTATTTTTTCGAAAGCAATAAAATCTCAAAAACTATACTAGATATGGAAAAGTGTATGAACACAATTTCACTTTACTCGATAATTACATCAAAAAAATATATGTGAAAATTTTTCATATCTCGAAAAAAACATATCAAGACTGGACTTGGCATCCAAAAATTCGTCGGGACTTGGCGAATATTGTCGTGTCGACGAATTTGAATAATATCGTATATATTCACAAATACAAATGAATTATTAAATAAAACTAAGTATATTCTCAAAGGTCTTCCTGCTCATAAATGAGAACATGGGCATTTTGCTCATGAGGGATTGAGATGAAATTAGGGTTAGAGATGAATCATTATATTCATGTCATGTGCTCGCAGACGTCTACAGTAGGCTATGTAGTGTCCTCTGTAGGAAGTTCAACAATGTTAATATTTAATATTTATTTTGACATTATGTTAATATTTAATTTTTTTTTGAAAGCAACAATATCTCAAAAACTATACTAGACATGGAAAAGTGTATAGGAACAATTTCACTTTACTCGTAATGTCAACAAAATGTTATTGGTGAAAATTTTTCATACCTCGACATAGGCATTTTGCTCATGATGGATTGAGATGAAATTGGGGTTACAGGTGAAACATTATATTCATGCGACGTGCTCGTAGACGTCTATAGTAGGCTATGTATTGTCCGCTGTAGGTAGTTGCACTATGACGTATTACTAGATATGGAAAAGTGTATTGGAACAATTTCACTCGATAATGTCAACAAAAAGTTATTGGAGAAAATTTTTCATACCTCGACATAGGCATTTTGCTCATGATGGATTGAGATGAAATTGGGGTCTACAGTAGGCTTATAGTGTCCACTGTAGGTGGTTCCACTATGTTGCATAAATTTTTATGAAAGCAACAAAATCTCAAAAACTATACTAGATATGGAAAAGTGTATGACTACAATTTCACTTTATTCGATAATGTCAACAAAAAGTTATTGGTGAAAATTTTTCATATCTCGAAAAAAACATATCAAGACTGGACTTGGCGTCCAAAAATTCGTCGGGACTTGGCGAATATTGTCGTGTCGACAAATTTGAATAATTTCGTATATATTTACAAAAACAAATGAATTATTGAATAAAAATAAGCATAATCTAAGAGGTCTTTCTGCTCATAAATGAGAACATGGGCTTTTGCTCATGAAGGATTGAGATTAAATTGGGGTTAGAGGTGATTCATTATATTCATACCACGTGCTCGCAGACGTCTACAGTAGGCTATGTAGTGTCTTCTGTAGGTCTGACGTCTACAGTAGGCTATGTAGTGTCCATTGTAGGTGGTTCCACTATATTGTAATTATTTTTTGAAATCAACACAATATCAAAAACTATACTAGATATGGAAAAGTGTATGTGAACAATCACACTTCACTCGATAATGTAAAAAAAATAATTGGTGAAAATTTTTCATACTTTGAAAATACAAATTACGACTGGGATAAGCGTCGAAAAATTTGTCGGGACTTGGCAAATATTTTCGTGTCGACGAATTTGAATAATTTCGTATATATCCACAAATACAAATGAAATATTAAATGAAACTAAGTATAATCTAAAAGGTCTTCCTGCTCATGAATGGACATTACGCTCATGAGGGATTGAGATGAAATTGGAGTTAGGAGTGAATCATTATATTCATGCCACGTGCTCGCAGACATCTACATTAGGCTATGTAGTGTCCACTGTAGGTAGTTCCACCATGTTGTGATTATTATTTTGAAAGCAACAAAATCTCAAAAACTATAATAGATATGGAAAAGTGTATTAGAACAATTTCACTTAAGTCGATAATGTCAACAAAACGTTAATGGTGAAAATTTTTCATACCTCGACATAGGCATTTTGCTCATGATGGATTGAAATGAAATTGGGGTTACGGCATTATAATCATGCCACGTGTTCGTACGTCTACAGTAGGCTATGTATTAACCGCTGTAGGTAGTTGCACTATGATGTAATTATTTTTTTGAAAGCAATAAAATCTTAAAAACTATACTAGATATGGAAAAGTGTATAGAAACAATTTCACTTTACTCTATAATGTCAACAAAATGTTATTGATGAAAATTTTTCATACCTCGACATAGGCATTTTGCTCATGAGGGATTGAGATGGAATTGGGGTTACACGTGAATCATTATAATCATGCCACGTGCTCGTACGTCTACAGTAGGCTATGTATTGTCCTCTGTAGGTAGTTGCACTATGATGTAATTATTTATTTGAAAGCAACAAAATCTCAAAAACTATACTAAATATGGAAAAGTGTATGGATACAGTTTCACTTTACTCGATGTCAGCTAAAAATTACTGGTGAAAATTTTTCATATCTCGTAAAAAACATATCAAGACTGGACTTGGCGTCTAAAAATTCGTCGGGACTTGACGAATATTGTCGTGTCGACGAATTTGGATAATTTCGTATTTATTCGCAAATACAAATGAAATATTAAATGAAATTAAGTATAATTTAAAAGGTCTTCCTGCTCATAAATGAGAACATGGGCATTTTGCTCATGAGGGATGGAAATGAAATTGGGGCTAGGGATGAATCATTATATTCAAGCCACGTTCTCGCAGACGTCTACAGTAGGCTATGTAGTGTCCACGGTAGCTAGTTTCACTATATTGTAATTATTCTTTGAAATCAACACAATCTAAAAACTAAACTAGATATGGAAAAGTGTATGTGAACAATCACACTTTACTCTATAATGTCAAAAAAAAATTTATTGGTGAAAATTTTTCATATCTCGAAAATACAAATTAAAACTGGGATAAGCGTCGAAAAATTTGTCGGAACTTGGCGAATATTTTCGTGTCGACGAATTTGAAAAATTCCGTATATTTTCACAAATACAAATGAAATATTAAATGAAACAAAATATAATCTAAAAGGTCTTCCTGCTCATAAATGAGAACATGGGCATTCTGTTCATGAGGGATTGATATGAAATCGGGGTTAGAGGTGAATCATTATATTCAAGCCACGTGCTCGCAGACGTCTACAGTAGGCTATGTAGTGTCCACTGTAGGTAGTTTCACTATATTGTAATATTTTTTTGAAATCAACACAATCTCAAAAACTATACTAGATACGGAAAAGTGTATGTGAACAATCACACTTTACTCGATAATGTCAAAAAAAAATTGCTGGTGAAAATTTATCATATTTCGAAAATACAAATTAAGACTGGGATAAGCGTCGAAAAATTTGTCGGGACTTGGCGAATATTGTCGTGTCGACGAATTTGAATAATTTCGTATATATTTACAAATACAAATGAATTATTAAATTAAACTAATTATAATCTAAAAGGTCTACCTGCTCATAAATGAGAACATAGGCTTTTGCTCATGAGAGATTGAGATGAAATTGGGGTTAGAGGTGAATTATTATATTCATGCCACGTGCTCGCAGACGTACAGTAGGCTATGTAGTGTCCTCTGTAGGTAGTTCCACTATGCTGTAATTATTTTTTTGAAATCAACAAAATCCCAAAAACTATACTAGATATGGAAATGTGTATTGAAACAATTTCATTCGATAATGTCAACAAAATGTTATTGGTGGAAATTTTTCATACCTGGACATAGGCATTTTGCTCATGATGGATTGAGATGAAATTAAGGTAACAGGTGAATCAGTATAATCATGCCACGTGCTCATACGTCTAGAGTCAATGTAGTGTCCTCTGTAGGTAGTTCCACTATGTTGTAATTATTTTTTTGAAAGCAACAAAATATCAAAATCCATACTAGATATGGAAAAGTGTATAAATACAATTTCACTTTACTCGATAATGTCAACAAAAAGTTATTGGTGAAAATTTTTCATATCTCGAAAAAAACATATCAAGACTGGACTTGGCGTCCAAAAACTCGTCGGGACTTGGCGAATATTGTTGTGTCGACGAATTTCAATAATTTCCTATATATTGACAAATACAAATGAATTATGAAATTAAACTAAGTATAATCTAAAAGGTCTACCTGCTCATAAATGAGAACATAGGCTTTTGCTCATGAGAGATTGAGATGAAATTGGGGTTAGAGGTGAATAATTATATTCATGCCACGTGCTCGCAGACGTACTGTAGGCTACGTAGTGTCCTCTGTAGGTAGTTCCACTATGCTGTAATTATTCTTTTGAAAGCAACATAATCTCAAAAACTATACTAGATATGGAAAAGTGTATTGGAACAATTTCACTTTACTCGATAATGTCAACAAAATGTTATTGATGAAAATTTTTCATACTTTGACATAGGCATGCTGCTCATGAGGGATTGAGATAAAATTGGGGTAAGAGGTGAATCATTATATTCATGCCACGTGCTCGCAGACGTCTACAGTAGGCTATGTAATGTCCTCTGTAGGTAGTTCCACTATGTTGTAATTATATTTTTGAAAGCAACAAAATATCAAAATCCATACTAGATATGGAAAAGTGTATTGCAACAATTTCACTTTACTCGATAATGTCAACAAAATGTTATTGGTGAAAATTTTTCATATCTCGAAAAAAACATATCAAGACTGGACTTGGCGTCCAAAAACTCGTTGGGACTTGGCGAATATTGTTGTGTCGACGAATTTCAATAATTTTCTATATATTCATAAATACAAATGAATTATGAAATTAAACTAAGTATAATTTAAAAGGTCTACCTGCTCATAAATGAGAACATAGGCTTTTGCTCATGAGAGATTGAGATGAAATTGGGGTAAGAGGTGAATCATTATATTCATGCCACGTGCTCGCAAACGTCTACAGTAGGCTATGTAATGTCCGCTGTAGGTAGTTCCACTACGTTGTAATTATTTTTTTGAAATCAACAAAATCACAAAAACTATACTAGATATGGAAAAGTGTATTGGAACAATTTCACTCGATAATGTCAACAAAATGTTATTGGTGGAAATTTTTCATACCTCGACATAGGCATTTTGCTTATGATGGATTGAGATGAAATTGGGGTAACAGGTGAATCATTATAATCATGATACGTGCTCATACGTCTACAGTCAGTGTAGTGTCCTCTGTAGGTAGTTCCACTATGTTGTAATTATTTTTTTGAAAGCAACAAAATATCAAAATCCATACTAGATATGGAAAAGTGTATTGAAACAATTTCACTTTACTCGATAATGTCAACAAAAAGTTATTGGTGAAAATTTTTCATATCTCGAAAAAAACATATCAAGACTGGACTTGGCGTCCAAAAACTCGTCGGGACTTGGCGAATATTGTTGTGTCGACGAATTTCAATAATTTCCTATATATTCACAAATACAAATGAATTATGAAATTAAACTAAGTATAATCTAAAAGGTCTACCTACTCATAAATGAGAACATGGGCTTTTGCTCATGAGATATTGAGATGAAATTGGGGTTAGAGGTGCATTATTATATTCATGCCACGTGCTCGCAGACGTCTACAGTTCGCTATGCAGTGTCCTCTGTAGGTAGTTACTCTATGTTGTAATTATTTTTTTAAAAGCAACAAAATCTCAAAAACTATACTAGATATGGAAAAGTGTATGGACGAAATTTCACTTCACTCGAGAATGTCAACAAAAAGTTATATGTATAAATTTTTCATATCTCGAAATTAAAAATTAAGACTGGACTTGACGCCAAAAAATTCGTCGGAACTTAGCGAATATTGTTGTGTCGACGAATTTGATTAAATTCGTATATATTCACAAATACAAATGAATTATTTAAAGAAACTTAGTATAGTCTAAAAGGGTCTTCCTGCTCATAAATGAGAACATGGGCATGTTTCTCTCGAGGGATTGAGTTGAAATTGGGGTTAGAGGTGGATCATTATATTCATTCCACGTGCTCGTAGACGTCTACAGTAGGCTATGTATTGCCCGCTGTAGGTAGTTGCACTATGATGTTATTATTTTTTTGAAAGCAACAAAATCTCAAAAACTATACTAGATATGGAAAAGTGTGTGAACACAATTTCACTTTACCCGATAATTTCAACAATAAGTTATATGTGAACATTTTTCATATCTCGAAAAAAACATATCAAGACTGGACTTGGCGTCCAAAAACTCGTCGGGACTTGGCGAATATTGTTGTGTCGACGAATTTCAATAATTTTCTATATATTCATAAATACAATTGAATTATGAAATTAAACTAAGTATAATTTAAAAGGTTTACCTGCTCATAAATGAGAACATAGGCTTTTGCTCATGAGAGATTGAGATGAAATTGGGGTTAGAGGTGAATTATTATATTCATGCCACGTGCTCGCAGACGTACAGTAGGCTATGTAGTGTCCTCTGTAGGTAGTTCCACTATGTTGTAATTATTTCTTTGAAAGCAACAAAATATCAAAATCCATACTAGATATGGAAAAGTGTATTGAAACAATTTCACTTTACTCGATAATGTCAACAAAAAGTTATTGGTGAAAATTTTTCTTATCTCGAAAAAAACATATCAAGACTGGACTTGGCGTCCAAAAACTCGTCGGGACTTGGCGAATATTGTTGTCGACGAATTTCAATAATTTCCTATATATTCACAAATACAAATGAATTATGAAATTAAACTACGTATATAATCTAAAAGGTCTTCCTGCTCATAAATGAGAACATGGGCTTTTGCTCATGAAGGATTGAGATTAAATTGGGGTTAGAGGTGATTCATTATATTCATGCCACGTGCTCGCAGACGTCTACAGTAGGCTATGTAATGTCCACTGTAGGTAGTTTCACTATATTGTAATTATTTTTTGAAATCAACACAATCTCAAAAACTATACTAGATATGGAAAAGTGTACGTGAACAATCACATTTTACTCGATAATGTCAAAAAAAATTATTGTTGAAAATTTTTCATATCTCGAAAATACAAATTAAGACTGGGATAAGCGTCGAAAAATTTGTCGGGACTTGGCGAATATTTTCGTGTCGACGAATTTGAATAATTCCGTATATTTTCACAAATACAAATGAAATATTAAATGAAACTAAGTATAATATAAAAGGTCTTCCTGCTCATAAATGAGAACATGGGCATTTTGCTCATGAGGGATTGAGATGAAATTGGGGTTAGAGGTGAATCATTATAATCATGCCACGTGCTCGCAGACGTCTACAGTAGGCTATGTGGTGTCCACTGTACGTAGTTCCATTATGTTGTAAATATTATTTTGAAAGCAATAAAATCTCAAAAACGATACTAGATATGGAAAAGTGTTTTGGAACAATTTCACTTTACTCGATAATGTCAACAAAAAGTTATATGTGAAAATTTTTCATATCTCGAAAAAAACATATCAAGACTGGACTTGGCGTCCAAAAACTCGTTGGGACTTGGCGAATATTGTTGTGTCGACGAATTTCAATAATTTTCTATATATTCATAAATACAAATGAATTATGAAATTAAACTAAGTATAATTTAAAAGGTCTACCTGCTCATAAATGAGAACATAGGCTTTTGCTCATGAGAGATTGAGATGAAATTGGGGTAAGAGGTGAATCATTATATTCATGCCACGTGCTCGCAAACGTCTACAGTAGGCTATGTGATGTCCGCTGTAGGTAGTTCCACTACGTTGTAATTATTTTTTTGAAATCAACAAAATCACAAAAACTATACTAGATATGGAAAAGTGTATTGGAACAATTTCACTCGATAATGTCAACAAAATGTTATTGGTGGAAATTTTTCATACCTCGACATAGGCATTTTGCTTATGATGGATTGAGATGAAATTGGGGTAACAGGTGAATCATTATAATCATGATACGTGCTCATACGTCTACAGTCAGTGTAGTGTCCTCTGTAGGTAGTTCCACTATGTTGTAATTATTTTTTTGAAAGCAACAAAATATCAAAATCCATACTAGATATGGAAAAGTGTATTGAAACAATTTCACTTTACTCGATAATGTCAACAAAAAGTTATTGGTGAAAATTTTTCATATCTCGAAAAAAACATATCAAGACTGGACTTGGCGTCCAAAAACTCGTCGGGACTTGGCGAATATTGTTGTGTCGACGAATTTCAATAATTTCCTATATATTCACAAATACAAATGAATTATGAAATTAAACTAAGTATAATCTAAAAGGTCTACCTACTCATAAATGAGAACATGGGCTTTTGCTCATGAGATATTGAGATGAAATTGGGGTTAGAGGTGCATTATTATATTCATGCCACGTGCTCGCAGACGTCTACAGTTCGCTATGCAGTGTCCTCTGTAGGTAGTTACTCTATGTTGTAATTATTTTTTTAAAAGCAACAAAATCTCAAAAACTATACTAGATATGGAAAAGTGTATGGACGAAATTTCACTTCACTCGAGAATGTCAACAAAAAGTTATATGTATAAATTTTTCATATCTCGAAATTAAAAATTAAGACTGGACTTGACGCCAAAAAATTCGTCGGAACTTAGCGAATATTGTTGTGTCGACGAATTTGATTAAATTCGTATATATTCACAAATACAAATGAATTATTTAAAGAAACTTAGTATAGTCTAAAAGGGTCTTCCTGCTCATAAATGAGAACATGGGCATGTTTCTCTCGAGGGATTGAGTTGAAATTGGGGTTAGAGGTGGATCATTATATTCATTCCACGTGCTCGTAGACGTCTACAGTAGGCTATGTATTGCCCGCTGTAGGTAGTTGCACTATGATGTTATTATTTTTTTGAAAGCAACAAAATCTCAAAAACTATACTAGATATGGAAAAGTGTGTGAACACAATTTCACTTTACCCGATAATTTCAACAATAAGTTATATGTGAACATTTTTCATATCTCGAAAAAAACATATCAAGACTGGACTTGGCGTCCAAAAACTCGTCGGGACTTGGCGAATATTGTTGTGTCGACGAATTTCAATAATTTTCTATATATTCATAAATACAATTGAATTATGAAATTAAACTAAGTATAATTTAAAAGGTCTACCTGCTCATAAATGAGAACATAGGCTTTTGCTCATGAGAGATTGAGATGAAATTGGGGTTAGAGGTGAATTATTATATTCATGCCACGTGCTCGCAGACGTACAGTAGGCTATGTAGTGTCCTCTGTAGGTAGTTCCACTATGCTGTAATTATTTTTTTGAAATCAACAAAATCCCAAAAACTATACTAGATATGGAAATGTGTATTGAAACAATTTCATTCGATAATGTCAACAAAATGTTATTGGTGGAAATTTTTCATACCTGGACATAGGCATTTTGCTCATGATGGATTGAGATGAAATTAAGGTAACAGGTGAATCAGTATAATCATGCCACGTGCTCATACGTCTAGAGTCAATGTAGTGTCCTCTGTAGGTAGTTCCACTATGTTGTAATTATTTTTTTGAAAGCAACAAAATATCAAAATCCATACTAGATATGGAAAAGTGTATAAATACAATTTCACTTTACTCGATAATGTCAACAAAAAGTTATTGGTGAAAATTTTTCATATCTCGAAAAAAACATATCAAGACTGGACTTGGCGTCCAAAAACTCGTCGGGACTTGGCGAATATTGTTGTGTCGACGAATTTCAATAATTTCCTATATATTGACAAATACAAATGAATTATGAAATTAAACTAAGTATAATCTAAAAGGTCTACCTGCTCATAAATGAGAACATAGGCTTTTGCTCATGAGAGATTGAGATGAAATTGGGGTTAGAGGTGAATAATTATATTCATGCCACGTGCTCGCAGACGTACTGTAGGCTACGTAGTGTCCTCTGTAGGTAGTTCCACTATGCTGTAATTATTCTTTTGAAAGCAACATAATCTCAAAAACTATACTAGATATGGAAAAGTGTATTGGAACAATTTCACTTTACTCGATAATGTCAACAAAATGTTATTGATGAAAATTTTTCATACTTTGACATAGGCATGCTGCTCATGAGGGATTGAGATAAAATTGGGGTAAGAGGTGAATCATTATATTCATGCCACGTGCTCGCAGACGTCTACAGTAGGCTATGTAATGTCCTCTGTAAATAGTTCCACTATGTTGTAATTATATTTTTGAAAGCAACAAAATATCAAAATCCATACTAGATATGGAAAAGTGTATTGCAACAATTTCACTTTACTCGATAATGTCAACAAAATGTTATTGGTGAAAATTTTTCATATCTCGAAAAAAACATATCAAGACTGGACTTGGCGTCCAAAAACTCGTCGGGACTTGGCGAATATTGTTGTGTCGACGAATTTCAATAATTTTCTAGATATTCATAAATACAAATGAATTATGAAATTAAACTAAGTATAATTTAAAAGGTCTACCTGCTCATAAATGAGAACATAGGCTTTTGCTCATGAGAGATTGAGATGAAATTGGGGTAAGAGGTGAATCATTATATTCATGCCACGTGCTCGCAAACGTCTACAGTAGGCTATGTAATGTCCGCTGTAGGTAGTTCCACTACGTTGAAATTATTTTTTTGAAATCAACAAAATCACAAAAACTATACTAGATATGGAAAAGTGTATTGGAACAATTTCACTCGATAATGTCAACAAAATGTTATTGGTGGAAATTTTTCATACCTCGACATAGGCATTTTGCTCATGATGGATTGAGATGAAATTGGGGTAACAGGTGAATCATTATAATCATGATACGTGCTCATACGTCTACAGTCAGTGTAGTGTCCTCTGTAGGTAGTTCCACTATGTTGTAATTATTTTTTTGAAAGCAACAAAATATCAAAATCCATACTAGATATGGAAAAGTGTATTAAAACAATTTCACTTTACTCGATAATGTCAACAAAAAGTTATTGGTGAAAATTTTTCATATCTCGAAAAAAACATATCAAGACTGGACTTGGCGTCCAAAAACTCGTCGGGACTTGGCGAATATTGTTGTGTCGACGAATTTCAATAATTTCCTATATATTCACAAATACAAATGAATTATGAAATTAAACTAAGTATAATCTAAAAGGTCTACCTACTCATAAATGAGAACATGGGCTTTTGCTCATGAGATATTGAGATGAAATTGGGGTTAGAGGTGCATTATTATATTCATGCCACGTGCTCGCAGACGTCTACAGTTCGCTATGCAGTGTCCTCTGTAGGTAGTTACTCTATGTTGTAATTATTTTTTTAAAAGCAACAAAATCTCAAAAACTATACTAGATATGGAAAAGTGTATGGACAAAATTTCACTTCACTCGAGAATGTCAACGAAAAGTTATATGTATAAATTTTTCATATCTCGAAATTAAAAATTAAGACTGGACTTGACGCCAAAAAATTCGTCGGAACTTAGCGAATATTGTTGTGTCGACGAATTTGATTAAATTCGTATATATTCACAAATACAAATGAATTATTTAAAGAAACTTAGTATAGTCTAAAAGGGTCTTCCTGCTCATAAATGAGAACATGGGCATGTTTCTCTCGAGGGATTGAGTTGAAATTGGGGTTAGAGGTGGATCATTATATTCATTCCACGTGCTCGTAGACGTCTACAGTAGGCTATGTATTGCCCGCTGTAGGTAGTTGCACTATGATGTTATTATTTTTTTGAAAGCAACAAAATCTCAAAAACTATACTAGATATGGAAAAGTGTGTGAACACAATTTCACTTTACCCGATAATTTCAACAATAAGTTATATGTGAACATTTTTCATATCTCGAAAAAAACATATCAAGACTGGACTTGGCGTCCAAAAACTCGTCGGGACTTGGCGAATATTGTTGTGTCGACGAATTTCAATAATTTTCTATATATTCATAAATACAATTGAATTATGAAATTAAACTAAGTATAATTTAAAAGGTCTACCTGCTCATAAATGAGAACATAGGCTTTTGCTCATGAGAGATTGAGATGAAATTGGGGTTAGAGGTGAATTATTATATTCATGCCACGTGCTCGCAGACGTACAGTAGGCTATGTAGTGTCCTCTGTAGGTAGTTCCACTATGTTGTAATTATTTCTTTGAAAGCAACAAAATATCAAAATCCATACTAGATATGGAAAAGTGTATTGAAACAATTTCACTTTACTCGATAATGTCAACAAAAAGTTATTGGTGAAAATTTTTCTTATCTCGAAAAAAACATATCAAGACTGGACTTGGCGTCCAAAAACTCGTCGGGACTTGGCGAATATTGTTGTCGACGAATTTCAATAATTTCCTATATATTCACAAATACAAATGAATTATGAAATTAAACTACGTATATAATCTAAAAGGTCTTCCTGCTCATAAATGAGAACATGGGCTTTTGCTCATGAAGGATTGAGATTAAATTGGGGTTAGAGGTGATTCATTATATTCATGCCACGTGCTCGCAGACGTCTACAGTAGGCTATGTAATGTCCACTGTAGGTAGTTTCACTATATTGTAATTATTTTTTGAAATCAACACAATCTCAAAAACTATACTAGATATGGAAAAGTGTACGTGAACAATCACATTTTACTCGATAATGTCAAAAAAAATTATTGTTGAAAATTTTTCATATCTCGAAAATACAAATTAAGACTGGGATAAGCGTCGAAAAATTTGTCGGGACTTGGCGAATATTTTCGTGTCGACGAATTTGAATAATTCCGTATATTTTCACAAATACAAATGAAATATTAAATGAAACTAAGTATAATATAAAAGGTCTTCCTGCTCATAAATGAGAACATGGGCATTTTGCTCATGAGGGATTGAGATGAAATTGGGGTTAGAGGTGAATCATTATAATCATGCCACGTGCTCGCAGACGTCTACAGTAGGCTATGTGGTGTCCACTGTACGTAGTTCCATTATGTTGTAAATATTATTTTGAAAGCAATAAAATCTCAAAAACGATACTAGATATGGAAAAGTGTTTTGGAACAATTTCACTTTACTCGATAATGTCAACAAAAAGTTATATGTGAAAATTTTTCATATCTCGAAAAAAACATATCAAGACTGGACTTGGCGTCCAAAAACTCGTTGGGACTTGGCGAATATTGTTGTGTCGACGAATTTCAATAATTTTCTATATATTCATAAATACAAATGAATTATGAAATTAAACTAAGTATAATTTAAAAGGTCTACCTGCTCATAAATGAGAACATAGGCTTTTGCTCATGAGAGATTGAGATGAAATTGGGGTAAGAGGTGAATCATTATATTCATGCCACGTGCTCGCAAACGTCTACAGTAGGCTATGTGATGTCCGCTGTAGGTAGTTCCACTACGTTGTAATTATTTTTTTGAAATCAACAAAATCACAAAAACTATACTAGATATGGAAAAGTGTATTGGAACAATTTCACTCGATAATGTCAACAAAATGTTATTGGTGGAAATTTTTCATACCTCGACATAGGCATTTTGCTTATGATGGATTGAGATGAAATTGGGGTAACAGGTGAATCATTATAATCATGATACGTGCTCATACGTCTACAGTCAGTGTAGTGTCCTCTGTAGGTAGTTCCACTATGTTGTAATTATTTTTTTGAAAGCAACAAAATATCAAAATCCATACTAGATATGGAAAAGTGTATTGAAACAATTTCACTTTACTCGATAATGTCAACAAAAAGTTATTGGTGAAAATTTTTCATATCTCGAAAAAAACATATCAAGACTGGACTTGGCGTCCAAAAACTCGTCGGGACTTGGCGAATATTGTTGTGTCGACGAATTTCAATAATTTCCTATATATTCACAAATACAAATGAATTATGAAATTAAACTAAGTATAATCTAAAAGGTCTACCTACTCATAAATGAGAACATGGGCTTTTGCTCATGAGATATTGAGATGAAATTGGGGTTAGAGGTGCATTATTATATTCATGCCACGTGCTCGCAGACGTCTACAGTTCGCTATGCAGTGTCCTCTGTAGGTAGTTACTCTATGTTGTAATTATTTTTTTAAAAGCAACAAAATCTCAAAAACTATACTAGATATGGAAAAGTGTATGGACGAAATTTCACTTCACTCGAGAATGTCAACAAAAAGTTATATGTATAAATTTTTCATATCTCGAAATTAAAAATTAAGACTGGACTTGACGCCAAAAAATTCGTCGGAACTTAGCGAATATTGTTGTGTCGACGAATTTGATT
Source organism: Chrysolina haemoptera (assembly GCA_958298965.1). NCBI lineage: Eukaryota > Metazoa > Arthropoda > Insecta > Coleoptera > Chrysomelidae > Chrysolina > Chrysolina haemoptera. Next base: position 13,910,364 of record OY282599.1, on the reverse strand, counting down.
AAATTCGTATATATTCACAAATACAAATGAATTATTTAAAGAAACTTAGTATAGTCTAAAAGGGTCTTCCTGCTCATAAATGAGAACATGGGCATGTTTCTCTCGAGGGATTGAGTTGAAATTGGGGTTAGAGGTGGATCATTATATTCATTCCACGTGCTCGTAGACGTCTACAGTAGGCTATGTATTGCCCGCTGTAGGTAGTTGCACTATGATGTTATTATTTTTTTGAAAGCAACAAAATCTCAAAAACTATACTAGATATGGAAAAGTGTGTGAACACAATTTCACTTTACCCGATAATTTCAACAATAAGTTATATGTGAAAATTTTTCATATCTCGAAAAAAACATATCAAGACTGGACTTAGCATTCAAAAATTCGTCGGGACTTGGTGAATATTGTTGTGTCGACGAATTTGAATAATTTCGTATATATTTACAAATACAAATGAATTATTAAATTAAAATAAGTAATCTAAAAGGTCTACCTGCTCATAAATGAGAACACAGGCTTTTGCTCATGAGAGATTGAGATGAAATTGGGGTTGGAGGTGAATTATTATATTCATGCCACGTGCTCGCAGACGTACAGTAGGCTATGTAGTGTCCTCTGTAGGTAGTTCCACTATGCTGTAATTATTTTTTTGAAAGCAACATAATCTCAAAAACTATACTAGATATGGAAAAGTGTATTGGAACAATTTCACTTTACTCGATAATGTCAACAAAATGTTATTGATGAAAAGTTTTCATACTTTGACATAGGCATGCTGCTCATGAGGGATTGAGATGAAATTGGGGTAAGAGGTGAATCATTATTTTCATGCCACGTGCTCGCAGACGTCTACAGTAGGCTATGTAATGTCCTCTGTAGGTAGTTCCACTATGTTGTAATTATTTTTTTGAAATCAACAAAATCCCAAAAACTATACTAGATATGGAAATGTGTATTGAAACAATTTCATTCGATAATGTCAACAAAATGTTATTGGTGGAAATTTTTCATACCTGGACATAGGAATTTTGCTCATGATGGATTGAGATGAAATTGGGGTAACAGGTGAATCAGTATAATCATGCCACGTGCTCATACGTCTAGAGTCAATGTAGTGTCCTCTGTAGGTAGTTCCACTATGTTGTAATTATTTTTTTGAAAGCAACAAAATATCAAAATCCATACTAGATATGGAAAAGTGTATTGAAACAATTTCACTTTACTCGATAATGTCAACAAAAAGTTATTGGTGAAAATTTTTCATATCTCGAAAAAAACATATCAAGACTGGACTTGGCGTCCAAAAACTCGTCGGGACTTGGCGAATATTGTTGTGTCGACGAATTTCAATAATTTCCTATATATTCACAAATACAAATGAATTATGAAATTAAACTACGTATATAATCTAAAAGGTCTACCTACTCATAAATGAGAACATGGGCTTTTGCTCATGAGAGATCGAGATGGACTTGGGGTTAGAGGTGCATTATTATATTCATGCCACGTGCACGCAGACGTACAGTAGGCTACGTAGTGTCCTCTGTAGGTAGTTCCACTATGCTGTAATTATTCTTTTGAAAGCAACATAATCTCAAAAACTATACTAGATATGGAAAAGTGAATTGGAACAATTTCACTTTACTCGATAATGTCAACAAAATGTTATTGATGAAAATTTTTCATACTTTGACATAGGCATGCTGCTCATGAGGGATTGAGATGAAATTGGGGTAAGAGGTGAATAATTATTTTCATGCCACGTGCTCGCAGACGTCTACAGTAGGCTATGTAATGTCCTCTGTAGGTAGTTCCACTATGTTGTAATTATATTTTTGAAAGCAACAAAATATCAAAATCCATACTAGATATGGAAAAGTGTATTGAAACAATTTCACTTTACTCGATAATGTCAACAAAATGTTATTGGTGAAAATTTTTCAAATCTCGAAAAAAACATATCAAGACTGGACTTGGCGTCCAAAAACTCGTCGGGACTTGGCGAATATTGTTGTGTCGACGAATTTCAATAATTTTCTATATATTCATAAATACAATTGAATTATGAAATTAAACTAAGTATAATTTAAAAGGTCTACCTGCTCATAAATGAGAACATAGGCTTTTGCTCATGAGAGATTGAGATGAAATTGGGGTTAGAGGTGAATTATTATATTCATGCCACGTGCTCGCAGACGTACAGTAGGCTATGTAGTGTCCTTTGTAGGTAGTTCCACTCTGTTGTAATTATTTCTTTGAAAGCAACAAAATATCAAAATCCATACTAGATATGGAAAAGTGTATTGAAACAATTTCACTTTACTCGATAATGTCAACAAAAAGTTATTGGTGAAAATTTTTCATATCTCGAAAAAAACATATCAAGACTGGACTTGGCGTCCAAAAACTCGTCGGGACTTGGCGAATATTGTTGTGTCGACGAATTTCAATAATTTCCTATATATTGACAAATACAAATGAATTATTAAATGAAACTGAGAATAATCTAAAAGGTCTTCCTGCTCATAAATGAGAAAATGGGCATTTTGCTCATGAGGGATTGAGATGAAATTGGGGTTAGAGATGAATCATTATATCATGCCACGTGCTCGCAGACGTCTACAGTAGGCCATGTGGTGTCCTCTGTAGGTAGTTCCAATATGTTGTAAATATTTTTTTGAAAGCAACAAAATCTCAATAACTATACTAGATATGGAAAAGTGTATTGGAACAATTTCACTTTACTCGATAATGTCAACAAAAAGTTATTGGTGAAAAATTTTCATATCTCGAAAAAAACATATCAAGACTGGACCTGGCGTCCAAAAATTCGTCGGGACTTAGCGAATATTGTCGTGTCGACGAATGTGAATAATTTCGTATATATTCACAAATACAAGTGAAATATTAAATTAAACTAAGTATAATCTAATAGGTCTACCTACTCATAAATGAGAACATGGGCTTTTGCTCATGAGAGATCGAGATGGACTTGGGGTTAGAGGTGCATTATTATATTCATGCCACGTGCACGCAGACGTACAGTAGGCTACGTAGTGTCCTCTGTAGGTAGTTCCACTATGCTGTAATTATTCTTTTGAAAGCAACATAATCTCAAAAACTATACTAGATATGGAAAAGTGAATTGGAACAATTTCACTTTACTCGATAATGTCAACAAAATGTTATTGATGAAAATTTTTCATACTTTGACATAGGCATGCTGCTCATGAGGGATTGAGATGAAATTGGGGTAAGAGGTGAATAATTATTTTCATGCCACGTGCTCGCAGACGTCTACAGTAGGCTATGTAATGTCCTCTGTAGGTAGTTCCACTATGTTGTAATTATATTTTTGAAAGCAACAAAATATCAAAATCCATACTAGATATGGAAAAGTGTATTGAAACAATTTCACTTTACTCGATAATGTCAACAAAATGTTATTGGTGAAAATTTTTCAAATCTCGAAAAAAACATATCAAGACTGGACTTGGCGTCCAAAAACTCGTCGGGACTTGGCGAATATTGTTGTGTCGACGAATTTCAATAATTTTCTATATATTCATAAATACAATTGAATTATGAAATTAAACTAAGTATAATTTAAAAGGTCTACCTGCTCATAAATGAGAACATAGGCTTTTGCTCATGAGAGATTGAGATGAAATTGGGGTTAGAGGTGAATTATTATATTCATGCCACGTGCTCGCAGACGTACAGTAGGCTATGTAGTGTCCTTTGTAGGTAGTTCCACTCTGTTGTAATTATTTCTTTGAAAGCAACAAAATATCAAAATCCATACTAGATATGGAAAAGTGTATTGAAACAATTTCACTTTACTCGATAATGTCAACAAAAAGTTATTGGTGAAAATTTTTCATATCTCGAAAAAAACATATCAAGACTGGACTTGGCGTCCAAAAATTCGTCGGGACTTGGCGAATATTGTCGTGTCGACGAATTTGAATAATTTCATATATATTCACAAATACAAATGAAATATTAAATGAAACTGAGAATAATCTAAAAGGTCTTCCTGCTCATAAATGAGAAAATGGGCATTTTGCTCATGAGGGATTGAGATGAAATTGGGGTTAGAGATGAATCATTATATCATGCCACGTGCTCGCAGACGTCTACAGTAGGCCATGTGGTGTCCTCTGTAGGTAGTTCCAATATGTTGTAAATATTTTTTTGAAAGCAACAAAATCTCAATAACTATACTAGATATGGAAAAGTGTATTGGAACAATTTCACTTTACTCGATAATGTCAACAAAAAGTTATTGGTGAAAAATTTTCATATCTCGAAAAAAACATATCAAGACTGGACCTGGCGTCCAAAAATTCGTCGGGACTTAGCGAATATTGTCGTGTCGACGAATGTGAATAATTTCGTATATATTCACAAATACAAGTGAAATATTAAATTAAACTAAGTATAATCTAATAGGTCTTCCTGCTCATAAATGAGAACATGGGCTTTTGCTCATGAAGGATTGAGATTAAATTGGGGTTAGAGGTGATTCATTATATTCATGCCACGTGCTCGCAGACGTCTACAGTAGGCTATGTAGTGTCCTCTGTAGGTCTGACGTCTACAGTAGGCTATGTAGTGTCCATTGTAGGTGGTTCCACTATATTGTAATTATTTTTTGAAATTAACACAATCTCAAAAACTATACTAGATATGGAAAAGTGTATGTGAACAATCACACTTCACTCGATAATGTAAAAAAAATAATTGGTGAAAATTTTTCATACTTTGAAAATACAAATTAAGACTGGGATAAGCGTCGAAAAATTTGTCGGGACTTGGCGAATATTTTCGTGTCGACGAATTTGAATAATTTCGTATATATCCACAAATACAAATGAAATATTAAATGAAACTAAGTATAATCTGAAAGGTCTTCCTGCTCATGAATGGACATTACGCTCATGAGGGATTGAGATGAAATTGGAGTTAGGAGTGAATCATTATATTCATGCCACGTGCTCGCATACATCTACATTAGGCTATGTAGTGTCCACTGTAGGTAGTTCCACCATGTTGTGATTATTATTTTGAAAGCAACAAAATCTCAAAAACTATACTAGATATGGAAAAGTGTATTAGAACAATTTCACTTAAGTCGATAATGTCAACAAAACGTTAATGGTGAAAATTTTTCATACCTCGACATAGGCATTTTGCTCATGATGGATTGAAATGAAATTGGGGTTACGGCATTATAATCATGCCACGTGTTCGTACGTCTACAGTAGGCTATGTATTGTCCGCTGTAGGTAGTTGCACTATGATATAATTATTTTTTTGAAAGCAATAAAATCTTAAAAACTATACTAGATATGGAAAAGTGTATAGAAACAATTTCACTTTACTTTATAATGTCAACAAAATGTTATTGATGAAAATTTTTCATACCTCGACATAGGCATTTTGCTCATGAGGGATTGAGATGGAATTGGGGTTACAGGTGAATCATTATAATCATGCCACGTGCTCGTACGTCTACAGTAGGCTATAAATTGTCCTCTGTAGGTAGTTGCACTATGATGTAATTATTTTTTGAAATCAACACAATCTCAAAAACTATACTAGATATGGAAAAGTGTATGTGAACAATCACACTTTACTCGATAATGTCAAAAAAATTTTTTGGTGGAAATTTTTCATATCTCGAAAATACAAATTAAGACTGGGATAAGCGTCGAAAAATTTGTCGGGACTTGGCGAATATTTTCGTGTCGACGAATTTGAAAAATTCCGTATATTTTCACAAATACAAATGAAATATTAAATGAAACAAAATATAATCTAAAAGGTCTTCCTGCTCATAAATGAGAACATGGGCATTTTGCTCATGATGGATTGAGATGAAATTGGGGTTACGGCATTATAATCATGCCACGTGTTCGTACGTCTACAGTGGGGTATGTATTGTCCGCTGTAGGTAGTTGCATTATGATGTAATTATTGTTTTGAAAGCAACAAAATCTTAAAAACTATACTAGATATGGAAAAGTTTATAGAAACAATTTCACTTTACTCGATAATGTCAACAAAATGTTATTGATGAAAATTTTTCATACCTCGACACAGGCAATTTGCTCATGAGGGATTGAGATGGAATTGGGGTGTCAGGTGAATCATTATAATCATGCCACGTGCTCGTACGTCTACAGTAGGCTATGTATTGTCTTCTGTAGGAAGTAGCACTATAATGTAATTATTTATTTGAAAGCAACAAAATCTCAAAAACTATACTAAATATGGAAAAGTGTATGGATAAAATTTCACTTTACTCGATGTCAACTAGGAGTTACTGGTGAAAAATTTTTATATCTCGTAAAAAACATATCAAGACTAGACTTGGCGTCGAAAAATTTGTCGGGACTTGGCGAATATTTACGTATCGACAAATTTGAATAATTCCGTCTACAGTAGGCTATGTAGTGTCCACTGTAGGTAGTTTCAGTATATTGTAATTATTTTTTGAAATCAACACAATCTCAAAAACTATACTAGATATGGAAAAGTGCATGTGAACAATCACACTTCACTCGATAATATAAAAAAAATTATTGGTGAAAATTTTTCATATCTCGAAAATACAAATTAAGACTGGGATAAGCGTCGAAAAATTTGTCGGGACTTGGCGAATATTTTCGAGTCAACGAATTTGAATAATTCCGTATATTTTCACAAATACAAATGAAATATTAAATGAAACTAAGTATAATCTGAAAGGTCTTCCTGCTCATAAATGGACATTACGCTCATGAGGGATTGAGATGAAATTGGAGTTAGTAGTGAATCATTATATTCATGCCACGTGCTCGCAGACATCTACATTAGGCTATGTAGTGTCCACTGTAGGTAGTTCCACCATGATGTGATTATTATTTTGAAAGCAACAAAATCTCAAAAACTATACTAGATATGGAAAACTGTATTAGAACAATTTCACTTAAGTCGATAATGTCAACAAAACGTTAATGGTGAAAATTTTTCATACCTCGACATAGGCATTTTGTTCATGATGGATTGAGATGAAATTGGGGTTACGGCATTATAATCATGCCACGTGTTCGTACGTCTACAGTAGGCTATGTATTGTCCGCTGTAGGTAGTTGCACTATGATGTAATTATTTTTTTGAAAGCAACAAAATCTTAAAAACCATACTAGATATGGAAAAGTGTATAGAAACAATTTCACTTTACTCGATAATGTGAACAAAATGTTATTGATGAAAATTTTTCATACCTCGACATAGGCATTTTGCTCATGACGGATTGAGATGGAATTGGGGTTACAGGTGAATCATTATAATCATGCCACGTGTTCGTGCGTCTACAGTAGGCTATGTATTGTCCTCTGTAGGTAGTTGCACTATGATGTAATTATTTATTGAAATCAACACAATCTCAAAAGCTATACTAGATATGGAAAAGTGTATGTGACCAATCACACTTTACTCGATAATGTCAAAAAAAATTAAAGGTGAAAATTTTTCATATCTCGAAAATACAAATTAAAACTGGGATAAGCGTCGAAAAATTTGTCGGAACTTGGCGAATATTTTCGTGTCGACGAATTTGAAAAATTCCGTATATTTTCACAAATACAAATGAAATATTAAATGAAACAAAATATAATCTAAAAGGTCTTCCTGCTCATAAATGAGAACATGGGCATTTTGTTCATGAGGGATTGATATGAAATCGGGGTTAGAGGTGAATCATTATATTCAAGCCACGTGCTCGCAGACGTCTACAGTAGGCTATGTAGTGTCCACTGTAGGTAGTTTCACTATATTGTAATAATTTTTTGAAATCAACACAATCTCAAAAACTATACTAGATATGGAAAAGTGTATGTGAACAGTCACACTTTACTCGATAATGTCAAAAAAAATTGCTGGTGAAAATTTTTCATATCTCGAAAATACAAATTAAGACTGGGATAAGCGTCGAAAAATTTTTCGGGACTTGGCGAATATTTTCGTGTCGACGAATTTGAATAATTCCGTATATTTTCACAAATACAAATGAAATATTAAATGAAACTAAGTATAATCTAAAAGGTCTTCCTGCTCATAAATGGACATTACGCTCATGAGGGATTGAGATGAAATTGGAGTTAGGAGTGAATCATTATATTCATGCCACGTGCTCGCAGACATCTACATTAGGCTATGTAGTGTCCACTGTAGGTAGTTCCACCATGTTGTGATTATTATTTTGAAAGCAACAAAATCTCAAAAACTATACTAGATATGGAAAAGTGTATTAGAACAATTTCACTCAAGTCGATAATGTCAACAAAACGTTGATGGTGAAAATTTTTCATACCTCGACATAGACATTTTGCTCATGATGGATTGAGATGAAATTGGGGTTACGGCATTATAATCATGCCACGTGTTCGTACGTCTACAGTAGGCTATGTATTGTCCGCTGTAGGTAGTTGCACTATGATGTAATTATTTATTTGAAAGCAACAAAATCTCAAAAACTATACTAAATATGGAAAAGTGTATGGATACAGTTTCACTTTACTCGATGTCAGCTAAAAATTACTGGTGAAAATTTTTCATATCTCGTAAAAAACATATCAAGACTGGACTTGGCGTCTAAAAATTCGTCGGGACTTGACGAATATTGTCGTGTCGACGAATTTGGATAATTTCGTATTTATTCACAAATACAAATGAAATATTAAATGAAATTAAGTATAATTTAAAAGGTCTTCCTTCTCATAAATGAGAACATGGGCATTTTGCTCATGAGGGATGGAAATGAAATTGGGGTTAGAGGTGAATCATTATATTCAAGCCACATTCTCGCAGACGTCTACAGTAGGCTATGTAGTGTCCACTGTAGGTAGTTTCACTATATTGTAATTATTCTTTGAAATCAACACAATCTCAAAAACTATACTAGATATGGAAAAGTGTATGTGAACAATCACACTTTAGTCGATAATGTCAAAAAAAATTATTGGTGAAAATTTTTCATATCTCGAAAATACAAATTAAGACTTGGCGAATATTTTCGTGTCGACGAATTTTGAATAATTCCGTATATTTTCACAAATACAAATGAAATATTAAATGAAACTAAGTATAATCTGAAAGGTCTTCCTGCTCATAAATGAGAACATGGGCATTTTGCTCATGAGGGATTGAGATGAAATTGGTGTTAGAGGTGAATCATTATATTCATGCCACGTATTCGCAGACATCTACATTAGGCTATGTAGTGTCCACTGTAGGTAGTTCCACCATGTTGTGATTATTATTTTGAAAGCAACGAAATCTCAAAAACTATACTAGATATGGAAAAGTGTATTAGAACAATTTAACTTTAATCGATAATGTCAACAAAATGTTATTGGCGAAAATTTTTCATACTTCGTATGTAGGCATTTTGCTCATGATGGATTGAGATGAAATTGGGGTAACAGGTGAATCATTATAATCATGCCACGTGCTCGTAGACGTCTACAGTAGGCTATGTATTGTCCGCTGTAGGTAGTTGCACTATGATGTAATTATTTTTTTGAAAGCAGTAAAATCTCAAAAACTATACTAAATATGGGAAAGTGTATGGATACAGTTTCACTTTACTCGATGTCAGCTAAATATTACTGGTGAAAATTTTTCATATCTCGTAAAAAACATATCAAGACTGGACTTGGCGTCCAAAAATTCGTCGGGACTTGACGAATATTGTCGTGTCGACGAATTTGAATAATTTCGTATATATCCACAAATACAAATGAAATATTAAATAAAATTAAGTATAATTTAAAAGGTCTTCCTGCTCATAAATGAGATTATGGGCATTTTGCTCATGACGGATGGAGATGAAATTGGGGTTAGAGGTGGATCATAATATTCAAGCCACGTGCTCGCAGACGTCTACAGTAGGCTATGTAGTGTCCACTGTAGGTAGTTTCACTATATTGTAATTATTTTTTGAAATCAACACAATCTCAAAAACTATACTAGATATGGAAAAGTGTATGTGAACAATCACATTTTACTCGATAATGTCAAAAAAAATTATTGGTGAAAATTTTTCATATCTCGAATATACAAATTAAGACTGGGATAAGCGTCGAAAAATTTGTCGGGACTTGGCGAATATTTTCGTGTCGATGAATTTGAATAATTCCGTATATTTTCACAAATTAAAATGAAATATTAAATGAAACTAAGTATAATCTAAAAGGTCTTCCTGCTCATAAATGAGAACATGGGCATTTTGCTCATGAGGGATTGAGATGAAATTGGGGTTAGAGGTGAATCATTATAATCATGCCACGTGCTCACAGACGTCTACAGTAGGCTATGTGGTGTCCACTGTAGGTAGTTCCATTATGTTGTATTTATTATTTTGAAAGCAATGAAATCTCAAAAACGATACTAGATATGGAAAAGTGTATTGGAACAATTTCACTTTACTCGATAATGTCAACAAAATGTTATTGGTGAAAATTTTTCATACCTCGACATAGGCATTTTGCTCATGATGGATTGAGATGATATTGGAGTAACAGGTGAACCATTATAATAATGCCACGTGCTCGTAGACGTCTACAGTAGGCTATGTATTGTCCGCTGTAGGTAGTTGCACTATGATGTAATTATTTTTTTGAAAGCAACAAAATCTCAAAAACTATGAGAACAAAAAGTATTTTTTGGTACCTTCATCAGTTACCTTCATCAGTTTACAGTTTACAGTTTAGTAATCCTACTGATGAAGGTAACTTTGTTATCGAAATGCGCATCTGGGAATTAAATTACTTGTGTGGTGAAGGGGTAAAATACTTTTTGTTCTCATTGAGTGACACCACAGGCGTCCAATATCCCATTTTCGAGTCAAAAACTATACTAAATATGGAAAAGTGTATGGATACAGTTTCACTTTACTCGATGTCAGCTAAAAATTACTGGTGAAAATTTTTCATATCTGGTAAAAAACATATCAAGACTGCACTTGGCGTTCAAAAATTCGTCGGGACTTGACGAATATTGTCGTGTCGACGAATTTGAATAATTTCGTATAATTTCAAATACAAATGAAATATTAAATAAAATTCAGTATAATTTAAAAGGTCTTCCTGCTCATAAACGAGAACATGGGCATTTCGCTCATGAGGGATGGAGATGAAAGTGGGGTTAGAGGTGAATCATTATATTCAAGCCACGTGCTCGCAGACGTCTACAGTAGGCTATGTAGTGTCCACTGTAGGTAGTTGCACAACGATGTAATTATTTTTTTGAAAGCAACAAAATCTCAAAAACTATACTGGATATGGAAAAGTGTATGGACACAATTTCAGTTTACTCGATAATGTCAACAAAAAGTTATATGTGAAAATTTTTCATATCTCGAAAAAAACATATAAAGGATTTGGCGTCCAAAAATTCGTCATGACTTGGCGAATATTGTCGTGTCGACGAATTTGAATAATTTCGTATATATTCACAAATACAAATGAAATATTATAAATAAAACTAAGTATAATCTAAAAGGTCTTCCTGCTCATAAATGGACATTTTGCTCATGAGGGATTGAGATGAAATTGGAGTTAGGAGTGAATCATTATATTCATGCCACGTGCTCGCAGACATCTACATTAGGCTATGTATTGTCCACTGTAGGTAGTTACACCATGTTGTGATTATAATTTTGAATGCAACGAAATCTCAAAAACTATACTATGGAAAAGTGTATTAGAACAATTTCACTTTACTCGATAATGTCAACAAAATGTTATTGGTGAACATTTTTCATACCTCAACGTAGGCATTTTGCTCATGATGGATTGAGATGAAATTGGGGTAACAGGTGAATCATTATAATTATGCCACGTGCTCGTAGACGTCTACAGTAGGCTATGTATTGTCCGCTGTAGGTAGTTGCACTATGATGTAATTAGTTTTTTGAATGCAACAAAATCTCAAAAACTATACTAAATATGGAAAAGTGTATGGATACAGTTTCACTTTACTTGATGTCAGCTAAAAATTACTGGTGAAAATTTTTCATATCTCGTAAAAAACATATCAAGACTGCACTTGGCGTCCAAAAATTCGTCGGGACTTGACGAATATTGTCGTGTCGACGAATTTGAATAATTTCGTATATATTCACAAATACAAATGAAATATTAAATAAAATTAAGTATAATTTAAAAGGTCTTCCTGCTCATAAACGAGAACATGGGCATTTCGCTCATGAGGGATGAAGATGAAAGTGGGGTTAGAGGTGAATCATTATATTCAAGCCACGTGCTCGCAGACGTCTACAGTAGGCTTTGTAGTGTCCACTGTAGGTAGTTTCACTATAGTGTAATTATTTTTTGAAATCAACACAATCTCAAAAACTATACTAGGTATGGAAAAGTGTATGTGAACAATCACACTTTACTCGATAATGTCAAAAAAATTATTGGTGAACATTTTTCATATCTCGAAAATACAAATTAAGACTGGGATAAGCGTCGAGAAATTTGTCGGGTTTTGGCGAATATTTTCGTGTCGACGAATTTGAATAATTCCGTATATTTTCACAAATACAAATGAAATATTAAATGAAACTAAGTATAATCTTGAAGGTCTTCCTACTCATAAATGAGAACATGGGCACTTTGCTCATGAGGGATTGAGATGAAATTGGCGTTAGAGGTGAATCATTATATTCATGCCACGTGCTCGCAGACGTCTACAGTAGACTATGTGGTGTCCACTGTAGGTAGTTCCATTATGTTGAAATTATAATTTTGAAAGCAATAAAATCTCAAAAACGATACTAGATATGGAAAAGTATATTGGAACAATTTCACTTTACTCGATAATGTCAACAAAAATTATTGGTGAACATTTTTCATATCTCGAAAATACAAATTAATACTGGGATAAGCGTCGAGAAATTTGTCGGGTTTTGGCGAATATTTTCGTGTCGACGAATTTGAATAATTCCGTATATTTTCACAAATACAAATGAAATGTTAAATGAAACTAAGTATAATCTTGAAGGTCTTCCTGCTCATAAATGAGAACATGGGCACTTTGCTCATGAGGGATTGAGATGAAATTGGCGTTAGAGGTGAATCATTATATTCATGCCACGTGCTCGCAGACGTCTACAGTAAACTATGTGGTGTCCACTGTAGGTAGTTCCATTATGTTGAAATTATTATTTTGAAAGCAATAAAATCTCAAAAACGATACTAGATATGGAAAAGTATATTGGAACAATTTCACTTTACTCGATAATGTCAACAAAAATTATTGGTGAACATTTTTCATATCTCGAAAATACAAATTAAGACTGGGATAAGCGTCGAGAAATTTGTCGGGTTTTGGTGAATATTTTCGTGTCGACGAATTTGAATAATTCCGTATATTTTCACAAATACAAATGAAATGTTAAATGAAACTAAGTATAATCTTGAAGGTCTTCCTGCTCATAAATGAGAACATGGGCACTTTGCTCATGAGGGATTGAGATGAAATTGGCGTTAGAGGTGAATCATTATATTCATGCCACGTGCTCGCAGACGTCTACAGTAAACTATGTGGTGTCCACTGTAGGTAGTTCCATTATGTTGAAATTATTATTTTGAAAGCAATAAAATCTCAAAAACGATACTAGATATGGAAAAGTATATTGGAACAATTTCACTTTACTCGATAATGTCAACAAAAATTATTGGTGAACATTTTTCATATCTCGAAAATACAAATTAAGACTGGGATAAGCGTCGAGAAATTTGTCGGGTTTTGGCGAATATTTTCGTGTCGACGAATTTGAATAATTCCGTATATTTTCACAAATACAAATGAAATGTTAAATGAAACTAAGTATAATCTTGAAGGTCTTCCTGCTCATAAATGAGAACATGGGCACTTTGCTCATGAGGGATTGAGATGAAATTGGCGTTAGAGGTGAATCATTATATTCATGCCACGTGCTCGCAGACGTCTACAGTAGACTATGTGGTGTCCACTGTAGGTAGTTCCATTATGTTGAAATTATTATTTTGAAAGCAATAAAATCTCAAAAACGATACTAGATATGGAAAAGTATATTGGAACAATTTCACTTTACTCGATAATGTCAACAACATGTTATTGGTGAAAGTTTTTCATACTTCGACATAGGCATTTTGCTCATGATGGATTGAGATGAAATTGGGGTAACAGGTGAATCATTATAATCATGCCACGTGCTCGTAGACGTCTACAGTAGGCTATGTATTGTCCGCTGTAGGTAGTTGCACAACGATGTAATAATTTTTTTGAAAGCAACAAAATCTCACAAACTATACTGGATATGGAAAAGTGTGGACACAATTTCAGTTTACTCGATAATGTCAACAAAAAGTTATATGTGAAAATTTTTCAGATTTCGAAATAAAAATTAATACTTGACTTGACGTCCAAAAGTTCGTCGGGACTGGCGAATATTTTCGTGACGACGAATTTGAATAATTCATATTCACAATATAATATGAAATACAAATGAAATATGAGAAAAAAAACTAAATATAATCTAAAACGTCTTCCTGCTCATAGAAGAGAACATAGCGATTGTGCTCATGAGGGATTTAGATGAAGTTGGGGCTACAAGTGAATCATTATATTTATGCCACGTGCTCGCAGATGTCTACAGTAGGCTATGTTATTTCCGCAGTAGGTTGTTCCACTATGATATAATTATTTTTATGAAAGCACCAAAATATCAAAAACTAAAGTAGATGTGGAAGAGTTTGTCAGTACAATATCATTGTACTCGATAGGGTCAACAAAAAGTTATTGGTGAACATTTTAGTAGGAGTACAAACTTCATTTCAACTCGAAATCCGAACATAACCCCACTTTTGTCACGGTTTGGGTGCGAGCGTGGCGTCTGCTCGCGTGGCGACAAAGTCAGCGTTCGCTAGGTTCACCGCGTGACGTATTCGGTTGGATGAGAGTATATGACAGCAGCATGTATATTTCAGATTGGTCTCTGTCATGAAATTCAAGTTTGATTAGTAAATAGAGTGAGATTTGGGTGTTGCCGGTTATTTAAATTCAATTTTTGAAGAAAAAACATATACAGGGCGTACCAACGTAACATCACAGAAAAAACAGATTGTCAAAAATCATATTGTATACAGTGTGTCTCAAAACACTCACCAATTAGGAGAAAAACATCCGACATCATTTAAGAGAAAAAAACATAGTGCCCGCTTGCCAAATGCTATACCGGGTGTACCAACATAAGATTCGATGTTAGGTGGGAAAATGAATTAAACAATGCATCAATGGGGGTATGGGGATTCAAAATGTTTTCGTGATGGTGCTCATCATTTTTAACGTATGTACTAACAGAAGATAGAAGACAGAAGACAGAAGACAGAAGACCGAAGACCGAAGACGGAAGACGGAAGACGGAAGACGGAAGACGGAAGACGGAAGACGGAAGACGGAAGACGGAGGACGGACGACGGAAGACGGAAGACGGAAGACGGAAGACGGAAGACGGAAGACGGAAGACGGAAGACGGAAGACGGAAGACGGAAGACGGAAGACGGAAGACGGAAGACGGAAGACGGAAGACGGAAGACGGAAGACGGAAGACGGAAGACGGAAGACGGAAGACGGAAGACGGAAGACGGAAGACGGAAGACGGAAGACGGAAGACGGAAGACGGAAGACGGAAGACGGAAGACGGAAGACGGAAGACGGAAGACGGAAGACGGAAGACGGAAGACGGAAGACGGAAGACGGAAGACGGAAGACGGAAGACGGAAGACGGAAGACGGAAGACGGAAGACGGAAGACGGAAGACGGAAGACGGAAGACGGAAGACGGAAGACGGAAGACGGAAGACGGAAGACGGAAGACGGAATACGGAAGACGGAATACGGAAGACGGAAGACGGAAGACGGAAGACGGAAGACGGAAGACGGAAGACGGAAGACGGAAGACGGAAGACGGAAGACGGAAGACGGAAGACGGAAGACAGAAGACAGAAGACAGAAGACAGAAGACAGGAGATAGGAGATAGGACAGAAGTTAGGAGACAGACAGACAGACTGACAGATATTCAGTTTGATCGAACCAGAACGAACTAACCTTATGAATAGTCCATTTTAGTCACATTTTTGCTTGTTTTAAAGTATCAAATTTTAGCTGTTTTTTCGAACGGGAAAAAAGTTTATTTGGTCACATTTTTACATGTTTTAACGTTTTAAATTTTAGTTGTTTTTTCGAACGCGAAAAACGTGTATTTGGAGCAATTTTGAAATGTCTATTCTCCATAAGAAATACACGTCAATATACAGTTTTTACGGTTTATTTTTAGGTTGTTTTTAGAACGCGAAAAACGCTTATTGTGGTCGCATTTTGGCGTTTCAAATTTTAGTTGTTTTTTGGAACATGAAAAACGTGTATTTTTGTCACATTTTTGCATGTTGTAGCGTTTCAAATTTTAGCTGTTTTTTGTAACGCCAAATTGACCAATTCAACTTATGAGTGAAAAACAAAATAAAACAGTTTGAATACAAAATTTATTAAACATTTTTATTTCGGTAACATATCACATAGACATTTGTAAAGAATATTAACGTTTCGGAGGCTGCAATTATAGTTGGTTTCGTTGCGACGAATGTGATGCATACAAGGTAAGATGCCAGCATTGGTGTCGGTAATCCTCCAAGTTCACAATAAGTGTGGGAAGACCCAATTGGTGAAATTTCGCAGTAAGGTAGTCCCGTTTTTGAAGTCCTCGCACATAAATGACATCAACATCATGCAGATTTTTCTTGAGAATGGCACCCAATTGATGATATTCCACAAAACCAGGAGAATAGCGCAATCCGTGAACGTTTCGCTCCAAGAAACAAGTGGTACTTCGATCCTCTTTACTCAAAGAGGAAAATGGTACATTTGGCAGCAGTAAAAAGTTACTACATTGAATTCCAACCCTAATAGCTATTTCCTCAGGATGGAATTGCTGCTCGACGATGAAGCCTTGAATATCTACAACAACTATTCTCATTGTGACTCTGCAATTGATACTGAAGCTGAATCACATGCTCAGTTTTTTGATAATTTTTGAGAGTGGGAGGTGCTCAATGACAGTGTCGTGCACAATAATAGCACAGGCTCGAGTATTTTGAGGGAATCCTTCAGATGCCTCGATTTCGAGTTTCACATCAACACTGGAACTTTTGATGCTCTCGTCCCTCCTGGAACAATCGATGACAAAGAGAGTTTTGTCAAAGAAGGCCGAGTAAGTCAAAAGAGGATAATGCTGATTGGTAAGTTTCTAGCTGAGCCTAAATTGTGAGTAGTTGCGAAAAATTTCCCTTTGTAAAATCCAGATGCATATTTTCTTTGGGGTTATTCTCACCGTTTAGAGTCAGCGTTATATTAGTGATACTCAAATGGTTGAATATTGTCGGATCATTATTGACCTTCGTATAATCACGATCTTTTTGAAAACATACAATCACATAGCGGGGGCTTTCTAGAAACGATGAAGTCTTGACAGCCCATATTTCATTTTTTGCACCTTGTGTGAGAGCAGGCAACATATGTAGTTCCCATTTTCTGAAGGGTATGAGAATGGGAGTGTCAGCTTGGATAGATTTCAAAAGTTGTAATTGAATTTCTCGAATTAAATTGTGACTGGACTTGGCGTCCAAACATTCGTAAATAATCTAAAAGGTCTTCGTGCTCATGGAAGAGAACATAGGCACTTTGCTCATGAGGAATTGAGATGAATTTGGGGTTACAGGTGAATCATTATATTCATGCCACGTGCTTGCAGATGTCTACAGGAGGCTATGTAGTGTCAGCTATAGGTAGTTCCACTATGATGTAATTATTTTTTTGAAAGAAACAAAATCTCAAAAACTATAATTGATATGGAAAAGTGTATGGGAAAAATTTCACTTCACTCGATAATGTCAAAAAAAATTATGAGTGAAAATTTTTCATATCTCGAAAAAAAAAAAACAAATCAAGAATGAAGTTGGCGTCCTAAAATTCGTCTGGACTTGGCAATATTTTCGTGTCGACGAATTTGAATAATTCCGTATATATTCACAATATAATGTGAATACAAAAGAAATATGAAAAAAAACAGACTATAATCAAATACGTCTTCCTGCTCATAGAAGAGAACATAGCGATTGTGCTCATGAGGGATTGAGATGAAATTGTGGTTACAGGTGAATCATTATGTTCATGCCACGTTCTCGCAGACGTCTACCGTAGTCTATGTAAGCCTAGTTACTGTGGCAATAAAGTTAAGCAATAATTTTTTTATTTTTTTTTTTCAAGACCCTAATAGATCACAGAACTGGGCAAAGTGAGTATTTTTTTTTGGAATTCTAGCACTGGTAATAATTTTTCACGTTTCCAGGACCAGTAATAAATCTAGCAATAAATCTTAACTTCCTTATTAGGAACTCTGCCAGTTTCATATTTCAGGGTAGGAATCAAGATTGGTTGAGAAAATAATCCACATGTTCAGAATAATTTTTCCGGGCGTCCAGGGCCGGCCTCTCTGTAGCAATAAATCTTAACTTCCTTATTAGGAACTCTGACAGTTTCATATTTCGCGATAACAATCAGAATCAGTTGAGAATAGAACCCATATGTTCAGAATAATTTTTCCGGGCGGCCAGGGACGGCCTCTCTCCAGCAATAAATCCTACCTTCCTTATTAGGAACTCTGCCAGTTTCATATTTCAGGGTAGGAATCATCATCGGTTGAGAAAAGATTTCACATGTTCAGAATAATTTTTCCGGGCGTCCAGGGCCGGCTTCACTCCAGTAATAAATCTTAACTTCCTTATTAGGAACTCTGCCAGTTTCATATTTCGGGATAACAATCAGGATCAGTTCCTAATAAGGAAGTTAAGATTTATTGCTGGAGAGAGGCCGGCTCTGGACGCCCAGAAAAATTATTCTGAACACGTGGATTCTTTTCTCAAGCGAACCTGATTCCTACCCTGAGATATGAAACTGGCAGAGTTCCTAATAAGGAAGTTAAGATTTATTGCTGGAGAGAGGCTGGCCCTGGCCGCCAGGAAAAATTATTCTGAACATGTGGGTTCTATTCTCAACTGATTCTGATTGTTATCCCGAAATATGAAACTGTCAGAGTTCCTAATAAGGAAGTTAAGATTTATTGCTGGAGTGATGCCGGCCCTGGACGCCCGGAAAAATTATTCTGAACATGGGAATTTTTTTCTCAACCAATCCTGATCATAACCATGAAATATGAAACTGACCGAGTTCCTAATAAAGAAGTTAAAATTTATTGCTGGAGAGAGGCTGGCCCTGGACGCCCAGAAAAATTATTCTGAACATGTGGATTCTTTTCTCAACTGATCCTGATTGTTATTCCGGAATATGAAACTTGCAGAGTTCCTAATAAGGAAGTTAAGATTTATTGCTGGAGTGATGCCGGTCCTGGACGCCCGGAAAAATTATTCTGAACATAAGGATTCTTTTCTCAACCGATCCTGATCATAACCATGAAATATGAAACTGACAGAGTTCCTAATAAAGAAGTTAAGATTTATTGCTGGAGAGAGGCCGGCCCTGGACGCCCGGAAAAATTATTCTGAATATGTGGATTCTTTTCTCAACTGATCCTGATTGTTATCCGGAAATATGAAACTGGCAGAGTTCCTAATAAGGAAGTTAAGATTTATTGCTGGAGTGATGCCGGTCCTGGACGCTTGGAAAAATTATTCTGAACATGGTGATTCTTTTCTCAACCGATCCTGATCATAACCATGGAATATGAAACTGACAGAGTTCCTAATAAAGAAGTTAAGATTTATTGCTGGAGAGCGGCCTGCCCTGGACGACGGAAAAATTATTCTGAACACGTGGATTCTTTTCTCAACCGATCCTGATTGTTACCCTGAAATATGAAACTGGCAGAGTTCCTTATAAGGAAGTTAAGATTTATTGCTGGAGTGAAGCCGGCCCTGGACGCCCGGAAAAATTATTCTGAACATGTGGATTCTTTTCTCAACTGATCCTGATTGTTATCCTGAAATATGAAACTGGCAGAGTTCCTAATAAGGAAGTTAAGATTTATTGCAGGAGTGAAACCGGTCCTGGAAACGTGAAAAATTATTACCAGTGCTAGAATCCCACAAAAATTTTTATTTTGCCCAATTCTGTGATCTACTAGGGTCTTGAAAAAAAAATATATATTGCTGAACTTTATTGCCAAAGTAACTAGGCTGGCTATGTAGTGTCCACTGTAGGTAGTTCCACTATGATGAAATCATTTTTATGAAAGCATCAAAATCTCAAAAACTAAACTAGATATGGAGAAATGTGTATAAAATTTTCACTGTACTCGATAAGGTCAACAAAAAGTTATTGGTGAACATTTTTCATGTCTGAAAAAAAAAAATTGTGACTGGATTTGGCGTTTAAAAATTCTTAAATAATCTAAAAGGTCTTCGTGCTCATGGAAGAGAACATGGGCATTCTGCTCATGAGGGATTAAGATGAAATTGGGGTTACAGGAATTATTTTATTCATGCCACGTGCTCGCGGATGTCTACAGGAGGCTATGTAGTGTCCGTTGTAGGTAGTTCCACTATGATGTAATTATTTTTATGAAAGCACCATAATATCAAAAAATAAAGTAGATATGGAAAAGTGTGACAGTACAATTTCATTGTACTCGATCAGGTCAACAAAAAGTTATCATTGAACATTTTTCATCTCAAAAAAAAAAAAAAAAAATTTGACTGGACTTGGCGTCCAAAAATTCTTCGGGACTTGACGAATATTTTCATTTCGACAAATTTGAATAATTCTTTATATTTACACAATATAATGTGAAATTCAAATGAAATAATGAAATAACACCAAGTATAGTCTAAAAGGTCTTCCAGCTCATAGAAGAGAACATGGCAGTTTGCTCATGAGGGATTGAGATGTAATAGGGGTTATATTCATGCCACGTGCTCGCAGACGTCTACAGTAGACTATGTAGTGTCCACTTTAGGTAGTTCCACTATGTTGTGATTATTTTTATGGAAAAATTATTGAATAATCTTAAAGGTCTTCGTGCTCATGAAAGAGAACATAGGCATTTTGCTCATGAGGGATTGAGATGAAACTGGGGTAACAATAATCATTTCATTGATGCCACGTGCTCCTGGATGTCTACAGGTGGCTATGTAGTGCCCGCTTTAGGTAGTTCCACTATGGTGTAATTATTTTTTTGAAAGCAACAAAATTTCGAAAACTATACTAGATATGGAAAAGTGTATGTCAACAATTTCACTTTACTCGATAATGTAAAAAAAAAGTTATGAGTGAAAATTTTTCATATTTCGAAAAAAACCAAAAATTCGTCGGGACTTGGGAATATTTTCGTATCGACGAATTTGAATAATTCCGTATAAATTCACAAATACATATAAAATATTAAATAAAACTAAGTATAATCTAAAAGGTCTTCTTGCTCATAGAAGAGAACATAGGCATTTTGCTCATGATGGATCGAGATGAAATTGGGGTTACAGAATCATTTCATCCATGCCACGTGTTCGTGGCTACAGGAGGCTATGTAGTGTCCGCTGTAGGTAGTTCCACTATGTTGTAATTATTTTTTTTAAGAAACAAAATCTCAAAAACTATACTAGATATGGAAAAGTGTATTGGGACAATTTCACTTTACTCGATAATGTCAACTAAATGTTATTGGTAAAAATTTTTCATACCTCGACGTAGGCATTTTGCTCATGAGGAAATGAGATGAAATTGGGGTTACAGGTGAATCATTATATTCATGCCACGTGCTCGCAGACGTCTACAGTAGGCTATGTAGTGTCCACTGAAAGCATCAAAATCTCAAAAAGTAAACTAGATATGGAAAGGTGTGTACACACAATTTCATTGCACTCGATGAGGCCAACAAAAATTTATGGGTGAAAATTTTTTATATCATCATGTAAAAATTGTGACTGGACTAGCGTCCAAAAATTCGTCGAGACTTGGCGAATATTTTCGTTTCGACAAATTTGAATAATTCCCTATATACTGTTACAGACCTGAAATTTGATAAAGACTTCTCGAATTGTTCGAGATCGTTCGATGAATTAGATGGAAAAATCTAGAGCACTAACTTTCGTTCTGGATCCATCGTCGAACATCCTTATTGTGATTTCTTCATTTTTCTAGAACTTTTTTTTCATATATAAGCAAAGCATTTGTGAGAGAAATTTGGAAAGTTACCTTGAGTTACCTTGGATACAAGTATTTTGGTATCAGTTTTGACAGTGACTTGTATTACAGTGTTGTCAATTGAAGTTTAAATAATAAAGGCAAGTCCATACCAGTGTACACTTATTTTTGAACCCGAAGACGCAACAATTGGTGACAGCGGCGGGATGAGAAAGAAAAGAACATCACTTTTCCAGTATTTGATGGTGAATACCCGAGCAAATAATTACGACGAAATGGCATCATCAGCAGATGTCCTTGAGTTTTTAAAGGAACAAGAAGCCAAACGAAAACAAGAACAAGAAGCCAAACGAAAACAAGAACAAGGGGGACAAGAAGCCAAGCGAAAAAAAGAGGAACAGGAGGCGCGGTTATTCCAGCAGTTTCAACAACAACAAGTTGATCTTCTGCAACGTATCAGTCACAGTCGACAGTGCTTCCAGAATGAAATCACCGACACAAGAGGTCAAAGGTGAAGTTCAAAAAGTCAGAGGCGGAGTCCAGGGAGTCAGCAGAAGGGTCCAAGACGCCGAAAATGAACTGTCCAAAATAGATGAACGGGTGGCACGAGAGGTGAACAAGAAATTCAACGAAGTGGATAGGATCAAGGAGAGGCTGGAAACGTTACACCTTCCACAAAAGCGTGCACCCTCTGAAGAAATCTCCCTTACCAGCGAAAGGCCACTCTTACTGAAAACTCCAATAAGGCCTATACAAGTGAAAATTTTTAAGCCTCCAACATTTGACGGGCAATCTTCGTGGTCCATGTATAGACGTCGATTTGAAACGGCAGCAAACGCAAACGGCTGATCCAAGGATGAAATGACCACTTCTCTAGTCCTGTGTCTACGAGGACAAGCATTGGACATTTTCAGAACATCCCCGAGAGTAATCAGAAGGAATATAATCGTTGAAGCTTTGGAAATCAGATATGGACAGCAATATCTCAAACAAGTGTTCCAAAGCCAATTAAAGAGTCGATACAAAAAATCCAACGAAACGTTACAGGAGTATGGAGCCGACGTAGAGCGACTCAATAATTTGGCATACCCACAAGCACCGAAGGAGTTTATAGAACAAATTGGGGTGCAGACTTTCATCGATGGTTTGAGAGATACTGACATGCAGCAAGCCCTTCGACTAGGACGACTTCAAACCATAAGCGCGGCACTAATAGCATCTTTGGAGTTCGAGGCCGCGAAAAACACAAAACACAAAAATACGAGGCCCAAGTTACGTGAAGTTAAGTTCAACGAGGATTCTCCCACAAGCGAGGCGCTATTGAAGAAAATATTGGACTCCATAACAGCATTAAGCAACCAAGTGTCTTCCCTAGAAGACAGGAAGAGGCGCTGCTATAACTGTGGGAATCTACAGATGAGTTGCTGGGAGAGATCGAGATCCAGAAGTCCAAGAAGAAAGAGGTCGTCATCAGTAAGCAACGAAGATAGATCGAGATCTCCGAGCCCAGGAACAGAGCAACGTGGGCGTTATACCAGAGGAGCCTTCAGGAGATTGACCACGCCAGAAAGGAGACCTCAAACTTCCGAAAGAGGACTTGTTCCCAACCAGGAAAACGAGAATTTGTCGGCACTAGGGGGCGCGTGGCGACTTTCAGTATTCAAAGCCCATATATATTCATCGAAGAAAAATGGCCAAAGTCTACTAATACAAGGCCACTTGGAAGATCGGAAATGCATTTTCACTATTGATACAGGAGCTTCGAGAAGCTTCGAGAAGCTCCTGTATCAATAGTGACTGATCTCGATCAGTCGTTCGCCCAGACCTCATACAAGAATTTGTGAAGCCGATGAAAAGGAATATGGTTTTAAAAACGGCAACGGGACAAACCGCACCAGTCATTGGGGAAACACATCCATATAGGACCTATTACCATGGAACATTCTAAGGGATGAATGTGTTTTGGGTCTGGACATCATGGAGAAAAACGACTTCATTCTTAACATCAGACAGAAAATTTTGCGGTTTGGCAATGAAGAAATCTTACTGAGCAGGTACAATGAAAAAAATCCAACCAATTAAGATTTATATTGACGAAGACATCCACATTCGGAAAAACTCTGAAACCATCATCATGGCCAGAATGAATATATAACGTGGAGATTTGAGCACTGGAATAATTGAAAATGATGTATACCACCAAGATGGAATTTTAATTGTCCGATGTCTTGTGAACACAGAACAACTAATTCCTGTCAGGATTTCCAATACTTCGGAAAATAAAGTCCTGAAGAAAAACGACCAATTGGGATTCTGCAAACCTGTCACTCGAGTTATCAATTGTGAAAACCACACTCAGGTACTGCGAAGAAATACCACTAACACCGATCAGAGAATAATAGACAAAATGATGGAATCCACGGAACATTTAACTATGGAGGAAAAGCAGAAGAACAAAGAGTTTTTTGATAGCCAACGTAACATTTTCTCGACAGAGACTTCGACGGGACGTACCAATCTAGTTCAAAATCGCATCAACACTGGCGATGCCCGACCAATCCGACAGGCTCCGAGGAGACTACCATTTGCCAAACAGAGAGAGGTAGCAGACATGATAAACAACATGATGGAGGATGACATAATTGAAGAAACCACAAACCCATGGTCCTCACCGGTAGTATTGGTAACCAAAAAGGATGGATCAACCCGATTTTGCGTGAACTATCGTCGATTGAATGACGTAACGATGAAGGATAGTTACCCATAACCAAGAATCGATGATACACTGAACACATTATCCGGTTCCAAATGGTTTTCAACGTTGGACCTGAAAAGCGGGTATTGGCAAGTGGAAGTTCATCCTGACGATAGAGGAAAATCAGCGTTCTCTACCGGACAAGGGCTGTACCAATTCAAAGTTCTTCCGTTCGGATTATGTAATGCTCCCGCCACCTTTGAGAGACTTATGGAACTAGTATTGAGAGGTTTGACATGGAAAATTTGTCTAGTCTACTTGGATGATGTCATAGTAATGAAAAGGATATTTGACGAACATCTGAATAATTTGGAAGAAGTATTTTTGAGGTTAGAAAATGCTACCTGCCACTGAACCCAAGTGATTTACTGAAGTGTTATTTATTTCAAAAAGAAGTAAATTTTTTAGGCCATGTAATCTCGGCCGAAGGAATTAAGACCGATCCTGCTAAAATCGATGCTGTTAGGAGTTGGCCACGTCCTAGCGATAAATATGAAGTAAGAAGTTTTCTGGGGCTATGTACCTACTACAGGAAGTTTGTTCAAGACTTTGGTGAAATTGCCAAGCCACTCCACCGCTTAACTGAGAACAACGTTCAGTTTAATTGGAACCCTGATTGCAAACAGTCGTTCACTGAACTGAAAAAGAAGTTGACAACTGCGCCTATTTTGGCTTATCCACGAGAACAAGGCACTTTCATTTTGGACTGTGATGCGTCTCAGCAAGGCATTGGATCAGTTTTATCCCAAGAACAGTATGGTGAAGAGAAAGTAATAGCCTACTTTAGTAAAACTCTGGGCAAAGCCGAAAGGAATTACTGTGTTACAAGGAAGGAGCTTCTATCGATAATGAAAGCCATTGAACATTTCCATACTTTCCTCTATGGCAGACGTTTTCTCGTAAGGACTGGTCACAGCGCTTTGCAGTGGATAATAAACTTCAAGAAGTCTGAGGGTCAGGTTGCGAGATGGTTAGAGAGACTCCAACAATACTACTTCATTCATCGCAGTGGCAGGAAACACAGAAATGCAGACACAATATCAAGACGTCCATGCTTGGAACAGCATTGCCGATATTGCCAGAAACTTAAAAACAAAGAAGTCAATTTTTACAATGATGAACATTGCAAGGAAATTCTGCAACTCGACTCTTACGGTGGTAGTAAGAGTCGAGTATGAAAAATCTGATTTATAGGCCACAAAAGATATGAGGAAGAATCAGAAGAAAGACAACAATTTAAAGTTAGTCCTAATCTGGCTAAAACATGGAGTTGGACCTGAGTGGCAGGAAGTATCCAAGTTTGGTGCAGTTGCCAAGGGATACTGAGCTCAATGGGATTCCCTATGTCTTCATGATGGCCTATTGCATCGCAAATGGGAGAGCCCAGATGGAGCAACTGTGGTGTACCAACTGGTCCTGCCGAAAGCATTTACTAAAGATGTGCTCGAGCAACTTCATAGTAGTCGTGCAGGTGGACACTTCAAGAGGACCCTTGCTAGAATTCGAGAACGATTCCACTGGGTGAATTGTCGTCGTGATGTAGAAGAATGGTGCAGAAGATGTGACCTATGTTCTTCAAAGAAGGCACCCAACCAGAAGTCAGTATCTTTCTGGTGAACCATTCTAAAGAGTAGCAGTTGACATTCTTGGGCCGTTTCCTGTTACCGAGCAAGAAAATATATACTTGATGGTAGCCATGGACTATTTCTCCAAGTGGCCTGAAGTTGTGCCCATTCCAAACCAGGAGGCAAAGACCGATGCAAAGTCCTTCATAGAAAATTTAATAGCCAGACATGGAGTCCCACTAGAATTACATTCTGATCAAGGATGAAACTCGAATCTGAGTTAAGGCAGGAAATGATGAACATTCTAGGTGTGAAGAAGACTCGTACCACAGCCCTACATCCACAATCAGATGGTATGGTTGAACGACAAAATAAAACCATCAGCCAGTACCTATCGATGTTCATCTCCAAAAATCAAAAGGATTGGGATGAGTTGGTACCACTACTTCTCCTATCCTATCGAAGTTCCCAGCATGAGTCCACCCCTTCAATGTTGATCACTGGGGAAGAAATGAAACTACCATGCGATCTACTGTTTGGAATGCCACCCAGAAGTACAGAATATGTCCAAGAGTTGCGAGAAAGATTGGACCAAGTTCATGAGTTCTGCAGACGTCGTCTTCAAATCTCCAGTGACCAAATGAAAAAGAGGTTCGACAGGAAGAGTCCAGGAACTATGTTCAAGCCAGGTGATGCCGTTTGGCTCTACCAACCTCAGAGAAAGAAAGGAAAATGCCCCAGGCTACAGAGAAATTGGACAGGACCCTACGTCATCATAAAGAAGATCAACGAATTGGTATACCGCATCCAGCTCAACCCAAGGAGTAAACCCAAAGTTGTTCACATCGGAAGGTTAGCAGAATACCGAGGCCACGATCCCCCAAATTGGTTCCAGAGGGACAACCAAAATGGTGATGGTGTTATCCGGGATGGAATAACCTAAAGGAGGAGGCAGTGTTACAGACCTGAAATTTGATTAAGACTTCTCGAATTGTTCAAGACCGTTCGATGAATTAGATGGGAGAATCTAGAAGCACTAACTTTTGTTCTGGATCAATCGTCGAACATTCTTATTGTGTTCTATTGATTTTTTCATTCTTCTAGAACTCTATTTTTATAAATAAGCAATGCATTTGTGAGAGAAAGTTAGGAAGTTACCTTGAGTTACCTTGGATACAAGTATTTTGGTATCAGTTTTGACAGTGACTGGTATTACAGTGTTGTCAATTGAAGTTTGAATAATGAAGGCAAGTCCATACCAGTGTACACTTATTTTTGAACCCAAAGACGCAACAATACAGTAGTTCTCATAGCTCACGGACCATAGGTAGAATAACACAATATAATGTGAAATTCAAATGAAATATGAAATAAAACTAAGTATGATCTGAAATTTCTTCCTGCTCACAGAAGAGAATATAAGCATTTTGCTCATGAGGGATTGGGATGAAATTGGGGTTACAGATGAATCATTATATTCATGCCACGTGCTCGCAGACGTCTACAGTAGGCTAAGTAGTGTCCGGTATAGGTAGTTCCACTATAATATAATTATTTTCATGAAAGCATCAAAAACCAAACTAGATATGGAAAAGTGTGTATAAAAATGTCACTGTACTCGATAAGGTCAATAAAAAGTTATTGGTGAACATTTTTCATATCTCGAAACATAAATTGTGACTGGACTTGGCATCCAAAAATTCTTATATAATCTAATGGAAGAGAACTTAGGCTCATGAGGGATTGAGTGAAACTGGGGTAACAGGAATCACTTTATTCATGCCACGTGCTCATGGATCTCTACAGGTGGCTATGTAGTGTCCGCTGTAGGTAGTTCCACTATGATGTAATTATTTTTTTGAAAGCAACAAAATTTCGAAAACTATACTAGATATGGAAAAGTGTATGTGAACAATTTCACTTTACTCGATAATATCAACAAAAAGTTATGAACGAAAATTTCTCGAAAAAAACAAATTAGGACTCTACTTGGCGTCCAATAATTCGTCGGGATTTGTCAAATATTTTCGTGTCGACTTGACGTCCTAAAATTTTTCGGGACTTGACGAATATTTTCATTTCGACGAATTTAAATATTTTTTTTTACATAATATAATGTGAAATTCAAATGAAATATGAAATACACCTAAGTATAACCTAAGAGGTCTTCCTGCTCATAGAAGAGAACATAGCGATTGTGCTCATGAGGGATTGAGATGAAATTGGGGTAACAGGTGAATCATAATCATGCCACGTTCTCGCAGACGTCTACAGTAGTGTCCTCTGTAGGTAGTTCCACTATGATGTAATCATTTTTATGAAAGTATCAAAATCTTAAAAACTAAACTAGATATGGAAAAGTGTGTATGAAAATTTCACTGTACTCGATAAGGTCAACAAAAAGTTATTGTTGAACATTTTTCATATCTCGAAACATAAAATGTGACTGGACTTGGCGTCCAAAAATTCGTAAATAATCTAAAAGGTCTTCGTGCTCATTGAAGAGAACATAGGCATTTTGCTCATGAGGGATTGAGATGAAATTGGGGTTACAGGTGAATTCATGCCACGTGCACGCAGATGTCTACAGTAGGCTGTGTAGTGTCTAATGTAGGTAGTTCCACACTACATACACTACATGAGGAATTGAGATAAAATTGGGGTTACGGGTGAATCATTATAGGTATTCATACCACGTGCTCGGAGACGTCTACAGTAGGCCACTATAGGTCCACTGTAGGTAGTTCCACTATGATGTAATTATTTTTATGAAAGCATCAAAATCTCAAAAACTAAACTAGATATCGAAAAGTGTGTATAAAAACTTCACTGTTCTCGATAAGGTCAACAAAAAGTTAATGGTGAAAATTATTCATATCTGAAAAAAAAATTGTGACTGGACTTGGCGTCCAAAAATTCTCAAATAATCTAGAAGGTCTCCCTGCTCATGGAAGAGAACATGGGCATTTTGCTCACGAGGAATTAAGATGAAATTGGGGTTACAGGAATTGAAGAGTGTATGTGAACAATTTCACTTTACTCGATAATGTCAACAAAATGTTAAGAGTGAACATTTTTCATATCTCGAAAAAAACAAATTGAGACTGGACGTGGGTCCAAAAATTCGTCGGGACTTGACGAATATTATCATTTCGACGAATTTGAATAATTCCTTATTTTACACAATATAATGTAAAATTCAAATGAAATATGAAAAACTAAGTATAACCTAAAAGGTCTTCCTGCTCATAGAAGAGAACATAGCGATTGTGCTCATGAGGGATTGAGATGAAATTGGGGTTACAGGTGAATCATAATCATGCCACGTTCTCGCCGACGTCTAGATATGGAAAAGTGTGTATAAAAACTTCACTGTACTCGATGAGGTCAACAAAAAGTTAATGGTGAAAATTTTTCATATCTGGAAAAAAAATTGACTGGACTTGGCATCCAAAAATTCTCAAATAATCTAGAAGGTCTCCCTGCTCATGGAAGAGAACATGGGCATTTTGCTCACGAGGAATTAAGATGAAATTGGGGTTATAGGAATTGAAGAGTGTATGTGAACAATTTCACTTTACTCGATAATGTCAACAAAATGTTAAGAGTGAACATTTTTCATATCTCGAAAAAAACAAATTGAGACTGGACGTGGGTCCAAAAATTCGTCGGGACTTGACGAATATTATCATTTCGACGAATTTGAATAATTCCTTATTTTACACAATATAATGTAAAATTCAAATGAAATATGAAAAACTAAGTATAACCTAAAAGGTCTTCCTGCTCATAGAAGAGAACATAGCGATTGTGCTCATGAGGGATTGAGATGAAATTGGGGTTACAGGTGAATCATAATCATGCCACGTTCTCGCCGACGTCTAGATATGGAAAAGTGTGTATAAAAACTTCACTGTACTCGATGAGGTCAACAAAAAGTTAATGGTGAAAATTTTTCATATCTGGAAAAAAAATTGACTGGACTTGGCATCCAAAAATTCTCAAATAATCTAAAGGGTCTTCGTGCTCAAGGAAGAGACCATGGGCATTCTGCTCATGAGGGATTAAGATGAAATTGGGCTTACAGGAATAGAAAAGTGTATGTGAACAATTTCACTTTACTCGATAATGTCAACAAAAAGTAATTGGAGAAAATTTTTCATATCTCGAAATCAAAAATTGACACTGGACTCGTCGTCCAAAAATTCGTCGGGGCGAATATTTTCGTGTCGACGAATTTGAATAATTCCGTATATATTCACAATATAATGTGAAATACAGATGAAATATGAAAAAAAAAAAACTAAGTATAATCAAAAACGTCTTCCTGCTCATAAAAGAGAACATATCGATTGTGCTCATGAGGGATTGAGGTGAAATTGTGGTTACAGGTGAATATTCATGCCACGTCCTCACAGAAGTCTACAGTAGGCTATGTAGTGTCCACTGTAGGTAGTTCCACTATGATGTAATCATTTTTATGAAAGCATCAAAATCTCAAAAACTAAACTAGATATGGAAAAGTTTCACTGTACTCGATGAGGTCAACAAAAAGTTATTGGTGAACATCTTTCATATCTCGAAACATAAATTGTGACTGGACTTGGCGTCCAAAAATTCTCAAATAATCTAAAAGGTCTTCGTGCTCATGGAAGAGAACATAGGCATTTTGCTCATGAGGGAATGAGATGAAACTGGAGTAACAGGAGTCATTTCCATGCCACGTCCTCCTGGATGTCTACAGGTGGCTATGTAGTGTCCGCTGTAGGTAGTTTCACTATAATGTAATTGTTTTTTTGAAAGCAACAAAATTTCGAAAACTATACTAGATATGGAAAAGTGTATGTGAAAAATTTCCCTTCACTCGATAATGTCAAAGAAAAGTTATGAATATTTTTCATATCTCAAAAAAAAAACAAATTAGGACTGGACATGGCGTCCAAAAATCTGTCGGGACTTGGCAATATTTTCGTGTCGACGAATTTGAATAAAAATGAAGTATAATATAAAAGATCTTCCTGCTCATAGAACAGAACATAGGCATTTTGCTCATGAGGGATCGAGATGAAATTGGGGTTACAGAATCATTTCATTCATGCCACGTGTTCGTGGCTACAGGAGGCTATGTAGTGTCCGCTGTAGGTAGTTCCACTATGATGTAATTATTTTTTCCAAGCAACAAAATCTCAAAAACTATACTAGATATGGAAAAGTGTATTGGAACAATTTCACTTTACTCGATAATGTCAAAAAATGTTATTGGTCAAAGTTTTCATACCTCGACATAGGCATTTTGCTCATGAGGGAATGAGATGATATTGGGGTTATAGGTGAATCATTATATTCATGCCACGTGCTCGCAGACGTCTACAGTAGGCTATGTAGTATCCACTCTAGGTAGTTCCACTATGATGTAATTATTTTTATGAAAGCATCAAAATCTCAAAAACTAAACTAGATATGGAAAATTGTGTATAAAAACTTCACTGTACTAGATAAGGTCAACAAAAGGTTAATGGTGAAAATTTTTCATATCTGAAAAAAAATTATGACTGGACTTGGCGTACAAAAATTCTAAAATAATCTAACAGATCTTCGTGCTCATGGGTTTCTGCTCATGAGGGATTGAGATGAAATTGGGGTTACAGGAATAATTTTTTTCATGCCACGTGCTCGCGGATGTCTACAGGAGGCTATGTAGTGTTCGCTATAGGTAGTTGCACTATAATGTTATTATATTTTTGAAAGCAACAAAATTTCGAAAACTATTCTAGATATGGAAAAGAGTATGTGAATAATTTCACTTTACTCGATAATGTCAACAAAAAGTTATGAGTGAAAATTTTTCATATCTCGAAATTAAAAATTAAGACTGGATTGGACTGGACCAAAAATTCGTCGGGACTTGGCAATATTTTTGTGTCGACGAATTTGAATAATTCCGTATATATTCACAAATACCAATGAAATATTAAATAAAACTTAGTATAATATAAGAGTTCTTCAGGTCTTCCTGCTCATAGACATAGGCTTTTTGCTCATGAGGGATTGAGATGAAATTGGGGTTACAGAATCATTTCATTTATGCCGCTTGTTCGTGGCTACAGGAAGTGTGGTAGTGTAGTTTCATTCATGCCACGTGTTCGTGGATGTCTACAGAAGGATATGTATTGTTCACTCTAGGGGAAAGTGGTTGTTTTCTGACAGATATCTACTTTGAATTTTCCACCTTGTGGGATAGTGTAGAGTGAAGTAGGAATTCGACTGTCGAAGTTTTTCGTTTCGTCAAGTAGAAACTCTCCGGCATACTTTCCGGACTTTGTTGACTTTGATGGAGCATGTAAAATAATTAGGGGTTCGGATTCCAATTCCCTGCATGATTCTCTATGATGAAAAAATAGGAGTTTGACCATTCCTTATTGAGACAGCAGCAGGGGCGGCTCAGGTTCGATGCTGAACGGGGTAACCCAAATTATGTCACCGAATTGAAACACTTCGGCGAAAACCTCATCTGAGAACCGAACCACTTCTGCAGTAACGTAAGAATAGTGCATGGATTATTTTTCAAAAAATTAAATCCCCTGGTTCACCTTGACCTTTGCCTTACTCTGATGCATATTATTGGGTTCCTCAAACCGTAATGCGTTTGCTGTCAGCATGTCCAAAAACGTGGTCTCAGGATGCATAACGAGGCTATACAAATATCATACTATAATACTTGTACAATATAGACGGAATATTTGTGTTGCCTAACTCTCCGAGAGATATTTGGTCTATTATGGAAATTAAGAAGTGCTCAATTTTCTGGTACTATTCATTTCCTCCCGTCTGCAAGTACAAGCCAATATCCTTCTCGGCCACCAATTTAGGAATATCCTCGTCGTGATATCTTCTGCCTCAAGCAAAATTAATACCAACCGAAAAGTTCGAGATATTATTTTTAAACTCCACAGGCTCCAATCAAACCATTATTTTAAAATCGTTGTTCTGATCAAGGGATCCTTGGTGGAATTCTAGACTACTCTTCAATTCTATTTTGAAAATTGAAGTTTATACCGGCTATCGGGCCTTGGATCACTTCGTATTCTCAGAGCAAATGCTTTTTGTTCTTTATAGTCACTCACCCCACGGATATGGGGAGTGACTATTAGGGTAAATGATACCAGCGCGCCCTTCGAGTATGTGTGGGAGTTTCGAAGATGGATCGTGGGTGAAAAATTCTTGAAAAATACTCATGAAAACATCTGAAAAGGTTTATTTCTACAGTAGTGAAACAATTATTACATAAACAAACTAACAAATTAACAAAAGAAGCCGCAAGCCTCTTGGCTCTCTCCGAGGTGAAAATTCATTTGGGAAGCATCACATTGTCAACACAATAACATAATGAAACCTCCACAAGATATGTTTTGTGATTTTACAAATAGCTGTAACGCAGGTTATATTTGTTATACAGGGTGTTTCCGAAATTTGGACAATCAGAAAAATGGGTTGTTATATGGAACATAATGTATAAATAATTTGTTTTTATGAAATTTGAAACTACTTTCAGTTACCTTTGTTTGAAAGGCTACAGACCTCTTATTAATGAATACTAAAAAAAGTCTTGAAAACTTTAAGATTCAATATCTCCCAAAATATTTTTCTTTTCGACAAAAAGTAATCTTTCATATCGTTTTATTTTGTCATCTTTTACTTCCCATTTCATTTATTGACTCAATTTGGGAAACATTCTATTGTTATTGCAGTGTATATTGTTACCTATATACAGATTTCAACTATAATAAAATATATATATATATATACAAATATATATATACATATATATATATATATAAATATATAATAAACTGATTCTAGTATTTGAAAGAATTGTGAGAAGTGGAATTTTTTGAAATTTGAGAATGGTATTTGAACCCTAGGAGCAAGGAAGATGTCAAAATTCTGACAGTTTTATTTCCTCATTTCCTGAATTCAAAAAGGTGTTGAACAGACATGAATTTTTTTCTGATTTTTCAACTGAAAAATAAATCTGATGTGTATACATTTTTCTACTGTCTTCATATAGAGAGAATATGCTTAGAAGTCACATTTCAAAAATTGTCGAAGTGTTAAAAGAGTTTGCTTTCACCTACGCGGCCTGAAATGAATAAATCCAGATGCGCAATTTTTTTTTATTTTCTCTTCTTTATTTTCTTTCACGAAAGTAATTTTTCAATGAAGACCTATTGATAGCTTGCCACGTTTTCTAAATGATATTCATTAATTTCTATTCGAAGATTTTGTTTGTTATTTCCGTTGAGGTATTCAACTTATTTCTATAAGTATAAGCCTTTTTTTTAGTTTTATACTATTTTTGTTCTTTTGACATTCTTTGAATAAGCAGTCCCTATAGATAATAAAGTGAATGATGTGTAATCCAATCTCGTATTATTAGTATACTTTTCCATGATTTCTATAATTGATTTGAAGAATGAATTAGCGAGTCCTGGACTACTCATTCATTCTGTAGAGCGTATTCCTTTTTTGTACCAAGTCACTCCTTAAGTTCGTATAATTATAACGTTTCTAGATTGAGTCCAGATAATGAATGGTTTCCAGATTTTTAACAAGTATGGTCGAATGGTATGTGACAACCTGAAATGTATGTTGAGCATTTTCTTTCAACATTACCATCCTGACCGCCATTGAACATGTAATCTATGTAGTTATTGTATTATTATAGTATCCTTGTACTAACATCAATCGGTTAAATCTAACTGAATTCGCTGAGAATATCATCATATTCATTACGGGAGTGATTGTATGAGGAAAATTCCAATTGCTGCAATTTTGCTGACATAATTTCAAGTAATTTCCAGGCGTCAACGTATTACGTATTCATGTTATTCAAAATATTTGTCGAGAATTCTTTATAATAATTGTAATATCTAATGAACTGATCCACTTCGTCTCATACTCATTCATTTATGAAAGAAGTATTGAAATTTGGGAATTTTTCGATTTTTTTTACTGTTAAAACTACTGAGGTGTGACAGTATTTATTATATTATACAGGTCGGTGGAAAAAATACGCATATAAAAATGAAAAATAACGACTCGGAGGATTTCTTCAACTTATCTCTGGTGATCATTTACTGTGAGTACTGCATATAATATTGATGTTTATAATCATAGAGGGTTGCTCGTAATGGTGCAGCCGGTTGACAGAAATAACTATTCTGATAAAACGACAAAAAAAAAACATTATAGTTCCGTTTCTATCAGTTCATTCTTGAAAGTAATGTTTCATTGTTCATTGACATCTATTGAATTAGTATATATCACTGAAATTTAGAGTTTGTGAGTTTTGTGAGTTTTGTGAGTTTTGTGAATGCAAATGGTGAAGTTCATCTAGTGATTGGTGTGATAAGCTGTGAGTATCAATTAATCCAGATACGACTGCGGATGCGTCATTAGACTGATGTTGAATATTACTATTGGACCCTTCTTGTCTCATTAGATTCCTCCTCCATTTGGCTCTGGCATTTTGAAACCATACCTGTAAAATATCATTCAAGCATAACTTAATTCAATCCATTTCGTAAATCACATTCTCATTTATCGGAAAGCAAAGTATTTCGTTAACATATAAAAAACTGAATTTGTAAAATCTAATAACTACTTATTACAACCCAATAGTTATTATTCAGTCCTTGAACTTATTATATAACATAATGTGACAAACGAGCTGTCGTTTAAAATAAAATACTTATTCAACTGGTGAACTCAATAACATAATTGGAGTTAAGTGCATTTCCACTAGGTGTTGAGAGTAGGATTTTTAAAATATACAGGGTGTTATGTAAGTACGTAGCCAAACTCGAAGGAATGATTCTTTGAGTGATTTCAAAACGAAAAGTTTATATAAACGTAGGTCCGATAATGGTTCGTTTTCAAGACAAAAGGTGTCAACCTTCTCAACAGAAAATGTTTTTTTCATAAATATCTCAAGAATTCCTCAACCGATTTTGTTGTGATTTGACAGTGTTATATGGGGTAGTAACTTCTTAATTTAACCCTAACATATCAAAATTATCATATTCAGTGGCGTTTCGGAAGGCACCTTAAAAAATATTTTTGACAGAAAAAATTTGCGACACTTTTTTGTTGCAGTTTGTGTACTGTTTCAAATTGAGAAACTAAAATTATCAGACAAGTGCTTGCTTCCATTCAACCTTATACACTTTTCGCGTGAAACAGACTTACTGGTGGCCCGTCAATAAAGCGCTTGCGAGGAAAATTCAACAAACTGTTTATCTTTTTGTATAAACTAGACTGATACTTCGTTCAAGGACCAAATATTTTACGGGAAAGTACACCCGCAGGATATGAAGGCCGCGAAATTGAAAATTGAATGGAGGAACGGGAACTTCAAACTACTGGTAAAAAGGCTGCACCCCAGAAAATACTTTCAGACGGACTAATTCAGCAAACCTTTTTATTCGAAGTTTTGGAAGATAAATAAACTTGACGAAACTACCAAATCTAGGATATTCGAATATATTGGATGACGAACTACTTGAAAATTCCATTGGTCTGAAAGAAGATCTTCAAGAAAATTAAGTCTGAAAGAGAAGCTTCTAGAAAATTCCAAAAGTTTGAAAAAAGAGCTTTTAGAAAATTGAAGTAATCTGAAGAAATTCAAAAAACTTTTGGGAAGCTTGAAAAAAAAACTTAATAGAATTCGAAGAATTTGAGAAAAGAGCTTCTGGAAAATGGGAAGGGTTTGAGGAAAGAGCTTCTAGAAAACTTGAAGAGCTAGAAAGAAGAACTTTGTGGTGGGGCGAATCAGTTAGACGGAAAAATGGGGACCCTCGAGACAGAGTTGAATAAAATCGAAGATGGAATCGAAGAAGAACAGAATAAAAAAGATAAGAGTTGGGAAAAGGCTGCTCAAACCACAAAAACCGTTAACCTAAATCCAATGCTGGACTTGAGTTTGAACTTGAATGAAGTTCAAGAGAAGATAAAATACGTCAAGGTAAGTTCTGAAACGGGGAAGCTCTCTATGAAGCCGCCATAGTTTGACGGAAAAATTCCATGAGCAAATTACCGCTGAAAATTTGAAGCTGCGGCAAAGACGAATGGATAAAATAAAGAAGGAACTGCTATAGCATCAACACTGGCATTGTGTGAAGAACCAACAAATATTTCACGAATACTCTGAATTACGGTATGGCCAGACCCACCCAGAACATGTGTGCTACTCACAGCGGAAAAATCGCTGTCAGAATCAAGCGAATCCTTGGAGGAATTTGAAGTAGATATCGGATGCTTGTTTCGCCTTGCATATCCAGCCATATCGAAAAATGTAATGGAGCAATAAGCGGTTCAAGCATTCGCAGATGGACGTAGCGACCAAGAAATCAGGCAAGCATTAACAATAGCTCGTACAACACATCTCGTTAATTCAATGGCGTACGCTTTGGAATTTGAAGCCGTAGAACAATTATGTGGAAGCAGAAATGAAGTTTGGATGATAAAAGAAAACACACAGGAATCTGCAAATGTTGAAGCTGCCATACGGATGCCATACTCATTAATTGTAGAAAACTTGGGCATGTGCGTAGCTAATGTACAACTCAAGAAATTGACACCAACGGAGGATGATGAGAAGTGGAAGTCACCGTTCTTTACCTGGCAAGACCTGATTAGCAACGTATAAGTCGCTATTCTTTAACGATGAACAGTCATCGAAAAATACGATTAACCTATGCACGTTAGCTGGCTCTACGATATTCTCAGCTCTGAACTCGAAGAGCGGATATTGGGATTGAGAACTGGTTTCAGATGATGGAGAGAAGGCAGCTTTCACCATCGGCTCAGGATTGTAGCAGTTTACCGTTGTGCCATTCGCTCTCTGTAATGCTCCAGCCACCTTCGAAAGATTGATGGAGACGGTCCTGAAAGGATCCTCATATAAATATGTCCAGTATATCTCGATGACATAATTGTATTCGGCAGATCGTTCGAGGATTAGGTGAAAAATCTGGAGGATATGTTTCTCTGACTGAGAGATTCCAGATTGGAACTGATTGCCAAGAAATGCCATCTGCTTCAAAAAGGAGTACGATATCTCGGTCATGTTGTATATCGGGACGGTCGGTGAAGCAGCAGACAAACTGGAGATCAAAGCCGTTAAGGACTGGCCCATCACAAAAAACAATCACCGGAGTTATCCAGGTTTGTTCACCAACTATTGCAGATATGTACTGGAAGCAAAGTTTGAGTGGGCCAAGGAAAGCCAAGACTTGTTCAGAAAGTTGAAAATAGCTGTTATTAACGCACCTGTTCTGTGATTTCCCCTACCGAATGGAAAATTCATTTTGGACACAGATGTCAGCAATGTGCGAATTGGAGCTGGCCTGTTTCAGATCATGGAAGGACAAATGGATTCTACAGGACAAAACCACCGAGGGCCAAGTAGCAAGAATTCGACTTCGAGTTTGAACATCGAGCAGGGGAAGCCGTAAAAACGCAGAACTCCTGTCATGGAGGCCATGCCCAGATGATTACTCACACTGCCGACGAGAAGAAGAGAAGGAATCAGCGAAACATTGCAGTTGACAACAACTGGAATAACAACAAGGTCCGTCATAGCACGAAGTCGAAAGTCATTCACCGGGTGTTAAATCTTTCTGAACTCCTTCCCCGGACAATTGGGTCCTGGAGCGAAGATGGTGGGGAAAAAAGACGAGAGATGGTGGTACCGAAGAAAAAAACACGAACTCTTTAAAAAATCCATGATGCAGTTGCCGGAAGACATCTGGAAGTGTTGAAGACTACAGAAAGTGATGTAACCATTTTCCTGGGGCAATTGCCAAGCTGACGTTAATGGCTGGTTTAGAAATTGTACTGTTCGCACTGTCAGCAGTGAACCCCAAACACGACCAAAGGCCCCGATGCGCCAGTAACACATAGACAGACCATTTGAAAGAATCGCAAGAGACAAGAAAGTGCCAGTTCCCAGAATATGATTACGGAAACATATGCATCTTTGTGGAAATGCCCACACGAGGTCGTGAAAATATATAACATCTACTTGATACATAAGTCACACCCAATAAAACCAAATGTCGTCTATTTCAATTAGTTTGCTCGTTTACCAACGGATACGTCTGTTCAAAAGAGTCGAGAATCATTTACAGTCAAACGAGCGAACTGTGAAAAAAAAAACATATCATGCCCAAAATAGTTATTCATGATACAAGTGTTAAAAGTGTCATTTTATTTTGCGAGAGGGAAATATTGCGAAACGAGCGTTAGCGAGTGGAGCAACCCCACGAGCACAATTGAATCACTTTTAACAAATGTATCATACGAATTTTTTTGTACAACAGTTACTGCTAGTAAGAAAAAAACAAAAAAATATAAGATCTATAAGGATTCGAACACACGAACTTTGGATCACAAGGCTGACTGACAGATACTTCAAATATAATAAACCCCAACGCACTTTATTTATGAATGTCATTATTTGTCAGTGATGAAGGACCTTCTACAGTTGGACTGAATACTACTTCGTTTGTAACTTCAAAAGGAATTAGTATTACCCATTGCGCAAACGGCCAAATACATGTGTGAACTTTTATAAATGATTCCTTTTGAGTAGGTGTTGTGTTTATAATATCTGATTGAAGTGTTTCTATTAGAGAGATCTATATTACTGAGTATCCATCATCTCATCTGTCAGTTTACTTTCAACACTAGTGTTAAAAGTGATTTTGTCAATGAATTAAAAACATCATTTTCAATGACAGTTGTACAAAAAAGTATTTTTGTCTGTGACGGGAAAAAAGTTTGACATTTTATCTCTGTTGACAGGTACTAAAATATGACTTTTCATGAAATTACCTTTTTCCCCGGGAAAGGCAAAAGCTTATTTCGCACGCATCCGATGTTCAGCTCGGGGCTCTAATCCAACCTCCTACCTTCATCACTCAACCTGCACACTACTAACCTAACCAGCCTTCATTCCTAATAGTCTAAAAACCGAAGAGAGGTCGACCTTCAGCGTTGTGTTTAACGAATGAAACATACTTCTCATCATGTTTCATAAATAGATGAATACGCCTAAAATGAGTTGCCTATCAAAATGTGATCCAGACTATATACAGTGAGTTTCAAAAATGTGCACCATAGGGAAAAAAATTATTATCGATTTGTCAAAAAAATTTGTTTTCATTAAAATTAGTGCATTGCAGAATACTTGCATGGGAGTTGTCAAAATTTCAAATTTTCAAATGGTGTACAGGGGGAACAAAAATAGAAATTTTGATCAAGTATAGAATACCCCTTATTATTGACATTATCAAAAAGTTTATTCAAGGAGGTTGTTCAGAATTGAAAACAATACTAAAATTTGGGGTCACAGCCAGCGTAGTTTACTCTTGAGCAAAATTCAATTTTTTATTACCCAATGTACACCGTTTCGAAATTGGAAATTCAAAATTTGACAACTCATATGTAATTATTCTGCAATGAACTAATTTTTATGTGGAATAAAATTTTCTGACAAATCGATAATAAAAAAGTTTTTGATATGGTACAAATTTTTGAAACTCACTGTATATAGTCTAGACCACATTTTGATAGGCAACTCATTGTAGGCGTATTCGTCTATTTATGAAACTTCATAAGATATAAGAAGTATGTTTCATCCGTTAAACAGAACGGTGAAGATCGACCTCCCTTCGGCTCCTGTACCATAAATTCGAAAAAAGCTGACAAAATGAAAACAGTTGCCTAATTGTCGCTTTGAACCACGTACCTATGGCGTAGTAAGCCACAATCCTTTCAATGCGGTTATGAACCGTGTTTGTGTATGTAGATTAAATATTTGTCCATAAGAGAATCTCTTTCTTAAGATTTTTTTCACTATTAAATTATCGTTTTTTCCGCCATAGAAAAAAATAGTGTATTATACAAGGGAAAAATAATAGATTTTAGCTAATACTAATCTAATACTTTTTTCCCTCGTATAAAAAATAACTATTGTGCTATATATCGCATCGCCAGTGGTCAGAGGGATAGTGGAGACAGTGAATACACAAAGTGATTTACAGAGACGACCTAGCTTAATATAAAATTAACAAATTATGTATTCAACTTTTCATATAAATAATATACGTTCATATTGAAGAATATAAGGTATTTTGAAAAACTTAAAGTTTCCAGATCTAGGAGAGATTCTTTTAATCAACTTAATGATCAGCCCTGTAGCTTTAAAAATCATAAATTGAAACAAAAGTTTTTGTTATTTTTATTGATGTCCTTTCAGTATGATTTCTAGAAAAAAATTCTTATCACTAGAAGATAGTATATTCTAGTATGAATTACTTTTCTAAGGGGATGAATCGATGCGATATTCATTGTTCATTTCGAATTTTTGTTCGAAATTAGAGAGATATTGTAGTTCCAAATAACGTAAGGCAGTAATAAAGTTGTTATTTTGCCATGTAAGTACACGCAGTGAGAAACTGGATAAGGACTACTTTATTAAAATTAGAGAGGGCGAGAATTAATGTTCCATTATTACCAATTCGGGTCAGATCGTAAATATACGACATGACTCATAAATGATAAATATTTGGATTTTTTGACAGGAGTCGATGTCAAAACCTCTTTGGTCAACTCTGTAATCAGACAGAATAATTCTATCTAATTTTACAATAATTCATATAGAAAGAAAAATCGAAGAATAAATTCAGGTTATGAATAATGAATGCACGTACTAATCACATGTAAATAAGGGAAGTATATAGAAAAGTTGCAATTAATATTTTTTTAATAACAGAATAGCGACAGTCACGATTAAAATATAAAGTTGCTTTACGTTATTAGAATGTCTCTGTATTGCCGTAATACAAAATTGGCCTAATTTCTAGTTTTAACACAAAAACAATATCGCTTGTCCTTTCTTTGCCTTCGTACTATTTCCATAGTGACAGTTGGCTGGACAGTAAACCATTTACTTTAAAGTTCATTCATGTGATAAAAGAAACTATGAGTCGTCTTTCTACACATTTTACACCAAACTGAATAAAAAACAATATTGAATACCATTATACATGAAGTTTTTCATTAATATGCTACTGTTTAAGGATTCTCGGGTTCATAAGTGAAAAAACAACTTAATATGAGGTCTCAACTCTGGAAGTACAGAGTGCTAACATTTTAAGAAAAAATATAATGTTTTATGATAACTTTGGTATGAGGCTAAATATCTGTGTGAAAAGTATAAATAGGCATTTTCTATGGTACAACATAATTGTTTATTCTTGCCAATAGTGTTCGTGCGGAATTTCCACTGAAATATTTTGAAGAGAAAAGTGATGTCACTGCTTTTCCTCAAACTAAAATTAGTTTTCAGATACTCATTCCTTTCTGAACAAATCTGTTCTCTTGATATCTTGTGTTTGACGTACGTTTCTTGTATAAAAAACAAAATTCTTTCAT
Source organism: Chrysolina haemoptera (assembly GCA_958298965.1). Classification (NCBI taxonomy): domain Eukaryota; kingdom Metazoa; phylum Arthropoda; class Insecta; order Coleoptera; family Chrysomelidae; genus Chrysolina; species Chrysolina haemoptera. The sequence continues at coordinate 13,867,296 of OY282599.1, read as the reverse complement.
TACATAAAATTATATCTGGTGGGGGTAACAAAGAAAAAATGAACTGTAGAAAAATCCCATATAACTCTCTCTTCAGTTTTTTGTTGCCAGCATTCCTTGGTAATTCATACAGGTTTGATGGTCTCCTCTTTCATGGATGGTTATTATTTTTCCTGTCTTCCATTCTTCTGTCATTTTTTTCTCAGTCCATATTATTTTCATTATTGTAAGCATTCTCTCCTTCAACTCATTGCCTCCGTACTTTATAAATTCGATGTTAATTTCGTCTTTTCCAGGTGATTTGCCATTTCTACATTTCGCTGTAACTCTTTCTAACTCCTTTCTGTTCTTCTTCACTCCCTTTTTCCTCTTCTGCTTCCATTGCTATCTGTTCATCCTCCACCGCTTCATCAGTCAATAATTCTTTGTAGTACTCTATCCAACTTTCTTCTTATTGTTTGTCTTCTAGTACCACTGTTCCCTCTTTATTCTTTATTTTGTTTGTTTTACTTTTCCATTTTTTATTTTGGTCTAAGCCTTCTGTAGAAACTTTTTGTATTTCTATTTTTACTTTCAATTTCATTCACTTTCCCGTCTGTCCATTCTGTTTTGTTAGTGCCCATCCATTCAGCCCTATAGCCCGTATTTTATTTTCTGATATTTTTCTAGATGTATCATTATACCATTCATGTCTATGTTTTTTTTGCACCGGCCCTATATGTTTCTTAGCTGTTTCTTGCATACTTTCTTTCATGTTGTTTCATTCTCTCTCGATATCATCTTCTCTCCTCTTACTCGTCAGCTGTGTTGTTAGTTCTTCCGAGTATTAATTTCTTAAAGTAATATTTTCTAGTTTATCTATATCCCATTTTTGTTTTTGATAAGTCAGCTTTCTGTTTTCTTTCAATTCTTTTTTTATCGTAGCTGTAACCATATAGTGGTCCGAGTCAGCACATACTCTTTTTATTGATGAGTATATCTATAGTACAGTATATATATTTGGTTGTATGTTTGTTGGTCTGGTGATTTCCATGTCACTTTGTGCATTTTGGGGTGCTTGAACTTTGTTGAGCCTATTACCATATTTGTTCTTGTTGCTGGGTTACATAGATTTTGTGCATTATCATTTGTGTGCTCGTTAATTGTGTGTTTTTCCGCAATTTGTTCTATGAAATCCTCCTCTCCTATCTTAGCATTGAAGTCTCCAAGAACTATTAGCACATCTTCCTTTGGTACCTTTTCTATCTCCTCTTCTATCTTCTCGTAAAGTTCTTCTTTTTCTTATATTCTAGCTTTTTCTGTAGGTGAATATATATTCAATAGCGAAATATTGAACGGCTCAGCTCCTATTCGTATACAGGGTGTATCTTAAATGATGTCATTAATTTCAGGTGGTGATTCCTTGTCACATTTTATAAAAAAAGTTTACATAAACGTTTGTCCTAACTTGCTTCGTTTCCGAGTACCGGGGTGTCAAAAATTTAATAAAAATGAATTACTCAAAATTCTTTACGCCAATCCTGATTAAACTTCGTGTGTTTGTTAGTAGTAACAAGGGTCTTCTTTTCCTTGAAATATATTATGAATTTTAATTCCAGTGGCGTCGCAGTTGATACCCCGTTACACAGAAACGAAGCAAGTTAGGACATACGTTTATATGACTTCATATTCTTTAAATTGTGATAAGGAATCACCTCCTGAAATTAATGACATCATTTAAGATACACCCTGTATAGGCAATTCTATCATTTATTGGCAGGAATTTCCTAACTTTTTGTAGAGCATACAACATTCCACAAAATATCTAGGATATCAATGTTATCATAAAAAAAAAAATTCTTGAAAGTTCATCACCCTGTAATTCAAAAATTAAGATCTTTAGGACATATGTCCTTATAAAGTTTTTCTTTTCAAAATAGACCCAAGAATAACCTTCTTGAATATTAGCATGTTATTAAAAACCACCCTGTATATTTTTTCAGTATATAGACTCCCTGTGTTTTGCAACATTGAGAACGGTTACCAATGTGTTCGCACTACCAGAGACAGACCAGTTACCACGACAACCTGACTTCAAGTTCTTGGCATCGGGGTGGCGCTACGGGCAGGGGACGTCGACGAGGAATGCCGTTGTAGAAGAAGAGGCGTGCCAGAAGGTTGATTGCGTGATTTTGAGGTTAACTACATGTTTGAGGCAGAAACCGCCTAGAATTGGGTGTCTCCAACCGGTGGGGGATTGATGCTTTTGGTAGGAGGCGTTGATGAAGAACACCCCTACGGAAGATGGCGGGTGTGAGAAGGTTAGATGGTGATATATTTGGATTTTTAGGTGAATTGTATGTTTTTGCTGAATTTCCCTGGACTATTGTAATTGTGTTGAAATGTTGTCCGATTTTCCCTGGCAAATTGTTCTTGTTTCAAGCAAAGGGATAAGCATCGAGACGATCAACACTTCCGCAGAAGATGGCGGATGTGAGAAGGTCGGATGGTGAGATATTTGGATTTTTAGGTAAATTTTATGTTTTCGCCGAATATCCCTGGACTATAGATAGAAGAGACGATGAGGCATATGCAGGTGTTGTTTATATTATCGGTAGGCATATAAGAAATTTCATGGAATGACAATCTCATAGGCACCCGACCGAACGTGGAAAAAACTTATACCCGACGCCTGAGTGATTATTCCAGATTTCAAGTAATTGCAGTGGCTATTCGTTCGTGATATTGTTGCTAGCCGTTTTATTGAGAAAAGTAGATACATTTTTTCTACGTTCATGCAAAAAACAAAACTTTAATAAATTAAATAAAATCTTTATTGCACTCATCTGTCATTCTACTATAGCATTTTGTCATCATGACAGACATAAACTTTCAAATCGACGCCAAATTTAGCCCATTTTCTGTGAGATTGTATTACGTTTTAAATAGTTGCATGTTGAAACAGGATGAATCTTGATTATATAATGGACTATGAAATTACTAGAAAATGCAATTTGTTTAATTAAAATTATTTCCTTCGAATATCATCTGAATTACACAAAATGTTTTTGAATTACTTTTAGCAGATAGATTTAAACAAACAATGTCTTCCTTACAGTTTAGTGCCACCTAAATGAAACATTTTCTGGTTTTTGCATGAACGTAGAAAAATATTGAAACTCGTGCGAAAAGAGTTTATAGCAATCGACGTGTTTCACGTCGAGTGCAATAAACATCTACTTATGCACTTGTTGCATAAATAACTATTATTTTGCTAATTAAACCGGTGCATGGAAAAAGTGTTTTATTATTTGCGTGTACTCCATTGAACATTTTAGGAAATCCTTTAGTGTTTGTTAAATTTGATTCGAAATGTTTTGAGACGAAGGATGAGAGGAGTTCTCATTTATCATTTCGAAATCCGTACAATGTGTAGCAGACATTTGTTTTTCTTTATGAGGGTCGATATATAAAGTGAATATATTTTTTCGTTTGGATTATATTACACAGGTTGGATCAAAAACATTTTTTTTATAGTTTTTGATTTCATGAATACAGTATGCAACATAAAATTTAACAAAATATGTTTTTGTATTGCCGATTATATACAGCGTCGAGCAAAAAAAAATATATTTTTGTTTTGTCGATTTGAATCAAGAACAAAATATCGACTTCATGTATTTCAACACTAAAAACGCCGTGATTGAGAAGTACTGATTTGGAAGGTTGGTTCCTCGAAAACGTCATATATCAATTTCAAAATAAACTGTCAGAATTTGCTGAAAAGAGCAGCAGGTGTCTCCAGAAAATTGTGAGTCTCGAAATGACAAATCTGGCATTGGAAACGGATCGTCTTATATCGAGTTGCCAAAATCCATTTCCAAAAAATAACATTTCTGTTAATATATAGAGGACGCGGCGTTCAGACAAATTTAATTCCAGAAAAAAAAAAAGCTCATTCGAGTAGGGATCGAACCTGTGACCTCTAGATTGCCAGTTCGTGCTCTTATCAACTGAGCTATCGAAGACTCACGTTCGAATTTGTATATCGGGATACCGCTTTTCCCTGGAATTTGATGTAAGTATTCACACTTTCAAACTTCGCAGTTTTCCAAGATGTTGGTGAGTTAGGCTGTTAGAAGGTTCTCATTCATCATCAATAATCATCAACTTCATTCTCCTTTCATCTAGCGTCATCGACACATGCGTGACTTCAGCAGAATTCAGGTGTGTGAAACTTCGATCATTGAATAATGTTAATTAATCAGGGATATTTCTCTGGAATTCAATTTGTCTGAACGACGCGACTTATTTATATATTTATATCCAGACACTATTCACTTCTTATTGATTTTCAAATTTGGCTCATTCAACATTGTTCAATGATCGAAAATCCACACACCTGAATCTTACTAAAATCACGCATATTTCGGATGGATGAGTACATTCTCACATCCCAACCCACCGACACCTTGCAAAACTGCAAAGTTCGCAAGTGAGAATACTAACATCAAATTGGAAGAAAAACTGGGTGAAACCACTGACTAGCAATCTAGAGGTCGCAGATTCGATTCATACTCGCGGATAATATTTTCTGGAATTTAAATTTGTCTCAACGCCGCGAAACATTCATATATTTATATTACACTATTCACTTCTCTTTGATTTTGAAATTTTTCATTGATCGGAGATACACACACCTGAATCCTGCTGAAATCACGCTTATGTGACGCTGGATGAGAAGAATTGATAATAAATAAGTACATTTCAACATTCTATCTCATAAACACCTTGCAAAACTGCTGGGTTTGCAAGAGTGAATACTACATAAAATTCCAGGAATGAGTGGTATCTCGATATGCAGATTCAAACGTGTGTCCTAAATAGCTCAGTTGGTAAGAGCACGGACTAGCAATCTTGAGGTCACAGGTTCGATCCCTGTTCGAGGATGTTTTTTTCTAGAATTTAATTTGTCTGAACGTTACGATTTATTTATATATCGTTTATCTTGCTGTGTACCGAACTTGAGATTTTCAATTATCTTTGTCCTAAGTGAAATACTAATTGAATGTTAGTGCATTGCAGTCTTCATTATTGGACCAAATAATCGTCAGAAAATAATATAGAATCAAAAAAGGAAACAAGATCTCCACAGAAATGGCCGTTTGCCATGCATGTAGAAAAATAATTCCTATGACAGCGTTTCACTCACGTGCTCTGTGTGCCGTATAAAATGGCATGGTGTTTGTGTCCGACCAAAGTTTGTCTTCAAGCCGGAGATGATTCCACAACAGATTGTATGAATATTTTATTCATATTTTCGAACAAAGTTCAAAATCATTCATTGTTTGTACAATTTACTTCAAACCATCTCTGAACCGGTTTTTTGAGATTCTTTTGAAGTAGTCCTTGTGGTGGTGTAGTGAATGTGGTCGAAGCTTCCGTTGACCTACCTATACTACGCATGGGGGATTATAACTGTGGGGTAGGGCAATCAGGAACCGTACCTACTGACTCACTCACAGAAACAAATCTGGCAGAGAGAAGGTATAGCATAGACAAAACTTTTATTACTGGAGGACGTGGTGTTGTTGAGTTCATGCTCGACAATTTATTCAGCATTCTAATTGGTCGAACAAGCTCAGATACACCAGCTCAATGCACTCACTTTAACGAGGTTGGTAAAAGTGTCATTGACTTAGTATTGGTGAGTAATTTGAACTTGAATACAGTTCACGACGTTAAAGTGCTAACGATTATATCATATCGCATCATTTCGCTTTTCAGATCACTTTGAATCTCAGTATTCCGTTGACATACCTATACTACTCATGGGGGATCATAACTGTAGGGTAGGGCAATCAGGAACTAAACCTACTGACCTATTTACAGAAACAAATCTGGCAGAGAGAAGGTATAGCCTAGACAAAACTTTGATTACTGGAGGACGTGGTGTTGTTGAGTTCATGCTCGACAATTTATTCAGCATTTTAATTGGTCGAACAAACTCAGATACACCAGCTCAATGCACTCACTTTACCAAGGTTAGTAAAAGTGTTATTGACTTAGTATGGGTGAATCATTTGAACTTGAATACAGTTCACGACCTTAAAGTGCTAACGATTATACCATATCGCATCATTTCGCTCTCCAGATCTCCTTGAATCTCAGTATTGACTTAGACCCACCAGATAACCAATATTTGCCAGTAAAAACCCTTTCCTTGAGATAGTCCAATGACATTATATTGCAGTATAGAACTCTAATACAGATATCAAATAATATATCGCGTTTAACAAATGTTCAGGATTCTTATAATGTGTTGTGTACCACTATCATCGCCACAGCTACCACACTAAATCTTAATTGTCATTCACCACGTAAGAGAACAACCAAAAAGACAAATGCCGTATGGTATGACTACAAATGTCGAACTGCAAAATGTACCTTGAATGATGCACTTAAAATGTGCAAACCAAATGGTTTCTCAGTCCAGCACAATGAAACATCTTGCAGCCTAAAAAAAAAAAAATACTAAAAAGCAACCATGAAAGCAAAAAAATACAATCACTGCAAACAAATTGCACAGATTCTTGCTAATTGAAAAAACGCATATACTTCGTGGTCCACCATAAAATGTTTCGTGAAAACAAAAATAACCTTAATATGGCTGCGAATGTCTGGGAAGAGTTTTACTTGCATATATACCCGGCAAGGATAACAAATGATATCTTTCATTTTAGAGTAGCCCACCCAATATTTGATTCTCCAATTACTTCGGATGAAGTTTACCATGTACTCAACCTAAGCGGTAATAACAAGGTACCGGGATGTGATGGAACTCCATAGGAATTTTTCAAAAACTTTCAAATAACTGGATCTTGTTCATAACATGTTTCTTCAATCAAATAATGGAAAAACTTTCACTGCAAAATTGAAGTAACATTGTGGTGAAAATGTTGCATAAAAAATGCTCAGCAGATACCACAATAATTATTGCGGAAATGCCCTTATAAACTGTTTGAAAATTTTCCCCTCACATCCTGGAAATCAGACTCTCTGACTGGGCAGATTATTACCATAATCATAATCCGGTTTCAGGAGAACGACAGGTTGTATTGACAATTTATTTACTCTCAAAGCCATAATACAACTACATCTGCTTTTATGGCCTTTAAATGAGCTTTCAACTCGCTGAATCATACACTGATGTGGTAGAAATTGTTTGAGTTGGGTGTTAGTGTTAGAATAATTCCTATTGTGAAGGGCATATATGACAAAGCAACTATGACTGTATTAGGTCTGAATCAAATGACCCAACTAACTTATATAACCACAGGAGTGCACCAGGGTGATACACTGAGCCCATTAATTTTTTCTTTATTCTTGTCTAACATTAACCTTTTTGTCATTAACAGTGGTGCTGAGGGCATAAATATAAATAATATAAATGATACTCTGATACTATGATGTTGTTTTATGCCGATGACGTTGCCATTGTCGCCAACACGGAGGTTGAAACAAATTAGATGCTTAGAAGACTATAACAATATGAATGAACTCACCGTAAACAAAAACAAAAAATTGTTGCTTTTGCTTGGAGCACAAATAAATTAACGAATATAATATCTACATTGATAAAAGAATTTAAGTAATAAATTATTTCACATAACCAGCTGTCGTCCCCTCATGAACGGCAGCCTCCAAAAGTTGAAACTTGTGCTTGCCAAGAAATCACGCTTATGTGAATAACGCTGGATGAGAAGAAAATTTAAATGATCATAACTAGTAATGAATGAGTACATTTGAACATTCTTCGGTATCTCGATATGCAAATGCGAACGCGTGTCCTCGATAGCTCAGTTGGCACTGTTGCGGAATGAATTATAGCGAAAGAAAGCTCTTTTGTGGTTTACAAAAATGGATAGTATTTCATGTCAAATCAATCATCCAATGCGTCACATTAGTGACTCACTTTTAATCATCCTCTTGAAGATGCTTGAATTGTATGGTAATCTTCTCAAAGGGCCCTTTTGGTGTCAATCGTACATACACACTTACATAAAATGTTCGAGAAATAGCGAACGCGGCAAAATAAGAGCACTTTCCCAGCGTGGATAGCACATGCGGTACTTGACTTGATAAGAATAAAAAATGGTACTGCTCCGAATGATGCGCGGACGAGGTATCATTAATGTGTGTAACGCGCATCCTTCAAATAATAATAAGAATAATAAGGCTCTTTCCGCAACATTCTCCCCGGCGAAAATGCATGAAACATATGCATTTTGAAAATAAGAGAAAAAAATATGTATACTAAATCCAAAAATAACTAAATAAAACTAAATTAGAATATTTAACTCAGAAAAAAAAATTATCAATCAACCATTTTGATTACTCGGTTGGGAGTGGACACAGCTTTACGGGGCGACGTTTGATATTACCGGAGGCAGTTTTTACTGTTGCTATGCGGGCAATATTATCCTGTCCGAAATGAAGGTCCACAATTCGCCCCATCAACCACTTACAGGGTGGAACTTTATTCACTTTTATCACAACTAAGGTGCCAAGTTTTGGCGACGTTGAAGGAATCAACCACATGGCCCTTTGTTGTAACGTATGGAGATATTCTATCTGATACCGTTTCCACATATCCCAATGGATCTTTTGTATGAGTTCGAATCGTGAAAGGCGATTGAGGGCTGAGAAGAAATCGGGAACGGGAATGGCCGTGAGGGCAGTCATTGGACACAGAGGACGTGAATTAAGAATTGATTCGATCATGTCCAACACAGTATAAAATTCTTCATATGTTAAAATCTGCTGGCCTACTACACGGAGAATATGATTCTTTACCGATTTTACATCGGCTTCCCACAACCCAGAAAAATGCGGACTAGAAGAGGGATTAAAGTGAACATTTATAGTTTCATGATTTGCAGCGGTTTTCATCAGTTTCGTCAATTGTCTGCTAGCTTCAACAAAATTAGTACCCTGATCCGAATATAAATCAGAAACGCGACCTCGCCTTGCAACAAATCGTTGTAAAACAGCCAAAAATATATCAGAAGACAAATCGCTAAGAAGCTCAAGGTGTATTGCTTTCGTGTCAAGACACACAAAAATGCATAAGTAGGCTTTGCAAGTTTTAACACCTCGGTGTCTACTCAATATTATGAAAAACAGACCTCCGAAATCTACGCCTGAATGGAAAAAAGGTTTAATTTGTGATATACGGAATACAGGCAAATTGCCCATTGGGGGGTTGGAAATTCTTGGGTTTGGTTTTCCAACATGTTATGCATTTTGAAAGGACAGTGTTTATGGCTCGTTTCGGAGACAAAATCCAAAAACACTGAGCAATTAAAAAGTGCGTGGTGCGAAATCCAGCATGATAATATTTTTTATAGTAATAATCTATCAACATGGTAGTTAAATTGTACGAGGTAGAATCATAGGGTGCTTATAATCATGTGACAATTTAGCATATTGAAGGCGACCGCCAACTCGAACAATACCTTTGTCATCGACAAATCTATGCAGTTTCTTGAAGGGCTTCGAAAAAACTTCACGATCGAATTTATCTTGAAAGGCTATTTCTTGAGTGCGTTTGACTAACACTAACAATGAATGATACAGTTCTAAAGAAGTTAGCGTCCCGAACGTTTCTTCGTTAGGTTTTTAGTATTGAACAGAAAACGTAATATGTAGGCAGTTATGCGTTACAAAATTGGAAACGATGAATAGCTTGATAATAAAAGATCTATGAAATTTTCATTGTCAGCGGTAGCGAACACAGCAACTGTGCGTTCCTCGTCGGAAGGAGGATAATCACATGCAGCAGGTTGAAACGAAGCGGTATCCTATGTAGGTAACAAATCTAGGCCACGGAACCAAAATGAATTTGAAATAATTTCGGATGGTAAAGAACCACGCGAAGCGATATCGGCCGGATTATGTTTTGTGTTGACATAACACCATACAGATGGAGGTAGTCGTTCTTGAATAAAAGCAACCCTGTTTGTCACAAAATTCTTCCATCGATGCGGCGAATCTTTGATTCTACTGGTTACTTGGGAATCTGACCAAGCACATATTTCAGTAATTTCAATTTAATGTTGATAGATGTTGAGAGCGTATTTCATAAGTTTACTCAGAAATACAGCGGCAGAAAGCTCTAGCCTGTGAATAGTTATTCTCGAAAGAGGACTAACATTTGTTTTTGAACATACAAAATGTATGGCAATATCATCGGGGGATGCAATGACTTTAAGATAAATAACTGCCGCGTAACCTTTCCCACTGGCATCGCAAAACCCATGCGGAATATCGCTTCCAGATACAAGTTCCATGTGATTCAGGTCTAAATATTTTCGCATAAACTCGCAAATTCCCGGAAAATCAGGTGGGTTGGACCAATACGGCAATGACACTACGTAACGACCAGTATCGTTGCTGGTATGTGTTTTCACGAATATTTCTTCACATAAATGATCTTCTGATGAAGTAGACACTACATTAGGTACACTTTCCAAATCCCAAAATTTTTTCAAAGTATCCTCCATAGACACAGATTCAGTAACATGACAAAAAAAAGAAGATATCGGAGGATTAGGAGACCCTACGGTGCCCATCAATATGTAACCAAATATGGTATTTATAGGATCTGGTTGGTCTACATTTCCTGATATGCGGCCGTTCAAAATAATTTTAGAAAATATATCTGCTCCCAGCAGAATATCTATTTCTCCAGGACAATTAAAGTTAGGATCTGCTAATTTTAAATTCATAATATGACCAGGAATCAAAAGAAACAGTGGTAGTAGGTAAATTGTCACATATTTTCTTCAAAACGATAGCGTCGCTATGAAATATAGGTCCATGTTGTCTTATCGGTAAGAAAGGGTTACCAGTCCACTATTGACATGGGATTGCATAGAACCTAAACCGTTAACTTCAACAGAAAACTTTTCTCTTATTAAACCCAATTTCGATACAGCTTTCTGACTAATAACAGAAGTCATACTGCCGGCATCTAACTAACTTCTAAGCACATGATAATTACCATGACGATCGAGAACTTCCACACAAGCAGTAGAGAGTAGCACATTTTTTGGTTTAGTTCCCGCAAATAATGAATTAATTTGAACCGAACTAGAGGCTACAGGTTTTGTTGAAACTTGATTCGTAGAAGCGGAGTTCAATATATCATTCGCGATTGGAATAGCAGGGGGCGTAGCAGTTTTTCCCAGGCATAAGAGGTCGATCGACACGATCGAATGTCATGTGAACCACTAAGGCAGTTAAAGCAAAGATGTACATTTTTACAAACGTTATATCTCTGAGATGGAGATCTATTAGCAAAGGCGGAGCAAGTGTATGAAGAATGGTTTTCTTTACAGAAAATGCAAGTGGAGGCAGGCGATTTGTTTACAAACAATGAGGCTTTTTAATTCACAGAAGGGGAGGGCCATTTCGAAGATGTGGCCTTCATTTGACCTTGAGAAGTTGTTTGTTTTCTGATTGGGGTAGTTTGTGGAGTGAAATTTATCGAATCCAGTGCAATACAATGTTTATTCAAACTCAATGAGCTTATCATAACTTGGCACTTCCACTGAACCATGGTTCAACTCGAAACGAGTTACAATAGTTTGATCTAAACGTTTCAGAATCATCATGACTAAAATAAAGTTCCATTCGTCAGTTGGAAATCCCAAATTCTTCAACGCCGCTAAGTTTTTAGAAAATGTATCTAAAAGTTTTAATCAATGGCTTTGAACTCGACATCTTAACCATTGAGGTACCTGGCCCTATCATACCAATAATGGCTAAATCAAAAATTAACTCATAGTCTTCACGAATGTATTTATTCGATTTCTTTATAATAGTGTAGTAACAAATTGCCTTCTAGTGTGGGGTTTGTGTAATAATGACATACTCAAACGAATTCAAATTACCTTCGTTAAAAGAATCCTTTTACTACCTAAAAACAGATTTTGCTGTAAGGTTAGAAACTGAAAGGATAAATATTTAAAACATTCTCAACTGTGTAACGAAGTTACTTATTTTCCTGGAGAACTGAACCGATTCAGCATCTCCACCGCCCGGTATAATTTCATTTATTCTGCACAGCGCTCAGAGAAGGCAGTCTGGGGAATCGGCGCGCGCTCTTACTAGATAAACGTAGCAGTGGATGGGAGGTGTGACGTCAGCTCGAACATATAAGACTAATGGATTGTCATTAACAACCAACAAAAGTTGATTTTTAATGCAAAAATTAATTTCTCTCTTCATTCTTCATTGATTTTGAGTGATATTTCCATCGAGAAATAAAACCCACTCCTATCAGCGAGTCGGGTTCGGGTTTCGTGCCACTGCCAGAGTGTAGATGACACATATAAATATAAGCCAATTCGGCATTCGAGTCAGTATAGTTCGAGCGACAGCTGAAGTGGACGGACGTACCTACAGAAGTCCATTAAGCAGGTAGTGAGAACGCCTTGTGCGATAATACGGTATTTCATTGCAGTGTTTATACAGTGTAGTGAATGTAGTGTGGCAACAGTGACCTCAACGAGACAGGACTTTAGTGAGTAAATTGTGACACAAACAACAAGGGATGTCACATCCCTGATTTCGCAAGCTGGCTTCGGCCAGGGCTCTTTTCAGAGCTACGCTTTGAAAGAATTCGTCGGAGGCAAATAGCGAAATCAGGATGGGAAAAACCTCGAGATCCCTGGAAAGGGCACCGAAAAGTGACGAAGTAATTTCCAAGGAGGATTGGAAAATAAAGCTCCTCGGAAAGGAGCCAGCCATGGACGACGTCAACTCCAAGGAGGAATCAAAGAAGCTGCTCAAGCAGCAATTGAAGCAGCAGGAAGATCAGATCTTCCGGCAGACCAACATGACCAAGGCGCAGGAGAAGAAAATCGAAGAGATATTGGCCAAACTGACCAAAGCCATGGACCAAATCTCGGAGCTTAAGAAGAAAGCCAAGGACGTCAACGCAGCCAAACCCCCGCCACCACCGCCCCAGTGGCCGTGACCCCCGCAGCCGCGGCTCCCGCGCCCACGACCCCAGCGTTAGCGGCCCCCGCCGCGGCCCTCAAGCTCACGGCCACCGCACCCGCGGCCCCCTCATTTGCGGCCTACCCATTTACGGCACCCGCATTCACGGCCCACACGGTGGCGACCCACGAGGCCACGACAAACAAGCCGTCCAAATTCACGCTCCAGCAGACAGCAGAAGCCGAAGTAACCATGGATGTGGATACAGGCAACAAGAAAAGGGCGCATTCCGCTGGTAGACATCGCTGTACTAGATGAGGGGTCATCAGACCACAACCCAATAATACTTACCATTGGGGAGGAAGAAGTAGAAGCCACCACGGCGACAAAGAGGATTGTGGACTGGTCACGCTTCGCTAGGGCAGTACACGACTACATTGACATCCCAAAGATCGACACGACGTACCAACTTGAGGAAGTTGTAGACGGACTACGACAAGCAATTCTGACAACCATGGACCGGTGCTCAAAAGACATACCAACGACCAACTTCGACTTCCAAGGAACACTGCCAACCGAAATCAGGGAGATGGTCAGGCAAAGAAGACGCCTAAATAAGCGAACGCCAGTGCCGTGTGAATGAGGTCGATTTCACCGACGAAGTCGAAGAGACAGAGACCCACACCGAGCAGACTATCAGGCGACTAAGAAGGACGGACGACAGAGACGTAATTCTGGAACACACGTCTCCAGAAGAAATAAAGACCATCATCAGACAAGCAAAGACCAGAAAAGCACCGGGCCCGGACGACATACCTGTCAGGGCACTGAAAACCCTCCCAAGGAAGGGGATAACGGCCCTGACAAACATCGTAAATGCAATACTGAGACTCAGGTACTTCCCCTCAAGCTGGAAAGAAGCGACGGTCATCATGATTCCTAAACCCAACAAGAACCCAGGGTTTCCACAAAACCACCGCCCCATCAGCCTAATACCTGCGATGAGTAAGGTAGCGGAGAGGGTGATCAGAACTAGACTTGAAGCAATGACTGAGGAATTGAATGTCATCCCACACGAACAATTCGGATTCAGACAAGGGCACTCAACGGAACTCCAGGTCACCCGCATAGTGGACGCAGCGATCCAAAGCTGGAACCGCACGACCAGACACCTCGCAGGAGCAGTCTTCCTGGACGTGTAGAAAGCATTTGACAGAGTATGGCATGACGGGCGGATCACCAAGCTCATGGACGCAGGTTACACCACCCCGATGGTGAAGCTGATAGACTCCTTCGTGAGGGGAAGGAAATACCGATGCAGGGTCGGAAACTCACTCTCATCCCGAAGAAGGCTAGAAGCAGGAGTCCCGCAGGGTGCGGTACTATCGCCGCACCTGTTTTCCATCTATACCGCAGACATGCCAATGGCGGACAACACCATGACCAGACTCGCACTCTATGCAGACGACACGGCGATATTCGCGGAATCCTCCCACGAGAGGGGAATCACCGCGAAACTCCAGCAGCAGATAAACAAGCTAGAACCCTGGTTCAACCGTTGGAAAATAGGAATCAACCCAGATAAGAACAAGGCCATCCTATTCACGAGGAGGCGTAGGGCACCAGATGGTCATGTGACCATGAACGATGACAGAATTCCGTGGGTAAACGAAGCCGTGTACCTAGGAGTAACCTTAAACAAGAAACTCACATTTCAAAGGCACGTCTCTCACAGATTAGGAATAGCTCGAGGCGTAAGGCAGAAGCTCATTCCACTCATCGGGCGTAGGAGCAGCATGGCGCTCGAGCTGAAACTGCGCCTCATCAAGACCATCATCCTACCAATACTGCTGTATGCGTCAACAGCATGGGGACAATGCGCGCAAGCGTACAGGCATAGGATCCAGACCTTCTTCAACTTCTGCTTGAGGATAGCAACAGACGCACCACAATACATGCCCAACAGGCTTATCTACAGAGACCTAGACATCCCACCGGACTACGTCGACGGACTAATAAGACAACATGCGGCGACTACACTCGGCAAAGTAGAAACCCACGTGAACCCATTCCTCACAGACCTTCACGAAAACAGACGCGAACAGGACGACAGAGACAGAGACAAGTACAGACGACCTGTAAACCAGACCGACAACGACACCCCGGAGGAAGTTCGACAGAGGCAGATCCAACGGAGACGCCAACGTCAACTTCAGCAGGCACATATACCAGACTACTTTTGGGGGACCCATGCACATTAAACTCATGCTAATCAAGTCAATTCAAGTCAGATATAAGGGAGCTTCAGGCGCACAAAGGCTGAGCACTCCATATCTTTTTTAGATTTCTTACTGTCGATCGCCAATCAACAAGTGAGTGAGGACCCACTCCGAGAAGTGGGGGGTGGTGGAAAAGGGGGGGAGAACTCTTGACCGAGATGTATGCTGGGGAGTTCTTCCTTCCGGGCCTCATCCCAAGGGGGTGCATGGGGGGGGGATTCGAGTCAGTACTCTCCTAGCCTTTGAGGAGTGCGTATCCTGCTTTAGTTTTCAAATAAGAAAACTTGTTCACTGTTTGAACTTTCCTGAATAAATTCAGTGTTGTGAATATCTAGCAACTAAACCGCTAGTATATTCGATTAAATTTGTCAAAGAGCTTTGTCAAATCGTTCCTGAAACTTGTTTGTCGTAAACAACAAACAAGTGAGCAGCTATTTTCCTGTTAGCAGTTTTCTGCATGAAGTGAGATTTTTTTTGTCTGGGTAAAAATCTGTAATCTACAGCCAGCATTGGAATTCCCGCAGTCACTGGTCTCTGGTGGTATCCCGTTTAATCGTCTTGTTTCATTCCGAAACACCTTCCTGTCCACAGCAAGTGTTACGAAAAAGGGTAAGAGTACCAGTACTCTCTGTTTGGCGAATAATAAACATTATCCACCAAGGTTTTTCTGAAGTGAAATATTTGAAATAAAAGACAATTATTTTATTTTCAAATAGTGAATATTTTATTCAAAACAAAAGTCTACATAGACTCTTTGAGCATTTACTAGTGCTTTTTGCAAAGATTAAATAAAACTTTTCTTTAAATAATAACTGAATATTGTGAGAAATATTGAACTGCATTTGTGTACCATTTTTCGTGCTGGTCAATTAACCAGCATAATAATACCTTCTTTTCAGCTATCGATCTTGGCAAGCCCTGTTCCTGTAAACATTCACAAACTGGCCTTCTCAGGCCGAATTGAAAGAATTCGATTTTGGGCGGGCCAAGATAGATGTAAAACATTATAACATTTTAGATCATTGTGTATTTTCTAAAATTATCAACGAGACTATTCTTGAAATATTCTGACCTATAAAAATCGGGAATTAAAAATTCTTTTTAACTTTCTGGGGATTCTCACAAGTGTTCTGCTGGCGTAGCTGGCAGAAACCACTTTTCGGTTCGATTACTGTTATTTTCGGAGTTTTCTGAAATTTAGATTGCAGAAAATAAACGTGTAATTATTTTAAAAATAAGGAAGAAAAATTTTTAAATACATTTTTCCACTCCAATAAAATTTTAAGTAATTCTTTTTGAGAAATTACATCTCGTTTTAATTTTTTTTTAAATAAGATTCTTTTAACTCACGGATCTCAGTTTTGTCAAAGATTTATGTTCTAAACATGGATCGGCGATATACGCGTCAGGCTGCGGCGACCGAAACTAGAGCTAGCCGAGTAACCGAAGCGGAAGTTTCTGATTTTTGTTTTATCCTAGCCGACAGCCGAGACGACAGGATCGACGGCAGAGAGGCATTCTAACCCGTCTAGTCTTTCTAGCCAGTTGAGCCAGCTAGCCAGAGCAGTCCAGCCGAGAGACCCACCGGAGTAGGAGCCGCCACCGAAACTTCCGACCGTCCGAGAAGGGTACAAGGTTAAATTATTGGTTGAACTAAATAAGTCCTGTCAGGCACGAGTAATATACTTTTATATTGTTTCATGCTAGTGTGTTTTCCGTTATTATTGATTTGGTTATTTTTCGAAAGAATCCAGCTCAGTAGGCCGGCTTTCATACAACTCGTATCAGGGCACTGCAGGGAGATTTACTTCCGGGTGTCTTGGTCTGTTAGATCGGTTTGAACTCATTGCAGCGGCTTGAATTTGGCAGTACAGGGAGCTATACTCCCGGGCATCAGATCCAAGTTGCAAAGCAGGTCCGTCCTCTGCACTTCGGGGAGCTTTACTCTCGGGTGCTTTATGAATAAAAGCTGCAGTCGTGTTCATTGAGCTGGATGTCGAGCAACGACAGACCGGTAGTAATTATTAACTAAAGCAATCCGTGATATCAGCTTGAACTTGGCACTACAAGGGGCTTTACTCCTGGGTATCATATGCAAGTTGAACTTATTGCAGCAGCTTGAGTCCGAATCCCCAATCTATCTATTTCTGAATATCTCGTGCCTGAAGGTAAATAGAAAATGTGCTTGTTTATGCTAAATGTGAATTCTTGCCGATCGTCTGGTTGCTGTTAACACTGCTCTTCGAAGACACATCATTCCTTGCTACATTTCAATAATAATAATGATAATAAGGGAAGTTTACCGGCGGGTGGAACTACTGTGGGTCCATCCACTGCTGTATTACCAAACTCCTCTCAGGCTCAAGGTCGTACCGATTCACATCTCTCTGCTACCAATATACTTTCTGGTTCAAGTTTGACCGCCAACTCTGTATGTATTTTAGTAGCTACCGCTTGTGTTAATATTTTGGATTGCGCAGGAAATTATCAACCGCTACGCTGCTTGCTTGATAGTGGCAGCATGAGTTCCTTTATTACACAACGAGCTGTTTCCAAATCAGGACTCCTCAAACAAAATTTTACTATTGAAATTAAGGGACTTGAAATCGTCGATTAGTAATGGTCGTGTTACTTTTGCCTGTAAACCGTACAATCAGAAATCTCCCGTTTTCAATACGGATGCTATTGTTTTAACTGACATTTGTGACGATTTGCCAAATTTAAAGGTCAATCACAAGAAATGGAAACATATTTCAAACTTAAAATTGGCTGACCCTCAGTTTTATATGCCTGGTAAGATTGACATACTTCTAGGTGCCAATATTTTTCCTAAAATCATCCTAAATGGGAAAATATCTGGAGAATCCAATGAACCTGAAGCCATCAATACTGTGTTTGGTTACATTTTAATGGGGAAAACTGAAAATTCACGACCTGCTTTAACTTCATCCTTCTTTTGCAATGCCACCGAGCCCTGTAATCTAGAGGATACGTTAAAAAATTTTTGGGAGGTCGAATCAGTTCCTCATTCAAAACAATCAAGTCCAAATGAAACTGCTTGTGAAGATATTTTCTTATAAAATCTTACCAGAGATGAAACAGGGCGCCATATCGTTGCTTTGCCTCTAAAAGATGAATCACCGCAATTTCCAGGTATTCGAGACCTTGCAGTCAACAGGTTTCTCTCTTTAGAACGCCGCCTCCTCAGAAGTCCTGATTTGCGCATGCAGTATTCTGCTTTTATGAGGGAATATCTCGAACTAAATCACATGGAGTTGGTTTCCAGTGATAATATACTCCCCACTTCCTATTACATACCCCACCACTGCGTTTTAAAGCCTGATAGTACGACTACAAAACTGCGGGTGGTTTTCAATGATGCTGCCAAGTCACAAAATCAGACCTCCCTCAATGATCACCTTTACACTGGTGAAAAATTACAACAAGATATAATTGCAATTTTTTTGCGTTTTCGAATGTTCCGCTATGTCCTGTGTTCAGATATCAAAATGATGTTCAGAATGATACTCATTACTCCATCCCATAGAGATTATCAGAGAATAATTTGAAGGTTCGATCCCAATCAACCCCTTCAAGATTATCGTCTTCGAGTTCTAACATATGGCATGAACTGCTCTCCTCACATCTCTCTTCGTGTTCTCAAGCAGCTAAGCATTGATGAAGGTAGCTCCTTTCCACTTGCCCCACGTGCTATAAGTTCTTGTTGTTACATAGACGACTTTGTGATATCCTCACCCTCTCATGCTGAAGCTCAACAACTTAAAGTCGAACTCATCGCTCTTATGCGGAAAGGAGGCTTTGAACTTCGAAAGTGGTCGAGTAATGATCCCACCCTGCTCTCGGATTTACCAGAATCCTATTTAGCAACCGGCTCTTTGTCTTTTACAGATGATTCAGAAAATTCTATGAACATTTTAGGACTGCTTTGGAATCCATCTGTAGACTGTTTTTCTTTCGATGTCAACCCGTTACGAGCTCGTAATTGTACGAAACGCATATTACTGTCAGAATTGGCTCGTATATATGACCCATTAGGTTTCCTTTCTTCAGTCACATTTTTCTGTAAACATCTCATTCAACAGCTGTGGCTAGCTGGTGCCAGCTGGGATGAGACCCCAAATAATGAAATTTCCCGCATATGGAATCAGTTCCAGGCTGAACTCTCTTCCTTGATAAACTTGAAAATTCCCCGATTATTCATGAATTCCACCCAGGATTGTGAGCTCCATGGGTTTGCTGATACGAGTGAAAAGGGATACGCATGTGTTTATTCGAGAAAAATAGCCAAATCAGTATCACTTTTGTTTGTGCAAAGTCAAAGTTGCCCCCACCAAAAAAATCACGATTCCTCGATTGGAATTGTGTGCAACCGTTTTGCTTGCAAAACTTATTACCTACGTGAAACTTATTCTTTCTGAAAGTTTAACATTGAAACGTATATGCTGTTGGTCTGATAAGCAAATCACTTTGCATTGGATCAAAGGTCATCCGCACAGATGGAAGACATTTGTATACAACCGTGTGTCATATATCAGGGAAAGGGTTAATCCCGAATTGTGGCGTTATGTTGATACCGCTAACAACCCCGCTGACATCGCATCTAGAGGCTTGCTTCCCTCCCATGTGATATCACACTCGCTTTGGTTTGATGGCCCCACTTTTCTTCGTGAAACCGAAGACTTGTGGCCACAATCTTCGTTTTCTGCCTTCACCACCTGACGAAGAGAAAACAACTGTCTGTCTTGCGTCAGCTACTGAAAATCTCGAAACTTTACTTATTGACCATTCCTCCCTCCACTCCCTGCAAAATGTTGTAGTTTATATGCTTCGTTTCATTCACAATGCTAGAAATCCCCATGCCAAATGGCTAGGCCCAATCCAGTACAGTGAGGGTCAGAACGCCCTTGTCCTCCTTGCGAAGTACACCCAGCTATCTCATTTCGACTCCGAAATTAATATTAAATGTTTCTCAAAACCACTCAGAAAATTGTGATGGAGATGGACTTCTCTGAGTGGGAGGTCGTTTGAAACATGCCTCAATCTCGTATGCCGCCAAGTTCCCTATTCTACTCCCACACAAGAGTCGACTCACTCTTCTCCTCATGAAGTATTTTCATGAAAAGTACTTTCACGCAGGTTTCCGCACTACTCATTTCTTGTTGGCTCAACAATTCAGGATATTATCTCCCAAAAGGGCTATTTATGCAGTACTTTCCAAGTGTATCCGCTGTTGGAAAACTAGTCCCAATAATTTTCAGCCACCAATGGCAAATTTACCCATGTCACGTATTTCTCAAGTCAAACTATTTTCGCATTCGGCAGTTGATTTTGGAGGTCCTTTTTTAATAACGTTTCACCGCCATCGTGGCATGAGAACAGTGAAAGCGTATCTTTGCGTTTTCGTGTGATTCACAACGAAAGCAGTTCACCTTGAACTCGCAAGTGACTTATCCACTGATGCCTTTCTGGCAGCTCTTCAACGGTTTATTGCTCGTCGTGGACGCATTTCCCATATCTACAGTGATTGTGGAACTAACTTTATCGGTGCTTAACACGAACTTCGACGTTTATTAGCTAATGCAGCCTCCCACGAAAATATAACTTTTCATCCTACCCCTGCTAGTGCACCCCACTTTAATGGTTTGGCAGAAGCAGGTGTAAAGTGTGTCAAATCCCATTTGACTCGAGTCATTGGGGCTCAAATTCTCACTTATGAGGAGTTCTATACGACGTTGACACTCATATAATCTATTTTGAATTCCCGCCCTCTTTCGCCCAAGAGTGCAGATGTTGAGGACCTAAATGCCCTCACTCCAAATAACTTCTTGAATATGGAGCCAGTTTCAGCTTTACCTCTGCCTGATTATGCTCGCTATTGGAATTCTTGTTCTTATTAAAACGGACAATTTACCACCAAGTAAGTGGCGTCTTGGACGAATTGCGGCATTACATTTAGGGGAAGATAAAATAGCTAGAGTAGCTACAGTAATTGTCAAGTTGTGTCCACTTCTCATCGAATGATTTTTTTTCTATTCTCTATGTTCATGTGGCGTTTCTATGTGGTAATATTTTTTTTCCTCTATTTTGGAAAAGGCCTGTCGTCTTTTCGCGGGGCAGTAATGTTGTGGAAAGGCTTTCACATTATTTTTATTTTTTAATTATTCTCATAACGTTGCTTCTGCTTCCCCCTGCATACCCTCAGATCGACTAAATGCCTTCTGCGGTGTGATGGGAAAAAAACTATCGCTTCGGAAAACCGCCGGCCGCACGAGTGACAGATATTAGAGTAGAAAATATAGAACGAAAAGGAGACACGCAATCCTTTTTTCGTGAGTGTTGTGCTGATGCTTTATATTTTTATGTTCGTAAACCTAAGATCACATCTGACAACCATCCAGATATCGGGGCCCTGACAACCATCTACTACCGGCACATTAGGTAGGTCGTTTTTGAGGGTATTTTATCAACCTAACGTGGAAATAACAGTCAAAACTTTGCCCATTCCGCAACAACGCCTATTTCCTTAGTACGTGCTGGAGTTATCGTAGGACCATATGATGAATACGTGTGAAACGGATATGACTGGTATTAATATAGTCTCTCTGTCTGCATTGATATGATCGGCAGTACTGTGAAACTATTTGCAAATAGTCACATATTTTGATTAATATTTGCTAGTCGTCACAGATATGCATTGCAAAGTGTCTTCTTGTAGAAAAAACTTTGTCAGATGTTGGGCAGAAGTGATTCAGCTGTTGGATTTTTTTCTGTTCTACTAATATATGTAAAATATTCTTAGAACTGAGTTTAAGATAGTTGAATTACACATTTTTCATTTTTACTGAAATTCAATCGCCGACTATATTTGAAGATATCTCAATAAAAGATGTGATCGATGATAAATTCATTATTGGAAGTAATATAGTATAATGTAGATATTCAAGCACTTGCTCATCCATTGGAAGCCTTATCCATTCAAACTAATGATATAATCCAATTCGTAACTAAATGTATCCTTATCATTGAATTAACTTTTACTCTACTCGTGGAATATGGAATAGAGTTTATCATTGAATGAATGGGTATCCCTTTCATATTATGATAGTGTTTTCTCTGTGTTCTTGAAAGTCTTCCAAAAATTGCTTTACACCGCCTCATAGCTTCACAGAATAACGATCCAAAATATAACTGGATGGGTCAGTCGAGAGAATATCTTATCTATGCTGGATACAATGGAGATTGGGGACTGGTTGATGGAGCTCTTCCTGAAATGAAAAGAAAATCACTTCCAGAGACTTTCAGGAATAGACTCATACAAAAAGATCGCAATCTTATACGCAGTTAACCATAATACCCGGTAGTCAAAAACATCTGAACCTTAACTTACCTTTTCATATAACCCGCATACTAGCCAAGCTTCCTTTGAACAATATTCACTTCATCGACTTCAACTTTAGAGGCTACTCATACAAAATAAATCCAAATCCTGCCCGAAACGATTTTCCATTTCTTATTTGATTGCTCAATTTACACTACTTTAAAATCGATATTAACTGAATTTCTTGTTTTATTTTCCCTTGATCTAGTTGCTTATCATTTGCCTATACGTGTTCATACATAAGCGATACTGAAATCCATCTTATTGGTATTAATATTGATTAACACTGTTGATAACATATCGTGTACTTTTCCGAGATGCTTACGACGCCGCAATTGGCGTCCTTCTACTATTTGGGAATGAGAGAATTCTCAATGAAAATCTTTTCTCAGAATAAATGAGTGATCTTGTTCTCGAAAACTCGGTGGTATATTTTGCCATTTCGTATAAATCGGTTTTATTGTGAATAAAATTATTTTTTAATTTGCTTTCTCGTTTATCTGCACATGTTGCAAGTGCATTTTGACACACTTCTAGTCGTCCGAATAACTTCAAATTTGGCGGGTGTTCATGATTCCGGTGACAATACAGTACGGAATTTTTGAATAAAAATAAAACAAAGTGGCGGCCTCAAGATGGTGGAAGAGATTTGTGAATATGATCCGATTCTATTCAAATTTGATATGTGGGGGTTTTCGGAGTCGGAGAACATGATTTTTTTCTCGAAATCAATAAATTTAAGATAGCGGACAAAATTTGTGAATATAATCTGATCCTTTTGAAAACTGTTGTGTGTATGAGGTTTTCGAGTTCACAGATCAAGAATATTCGATCAAAATTAATAAATTTGATATGGTGGACCAAGTTTGTAAATATGATCCGATCGCTTTTAAAATTGATAGTTGAGGGTTTTCAGGGTGGAAGAATTATGAATTTTCTGTAAAAATAAGTCAGATATATTCAAGATGACGGACGAGATTTATAAATATTATCCGATCTTTTACAAAATTGGTTAAAATTTGAAACAATTGAGGTGAATAAAAGGCAACCCCTAAGGCAGCAGACATATATTTCACCTTGAGCAACAGTGACGCAGCCAGTATTTCAGTTTGGAGGGGGGGCTAAACATACAATTTATCAGTTACTAGAGCTTTTTGATTTTTTTTTCGTCAGCCAAATAATATGAATAACATAGTGATTTGATGGCTTGGAGGGGGGGGGCTGTGGCCCTTAAGCCCCCCTGGCTGCGCTAATGTTGAGCAACACGATATAATTTTTGTGTTGAATAAATATAAATTGAAAAGGTGTAAACTTATAACACCATTCGAAGGAAGAAATATTACAATAAATTACGTTCTCTGGTATACTAAGAAACAGTTTTGTAGGCCAAATCCCGGATATACGCGACAAAGACAGCAATCGAATATCATTGAATTGTTTTCCTTTATTCGGACAAGGAATACCAGTTATTTCAGTTATTTAACGAGGTGTATTTTGTCTTGAATTAGTTGGTGGTACTGGGGGATAGTACCAAGTAATTTTTATACTTGTATATGTAGTGTTGTTCTTGAATGGATAGAATTGTTTTATACCATGACAATGTATTTTTTTCACTTGTGAAATAGGAAAGCATTTGATCGTTTAGATTAACTCAACTTCATTCATTATATTTATGTACGGGTAAAGGTTAATTTTTTTCTCTACCCGTCTATTTTCTGTTTTCACTATTTCATTCTAAAATTCACGGATAGATATAGTATACCTTGCACTTGTCTTTCCATTGTTCCATCTGTTCTGAAATATATCATCTAGATAATTTCTTACTTGCCTAGCATAATGTGGAGGAGCTCCGTCTTGTTGGAACCATATTGTATTGTGTACATTGCCGTTTTCTCCGGGATGAAGACGTGCTAATGGTGGAATAACATCATTCCTCATAAGACTCAAGTAACGGTCTCCACTCAGTGTACCATAAATGAAAAATGGTCCTATTAACTTGTCGCCAATAATACCTGTCCAAACATTAACTTTTTGGCGATATTGTGTGTGAGCCGTTTGGGTCCAACATGAATTTTCGAATGACCAGTACCTACAATTCTGACGATTGACTGTTCCATTCAAGCAAAACGTAGCCTCATCCGAAAAAAGAATATTATTTATGAACTGATTGTCATTTTGTGTCTTTTCCATAATAGTCTCACAAAACTGTAGCCTTCTGTCTGGGTCATCTTCGTTTAGTTATTGGATAAGTTTAACTTTATAAGCTTTAAGTTTAGCTGCTTTCAGTATTCGTATAACTGACGTCTTGCTGACTTGATTGTCCTGAGCTAATTGAGTTGAAGAAATATTTGGATTATCAAGGGTCGATATAACGACATCAAGTGCTTTGTTATCATCCGTTGCCGATTTAGGACGTCCACATTTGGAGACGTTTCTGACAGTTGCAGAAGTTTCAAACTTTCTAACAATTTTTGAAACGGTACTTCTAGAAGTGTTTTCATCGGGATGAACGTTATTGAATAAGTCAGCAACCGATTCATGCGATCTCTTTCTATCACCACATCCAACCATCATCAAAATTTCAATTCTCCTTTTCTCAGCTAATTGCAATATAATCTTAATTTTTGTCAAACTCTGTCAAACTCGAAGAATAAACTGTCGAACGATTAGGTGTATCCATGACAATGGATTCCAGGTATTTGTCACCCAATTATGGTGAAGGGCAAATTTGATAAATTATTCAAATGAATATCATTTGAATTTGTGTAGGGAAACCCTAAAATAATCTGTTGTGTCACTGAAGTGTCTATTGAGGAAAAATTAAGGATTAGGGATTATTTTGGAACAAAATTTTTGTAGAAAAATAACTAGAATTTTTCTTCGAAAAATAAGCATCTGGGAAACTTATACCTACGTACGCCACTGTCTGAATCAAATTGCTATATCGCTCAAAAGATCAACTATATTCCCTGATTGAGAAAAATTTTGAACAAATTAAGCAATAGGTGGGTGAATAACATGGTGGACACAAAAATACAAAACACAGTGTACCTATGGAGATAAATAAAAAAATATTAGTACCACTAAATAGAGAAAAAAACAACCTTTTTTGCGATACTAAACATGACATATGGTTCCATTAAAAAAAATTTCGATGACGTCACTCCTCCACCACCGGCACACCAACAAAATATTTTTTATCCAAACTTTTTTTCGATTAAACTCATATTGACTGAGAAAAATGGGCGGGTCCATACATATGACTAACTCTGTATATATATATATATATAAATATGTATCTATACCAAGAGGTTCCTATCAGTCTAATGCGAAAATAACGAAAGATACGAAGCAGAAATACTTGTGAAATTTAGCGGCACTTCCAATAGATAATTAACGCATGAATAGTTCACCCAAGTCACTATAACAACTGTATTCATCGCAAATGATATGACCTCTTGAATGAGTTTTCTCAACGACAGCTACTCTTTCACTCCTTGATAATCAGTACGAGGCTAGGAACCTATAGGGAGTTACTAATTGTTTTATAATTTTCAGTCTGTAAAAAACGAGGTTTGAAAAATAATATCTCAATAATCATTGAATTCTTTATGGGCATTCATGAAATCCGCCATCTTGTTGAATTTTTACAAGAAATCGACAATTTCCTAATAAATTCATAATATCCAACTCCGAAAACCCTTACATACCAATTCCGAATAGAATCTGAATATATTGACAAATCTAATACCTACCCCATTTATTTTGAGAAAAAAATCATAATCTTCGACCTCGCAACCACCACATACCAATTTTGAATAGACTTGAACCGCATGTTCACAAACCTCGCCCGGTTTCTTCATCCTCTGAATTGTAACAATGAATTCGCTATATCTGACCCCGAAAACTCCCACATACCAGTTTTGAACAGAGTCGGATCATATTCCCAAATATCGTCCACCATCATGAATCCCTGAATTGTAACAATAAACAAATGATATACGACTCCGAAAACCTCCACATTCCAATTTTGAATCGTTCCATATCGATAAACATCATCCGCCGTGAATCCCTGAATTTTAACAATAAATTCATAATAGGCGACCCCGAAAACACCCACAATCCACATACTAATTTCGAATATAATCGGACCATATCCACAAATTTCGTCCGCAATCTTGAATTTTTGAACTTTGTCAGATAATTCATATCCGACCCCGAAAACGCAGTCATACGAATTCTGAATAGAATCGGACCATATTGACATATCTTGCTCGCCATCTTGAATTCCAGAATTTTCACAAAAAAAATCATAATCTACTACCTCACAAACCCCTAGATACCATTTTTAATAGAATCGGACCATATTAAAAAATCTCGTTCGCCATCTTGAATCCGCCATTTTTTTTTCAACAGAATTTTCATAATGCATTGCCACCGGAATTAGAACACCCCGCCAAATTTAATTTATTCGGACAACTAGGAGTGGGTCAAAATGCACTTGAAAAATGTGCAGACAAAAATGAATCAAGTCAACAAAAACGTGAGTAGAGTACAAATGAGAGCGCTTTGGGAGGAGGGCCTATACAAATGAGACCGCTTTGGGAGGGAGCTCTATAGAAATGAGACCGCTTTGGGAGGGACGAGTCAGCAAATAATTGTTAGATACCAAATTACGTTTCATGGAATTCGATGACGTCACGTTTCCCGTTGCAAACTTGTATGAACAATATTGCATACTAATTCTGGAGTACGGTACTCCGAGAGTTTATTCTTCGGATAATTTTTTGAAAATAATCATTTTGGATGGATTCAAAGGATTATCGGATAATACAGGGTGAACAGGAAATCAAGTAAATTAGAATTGTGACATGTAGGTATTCGAAAAAACAAAGGGGAAATGGTATACAGGGTGAACTGAAATCAAGCAAATTGAGAATAGGCACAGTGAATAGAAAGGTATATGGAAAATACGTATGTCGAGGCTTAATAATTATAGAAACTGCGGATAATACAGGGTGAACAGAAAATCAAGTAAATTGGAATTGTGACATGTAGGTATTCGAAAAAAATAATAATTTAATACGTGACTAGGGCTAACATGATGAAAATGAAAGCAAAGGGGATATGGTATACAGGGTGAACTGAAATCAAGCAAATTGAGAATAGGCACAGTGAATAGAAAGGTATATGAAAAATACGTATGTCGAGGCTTAATAATTATAGAAACTGCTAACGGGACGTATACTGGGTGAATTAAAAATCGGACACAGCAACACATATTAGTGACCTAGTTCAAGATCAATATGTGCACGTGTCACATATCATATTTCCTAAAATTCGATAATGCAATATTTCTTGTTATAGATGTAGACAGCTCAGCAAAATTCAATACGGATTCAACGACCTCTCTCAAGGTCAATGAGTGCACGTGCCGGATATCATTTTTCGTGGAATTCGATAACATCCGGTTGCATGTCTAGACCGATCAGCGAAATTTGTTACGGGTTCAGTGATCTAGTTCAAGATCAATATGTGCACGTGTCACATATCAGATTACCTGGAATTTGATAACATACAGTTACATGTCTAGACAGATGAGTGAAATTCATTATGGGTTCAGGGACTCCTTTCGAAGTCAATAAGTGCAAGTGTCAGATATCAGACTAACCGGAATTTGCTGACGTCATTCTTCAATAGTTTAATAGGTACACGTGCTAGGAATCGTATTACCTGGAATTCGGTGACGTCATATGTCCTGTTACAGGTTTAGGCGGAAGGAAAACACGAACACATGACTATAGGTTCACAGAAACACATAAACACACAAATACGCGAGCACATGAGCACACGAACACATGAGCACAACAACACAGAATACAGAAAGTCACGAACACATGACTATAGGATCAGGAACACACACGTACACGCACATAGATGAACTCAGCAACACACGAACACATGAATAGAGGAACACACCAACACATTACCACACGTACACGAGCATAGCAACACGCGAACACAGGAACACACCAACACATGAAGTCATGAACACACAAACATACAAATACATAAACATGAACACACAAGTACGGAAGGTGTGGATATCTTTTGCTTTCCGTGGCCATATTCAGTTAGCAGTATTTAGATCTGGAATCCAAGGCGATCTGTGCCTATATGTGGTTCTTCGTGGTTAGCAGTGCCTAGCAGATGGGGATCTGTAACTTTCTGTGACTATCTCTAAATATATGTGGCTACCTGTGCCATGTAGCTGGGTGGTTGAGACTTTCGCGTTCAAAACCATTGACTGCTGGTCGACTAGGTTCGAATCCTAGCGAGTACAGATTTCTATCTGATGGCCGGAGAAAGTGTTGGGAATCGCACGTTAACCGGTAAGACCTCGTTAATCCTTGGCTTGCACAAGTTTCGACTTTTGAGGGCTGCCGCTCGTAAGGGGGGCGACAGCTGGTTAACGGAAAAAACAATTTTAAAATCTGTGGTTATTTGTAAAAATCAATCAATGCAAATTGTATTGATTGAGAGAATTTTGACTTCATGGTCTGATTTGTAGATGCCGTTTGCACTGTAACGTTTCTGGAATTTCTTGGATTTCAGTGACATCATTGTCCTCGAACCATGTCACTACTACTATTGACAAAAATATGTACATGGAGTAAAAATGAGTTACACCCAGTCTAAATTTGACTTGTCAAGCGAATATTTTTGCAAAGAAAAATCAGAAGTAGTATTGAGTGAAAAAAAAATCCATTTAAATAAAGTTAAAAATAAATTTATTTTGAATTTTAAAATAATTTGAATCCCACCCCATGTATTATTGAAATTGTCGAAAATAAGGACGATCGAGTGATTTTTACATGATATAAGTGGCGATGTGTTGCAAAATGCTGTAGATTTACTTCAGCAAGGGGTGAACGGTGAATCACAATAGCGAAATGATAAGTTGAACTCTGGAATTCATCCATCTTCACCCAGAAGTTTACCAGAGCTGCATTTTCTTATAGGTCGTGAACAAGAGCTTGGTTATTGATAAAAGTCATATTAAAAAGTATTATATGTTCACAGGAAGATTTTCACATAAGTATTCAAGAAATTATGCAGCAGCCGATTAACTGAAACTTTGAAAATATCAGTGCCAGTGTATTTTTGATTCAAGACATAAACAAATCATCATACGAAATATTTTCTTATACTCACGGCATACAATTATTGCACAGAGCTAACCATTTGATGTGGAGTTTTTTTAACCAGAAATACATCAAGGTTTTTCGATTTTTAAAATTCTTTCTCCTAAAATTCACCTTGTGTGTGTACATTATCATCTTTTAGAAATAATATTACAGGACTCAACTGGTTTGAGGAGGCTATAAGCGTCTTTGACTGAATACTTGTCATCGCATTTTTCATAATTTCGAACAAGTAAATATCTTTGGGTTTCATACCGATTGTCACATTTTTAGATCCTTTGTAGGCTGAATTGTTTCCGCCTATTATTTCTTTTCCCCAAATCTTCCTCACTTTCAGCTATAACTGGCTCGCACTAAACATTTCGAACAAGCAAAAATCTTTGGGTTTCATACCGATTGTCCCATTTTTAGATCACTTTGTAGGCTGAATTGTTTCCGCGTACTATTTCTTTTCCCCAAATCTTCCTCACTTTCAGCAATAACAGGCTCGCACTAAACATATTTGGGAAATACGTTAATAAAAACCAAAATGTACTTCTATTCTTTGATAGTTTTTGAGTAGGAAGTCATTTTAACCAAATCAGCTAGAACCTTCGATGATAACACACATTCCTTTGAAGTGCCTTCACGAATTTCTATGAAACTTTGCGTGGTTTTACAGCTATGTAGCCTGACACATATATGCAAATGGTTGGGAAAACTAAAGTACTCAGCTCGGTTTCAATGAAACTACAGAGAGTGGAATAACTGAAATTATTTCAAACATTAGGAATTGAAGGAATGGAATTGTCTAACAGATAATTATGCCAATAAATAGTCAAACTACATGATAAAACAATTTTCGTCATGGAAATGCCATTAAACAAGAATTCATTGAAGTATTAGGTAATGATAATCCAACCCCAAAACCGAACACGTACCTATATAGTTTACATCAAGAACATTTACGTCTCATAATCTCAGATTTTCCATCAGTTATATCTCTGAACCGTAAGTGAAGATTTCTCTGATTCTTCATTCTAGGTACCAGTTATTTTGTCTTCGAAGGCGCGGTATACCAGAACTTGAGTATTTGGGTCGATCATAATAAAATTACTTGAAATGAATTGAACTTCAAGCACCTTTCGTCTTTCATTATGACACCAGAGTTCCTGCAGGGGGTACAGCTGAGAAGATTCATTTTGTGAGGGTAATTGTGACCTTGGAAGGTATTTAACACTTACTCTAAAGGGTTGAGTGATTCGTATTCGAAAGACACCAAACATTTCGAAATTATTAATTTTAATTTCAATTTCCAAAAGAAAAATTGTGGAAAGCTGGATTAATTTGCAGTGGAAAAATTAATACAGTCCAATGCCACATTTGTAAAATTTAGAAATTTCAGTAGAAGCCTGAAAATGATCCTTTACTCGATATTTCAAATGGGCACCATTTAACAGGTTTTTCCAAAATAAAAGCATATTTGTAAAAAGAACGAGAGTCCCTATATATCCGAGTCTGATTAATTTGGAAATCAATGATTTTTTTTCATAATCGCTTACCCAAGTAATAATAAAGTGTCTTTAGTAAAGGCGGAGTTCAGTCTGTGACTGCTCTTATACTCAACATGCCCCTGACGCTTTCAGATCTCAACGGAAAGTTGACGTTTTCCAAGAAATGTGCCATTTCGTGAAAGTAATCTCGCTCTAGATCTTGATCAAACTGACCCAGGCTCGATCTTGACTGGAGTTCCTTTTTTCTTAGGCATGAGTAATTTTTATTTTATATATTAAGGATAGCTTTTGGCTGTGTCATAAGTAATGTTATGTGCATATATTGAATGAGGTATCGAGCGTTTATTTGTCAAAGATATGTATTTGTAATTGTGTTCATTTTGAGAAAAAGCGTCATTGCCGCTCTCCAAAGATACTACTACTTCTACTAGATTTTACATAGACAGAGACGATTGTTTGTTATGTTTTCATCATGGTCTTTTGAAGTTAGACAATGGCCTCCTGAAGAATATATGTGGAGTCAACAGAAAATTTTCTGTAGCAAGTGTGTACTTTTTCTCTTATCCAACTAAAATAGTGAAGTGAAATGGGCTGGTCGGTAACTTGTCTACAATTTTCCGGAGAAGTGAGCGATTTCGTGGACGAGATATCACCGAAAGCCGGTATCACCAACCCAAAAACTACTTTCTACATCTACAGAGTTGATATGTTAATAGTGAGTGTCATATAAGCATCTATATTCACCTACATAATATGAATGTATAATTGGCTTATGACTATGATGTAAATAGAATACGAGGACAGCTCTTTGATCGACTAAAAATACATAACCAATGCTGCTCTGTTTCCTATACCAAGGAAAAAATCATACAAACAACTGATAAACTACCATAAAGGACGGAAAAACATATGGAAATGATAGTCAATTCTCAAACAGTAGACGTCTCGATGTCCCAAGTAAGCAAACTACTAGTTTCATAGTTGCTCCATTTTACATTTTTATTGAAGTACTGAGTACTCCAAAGTCATTGACGTACCAAGTCTGGAGGAAATTATGCCATTTTGAGATTGAAAATTATTTCATTTTCGTTACCTCAGCATACAAAAATGTATTCGATTTATATTTGTGAACGGTCAATTTTCCCAAAAGGCATTTGAAAAATGATTGCAATTATTTTCAATACCAGTCGCAGCATATAGCTAGGTCTGTAAGTACAAATGTCTTACTTTTTTGTTCGAGAACAGCACCTATAGATGATTTAATTTTCTTATGAACAAATCATTGAACTCGATATTACCATCAAAAGTATGTAAAAAATCACGTATCAAAAGGAAACTATTCGTAGAAAATTTTATATTTTGAATATTTTCAGACTATTTGACCAATGGTTTAGCCATAATCTAGTAACGGCAAGGAATATAATGTTATATTTGGCTATCAAAAACCATTAAATCGACGCAGCCTTCTTGAAACTGAGGAATATTTCCTTTATTCTTTCCAGAAATGAAAATTATGTACCTGTAAAATTCCATCTCAATCAGATGAATAGTTTTTTCGTGAAAGAGTAACAGACAGACATGTAGACATATAGCAGATTTTATAATAACTACATGTGACGGTGAATTCTGAAGCTAATGGGCCAGAAATATTTCCAGGAAATAATAAAATATTAGTTTTCTTCATGAATACTCGAATTGATTAATCTCAAAAGATTATGTCTATAGAGGCGAGGTATAACTTTTATTATTTATCGTAACACTGATAATTGATTATTCATGGCAGTGAATTTGCTATATGAACTCTACGTGAACCCGACAAACCCAATAAGTTCACTCAGACATTGCCTCTGGATTCACAAGAATGCATGATTCTTGGTAATTAGGCCTTACACTCGGTTGGAGAAAGGCATTTATTCAGTTCATATAAGGTCTGAATTGTTCAGAAACTTGACCACTAATCACCTAAAAACTTATCTCAACTTTTCCAATACACCAGTGAATTTTCTTGATTCTAATTTTCGAGCCTTTTTTAAATTTCAATGATATTCCAAGAGTGTTTTCCCGAATTTATAGATGTACCTAATATTTTATAAGTTATGTAGAATTCCCTTTATACATCTGTTTCTCATGTATTTTCTACAACCGATGAGCCTCTGTATACGTCTATAGTATATGTTACCTCCTTCATTACTTCCCTAGCCTAAAAATGTTTTAATTTTTTTCAATTCTCCGCACAATTTCAATTCATTTCATATCAGTTCACCTAGTATATTTCTTATGAGTGTTTTTTGTATTACACCTCGATCTCACAAGTCAGAAAAATTCACACAAATCTACTTGAGAAACTACCCTGAAGGAACATTTAGAAATGAAAGACAAATTTCGAACGATTAACGAATCGATGTAATACACAAACACACGTTCAGTTTGATATTTGCTCAATCATTTTTATTTCTCATGAAGGCACTGAGCAGTCCATAGCCATTAAAACAGCCAGTCAAACAGGGGAAATAATGCTATTTTGACAGTGAAAATAATTTTGCACTTTGTGGGATAGTGTGGAGAGAAGGGTAATACGACTTTTTCGAAAAAAAAAAAAAAATTCTTTTCATTTAGTGAAAATAGTTTTCTTAGTAATTATTATTATGTCATTTTCATATCCTAAAATACTAAAAATCTGTTCGATTTGTTTCATCAATAAGCCACATTGAATTTCGATTGATTTTTTATGTGAATAAACACAGGAAATGAAGAAGGTAATCTGAATATATCGTACGTAGACCTCCAGACATGGTGTCGCCGCATAGGATACAGTTTCATTTCCGATCGCGTATTTTTGCAATAATAATTATTTACCGAAAATGCAATTCTAATGAGAATTAATTTCGCGCGAAATTTAAAAAAGGCTCGAAAATTAGAATCAAGAAAATTCACTGGTGTATTGGAAAAGTTGAGATAAGTTTTTAGGTGATTAGTGGCCAAGTTTCTGAACAATTCAGACCTTATTTAAACTGAATAAATGCCTTTCTCCAACCGAGTGTAAGGCCTAATTACCAAGAATCATGCATTCTTGTGAATCCAGAGGCAATGTCTGAGTGAACTTATTGGGTTTGTCGGGTTCACGTAGAGTTCATATAGCAAATTCACTGCCATGAATAATCAATTATCAGTGTTACGATAAATAATAAAAGTTATACCTCGCCTCTATAGACATAATCTTTTGAGATTAATCAATTCGAGTATTCATGAAGAAAACTAATATTTTATTATTTCCTGGAAATATTTCTGGCCCATTAGCTTCAGAATTCACCGCCACATGTAGTTATTATAAAATCTGCTATATGTCTACATGTCTGTCTGTTACTCTTTCACGAAAAAACTATTCATCTGATTGAGATGGAATTTTACAGGTACATAATTTTCATTTCTGGAAAGAATAAAGGAAATATTCCTCAGTTTCAAGAAGGCTGCGTCGATTTAATGGTTTTTGATAGCCAAATATAACATTATATTCCTTGCCGTTACTAGATTATGGTTAAACCATTGGTCAAATAGTCTGAAAATATTCAAAATATAAAATTTTCTACGAATAGTTTCCTTTTGATACGTGATTTTTTACATACTTTTGATGGTAATATCGAGTTCAATGATTTGTTCATAAGAAAATTAAATCATCTATAGGTGCTGTTCTCGAACAAAAAAGTAAGACATTTGTACTTACAGGCCTAGCTATATGCTGCGACTGGTATTGAAAATAATTGCAATCATTTTTCAAATGCCTTTTGGGAAAATTGACCGTTCACAAATATAAATCGAATACATTTTTGTATGCTGAGGTAACGAAAATGAAATAATTTTCAATCTCAAAATGTCATAATTTCCTCCAGACTTGGTACGTCAATGACTTTGGAGTACTCAGTACTTCAATAAAAATGTAAAATGGAGCAACTATGAAACTAGTAGTTTGCTTACTTGGGACATCGAGACGTCTACTGTTTGAGAATTGACTATCATTTCCATATGTTTTTCCGTCCTTTATGGTAGTTTATCAGTAGTTTGTATGATTTTTTCCTTGGTATAGGAAACAGAGCAGCATTGGTTATGTATTTTTAGTCGATCAAAGAGCTGTCCTCGTATTCTATTTACATCATATTCATAAGCCAATTATACATTCATATTATGTAGGTGAATATAGATGCTTATATGACACTCACTATTAACATATCAACTCTGTAGATGTAGAAAGTAGTTTTTGGGTTGGTGATACCGGCTTTCGGTGATATCTCGTCCACGAAATCGCTCACTTCTCCGGAAAATTGTAGACAAGTTACCGACCAGCCCATTTCACTTCACTATTTTAGTTGGATACGAGAAAAAGTACACACTTGCTACAGAAAATTTTCTGTTGACTCCACATATATTCTTCAGGAGGCCATTGTCTAACTTCAAAAGACCATGATGAAAACATAACAAACAATCGTCTCTGTCTATGTAAAATCTAGTAGAAGTAGTAGTATCTTTGGAGAGCGGCAATGACGCTTTTTCTCAAAATGAACACAATTACAAATACATATCTTTGACAAATAAACGCTCGATACCTCATTCAATATATGCACATAACATTACTTATGACACAGCCAAAAGCTATCCTTAATATATAATATAAAAATTACTCATGCCTAAGAAAAAAGGAACTCCAGCCAAGATCGAGCCTGGGTCAGTTTGATCAAGATCTAGAGCGAGATTACTTTCACGAAATGGCACATTTCTTGGAAAACGTCAACTTTCCGTTGAGATCTGAAAGCGTCAGGGGCATGTTGAGTATAAGAGCAGTCACAGACTGAACTCCGCCTTTACTAAAGACACGTTATTATTACTTGGGTAAGCGATTATGAAAAAAAATCATTGATTTCCAAATTAATCAGACTCGGATATATAGGGACTCTCGTTCTTTTTACAAATATGCTTTTATTTTGGAAAAACCTGTAAAATGGTGCCCATTTGAAATATCGAGTAAAGGATCATTTTCAAGCTTCTACTGAAATTTCTAACTTTCCACAATTTTTCTTTTGGAAATTGAAATTAAAATTAATAATTTCGAAATGTTTGGTGTCTTTCGAATACGAATCACTCAACCCTTTAGAGTAAGTGTTAAATACCTTCCAAGGTCACAATTACCCTCACAAAATGAATCTTCTCAGCTGTACCCCCTGCAGGAACTCTAGTGTCATAATGAAAGACGAAAGGTGCTTGAAGTTCAATTCATTTCAAGTAATTTTATTATAATCGACCCAAATACTCAAGTTCTGGTATACAGCGCCTTCGAAGACAAAATAACTGGTACCTAGAATAAAGAATCAGAGAAATCTTCACTTACGGTTCAGAGATATAACTGATGGAAAATCTGAGATTATGAGACGTAAATGTTCTTGATGTAAACTATATAGGTACGTGTTCGGTTTTGGGGTTGGATTATCATTACCTAATACTTCAATGAATTCTTGTTTAATGGCATTTCCATGACGAAAATTGTTTTATCATGTAGTTTGACTATTTATTGGCATAATTATCTGTTAGACAATTCCATTCCTTCAATTCCTAATGTTTGAAATAATTTCAGTTATTCCACTCTCTGTAGTTTCATTGAAACCGAGCTGACTACTTTAGTTTTCCCAACCATTTGCATATATGTGTCAGGCTACATAGCTGTAAAACCACGCAAAGTTTCATAGAAATTCGTGAAGGCACTTCAAAGGAATGTGTGTTATCATCGAAGGTTCTAGCTGATTTGGTTAAAATGACTTGCTACTCAAAAACTATCAAAGAATAGAAGTACATTTTGGTTTTTATTAACGTATTTCCCAAATATGTTTAGTGCGAGCCTGTTATAGCTGAAAGTGAGGAAGATTTGGGGAAAAGAAATAGTACGCGGAAACAATTCAGCCTACAAAGTGATCTAAAAATGGGACAATCGGTATGAAACCCAAAGATTTTTGCTTGTTCGAAATGTTTAGTGCGAGCCAGTTATAGCTGAAAGTGAGGAAGATTTGGGGAAAAGAAATAATAGGCGGAAACAATTCAGCCTACAAAGGATCTAAAAATGTGACAATCGGTATGAAACCCAAAGATATTTGCTTGTTCGAAATTATGAAAAATGCGATGACAAGTATTCAGTCAAAGACGCTTATAGCCTCCTCAAACCAGTTGAGTCCTGTAATATTATTTCTAAAAGATGATAATGTACACACACAAGGTGAATTTTAGGAGAAAGAATTTTAAAAATCGAAAAACCTTGATGTATTTCTGGTTGAAAAAACTCCACATCAAATGGTTAGCTCTGTGCAATAATTGTATGCCGTGAGTATAAGAAAATATTTCGTATGATGATTTGTTTATGTCTTGAATCAAAAATACGCTGGCACTGATATTTTCAAAGTTTCAGTTAATCGGCTCTCCAAGCGAATTGTATCGATTGCTGCATAATTTCTTGAATACTTATGTGAAAATCTTCCTGTGAACATATAATACTTTTTAATATGACTTTTATCGATAACCAAGCTCTTGTTCACGACCTATAAGAAAATGCAGCTCTGGTAAACTTCTGGGTGAAGATGGATGAATTCCAGAGTTCAACTTATCATTTCGCTATTGTGATTCACCGTTCACCCCTTGCTGAAGTAAATCTACAGCATTTTGCAACACATCGCCACTTATATCATGTAAAAATCACTCGATCGTCCTTATTTTCGACAATTTCAATAATACATGGGGTGGGATTCAAATTATTTTAAAATTCAAAATAAATTTATTTTTAACTTTATTTAAATGGATTTTTTTTTCACTCAATACTACTTCTGATTTTTCTTTGCAAAAATATTCGCTTGACAAGTCAAATTTAGACTGGGTGTAACTCATTTTTACTCCATGTACATATTTTTGTCAATAGTAGTAGTGACATGGTTCGAGGACAATGATGTCACTGAAATCCAAGAAATTCCAGAAACGTTACAGTGCAAACGGCATCTACAAATCAGACCATGAAGTCAAAATTCTCTCAATCAATACAATTTGCATTGATTGATTTTTACAAATAACCACAGGTTTTAAAATTGTTTTTCCGTTAACCAGCTGTCGCCCCCCTTACGAGCGGCAGCCCTCAAAAGTCGAAACTTGTGCAAGCCAAGGATTAACGAGGTCTTACCGGTTAACGTGCGATTCCCAACACTTTCTCCGGCCATCAGATAGAAATCTGTACTCGCTAGGATTCGAACCTAGTCGACCAGCAGTCAATGGTTTTGAACGCGAAAGTCTCAACCACCGAGCTACATGGCACAGGTAGCCACATATATTTAGAGATAGTCACAGAAAGTTACAGATCCCCATCTGCTAGGCACTGCTAACCACGAAGAACCACATATAGGCACAGATCGCCTTGGATTCCAGATCTAAATACTGCTAACTGAATATGGCCACGGAAAGCAAAAGATATCCACACCTTCCGTACTTATGTGTTCATGTTTATGTATTTGTATGTTTGTGTGTTCATGACTTCATGTGTTGGTGTGTTCCTGTGTTCGCGTGTTGCTATGCTCGTGTACGTGTGGTAATGTGTTGGTGTGTTCCTCTATTCATGTGTTCGTGTGTTGCTGAGTTCATCTATGTGCGTGTACGTGTGTGTTCCTGATCCTATAGTCATGTGTTCGTGACTTTCTGTATTCTGTGTTGTTGTGCTCATGTGTTCGTGTGCTCATGTGCTCGCGTATTTGTGTGTTTATGTGTTTCTGTGAACCTATAGTCATGTGTTCGTGTTTTCCTTCCGCCTAAACCTGTAACAGGACATATGACGTCACCGAATTCCAGGTAATACGATTCCTAGCACGTGTACCTATTAAACTATTGAAGAATGACGTCAGCAAATTCCGGTTAGTCTGATATCTGACACGTGCACTTATTGACTTCGAAAGGAGTCCCTGAACCCATAATGAATTTCACTCATCTGTCTAGACATGTAACTGTATGTTATCAAATTCCAGGTAATCTGATATGTGACACGTGCACATATTGATCTTGAACTAGATCACTGAACCCGTAACAAATTTCGCTGATCGGTCTAGACATGCAACCGGATGTTATCGAATTCCACGAAAAATGATATCCGGCACGTGCACTCATTGACCTTGAGAGAGGTCGTTGAATCCGTATTGAATTTTGCTGAGCTGTCTACATCTATAACAAGAAATATTGCATTATCGAATTTTAGGAAATATGATATGTGACACGTGCACATATTGATCTTGAACTAGGTCACTAATGTGTGTTGCTGTGTCCGATTTTTAATTCACCCAGTATACGTCCCGTTAGCAGTTTCTATAATTATTAAGCCTCGACATACGTATTTTTCATATACCTTTCTATTCACTGTGCCTATTCTCAATTTGCTTGATTTCAGTTCACCCTGTATACCATATCCCCTTTGCTTTCATTTTCATCATGTTAGCCCTAGTCACGTATTAAATTATTATTTTTTTCGAATACCTACATGTCACAATTCCAATTTACTTGATTTTCTGTTCACCCTGTATTATCCGCAGTTTCTATAATTATTAAGCCTCGACATACGTATTTTCCATATACCTTTCTATTTACTGTGCCTTTATCAATTTGCTTGATTTCAGTTCACCCTGTATACCATATCCCCTTTGCTTTCATTTTCATCATGTTAGCCGTAGTCACGTATTAAATTATTATTTTTTTCGAATATCTACATGTCACAATTCCAATTTACTTGATTTTCTGTTCACCCTGTATTATCCGCAGTTTCTATAATTATTAAGCCTCGACATACGTATTTTCCATATACCTTTCTATTCACTGTGCCTATTCTCAATTTGCTTGATTTCAGTTCACCCTGTATACCATTTCCCCTTTGTTTTTTCGAATACCTACATGTCACAATTCTAATTTACTTGATTTTCTGTTCACCCTGTATTATCCGATAATCCTTTGAATCCATCCAAAATGATTATTCTCAAAAAATTATCCGAAGAATAAACTCTCGGAGTACCGTACTCCAGAAGTAGTATGCAATATTGTTCATACAAGTTTGCAACCGGAAACGTGACGTCATCGAATTCCATGAAACGTAATTTGGTATCTAACAATTATTTGCTGACTCGTCCCTCCCAAAGCGGTCTCATTTCTATAGAGCTCCCTCCCAAAGCGGTCTCATTTGTATAGGCCCTCCTCCCAAAGCGCTCTCATTTGTACTCTACTAACGTGGTAAAATTAATTTCATTTACAATGAATTCGATGAAGACGAAGTTTCTGTTTAATCCAGTAACGACAGACAAACATCAAAAAGTAAAGAAGGAATTGTAGCACTCTGAAACTCGGCAAATGACATCTCGACATCATGTATTATTAAAAATAAAATTGTTTACCAACAAATCAGGGGTGGACCTTAAAAAATATTTCATTAAAAAAAAAAAATTAATTTTTATTCAGAAAATATAAGATTTATCAAAAAACGATTTCGATAGGTTGAGAGATAATTCAATTCTACTCAAGAATGATTATGAAATACCTTATGAAATACGCTCGTTTTCTCAGAAAACGTGGTTTAACGCTGACGTCACATTTCATGCTCGCACTAACCCGCCACTGCAAGTTCAGGCAGGGCCAAAAATTAGATTTGTCATAACTTTGCTAAAAATTATAGTAGAAGGAAAAGAAAAAGTGCACATCGTTCCTGAAGACTTCTAGTTCCTCATGCACGTATAACATCTGAGTACCTGAGTATCTGAGTACCTAAAATGTGTTTTGTCCCACTTCACATAACCTTTCTACGATATGTACGGAGGCTCCGAAAGTCATGAATATTATAGTTGATTTGAAATAATTATACTGAAGCAGGAATCAGCACCCTCTTTGGAACATATGCAACGATTCAAAATTAGTGAGACATCTCACTTATAGATGCCAAAGAAAAAACTGGGTTTCACTCCTGGCTCAGTTTTCAACTCACCCATAATCCTGGCAATTTCTTCAGTAAATGTTGAAAATAATCGCTCAGACACATCCTACATAAAAAATGAAGTATGCTATTCCAAGCTTGAGGTTTGCACTTCACAGGAGTGAAACAAAGTTTTCGTTTTGTTGCATATAGTCCAAAGAGGGTATGGGTTGCTGCTGCTTCAGTATAATAATTCCATATTTACTAAATTATTCATGATTCGGATCATCCGCAAACATCTCCGTGAAGTGCGACAAAACACATTTTAGGTGATCGAATACTCGCATATTATATTTGCATGAGAAGGTAGGAGTCTTGAGGAGGTAGGAGACTACATGAATTTTTTCTTTTTTTTCTTCAATCATTTTTAGCAGAGTTATGACCAATCAAATATTCGTCTACGCCACATTTTTCAGCGGCGGGTAAGGGTGAACCTGAAATTTCATGTTGGCGTTCAATTACTTTTCCTGAGAAAACGAGCGCATTTCATAAGAAATAACTATGAATAAAGAAAAATAAAAAATGTGTTCCACCCTTGGAATTTTGCTAAACAATTTTTTTTCGTATTTATCATTTATCCAACTACTAGCATACCAAGTTTGGTGGTGCTACTATCGATTCTTGTCTCAAAACCCAATCGTACTGAATTAGTTATAGAAGTGAAATATAGTTCTCGAGGAAAAGCTTATCAATCAATTCTGAGAAAAGATGTTCATTCAGAATTGTTTTCAATCTGAAATACTAGGTAAACGTCATTCCCGGCGTCATTAGTATATCACAAAACCATTCGATGACGCCGCTAGGCATTATTAGCCTGCAACATGTTTTGATAAGGCAACAACCGTTTGTTGCTTTTCTAATTTTTTTCTTTTTATGATCACATTGTCCGGTATATTGCTATACTACTATAATTATTACTACTCATCTGTACAGTATCGGAAAGTTTTCACCTTGGGTATGGTGGTCTCATGAGAGCGTAAAGAATAACTTGCTATATGTTGAGAGAGCATTACAATTTCTCCTCTACCAGCTCGAGGAGGAGATATCGACGTGAGCTGTTAATTCGTCAGATGGGGTAACAGGATAGGCGCACAGTAGTGCGTCTCTCTCATTTATGTGGTATTATCATATCATTGCATTCCTTGTTGCTTGCGTAGATGTAACCCCCAGATGGAAAGTTTCCGGTACTGTAAAATTCTGTAATGATGCGTTAACCAGATAAAAGCATTCGATATATTGTAATTACCGAACCCTTTCTTATAAAAACTAAAATGAATGACTGATTGATTGATTAATTGATCATATTATAATGTTTCAATAGACGCCAAGAGCAATATGGCAATTTTCATGTATAAGTCAGAGTATTCACCCAGTGTTGTCAAGATGAACGTTTGCCACACGTACTGCGCATGTTCGTATTCCGCCTTGGTTATGTTACAATCATTCAACTTGTAGAAATTATGGAAACCCGGCAGACTTTAAACATCCAACTTTTTCATCGAATCTATGGAAAAATATGGATAAACACCCTTACGAGTGAGTAATTCGTACTAGGCGGCATTCAGATGTGAAAATTGGCACCTGGAAATTTACAAATCGTTCACAGTTTGAAACAAATGCCCCAAACTTATGCCCATGAAACGGAAGGAATCAATGAATCGGAACTTGATGCCTGTGTTGCCGCCATACTAGGTGAAAGAAATAAAAGACTCACTTCCCTCTTTGCTAAAATAAATGAAGCCCCATTTACAATGCGCATGCGCATACCTGCGAAACGTACCATTAAAGTGATTGTGGTCAATAACAACTTTCATCATCATCATGTAACGAAGTTACTTATTTTCCTGGAGAACTGAACCGATTCAGCATCTCCAACGTCCGGTATAATTTCATTTATTCTGCACAGTGCCTCGCGAAAGCAGTCTGGGAAATCGGCGCGCGCTCTTACCCGATGATTGTAGTAGTGGATGGGAGATGTGACGTCAGCTAGAGTATATAAAACTAATGGATCGACGGCAGAGCTTCATTCTAATCCGTCGAGTCTTCCTAGCCAGTCCTTCCAGCCAGCCAGCCAGCCAGAGCAGTCCAGCCGAGAGACCAGCAGAAAACAGCAGCCAGCCGAGCCGATAGCAGCCGACCAGAGACTGAGAGCCGCCGGAACAACGGGCCGTCTGAGTAACGGTATAAGGTAATTGTTTGGTGGAGTAAGTAAGTCCTGTCAGGCACGAGTAATATATTCTTATATTGTTTCATGCTAGCGTGTTTTCCGTTAATATTGATTTGGCTATTTTTTGAACCAATCCAGCTTAATAGACCGGCTTTCATAGAAATCGTATCAGGGCACTGCAGGGAGATTTACTTCCGGGTGTCTTGGTCTGTTTGAACTCATTACAGCAGCTTGGACTTGGCAGTACAGGGAGCTTTACTCCCGGGAATCAGATCCAAGTTGCAAAGCAGGTCCGTCCTCCGCACTTCGGGGAGTTTTACTCTCGGGTGCTTTATCGGTAAATGCCGCAGTCGTGGTTATTGAGCTGGATGTCGAGCAGCGGCAGATCGGTAGTAATTTTTAACTAGAGCAGTCCGTACAACTCGTGATATCAGCTTGAACGTGGCACTACAGGGGTCTTTACTCCTGGGTATCATATGCAAGTTGAACTTATTGCAGCAATCCGAGTTTGAATTCCCAAACTGTCTATTTCCGAATAATTCGTGCCTGAAGGTGAATTGAAATTTCGCGTGTATGCTAGTAGAGCTTTAACTCAACCGTTGACCTGAGCTTTGACCCAAGCTTCAACACGAGCTTTAATCAAGCGTTACTTGAAATAAACAAAAGTTGTATTTTCCATTGGTATTTTATTTAATTAGTCAGATTGACTATTTCCTTATTTTGAGAACATTTATAACAATATATAACTAACATCTGAAAGCGGCAGGTACCCAGGATTAGAACCCACCAAGGGCAATTAAAGCCTATCTTTCTGGCCAACAGCGATTAGGTTGATACCATAACGACCGCTGGAGTATTACCTTCTCCACTGAAGCTGCCTGTAAAGCTTAGAGAGCTTCATAAATTTGGCGCCTGAGGAGGGACCTTTTTATATTATACCGAGTCCGCTGAGTACCGAAAGTCGAGTAAAAACCGATTTGGAGGAGATATAGTTAATCCATTAAGTAAGCCAGCTGAAACCACTCCAAAACGCTTCAGGACGTGAAAATACATCGGAATATGTCAAAAAACCACCAAGCTGTCATTTTGACAAATTTTCAACTAGGCCCAAAAAAAAGTATCCTAGCTTGCAACACCTCTTTTAAAAGGAATTTGGGTACGCCGAAGCGATTGGCACCATCCGTTCACCAATTGGAACATCGTAGTCAAGATAAAAGCCGATCATGAGGAAGTAAGTGCCTGACCGTGAAACCAGCAACACCTCCGTTCTCCGAGTACTGA
The DNA here is from genome assembly GCA_958298965.1 of Chrysolina haemoptera. Classification (NCBI taxonomy): domain Eukaryota; kingdom Metazoa; phylum Arthropoda; class Insecta; order Coleoptera; family Chrysomelidae; genus Chrysolina; species Chrysolina haemoptera. The sequence goes on along the minus strand of OY282599.1, from coordinate 13,822,494 downwards.
AGAAAGATATCCGGCTACGAATCCGATACACAAGAGGACCCAACCGTAATTCAAAAGCCATTTGAAGTGAGTGGATCACCCGACACCCGCATCGGATGGATATACCTACTAAGGAAGGATTAGCCAAGTTTCAGCTGGAGACTACTGGCACCGTTGATGAGAAGCGTCGGCGTCTGGTCAAGTATATCCGAGAGGGCCGAGCTTCGCATATTCCGACCATGACTATGCCGTTCGTCTTCCCAACTACATCCGTAGTGACAGCAGTGACCACCACCACACCGACTATCACAGTGACGAGTGCAAGTGGTCAGACTATGTCAAGTCTACTCCATGGAATATTGGGAGTACAGGCTACCCAGCTACAGCCAGGACCGTCACAAAGCTCCGTGCTACCGCCTCTTAGAACTGAGGACTGAAGTAAATCCTTTGATGGAACCCAAGACCCTGCCACTTTCCTGGAACGAGTAGAACAGATCCCAGACTCTCAAGGCATCCCTCCTGACTACCTCCTGCAAGCCATGCCTGAACTTCTGCAAGGGATGCCCGCACTGTGGTTCAGGAATAACCGCAAACACTGGGCCATCTGGCAAGTCTTCCGTACCGACTTTCAGCAGTTTTTCTTTCCCGTGAAACACCACATCGACCTGGAGGTGGCCATCAGCAAGAGAGTGCATCACATGCAAGAAAGTGGGACTGAATGAATTACCGACCTACAAACTCTGATACGGCATGGGAGAATCACAGCAGATCAAGAATTGAACTGGCGGTACCGAAACCTCCACCAGAGTTCCGCCGCCAGATACGTAGAACGGATTTTACGAATATCAGGGAGCACCGCCCCTTTGTACGAAGCTGGATCGAGCAATCATGACGGGCCTGTCCCTGCATGTCGCCATATATCAGGCGTTTTCCAAATCTGCCGTCGCTCTATCCGCCAGTCCACTAGACGAGAGGATGCGAAAATGCTGGCAATGCGGACAGATAGGACATGTTAGGAGCGAGTGCCCAGCCGCTCCCAGAATCTTCTGCTGTAACTCGACTCTGCTAGCAGCTGTAGAACAGGAAGACGATCGACCCCATAACCGTCGTGGAGGAGGAACAGCAAGAGCTTTGTTGGACACTGGATCCGCCAAATCATATGTGGGAGATCGCCTAATAGACCGATGGAGCCGGAATACTTACCTGTAGAAAAGGATTTGTGTTGGAAGTGTGGCCAGGCCGGCCACAGCCGAAATAAGTGCCTGAGGTTGCCCCACATACTGTTTTGTTTCCGCGGTGGGTTGAAGGGCACCTTGTCTCGAGACTGCCTCAGCCCACACAGGCCCCCTGCAACTGAGGAAACCATATCCTAACCTCGATGCCACTGCCCGTACCAGGGGCAGCATGGGGCACGACCTGATAGATGATACCAACGTCTCTTCAACGAGAGACACCATGAGGGGATGTTACCGGAGGATAACCAGAGCGTTTTTTGAACCGAAGATAAATGTTCAGCTCTAAACGAGAAGAAGAAGAAAGAAATGATTTATTAGTTTAGGTTTGTAACAGGTGTACCCACCTCCCAATACAGGTTAGGTTAGGTTAGGTTAGGTTATGTCAGGTTAGGTTAGGTTGGGTTAGGTTGGGTTAGGTGTTTTCCTGTTTCTCTTATTGTGAATATTCAGTTACATTGTTGTCAGTAAGGTTGGGTCAAAGTAATGACAGGTACTAACCGTTAGTTTTATTTGAAAAAAATATATTCGACATTTTTTTCCCCGAATTGGAAAGGTTGTGTAACGAAGTAACTAATTTTCCTGGAGAACTGAACCGATTCAGCATCTCCACCGTCCAGTATAATTTCATTTATTCTTACTCGATGTACGTAGCAGTGGATGGGAGGTGTGAAGCTGAAGCTGAAGCTGCCCGGAGCAAGTGGCCTTCCCACGTTGAACAGAGGTGGCGCCCGAGGCATTCCGGAACCTGGACTCTGGTGTCAAAGTGACCCGTAAAGCTTAAAGAGCTTCACAGTCATCAGTTTTCCAAAGTTTTTTTACAGATGTAATTACATGGCGCGTTCACCCCATTAGGTGATGCAGTCATTGGAACTATATCCAAAGTTTTGGCTTCGAAAATTCTGGCTGTACCCACATTCAGTCGACAGAGGTTGAACGAGACGGACGTGTTTGCTACAACAAAATAGTCGCAGCGAAAGTGCAAGTGCATCCTTGTGTTAGTGCATGGAAGATAGTGTTAATTAATTATTTTTTAGCCAATGCAAAATTCCAAAATTCCAGTTCACCACACTTTCCATTTAACTTAATTCTTGAGCAATAAATAAACAGAGAAAAGTGATAGAGACACAACAAGTGCAAGTGAGAAAGGACACACAGTGAAAAAAGACACATTTAATTTTAGTGAAGTGCATAATGCATCCAATCCGACCTCAAGGCGCAGCTTCAAACAGACTAGAGTGGGAGAGCAGACGCAAGCGCAGTACGCATTGGAGGAGATAATTTCAAGTAAGTGAGAGAGACACTAAACAGTTGACAGAGACAATCATATAGAGACGGACTATTTTTCATACATAGGTTTAGTAAAATAGACCTAGCACGACGACCTGAATAGATCGACGGGCGTTTTTCATAAAGAATTCTACATTTTTTGTGCGTACGTTCGTGCCAAATACAGTGGCCTTGACATTCCATACCCCGATATAAGCCAAGGACGCTAGAAAATGGACGAATTCAACAGGGACCCACCGACGGACACTGGGCCCACAGGAGAAGGAGCTACAGCTCGGACCCAACCATACAACGACCCAAAAGACGCCGAGAAAATCTTCAACAAAAGCAGCAAAATACTCAGATTTCCACAAGAACACGAACAGAACGCGAAGAAAAAGACGAGAATGGAAAACATAGAAAATACAGCCTAGAGGATACAACAATAAGTGACAGCGACGAAGAAACAGAAAGGAGAACAAAAGAGACAACGCAAGAAAACACGGGCAACACAGACGAAGACCATTATCGAGGCGGTTAATAGCATACACAGTAGCATCTCCAGAGAAGTAAATGCCAAAATATCTTTCACCAAACAGGATCAGATCAATATCAGAGCAGCAACGCACGACATGATGATGTTCCTGACAAGAACAGTCAAGAAGCTAGGTTCGCTACAAGCGGCAAACGCAAGAATGAACGGAAAAGCTCAGCTATGGAGGAATAATGCCATGATGAATCAACCACCAAACAGAGACGCCTTCCCACAACTAAAACCAATTCAGCCAAGATACCAGCTACCATCACACCCAAATTTTATGTCAACCTTCAAAACTCTAGAACCACCACCTAGAATGACAGCAGAAAAAGAGCAGGAAACACCAACAAACACCATCCACAACATGATAATACCAGAGACACCACAACAACAGGCAGAAGAAATGACATCGACATATGCGCAAATCTCAACGGGGAAGCGAATAAATAGACCTATAGAAGCATGGACCACACCGGAAAAGAAACACGAACTAATCATCAGGCAAGGAGAAAACAAAGACGCAAGACGAACTATGAAAACCATAAAAGAGACGCTAATCAAAAACAAAGACACCAAAGCACTAAAAAGCATCAGACAAACCAATGGAGGCGCAGTCATCATAGAGGCGAAAGACCAAGACCAAATCATTAAAATACTCACAGCACTGAAGAACAATCCCGACCTACAAACGAAACATCTGGGAGGCGAAAATACAATGATCATCTTGACAGGCATAGAACAAGGACTCAACGAAACGGAAATTATAGAAGCACTTATAAATGGAAACGAAGACCTAACCGATACATACGAAATGGAATTCCTACAGGATAACATCAAATCCGTACACAAATGACCTTGCAGAAATCCGAGGAGGAAGGACATGATCATACAGACGACACCCGACATCTTCCAGACGATCATCAAACTAGGAGAAGTAAGCATTGACCTTCTTGCTATAAAAGTAGAAGAGTACGTGCGTGTACCCATGTGCTATAAGTATTGCAGAGAAAACGCAAAGAGATGCTATAGGTGCGGAGGAGAACACTCTGGCACCGCGTGCGACAGGCCAGCCAATTGCCCTAGCTGCGAGCAAATTAGGCTGACCCCACGCGCACACGAGGTCAGAGACACCCAACATACAACTACAGAAATGGATCCTAAAAATCCGAACCAGTTTACACAGACGAACATGAAGGTGGTCCAGATCAACATCGGAAAAGGCAAAAGTGCCACGGATCAACAAATACAAATAATGGTATACGAGAACATAGATATAGTCATCATACAAGAACCCTACCCAAAAATGAAATAAACTGACACCCACACATTATACAAATACAACAATAAATCAAAAACAGGTACACTCATCAAAAACAATATTAAAAATATTCTTACAATTACCTCATTAACAAACGGGAACACAACCACAGTCCAAATAGGGGAAGGCAAAAACGCAATAAGAATCATAAATGTATAAGACGAACCACGAGGCCAGAGTAATAGAAGGTGGAATACCATAACGGATGAAGTTAAAAAACTAAAAGGAAAAGTTCTAATCGCAGGCGATTTCAATGCAAAAAACACCATATGGGGGGGACAGGAAACGGACAAGAGGGGAGGGGACTTCATGGATTGGACAGTTACAGAAGGGTACATCATAGAAAACAATAGACACGACATAGCAACATACAGCTGCAACAGGGGGGAAAGCTTGGTTGACATCACCGTAACCAAGAACCTAGGCGTCCAGAACTGGAAAGTATCACATGAGGAATCGCTATCACAGATATACTACATATCAAATAGGATACACACAGACACAAACACAGAACACAAAATAACCAAAGTATGACACCAAAAGAGCGAACTGGACAAAATTTAAACAAATATTAGAAGGAAACAAAAGGACACGGAGACACACAAACCAAAGCAGCGACCATCCAAAAGATATGCGAATAGGCACGTAAAGAAGCCATCAAAAACACGTCAAAAGAAAACAACAGGTATGGTGGACGGACGACATAGCCAAACGAAGAACTGAGACGAACAAATCAAGAAGAAAATGGAAAATTCAGGAAAAGAGAAGAAGATACGAAGGAAGTAGAAGACAATACAAGAATGAAATCAAGAAAAGATAACCAACAACTGTAAAAATGATCCATGGGGATTAGCGTATCAGCTCCTCCGTAGAAATAGGAAAACCAACTCACAACTGAACACAATCCAACGTCAAGACGGAACGTGGACCGAAAACGAAAATGAGACACAGGAAGAGCTGATCACCAGTACTTCCCGAAAGACACAGAAAACAGCGACGAACACAACTCCATCATAAATGACATAAGAACACACAACATTCAGGCTGCGAACGACATGCCACTCACCGAATAAGAGATTTATGAAGTAGCGAGAAAACTAAAACCCAACAAGGCAGCAGCGAGGGACGGAGTACCGACGAAGCGGCGATACACATAATAGACACACTCGTTCAAGAAATACTAGACCTATACAAAGAAGCCCTGGAACCTGGAACAAGGAATTTTTCCGAAAGTATGGAAGCACGCTAACCTAATATGGATACCTAAAAAAGCCAAAGGACAAAGGCCAATCTCGTTGCTGCCAACACTGGGTAAGCTACTTAATAAGCTGATAACAGGCAGAATCACATTTTATCTGGAGAAAAATAACAGACAAGCGCCAATACGCATACAGCATAATCAACACCATCAGACAAAATGAAAACAACAAACTACACACGCAAGTAGTCACTTTAGACATAACAAATGCTTTCAACGCAGCCTGGACGCCAAACATCCACAATTTAATGTCGCAGATAGGGATCCCGGGAAATATCCAGCTGATTAGCTCGGACTTCCTGAAAAAAGAACGGTTACGAGTGGAAATATATATATAACCAAGGCCACAGAAAGAGGTTGCCCACAGGCACAGGAAGACTGGTTTAAGACGTTAGACGAAACAACGTAGAAGGACGAGTACATAAGAGCACAGGCTTTCGCATACGATCAAGTAATTCTAATTACTGGGAGGACGAACGAACAGATAGGAACAAGATGGAAAAAAGTATGGAACACCTGCAAAGCATGGACAGAAAGAAATAAATTAGAATACAACAAAAGCAAAAATGAAACAATGTAAGTCACATGAACCACGCTGACAGAGACACCGAACATAAAAATGGATGAAAACGAACCAGTCAACAAGACAAAAATAAAATACCGAGGAATGGTCATCAAAAAGTTCTGGATTGACCACGTCAAAGAAATAAGAACAGAAGCGCAGGAAATATCAAATAAGCTCTTTGTGGTCGCCGGCAGGGAGTGGGGAACTGATAAAGAAATACTTAAGACTGAATATGAGAGGGCAGTCAAACCTCTAGTACTTTACGCAGCCAAAATATGGGAAAACAGAGCGAAAGACTCCAGAATAATGGAACACCTTAGAGCTACAGAGATACCCTTCCTGCTAGCGATCACAAAAGCACACAAAACTACGCCAACAGACGCGCTACATGTCCTTACCGGAACGGTCCCAGAAGTAGAATATCTTCATGCCCAAGAACATAGAATAGACATGGAAGCAAACAAGATACGCCATGACCAGATGCCACACCCTGCTGAAGAATACAGAAAAATAGAAGAAAAAGAAACATATAGAATGCACATATACACGGATGCAACTCAAAACTCAGAACACCAGAGAGCAATTGGGACAGTAAAAACCAGGAACCACATCACTTGGGAAGCAAAAGGACACAGAATCACAAAAGGAGACATCCATGAAGCTGAACTGGCAGCGATCAAAGAAGCCACGAACTGGATATTCTACAATGACGGCGACACATTGATCCACACAGATTCTCAAAGAGCCATACAAATAATTACAAATATGCATATAGTACTGTAGTATAGTAGCTATGTTTTTGTACTTGAAGCACTTTGTACATGGATGTTATTGTTAGTTGATCAAGTGACTCTTATATAAGTATGCTGTCATGACGATTTGGAATGTTGTTATAAATAAATAATTCTAATTCGAAATACATGATTATTTCCGAAGTAATATATAAGATATTCCAGGATATCACAGTGGCGACGAGAATAAAACCTTTAAAAATATCATTAGAGAGAAATTGAAATGACGGAAAAGGGCGCCCCGTTAGCAGGTCACATACAGGAGTTTATACCCAGTATTTCGGATTGGTCTATTTATAAGAGACGCCTGGAAAATTACTTTCTTGCAAATAATATTGACAACGAAGAAAGAAAACGTGCCATTCTATTGAGTTTGTTGAATGAAACTGCTTACAAACTGTTGTTCAACATGTGTTTACCAGACGAACCAGAAACAAAGAAGTACCAGTACATAATTTCCATGATGGATGAACATTTCAAACCTATTGCGTCAGTTTTTTCCAACAGAGAAAAATTTTTTGAAGCCAAAAAGTTGAGTTCGGAATCTCCAAAGGAATGGGCGGCAAGACTCCGAGAACTAGTAGCAGTTTGCAAGTTTGGAGGTGCCAGCGAAATTGAGAATGCTTTGGTGAATCAGTTCATCATTGGATATGAAATTGGTCGTGTCAAAAATAGGCTGTATGAGGAAAATGAAAAGGTCAAATTTTCGAATATAGTAGAAATTGCTTCAGCCAAAACATCAGCTTCCATCAAAACAGAAGATTTCAAACAAGAAACTGAACTTAATTTCACCAAATCTAGTGGAAGAAACGGAAAATTAGAAAGTGCTGTCGCATCAAAACCATTTTCAAGTGGAGAAGTTAGGAGAAACTTACCGTTGAGATGTTCTGTGTGCGGTCGCAAAAATCATACACAAGATAAGTGTTCGTTCAGAGAATGTTTCTGCCATATTTGTAATATTAAGGGCCATTTAGCACCTATGTGTTCAAACAGAAAGAATTTCAATCAAAAAGGTAAAACATCTAATAATTTTCTATTTTCCGATGTAGATCACGATATTTTCAATATTGAAAGCGATGTCACTCCTGTTTTATTAGATGTCAAAATTGACAATGACACATTCAAATTCTGTTTGGACACAGGGGCCAGTTACAGTGTGATTTCAGAAACCTTTTATAATATTCATTTCAGAGAAAAACAAACCATGAGGACTGATAAAGTATTCAATTTATATGATGGTAGTAAAATTTTTCCAATTGGATTCATTGAATGTAATATTACTTTTGCAGATAAAGCTTCGAAGTTGAAACTATTTGTCATAAAAAATGGTGGGCCACCACTATTGGGTAGAGATTTTTACAACTTATTCAATTTGAGAATAACAGACTTAAATTTTGTGGATATTCCGAAAGATTTGATATATTTGAAAGATAAATACAAAGAAATTTTTTCACCAGGGCTGGGAACTTTTACAAGAGGTGTCATGTCCATTAAACTGAAATCTGATAATTTAGTTCCAAAATTTTTTAGAGCAAGACCCTTACCTTTTGCCATGAAGGAGAAGGTTGAAAAGGAGTTGGACCGTTAAGTTGCAGTAGGAGTCATTGAACCGATAGAGTATTCTGAGTGGGGTTCCCCAATCGTGCCTATATTGAAAAGAGATGGGTCAGTAAGAATTTGTGGAGATTTTAAGGTAACAGTGAATCCTTTCGTTGAAATTGATCCATTTCCTTTACCCAGAATTGAGGATCTCTTCGTCAAATTACAGGGTGGGGTTCATTTTACGAAATTAGATTTGTCAAATGCTTATCAACAAATTTGTTTGGATGATCAACCAAAAAAATTTGTTACTATTTCCACACATAAAGGGTTATTCAGATATACTCGAGCTCCATTTGGTATATCAAGCATTCCTGCAAAATTTCAAAGAATAGTAGAATCTTTATACAAGGATTAGAGGGGGTCGTTTGCTTTTTGGATGATATTGTGATAACAGGTAAAGATCGAATTAATCACATCAAGGCATTGGAAGAAGTTTTGGTTCGTTTGATGCTGGTCTGAAGTTATCTTTAGAAAAATGTAATTTTTTCAAGGAATTTGGGGTATGATATTGACAAAGATGGACTTCACACATCAGACTCAAAAGTTGAAGCCATCAAAAATGCACAAGAACCAAAAGATTTAACTTCTCTCAAGTCTTTCTTGGGATTAGTTAACTATTATGGTAAATTCATTCCGAATCTTTCAACAATTTTAAATCCATTATTCAAATTATTGAGAAAATCTTCAAAGAGCTGTTAAGTTCAGTTAAATTATTAGTACATTATAATCCAGACCTACCTTTACATTTGACCACAGACGCTAGTGATTCGGGTTTAGGAGCAATGATAACTCATATTATGTCTGATGGTATAAATATAATATAAATATTGTCAAATCGAAAAGGAAGGTTTGGCAGTGATATTTGGTTTGGGTAAATTTCATTCATATTTATTTGGTCGAAAATTCACGTTAGTTATTGACAACAAACCTTTATCCTACATTTGGCATCCAAATAAAAATATTCCCCAGTATTCTGCGAATCGATTGAGAAGATGGGCTCTTATATTGTCTAATTATCAATACGACATCAAACTTGTGAAATCTGAAAACAGTCAGGCTGACTTTTTATCTAGAGTTCCGTTACCTGTGGAAGAGCATTCAATTGAAAATGTTGATTTGAATTTCATGGAATATTTTTCAGAGAATGAACATTTTCCATAAATTTCGAAAAAGTGAGAGAAGCCACTTTGAAAGATAAACTTTTATTAAAAATCTCTCAAAATATAAGGTCAGGTTGGAGAAATGAATTTGACCAAGATTGTTCAGTTTTTCATAGAATAAAAAATGAACTGAGTTTAGAGTCAGATTGTTTGTTATGGAACAACAGAATAGTCATACCACAAATTCTTAGAAATAATATATTACATAATTTACATAATTCACATATGGGGGTGGTCAAGATGAAAAGTTTGGCCAGATCATATTTTTGGTGGCCTGGTTTGGATAAACAAATAGAAGATCTGTGTAGAACATGTGAGACATGTCTGGTTAATAAGCAATCACCTCCTAAATCTGTTTTAAATAATTGGCCTTGGCCAAAAGAACCTTGGTGTAGGCTCCATTTAGATTTCATGGGTCCATTTATGGGTAGATATTTTATAATTATTTTAGATGCGCATACCAAATGGTTAGAAGTTTTTCCAATGTCATCAATAACCTCTACTTTGACTATTGAGATTTTGAGAAGTTGTTTCGCACGATTTGGGTTGCCCAAGCAGATAGTCACTGACAATGGACCTTCTTTTTGTTCCAAAGAATTTGAAGAATTTATGATGAAAAATAACATAGTCCACATGACTTCACCTCCTTTTCATCCATCTTCAAATGGAGCGGCCGAAAATTCAGTGAAATCTGTTAAGAACGCATTGAAAAATGCATTAGGTAGTAATAAGGTTTTGACGTTGAATCAAGCATTGAATTATTTTCTTTTTGATTACCGGATTACTCCCCATTGTACCACAAATTGCAGTCCTGCAAATCTTATGTTTGGGAGGAATTTGCGTTCACGATTCAGTGCATTATTACCAGATATGAGACGTGATATTAAGTTAATACAACTATAGAAAGTCGTGTAAGAAAACAACAAAATAAACAGAAATTTTACCATAGAGGAAAAAGGTATGAAACTTTTCAATTAGGTGAAGCAGTTACAGTAAAGGATTACAGAAAAATCAATAAAGTTTGTTGGATCAAAGGTATCATTGTTAAAAAAATAGGTGTTTCAATATATATTGTACAGATTCCAGAATTGAACAATGTTGAATGGAAAAGACACCTGAATCAAATTAAAAAATTACATATCATTCAGTCACATATTTTAGAAAATGAAGTTCGCGAAAGTCCATCACGTAATACTGTAGATTCTCAAATTGCTGAACAACCTACTATGGAATCAATCAGTCGACCTAAACGAAATGTTAAAACTCCTGATAGGTGGGGGTATGATTGATTTGTTTTTTTTTTCTCTCTTTAGGGGGGAGATGTAGTATAGTAGCTATGTTTTTGTACTTGAAGCACTTTGTACATGGATGTTATTGTTAGTTGATCACGTGACTCTTATATAAGTATGCTGTCATGACGATTTGGAATGTTGTTATAAATAAATAATTCTAATTCGAAATACATGATTATTTCCGAAGTAATATATAAGATATTCCAGGATATCACAAGTACAAATGTGACAGCTATGCACATCAGGAAACAAATACAGAACAAGCAAGATAGAAGACAAACAATACAACATACACGCCGAGAACAGAAGAAGGGATAAAGAAAGCATACGAAACAGCGAAAACGCATATGAACGACAGAGATATCAAGAAGATACACAAGAACAAACAAGAAATAAACATGGAAGAAAGGAAGAAGAAAATGTCAAAATGGCAACAATACTGGGACGCAGCTACGACAGGCAGATCAAGATACGGAATATTCCCGATAATTGCAGAGCAAAGAATAGGACTGTCATGGAAAACAAGGCATCTTATAACAGGACATGGCAACATGCAAGGATACTAAGCGCTTCAACCTTGCGGTAACGAACGGGACATGTAGCTGCGATATAGAAGAAGAAAATACGAACCACATCATTAACATATGTAACATAGACACAAAGCAAGAGACACATTAATTACACAACTTCAAAATAACAACCTATCACACCCACCAAAATTCAGAAATAGGAAACTATTGAATGAAAAAATGACATCTTATATAAACCAATGGGGAGTGATTATATTATCTTGGATGATGGCATTGATTAGGACCACCTTCATGAACGATAAAACATACAACCACATCAAGCGCCGATAGCAGATGCGAAGCGCACGTACACAAAACAAAACAATGTATCATGGGATAAGGATTTATGGAAAGTGGAAAAATAAAAATAAAAAACAAAAATAAAGTCGTGAAAATCTTGAACAGCTAATTTGTGGAGTGTAGAGTTGGTATGGGTTTCCTTCACAGACGGCGCAGCTAGATATATGGTAAACAGGCCTAGAACCGAAATGTAAGCAGGCCACCTGGTACCAGCGAAGCATCCAAAAAAACATTTTTTCATGTCCCCACTTCGCTGCGCAAACCAATCCATATATTCCAGGACTCGTAAAATGACAAAGTGTCGTCATGTGCATACTTAAATTATCCGGAACTGGGGAAAAGAAATTTTACAGGTGTTTGATTTTTGACAATCAACAGTATGACTGCCTATTTTTACTTTACTTGAGAAATAAATCAAACACCTGCCGCAAATGAATTTTTTATATTGGGTTCCATTAAGTTGTGAACTGTGCACCCGAGATATAAAAAAGTGATAACGTATATCAGTTTCGTCGTCTATATCCTGCACCGCGTCATAATAATTCAATTTTGGGTGATATTCGTTTCGAATCAGGAGTGAATTGGCATGACGATCTAATTTTTGTTTAGTGTCCGGAACTGTAACGGAAAATGCCTCCTTGTCCGGAGTGGATGGGATCAATTCTAAAGTGTACACGTTGACAGAAATGTTGTTCAATTGCTCGAATTTAGAAAGGACCCCGCAAAATCCTTATGGAATTTGGGTCTCGGTGGATTTTTTTGAATTTTTGATATGATGTAGTTCATGTTATTCTCAACCAATGTTACCATTGCGCCAACCCCAAAAAATGAACAGTTTTGCCGCTAGGGGTCGTTAAAATCACCCCTTTCTCAGAATAGACTATTTTTTTTGAAACCTTGAACGACATTTTCACCTGTTTCATTGTAGATAATGTTGCATATGATTATGCTTTTTTACAAAAAAAAATCTTCTCTCCCCCCCTCTTCCCCCACCACCTATTATGAAATGCAAAAAACGGAAATATGGATTACTTTGAAATGTATCGTTAGATGTTTGAATGTGCTTGAATTAGCGAAATGGCACTTTTTCATGATTATCCCCCCTCCCCCCAAACGGTACAAAACAAAAAAACTTTGGTGGATTTATCTGAATTTTTAGTATAATGCAGTTCATGTTATTGTGAATAGAAATTAAGCAGGTGATAAACCACAAAAATGAATAGTTTTTATGCTAGGGGGTGTTGAAATCACCTCTTGCTCAAAATAGACTATTTATTTTCAAAACCGGGAACAACAGTTCCACTCGTTTCATTTCAGCTAATGTTGCATAAGATTGTGCTCTTTTATAAAAAAAATTATTCACCTCCCCCTCTTCCCCCCTCCACCTATTATGACATGCAAAAAAATTATATCTGTATTATTCTGAAATTCATCGTTGGATGTTTGAATAAGCTTGAATTAGGTAAACAGCACTTTTTCATGATTCCCCCCCCCCCCTATCCCCCCTGGGTACAAAACAAAAAAAATTTGGTGGATTTTCCTGAATATTTAATATGATGCATTTCATGTTACTGTGAATAGAAATTAACTAGGTGATAAACCCCAAAAATGGATAGTTTTGATCCTAGGGGGTTTTAAAGTCATACCTTGATCAGAATAGAATATTTATTATTATAGGAGGGAAAGATATTTGTACGTGTTCAATTCCCCTCTATTTTAAAACATTAAAAAAATATTGAAAAGGGGAACATTCTCCATGAAAATTGAAAAATGAAAAATGAATTAGCGAAATGGCACTTTTTCATGATTATCCCCCCTCCCCCCAAACGGTACAAAACAAAAAAACTTCGGTGGATTTATCTGAATTTTTAGTATAATGCAGTTCATGTTATTGTGAATAGAAATTAAGCAGGTGATAAACCACAAAAATGAATAGTTTTTATGCTAGGGGGTGTTGAAATCACCTCTTGCTCGAAAAAGTTTGTCTTTCAGTCGCAGATGATTCCACAATAGATTTTATGAATTTCCTATTCATATTTTCGAACTAAAATTAAAAAAATAATTGTTGACGATACTTTAAAATACTTTAAAAATCAATCGTTTTTTTTTTTCGTATGGGGTGAAGGAAATCTTTTATAGAGAGGTAATGAGTCTCCATACCTCAGAACTCAAGACCCACTGTGAGACTTTACTGATTCTCCGATGTCAGGGCTACTCACTAAAACCTCCACCTTTATGCATGCCCGTCAGACTATTGTCCCCGGTGACACTTAGGCCTTGCCTTTCTTCGTTTCCAGTACTTCCGTGCCAGACTTTGTACAAAGTTCAAACATCAACAATTTGAATTTGAGGTGGTGCTTGAATTGGTTGAATTTGTACAGGCCTGTTGGCGGCATCCATTACTACATCCAATAGCGTCGTCCATGGGTATCTGACATTCGGTTCATGGCGTGCAAAGCCCAAGAACCATAACACACTTGCCACATGTGCACAAGAACCCAAAGTCCTTGGGCCTGTTTTGCAAGTGCAGTAATAACCTAAAATTGGCGCATCCTCCCCTTCGTCGTGCATGTTGGGGTTAAAAGCAATACAAAGCTGATGCTTGGAAAGCCTGGTATATCTTGAGTAAATTCGCATTCTAATAAATCCATCCTCATTGAAATGTTCATCTACTTGAATAGTTTCACCCTCATCTCTCTGAAACTTGTCCTGAATGTAGGATGGAGCCAGCCCAACTTGATAGACACCTAAAATCATAGGTGTGAATTAAAAAAGTTATCAGAAATTGAAAATCCAGTTTAAGTCTTTAATTACAAAGAAGCCAAATCCTCACCTACAGTTAACCGTTTTAAATATTCCAAAGTCAGGCGAGGAAATTGCGGCAAATGATTATGATTTAAGTGGACCCATATGGCATTTCTTCTTATTAGTCCCTCAAATTCTACCCTCGCTTGAACTACATTCGCTTCTTGTGCTTGAATGATCATATGTTCAGCCATTTGTTCATTGGCATCATGCATCGAAATAGGCCCATGATACCTGGAAGATATGTTTTACGCAACAAATAAATGGCCACCACCCTAAGCAGCATCTATGGTTATGGTTATACAGCTTCAGTACATGGTTGATAATTTTGGTGTTTTAGGAATGTGTTTCTTTGAGTTTTAATGTTTCAGTTATATACCTATAAAAATATTTTTTTTTAAATATGTTTCCATTCATCAAAATGTATACTTGTCAGACAAAGAAGTATAATTATTATACCTGACATTAGTGAAACTGAGAAAAATATTCCGAAAAACACTGACCATAATCGTATTGATAATGTTAGTTAAACTTTATGGAATGTATTTGTTACTACATCGTTACGTATTTGTTATATGAAGATGTGAAAATGTACATGTAGGTAATGATAACGTAAAGCACTGATGATAAAAAGCACTTGACTGCTTACCCGAACGATGCAAAGCGGAGTAACGACAGTCGCATGTAGGAAAGGTGCTCTTTCCGTACTAGTTAGGATAATTACTATTTTCTACACAGGGAATCGTCGATTCATAAATAAAGTTCAGTTATGTCGGCCAACGGTAACTTTATAGGTAACTTTTATAGGTAACTTCTTGTTACATAACAATTACTTTAAATGCTGTTTGGGTATAATGTTAAGTTAAGTTAAGTGGGGGCATTATACATAAAAACCCGTTTTCTTCCATGAAGGGGATTGCATCACGATATCCTCGATCTAGTATAAAAATATCACCTCGATTGAACCAAACCTGCATGCCTGCGTGATCTCTTTCGTATTCATTCCTTAGTAATTGTGCATCATTGTTACAGCTGTCCGAAAAGTATGGTCCTTGTATATCCAAAATAAAACCATCTGGAGCTACCATTAAAACCGGTTTTAATACATGTCTTCCTTTGTGTGCTATATGACTGCCTCAAAACTCTAAAATTACTGCACTTCGGAATATACGCATAAGTAGAATCAGCGTAAACAATTGCTTTCTGAACATTAGGCTCAGGGTTATACAATCTATTAGCAAAATATGTCATGTGATTCTGTATATACTGTTCTCTTGTTATCGAGTTAAAACCAATATTCTGATTGACAAATCTTGGCATTAAAGCTCTTCTAACTAATGATATGACCGAACTGGTATTCTGTCTTGTAGAATACTGAAAAATAACCTGCAAAAACTCATCAGATAGGCCATGCCGCATCTTGCACAAGAAAGTAAGTAAATCTTTTTTCCTCACATATCTCAATCCATTTCCTTCGGGCACAGGATCACAAAATGTATATAACTCTCTGAACTGTCCTTTTGTCACAGAAAAACTTTTTTCGAATTCTTCATCACTAAAACAATCTTCATCGCTGTACATATTTTCAGAAAGTGTGTTTGCTGATTTTCTCATTTGTTGTAAAAACTGCTGTAACTGAGTACCTTTGAGAACACACGGTCTATTTATAAAACGCAAACTAGGCAGAAGAATATTTAAAATATGAGATTTATCATCCAAATGTTCCTGACACGATCTTACATCTTCAGAAATGTAAATATTTGTTTTAATGAATGCATCGACTCTACATTCTATTGAAAGTCTATGAATGTCATTCACTTCATCACAAAAAAGGCAAGTAGAGTTTTTAGTTTGACTCAAAACGTTGAGTCTTAAACAGGCAGGATTATTTTCTACATCTATCAATTCTTGACTAATTGATCGACTGTAATTAATACAAAGGCGTCCATTATCCACTTGAAGAGGAGGTCTGTCGGCAGCATTTCGCCGAATAACTGCTAATGCTCGTTTACTCACATTTTCTTCTCCATCCATTCGTGACAGGTGAGCTGGCCGAAAAATTCTTTCACATACATAACAACTTCCTCGAATTTGGTACGCCATTATAATAATCCCATTCACAGAAACACAACTTTAGTAGGGTTGAAAAATACAAAGAAGAACAAGAAAGGCACAACAATTATGAATATTGATAACTGACATGACACGAAATAAATACAATGCATAAGATTGACAATTACTAGCATGTCAAAAAGATGGTTCGCAGCCGCCTTTCAATTAATTTAATAAACATACGTTCATTAGAATGCGCATTTATTCAATTTCACGTTTCCCAGGCATCCATAATTTTGGATGTTATTAATCCTAATATATGATTTTGGAAATTTTTGTTTGTCGAAATGATGGTGTCGCGAATGGGATTTCATTTTTCACCACAGTAGGTTTATGCAAAATAACATGACATACCTACTACTTACTTTTCGAATAGAATGTATAACCCTGTGGTGCACGCTGATTCAACTTGTGCGTATATTCCGAAGTGCAGTCCAATAGCACATAAATGGGAAAGGAGGAGAGGTATAATCAAACAAGTGTACGATTTCGCTAATCTAAGCTGATTAGAACATTTATTCTGATAACGCATCTACACGTAGGAGAGATTAATTTTTTTCGTGATTTAAAATAGCGGTTGGGGGTAAGGGAGGTTTCAAATACTTATAAGAAAACACAATATGATCCAGCAAAATTAAATACGTACAAATATCGTACCAGCCGATAATAATAAATAGTCTGTTCTGAGCAAGGTATAACTTTAACGCCCCCTAGCATCAAAACTATCAATTTTTTTACCTAGTTAATTTCTATTCACAATAGCATTATATTAAAAATTCAGAAAAATCCTGCGAATTTTTTTGCTTCGTACCCCTCGGGGGAGGGGGGAAAACCATGAAAAAGTACTAGTCCCCTAATTCAAGCTTCTTCAAACATACAACGATGAATTTCAGAATAATACAGATATAATTTTTTTGCATGTCATAATAGGTGGTGGGGGGAAGAGGGGGAGGTGAATAATTTTTTTTATAAAAGAGCACAATATTATGCAACATTAGCTGAAATGAAACGAGTGGAAATGTTGTTCCCGGTTTTGAAAATAAATAGTCTATTTTGAGCAAGAGGTGATTTCAACACCCCCTAGCATAAAAACTATTCATTTTTGTGGTTTATCACCTGCTTAATTTCTATTCACAATAACATGAACTGCATTATACTAAAAATTCAGATAAATCCACCGAAGTTTTTTTGTTTTGTACCGTTTGGGGGGAGGGGGGATAATCATGAAAAAGTGCCATTTCGCTAATTCAAGCACATTCAAATATCTAACGATACATTTCAAAGTAATCCATATTTCCGTTTTTTGCATTTCATAATAGGTGGTGGGGGAAAGAGGGGGGGAGAGAAGAATTTTTTTTGTAAAAAGCATAGTCATATGCAACATTATCTACAATGAAACAGGTGAAAATGTCGTTCAAGGTTTCAAAAAAAAAATAGTCTATTCTGAGAAAGGTGTGATTTTAACGACCCCTAGCGGCAAAACTGTTCATTTTTTGGGGTTGGCGCAATGGTAACATTGGTTGAGAATAACATGAACTACACCATATCAAAAATTCAAAAAAATCCACTGAGACCCAAATTCCATAAGGATTTTGCGGGATCCTTTGCCTGACTTTTCTCGAAAATTCGATACCCACCAAATTTAGAATATTCGAATGGTGGGGTTAAGATGATCAGGATGATTGTGGCGATCAACCAGACACAGAGCTAAACCGATGACTCAAGCAAAAGGTGCATCATCTTTATTTTTTATGGCAATGGATTTTGGCAACTCGATATAAGTCGATCCGATGCCAATGCTGAATTCGTTGGAATTCATTCCTAGACCTACAATTTTCTGGAGATTCCAGCCGCTCTCCTTACCAGCAAATCCTAACAGTTTTTTCTGGAATTGATCCATGACGTTTTAGGGAAAACATCCTTTCAAATCAGTTCCCCTTTCAATCACACCGTTTTTAGTGTTAAAATACTTGAAGTCGATTCCAATTTATGTATATACTTCCCACCAAACACTTGACGATAATGTTGACTTTACCACTTCACCTAGCACATTACTCCCACTACCCATTTTTTTTATTGAATTTTTCATTATCTTCAAATGTCCGCCAAAATGTGGAGTGAACCACCAGTAGAATCATTGGCCGATATGGCACTATTCAGAAGACGAGCAGTCATTTTGCATTGTGCCAGCCAAGATATTTGCTCTTCGGCAGAAAAATGTACCATCAACATTTTTTCACCTTTCTCAATGTTTTTATCCTATCGGAAGCCAAATTGGCAATGGCATCAGAACCCATGTTTTTTCTTTAATCGAAAACCATACCAAAAAACATATAACAAATATCAAATAAAAGGCAAAAAATCGAAAACTCAATTTTTTCTATTGAATGAGATTGTGGAAGAGAGGAGATGCTCCTAGGTCTTGGTGATTTTGAACAGTTGCTGCGGGTGCGGTTGGTTGCTGGACTTTTCTTGGTTCCTGTAAATGAGTAGGGCTCGATCACCTTATACTCTTTGAATTCCACCAAGATAGCTTACCCAAATCTTGCTGCATTGACGGTAGCGTCCAATATAAAATAAAAAATTATTTGAAAAAAAAATTAACCACCCAGTGCAGTATAATCAAAACGAGAAAATATTTTCACTTTCATATATTGAACCATTATGAGGAAAAAAAATTCTTTCACACATTGAATGGATTTCGAAATAATAAATGAGAACTTCCCTCAGCGTCTTTCTCGGAACGTCCCCGAATCGAATTTTACAAACACTAAATAAATCCCCACAATTTTCTATGGAATACATGCACCGGTGTAATTAGCAAAATAAAATATACTTACTATTCTCATAATCCAGTACGATTGGGTTTTGAGACAAGAATCGATTGTATCACCACCAAACTTGGTATGCTAGTAGTTTGAAGCATGATTAACACGAAAAAAAAAATTGTTTACCAAAATTCCAGGGGTGGAACATTTTTTTTTTCGTTTACAAATATATAAATAGATTTTTGCTGTAATCTTGGAAAGTATATGATTCATTGGAAAAACAACTCGACAGGGTGGAGAAAAATTCAATTTTCCACAAGAGTTATTCCTAGTAATTTCTTATGAAATGCGCTCGTTTTCTCAGAAAACGTGATTGAACGCCGACATCAAATTTCAGTTATACCGCTGAAAGTTCTGGCGGAGCCGAATATTTTATTGGTTATAACGCTGCTAAAAATGATCGGAGAAGGAAAAGGAAAAGTTCATATCGTTTCTGAAGACTCATGCAAATATAATATGTGATTATTTGAGTACCTGAAGTGTGTTGTGTCGCACTTCACGGAGATGTTTGCAGATGATCCGAAAACCATGAATAATTTAGTAAATATGTAATTATTATACTGAAGCAGCAACCCATATCCTCTTTGGACTAGATGAAACGATTTTAAAGTAGTGTGATAGGTCCCACTTATACCAAAAAAAACTTTGTTTTACTCCTGCCTTATTTTCAACTTACCCATAAAATCGGCATTCTCTTCATTGAATGTTGAAAATAATCACTTATTAATATCCTGCATATATATACAGAGTGTTCCAGAATGAAGGGGACAAACTCCAAGGGTAGAATCCTCACTTCATTTTAAGGCTGAAAGTTCCAATAAACATATACCCTAAAATGAGTATTAACCAAGTTCCAGGGTTTTGAAAGTGACACAAAAAAATATATTTTCGAGAATAACTCCATAACGGCTTAACATTACTTAAAGAAATTTGCTATGACACTTGACAGCATTCAGTTTCATATTTCAAGGCAAATCATGTGTTTGTAACTCTAAACAGGGGCGTACGGCAGGTGGGTATCCCTATTCGCGCCTCCCCAACTTTCACGCCACTGGATTGATATCGATTTCGTCTTGTTTCTTAATCCCCAATATTTCCTATACCAAAAAGGAATACGTTTCGTTTCACAAATATCAACGGTTCTCAAAATATTTAAAGTTGAATAAGTGGGTGCGTATGTGATACGGATACTCATTAATGATAATTTTGTTAGTGGCTATGTAAGTTTAAAATATCGGGAAATTTTGTGAACTAAATCCCACGCAAATGCCAACAATCTTCGAAATATTTGAATTTATACTCATAGCAAGGTATGCAATATGTTGGTTATAATGTTATAGATAGTTACCGTCACATTCCTTTCAAAAATAGTGAAGATTTTGATACGCATGTTTTGCCTTGAAATATGGAACTGAATGCCGTCAATTGACATACAAAATTTTATTAAGAAAAGTTAAGCCATTATGGAGTTATTCTGGAAAATCTATTTTTTTGTTTCACTGTCAACACCCTGTAATTCGGTTAATACTCATTTTAGGGTATATGTTTATTGGAAATTTCTGCCTCAAAATGAAGTGAGGATTCTACCCTCGGAGTTTGTCCCCTTTATTCTGGGACACCCTGTATATATTTAATACTATTGTGAAGTGCAATCCTCAAGCATCAAACCACATACTTCATTTTTTATGTAGGATGTGTATTAGCGATTAATTTCAACATTTCCTAAAGAAATTGTCGGGATTATGGGTGAGTTAAAAACTGAGGTTTACTCCTGCCCAAGTTTTTTCTTTGGTATCTATAAGTGAGACTTGTCTCACTAGTCTTAAATCGTTGCATATGGTCCAAAGAGGGTATTGATTCCTGCTTCAGTATAATTATTTCATATCAACTAAAATATCCATGACTCACTTGTTATATTTGCATGAGGAAGTAGAAGTCTTCAGGAACGATATTCACTTTTTCTTTTCCTTCTACTGTAATTTTTAGCAAAGTTATGACAAATCTTATTTTCGGCCCTGCCTGAACTTGCAGTGGCGGGCTAGCGCGAGCATTAAATGTGACGTCGGCGTTAAACCACGTTTTCAGAGAAAACGAGCGTATTTCATAAGATATTACTAAAAATCGAAATCGTCTTTTGATAAATCTTATATTTTCTGAAATAACAAAAAAAAATATTTTTTTTAAATTAATTTTTTTTGGGTTCCACCCATGCTTTTTTGGCAAACAATTTTTTTTCTAATAAAACATGATGTCGAGATGTCATGTGCTGAGTTTCAGACTGCTACAATTCATTCTTCACTTTTTGCCCGAGTTTGTCTGTCGTTACTGGATTGTCAATCAAACGGCTAGAAGCAAAATCACGAGCAAATAGCCTCTGCAATTACCTAAAATCTGGCATAATCACTCAGGCGTCGGCACCGGATATGAGTACACAAAGGCGCCTGTGTAGGTAAACCTCAATTTCACGAAGATAGATTGCAGATGTGATCACTCTGACTACTCGAAAAATACTGTCATTATCTGGCTGTTAGTATAAACTAGGCGTGGGGTGTTACGAGATCATGAGGTTATTCTCACGTTCGGCCGGGTGCCTATGAGATCATTATTCCATGAAATTCCTCATCTATCTACCGATAATAAAAGCAGCAACTGCATATGGCTCATCACTCGAAGCAGCCAGGTCATTTCTTCTTCGAAACAATAATAATAACATATGACATCATCATTCTACGAAGTTTCTTCTGGCGATAATATGAACAACACCAACACCTGCAGATGTCGCATTGTCTCGAAGTTTCTCATCGCTCAAAAAATATCGCAAAAGTCCAGGGAAATTTTGACAAAATCTCGACATAATTATAAAAAGGTAGGGAAAATTCGACTGAGGGCGAGTTGTACAAATCAAGTTCACCAATAGTTCAAGTAAACGCGCCTCAGTTGCTAGGAATTAGCCAATAAAATTTGTAGTTCCTTAGCAACTGAGCTCAGTTCAGTTGAACTGTTGGTGAGCTTGATTTGTTCAATTCGCTCTAAAACATACAATTCATCTAAAAATCGAAATATTTCACCATCCGACCTTCTCACATCCGCCATATTATGCAGGGGCGTTCCTCGTCAACGCATCCAATTCTAGGCGGGTTCTGCCTCAAACGTGTAGTTCACCTCAAAATTCACGCAAATCACAGGTCTCACAACATTCTGACAAGCCTCTTTTTCTTCAAGGGCGTTCCTCACGCCATAACCATCTTCCCCCAACCGATGGGATTTGACAAAAATATGAAAATATGTAGTTTACCTCAATATTACGCAAATCAACCTTCTACAAGGGGTTTCACGTCGACGCTTCCTGCCTGTAGCGCCGACAACTCGATGGCGGGTTGGCGCGAACACATTGGTAACCGGTCTGTCTCCGATAGTGCGAACACATTGGTAACTGGCCTGAATGGCGCAGAACGCAGGTTGTCTATCTACCCTTTTCAGCGAAAAAGTTTGATTTTTTGAATAATTGACTTGATTTTCAATAGGTACCTGTAAAACTCTTTTGGATAGGCCAGTTTTTTGGGCTAACTGTTTGAGGTCTTTAGCATCAGGATTTTGATTGATAGCAAAGTAGGTTTTCATGGTCCTCAGTTGATGATGCTTGAATGACGTCCTCATTCGTTTTGTCCTTTGACTTTGGTGTCCATTACTGGATGCTGGTGAAGTTACCGAGGAATCGTAAGACAATGACTCCATAGAGGAGGACAGCTCTCCCTGGTGAAGCATTTCTGAAAATCATAGATTATCTTTAGTGTATACTAGATTTTTCTAGATTTTGAGTTTGATTTTGTGAAATAAATTTTTTACAATCACTATGCATGGTCAATCTTTGGGAACTAGGTAAATAGATTTTCCTTTGAGTAGAATTTTTCTGGGTTTCCATTGTCTTGAAAACAAAGAAAATGCATTTACTGTAGCTTTTGAGTCTCGACGTTTCGACTATCAACATCTATAGTTGTTCTCGAGTGTGAATACGAAACACTCTCCAGAATACTTTTTATTTGCTTTCTAATTTGTGTCATCATCGTAGGAGTAAATTACTGGTTATCAGATAACGGTGTTATTCACGTAGGGCCTATCAAGTACAACACCTACGTAAATAACACTGTTATCTGCAGAGCTGGGCAGAGTACTGCAATTAAGTACTCATGAGTACTTCACTATGAGTAACTTCAAATAGTACTCATAAGTGTCTGAGTATGAGTACTTATATCAGAAGGACTCAAGGCAAATGAGTACTTTTACACAATTTACAGAATACTCGTGAAAAATGAGTAACGAGTATAAGTATTTTAAAAAAAGAAGTCAATATAGTGATAATGTAATTGTATTAAGGTTGAATATATCGGCCTTGTCAGACACAGTCAGTATGAGAGTAACAGACAAAACATCTATCAATTTGCACTTACCATTAATGTGTACGCTCAATTTTTGCATTTTAATTTTCATATAATCATGTAATAAAGGTATCAGGTGGAGAGGTACAGCCACAGGTAGAAGATAGTCGAAAGAACAGTTACGTATAGGTATATTTCAGAAATGTGTATATAATATACAATACGCCACTTTCAAAATAAAATTTTCATAAGAAAAAATAACAAAATATATAACTTTCAGTAAATAAAACAAACATTACAAAATGAAAAACGAACACAAAATTGTAACAAGAGACTTTTGGTACTTTTTCTCGCCTATCAGTATCACTTGGTTGATCATGTGATTGATAGGTATAGGCAGGTAACAAAAAATAACTGAAAGTGAATCTTTAAGAGAACCAAGTTTTCAAAATTTGTATCGCTTAGGGCATTACACTTCGGAGCATTTATTATGGTTGCATAAGAGAAGAATATTTCAACCGGTGCAGAAGAAGGCAATGGTGTATTTGCATACATAAAAATATTCTCCATTACTGGATAGTCTTCCAGCATTAAAAAGTGTTTTTTCGATAATCTAGATATCGCAGGAACTCAAGTTCTATTCTATTTTTCTCTTTCATGTTCGTCCCAACACTCACAACAACAGAGTTCAAAGGCTGAGACTGCTGAGAGTGACTTGGGCTCACCCTTTCTACACAATCAAAATCAGAAAAATCATCGCATTGTCAGCCAAACTTTTGGATGGACCAAGGAACTTCTGAATGTTATTGATGAATATGTCAGATTTGTAAGTTTTCTTAGCGATATCAAACCATTTCATTTTGAAGCGGGGATGAACTACGGCCGCTTGTTGAAACTGCTTACGTTTCAACTTATCTAAATTGTTTTTTAATGAAAATAAACAGGGAATTAAAATACCGTAATACATGTTTTTTTCTCCTTGAAGAACGTCTAATGAAGCAGCAACGGGTTCAAGGATTTCACAGTATTCTTCCATAAATAGTAAGTATCTCATTTGCATTTAAACCACCTTTGATACCAAGATTTTCATAAAGTCCTTGTAGTGTTTCTCGACTATTCAAAATTTGCTTTAGGGAATCAAAAAACGAGTTCCATCGGGTTGGGCCATGATAACTGAGTGTATGTCATAGTGTGTTATAATTTCTATAGATTTTGGCAGAGCTGCCTCCTTCCATAGCAGTGAACATTTGGATATCACATTTGTGTGCCGAGAAGGCATACTTGCATTTGCATTAATAACTTTGACGTCAGTAGTACATGTCAAATTTAATGTATGACTTGCACATCTTAGATGCCTTGGTAGTCTGTACTTGTCTTTCGAATTATCTGAATTGATCTCAGCGAATTGTCTTTCGTCTATATCCAGTGCTCCGTTCTCAACCTCAGTTTACTTTCCGTCAGAGGCGTCAACTTCGGAGTCAATAACATCAACATCATCATAGGGTATGAAATTCTGTAGCCCAATTTTTTTAAATGATTCAACGAAGTTTGAACCGTTGTCAGTGATTGTTGCGGTTATTTTAGTCAAATCCAAAGCATACCGTAAGTGAATATTTTCTAACATGTCTACTATTTTATCATATGTATGTACGCCCTTGAACCTTTTACAGTGTCGTTCAAAGTTTGTATAAATCCAATGACAAGTCACCCCGAAAAAACTGTTTCTCTTGCCGGACCATATATCTGCTGTTGAAGAGACATATTCTACATTTGAAAGTATATTTCTCAAATTCCTTTCTCGTTCATAAGATAATTATGTAATTCTTCTGACAAGAGTTCTTCTACTCAAAACCTCTACGTTAAATCCTTCAAACAAAGATACAAAATCGTCTTGTTCAACAATGGACATAGGCATCATCGTTTTTACTACAAACTTCAAAACCCGTTTCTCAAATTCCTTCTGACTAACAGAAACAGATTGTGAATTTGGCAAATTAAAGTAACTTTTAATAGTGTGCTGTGTAATCGTACTAATGTCACTTTTTTCTTTTTTTCCTTCACCTTCTCGAAGTTTCAATTTTTCTAGTTTCCTTTTCCTATTTTCACTTGTTCTGTATGATAAATATTTTGTGTATTTATATTGATGCACTTTTTTTAAATGCTTAATAAAATATGTTGTTGTTTCAGATGATCCCTTAATTACACATTTCTTTGGTTTGCAGGATACACACTCCGCTGCAGAATATACCACAAATATTGTTCTTTGAGGTGAGTGTATCAGATATTCCACTAATATAGCACAACATGTATTTTGTGTGAGGAATATACCACAAATATTATTCTTTGGAATGAGTGAATCAGATATTCCATTATTATAGCACAATATGTATTTTGTGTAAGAAATATACCACAATTATTATCATTATAACCAAACATGTATTTAACACAGTAATAATATATAATTTTTTTCAAGAGCTGTTCTGGAATAGGTACTTTTATTGAAGAAAGAAGGAACAGTCACAACTAGATGCACATTGAATCGGAATCTGATTCTTCATGGTAACGGTAGGTTAGAACATTTGTTAATCAAAAATCAGGCCATACAAAATCATTTTGATTCCTTCTTTTTTATTTTCGATATATAATTCTTTACATAGAATTTTATGTCCGTCCATTTTCTGAGGGACAGTGATTACTGTTTTTGAATGCATTCCTCAGCCTAGTTACTTTGGCAATAAAGTTCAGCAATAATTTTTTTTGTCAAAAAAACAGTGTGGGATAAAATTAAGCAAAAATTGGGTTTTTTAGGGATTCTAGCTCAAGGAATAATTCATAACTTCAGCATTAGGAACTCTGCCACTTTCATATTTTGGATAAACAATAACAATGGTATGAGAAAATAAATCACATTTTCAGATTTTTACCGGGCGTCCAGGGCCGGCTTCACTCCAGCAATAAATTACAACTTCCTTATTAGGAACTCTGCCAGTTTTGTATTTCGGTTAGACGATCACAATGGCATGAGAAAACAAAACACATGTTCAGATTTCAGAATAACTTTTCCGGGCGTCCAGGGCCGGCTTCACTCCAGCAAAACATCACAACTTCTTTAATAGGAACTCTGCCAATTTCATATTTTGGTTAGACAATCACAGGGGCATGAGAAAACAAACCATATGTTCAGAATAATTTTTCCCCACAACCTTCACAAAATTTGCCAATTATAAAATCATATTTGATAACAGAATGGGAACATTCACGCTCTTGATATTGAATAAATATTCTAAAACAGTCTGTTAAAGTTCTTACGATTATTTAAGACTCATTCGGCAAAGAGTTTTAAATAGACTGAGTATTAAATAATTATAAAAACTTTACTCGATGAGAATTAAAATTCGTTATGCTCGTGGATCCTCGCGCTCGCTTTCAGCTCGCGCTCGGAACTTCCAACTTGCATCAATTTTTTTATTCCAACCTTGTTACAGCACATACTACTCTGGTCGTCCAGGGCCGACTTCACTCCAGCAATAAATCACAACTTCCTCATTAGGAACTCTGCCAGTTACATATTTTGGTTAGACAATCACAATGGCTTGAGAAAACAAACCACATGTTCAGAATAATTTTTCCGGGTCAAACCGGCCCTGGACCGGTTTGACTAATGCAATAAATTTCTACGGGTGGTTAAGTTTCTCAAGCAATTCTGATTTTCATACTGAAATACGAAACTGGCAAAGTTCCTGATAAGGTGGTTGAGATTTATAGCCTAGGTGAAACCGGCCCCTGACGCCCGAAAAAATCATTGTGAACAAATATTTCGTTTTCAGAAGCGATTGTTTTCGTCTTACTGAAATATAAAACTGACCAAGTTCCTAATGAGGAAGTCGTGATTTATTGCTGGAGAGAAGCCGGCCCTGGACGACCGGAAAAATTATTCTGAATATTATGTGGTTTGTTTTCCCATGCCATTGTGATTGTCTAACCGGAATATTGAAAATGGCAGAGTTCCTAAGACAGAAGTTGTGATATATTGCTGTAGTGGAGCCGGCCCTGGACACCCTGAAAGATTGTTCTAAACATGTGGTTTGTTTTCTCATGTTACTGTGATTGTCTAACCGAAATATTTTACTGGCCCTGGAGGCCCGCAAATATTTTTCTGAACATGTGGTCTGTTTTCTCATGCGATTGTGATTGTCTAACCGAAATATGAAGCTAGCAGAGGTCCTAATAAGGAAGTTGTGATTCATTGATGGAGTGAAGCCGGCCCTGGACGCCCGGTCAAATTATTCTGCACATGTGGTTTGTTTTCTCATACCATCGTTATTGAATATTCAGAATTTGAAACTGGCAGAGTTCCTAATGCGGAAGTTATGACTTATTTCTTGAGCTATGCCGGTCCAGAAAACCTGTGAATTCAATACCAGAGCTAGAATCCCGGAAAAACCCAATTCTTGCTTATATTTGTCCCCCATTGTTTTTCTGATAAGAAATAAAAAAAACAATAGTCTAACTTTATTGCCAAAGTAACTGGGCTACATTCTCGCATTGTGATTTTCCTGAAACCTTCCCTCCCTGTATATGAGACGTGAAGAGTTTCATAAACGGAGAACTTTCTTCTTCGGTCCATGTTTTTATTTTGAATACATAGGTTTCAAGTCCTAGTAAATTTTTTCTTATCTATTCTTGTGGTTGAAGAACTAGATGCTTCTTTCAACCCGAGTGGATATATATAATTCAACTTCCTTATAAGCAACTCTATCAGTTTCTATATTTTGGTCAGACAATAACAATAGCATGAGAAAACAAACCACATGTTCAGAATAATTTTTTCGGGCGTCTAGGGCCGGCTTCACTCCAGCAATTAATCACAACTTCCTTATAAAGAACTCTTTCAGTTTCATATTTCGGTAAGACAATCACAATGGCATGAGAAAGTTAACCACATGTTCAGACTAATTTTTCCGGGAGTCCAGGGCCGACTTCACTCCAGCAATAAATTACAACTTCCTTATTAGGAACTCTGCCAGTTTCGTATTTCGGTTAGACCATCACAATGGCATGAGAAAACGAAACACATGTTTAGAATCATTTTTCCGGGCGTCCAAGGCCGGTTTGACTCAAGCACTAAATCTCTACGGGTCGTTTATTTTCTCAAGCAATTCTGATTTTCATACTGAAATGCGAAATTTTCATAATTCCTTATGAAGTGGTTAAGATTTATAGCTGGGGTGAAGCCGGGCGTCTAGGGCCCGGAAAAATTATTCTGAACATGTGATTTGTTTTCTCATGCCATTGTGATTGGCTAACCGAAATATGAACTTTGAAACTGGCAGACTTCCTTATAAGGAAGTTGTGATTTATTGCTGGAGTGAAGCCGGCTCTGGACGCTCGGTAAAGTTATTCTGAACATGTGGTTTTTTTTATTGCACCATTGTTGTTGTCTACTCAAAATATGAAACTGGCAGAGTTCCTGATGCGGAGGTTATGACTTATTTCTTGAGCTATGCCGGTACAGAAATGACCTATCTCGTCTGCCATCTTGGAGCCGCTATCTTTAATTCATGAATTTTTACAAAAAAATCGAAATCTACCACCCAAAAAACCATCACATACCAATTTTGAATCGAATCCGACCATAATCACAAATCACGTCCGCCATCTTGGAGGCGCCTTTTTTTTCTATTACAAAAATGTAACATTGCATTATCACCGGAATTATGAAAACATGCCAAATATCAAATAATTCGAAAGTCATACATAGATAACAGTGAATCTAATATAAGCGTGTTAAAAACTATTGATTGTTCCTCTCTCTGAATATACGAGTAATGAAACTCAATAATCCAGTTAGTATTCCACTGAAATGCACGAACCTGCAGAATACTTACACAGCTGCAGCTAGAAATATTGAAAAATTACTGAAAATAGCCTTTAGAGAGCGATCAAAGCAGTAACTTTCGGTATTCCTCAAATATATAGCAACATGCGTGGAAGGTTTTTATGGCATCTTACACACTGAAACTACAAAGTAGGTATAGATTGACTTGTCATCAGCTGAACTATGCGAAAATCACCGAAAAAATGGTGGTATGAGAGTGCAAGTATACCACAATTATTGTGAAGTCTGCCACAAATACTGGTTTTTATATACACACTGTTCCACTAATATATGTAAACCTATACAATGTGACTCACATCTCTTACTTTAACGATGTTAAAAAATATGCCATCGAAAATAGAACAATCTTAAGCTTTATATTTTATTTCTGTATCCAGATCCAAATCAGAAATAATCTCGAAAGTACTGCTCGTGCTTGCAATGTCTTGGGTAGCAGTGATAGCACTTGTAGTAGCAGATTACGCTAAAACAGACGAAATGAAATGAAATTTTGTGTTGTACAAATTACTCTAATTTAACTTATCAACTTTCCATATTAAATTCTGTAACTCTATGTCCATTAATCTCAGGTTCATAATTGCATTCGCATATGGATCTTCAATTTCCGGCATTTCGATTGCTCAATGTTTTAAATCTGAAAATGTCATAATAATAACTTATGTGCGCTCATTTTAATGAAAATGTATACTCTTCCATGCAGAGTTTGATTTTTCTAATTTACATCTAGTCATTTGCATTTACGATACGGTGAATAATGAATCTTTCAAAATTTAAAAGAATTACAAAAATATATATGTATATATGATTTAAAAAAAAAACAGTTAATACAAATTTGAAAAACTAACAGTCCACATAAGTGACGTTGACTTGAAAGAAAAAGACCAACTTACCAAATAACGTTCCGTAATATGCAGACAACAAGAACTCACACCTATCCACTGAGCACTGAACAAAATATTAAATGTGAAATGATAGTAAAACTGACAACATTCAAGACAAGCTCATACTTGTCTGTGTGGGTGTGCGCGCGTCTGTATTCGTACTCGTTACTCTTCAGATGTAAGAATCAGAAGTACTCAGTACTCTACAATGTAAAGTACTCAAAATTTTTCGAGTACAGAGTACGTCAGAATAGAGATAATCACAAGTACCAATTACTGAGTACTTTGACTACTCGAGTACAATTTACTCGAGTACTGCCCAGCCATGTGACTAATAGCTGGTAATAGCACGATAACGACACAAATGAGAAAGCAAATGAAAAGCATCTTTGAGACTTTGTCGTTTTTACACTTGAGAACGACTATAGGTACATGTAACAAGCCAAAACGTCGTGAATCAAGAGCTACAGAGGGAATCAATTTTCTTTGTTTTTTAAACAATGGAAGTGCAGAAAAATTCTACTCAAACAGTCACATTGTCAACTAGTTTCGAACATACATTTCTTTATATTCTTACATCGGACATTTTATGTGAAAATCGTCATGTATTTGATATGAACGTGACTTGCTAAATATTTCAATATGAAGTAGTTATTAATTAAAGACTTAATTGGCTAAAAGAGCTAAGCGCCAAATAGTCAATTGTTGGAAAATTGAGAAAAACATAATTTTGTCAAATGAAGTGATTCCATTTGGCATTGACAATTAATATGCTTGTAGCATGTGTAATGAAAATTAATACGGTAATATCCTCACTAATGAATTGTTTTACTGACACCGTTTTACGGAAGAAGTCTTTGTTTTTGTCCTTGCAAGGTAAGGTATAATCTTGGAACGGTCGTTTCTCTTGCACTGATTTGGTTCTACATCCATTGTTAATAAACGCAATGTATACCTTCTAAAACAATGTCGACTCACAACAGCTCACCTGACTGATTCGTAGCTCCTTTAGCACGCCCAAAGCCATGACTCTTACCGCGTATCTATTTTGCCAACGTTGGTTACCACGTCTGGGACCTTAGCTCCTTTAGCCATATATGGGCATCAGTCCGTGCATCCATTTGGTATCGCACAATCAAAAATGACAATTTTGGCTACTAGCTCCATTAGCTATTCATTTCTTCAATTATTATTAATGTGGGAAGCTGAATACACTTTGCAAAGCGCTTTCGACTTTCGTCATCTTCAGTGCTCCAAGTCAGGTAACAGGTTTTTAAAATTAGCAAGGACATTTTAAATATAATTAGTAAAATTGAAGTTGTTATGGTCAAACTATGGATCGAAAATTATTGACTACGGGTTATGTTTGAATATAGCCCCTTATCAAATTGATCTTCATTTATATTTTCTTGGATAAAATTGATATCAGGCAGGTAGCCTGACAATTCCTCTTTCTCATGATATGTAGCCCCTCGTAGAATTATTATTTATTTTTATTTTATTGGTTGGGTTTGTTTATCTTTACTGCGTCTTTGGCGATGTTAGCATTATTACCTTGTTAATACATTGTTTTCTAAACAAAGACGCAACTATACCGTTATTGGTTCTCCGTTGTTCAATGCGATAGAGCTGAATATTGTTACCTCTACGATTGGTTACACCGTACTGATGATGATGACCAACAGTCTGAAGTAAGTGTGGACGGATGCTCTTTCTGAGTGTTGCACCCAATACATTTTTCTCTTTATACGTATAGCCTCTCTTTGAATTAATATTTATACATATTTTCTTGGATATAATTTTCAGACACATATCAATAACTGCCTTCGTGGCGCCGTTAATTATTGCGTTGTAAATACGGAGTATTCTCATGAAAGCCAATAATGTGAGGTCTTATTTCAGTTGTTGAGCCCGTTTTTTTCCAATTTGCAATCAAGTGTTGCATATATGCAACACTTTAATGAATCAGATAATCTTTCTAATAAATATAAAAAATTCATATTTTCAAACACTTTGATGGATAACGTGCACACTACACTTGTCGAGTCGTTTTGTTGCTGGAAATGTTGAAATGTTGAAGAGTTTGTGTTTTGTGCGGACGGGACGTACTCCTTGATAGGTCACTGAATTGGCGGGAAGTTTGAAATGACATAGAGCATACAGAGTTGAACATGCCCAAACTACTATACAACCTGACTAAACTTATGTGAAAAGAATAACCATACAAAATGGCCAACGATGTATTTTCAATGAAGAATCGATATACATAGACTGCATAAAATCAATCAAATAGGTGTCTTTTTTTTCTGGTTTGGGATATGAATGAGATGCAAAATCCAAGTTTTCGACTTGGGCAGCTCCCCGAATCACACTTGAATATTCCAAAAACTGCTAAATTTTTGAACTTTTTTTGGTGTTCTCCTATTTTGACCACGAAGGAGTATGTTTTCGACAATATACATTTTCAAACGAAATTGAATTCGATATAATTTGAGATGAGAATGAGCTTGATGGCTCTAATATATACCGAGATAAAGCTTTTCAAATCCTGGACAAGATTTCAAATTTGAAAATTTCAAGCTATTTTTCATGTTTCATGTCAATAACCTGACTAATATGAGTCAGTGAAAGAAGCATTTATTTATTTCAATATTTTGACGATACATTACGAGAGATGGGAACCTTATGAGAATTTTTATAAACCTAATTTCACAAGTGAGTTGATAAAATAACTGAGCAAGGATGACATTGAGCTGAATACCTTGTGATGCCTTCTCTCTTCCCCCTAGTTAACCAGCGGTTAACAAAAAACAAACACTGCTCCCTCCGTCCCCACTTCTCTACCGCGGTTTTCGCTCCAATTGAAACATCCCTCCTCGATTCCCTGCTGAGTTGATAGCAAAGGAACAAACCTGGATTTTTTTTTATTGAAAGATTTAATGAAAATTTAAGTTAGTTTGTGCTTGAAAAATTTGTAAAAAACAGCTTCTTTCCTTTTGTCATAAACTACTATGAAAAATTGCAAATAAAAAAGTTGCTCAATTTCCAATTCTATAGCTTTGATCCAAATTCAATTTAGACTCTCTACTGTCGCTTCGATATTTTTCCAAATTTTTTATTTTTTTAATTTTTTTAAAAATAAATGCACCTCTAGAAATTCGTCTGTGCTGTCGCAAAGTTCATTTAGTTTTTTTCATTTCATTGTTAAACTGATTCGAATTTTCAATGGGCGTTAATATGTCAGTAATCGAATAAACGAATTTCTCTTCATTCTCATTACACATGTATTCCTTTTTTGAACAGATTTGCATCTAGTTTGACTTTTTTCCTGACCCATAATTCAGTTAGAAGAAAAAACCTAAAATATCATACTTTTCTGTAAAACAAACAATGACTTACAGTTTCATAACTATTCAAAAGACGTAGCGATTTGTACTAAACATGATATAAAGTTACACCCAACAGTGTGACTGTTGGATGTGAACTGTTAGATTTAGTTTTCGAGAAAATTATAATTTTTTGCAACGTTTTTTTAAATAATTTCATAAAAAACATATTTTTCATTTTCACTATTATATGGGTATAGAACATTAATCCAAAATAACTGTAACCAAAGTCCCAACAGAACTCGTAACGTTCATTCATTTATCTCAATAATCATACAGAAAACATAAATTTATTATTCAGTTTGCCGTCTAGATCTATAACTAGAAGGACGGCAAACTGTACGGCAAAATTTGTATAGACAAATTAGAGTCTTTTCATTCAGAGACTTTGTGGCCTTTCTAATAAACAGGGTCTTTATGATAGCACAGCACTTCCGAATGGTATTCTCCACATGATCTTTGTTTGCAAATGGTCTGTGCTTATACACTTGTTTCAGATAACTCCATAGAAAAAAGTCTATTGAACATAAGTCCGGTGATCTTGGTGGTCAATAATTTTCCCAATCTCGTCATATCACAACTAACTGTGACACTGTTTCAATTCTACCATTCGGTGGATCGGATCGAATCTCGTATCGGAGGCTCTAGGCAACACTGCTCTGTTACTAGTGTCAGTGTTGGAGATCAGCGGTGTCGTAGCGGAGTTGCTGTTATTTCCAGACACGCTGTATTTTTATTTGAATTAAATTTTTCATCTTCATGATATGTTGTTTAAACAAAAAAAAACAGGATTGTTGACAATCTTATTAATAACGTCACTTGAAGTAAAGTTATAGAGGTTATTATACCTCGTATTTCCTTTTCAATTCTCCATATTCTACATTAATTGGCGACCGTGACAGGACAAACTATGTAGAATCTATCGAAGGTTAAGAGAGAACGAGACATGTTGAGAAAAACGTTCATCAATGCAATGAGCTGGAACTAGAACTGAACGCAAAGCCGCCGAGGAAGGATAATATTGTTGCCAGATTAGCCCAGCTTGAAGATAAAGGGTGCAGATTATTTAGCCATGATGAGCAGATCCATATGATGATTCAAGTTGACGACGAATTCGAAGAAGAGTATGAAGCAATGGAAAAGTTTCGTGAATATTTGATAATGTATAGGTCTGAATGTGAGTTTGCCTTAGTAAAAGAAAGTAATTTCCATGAAGTCAGTTCCAGTACAGGGTCGAAAATAGGAACGTCAAATTCCAGGAGACATTTCAAACTGCCAAAATTTGAAATGATCAAATTTGACGGGGATGTCCGAAAATGGATAGGATTCTGAGGCCAATTTCGAAAAATCCACGAAGACACTGAACTTGATGAGGAGGACAAATTCCAATATTTATTGCAATCAATGGAACCAGGTAATGTAGCGGAAGCTTTAGTCGATAGTTTTCCACCATCTGCAAACAACTATGAAAAGGCCGTGGGACAACTCAAAGCGAGATTTGCAAGGGATTAATTCTTAATTGAAGTTTATGTTAGAGAACTACTAATTCTGTTGATCAAACAGACGAATAACAACAAAGCAGGTATAGTCTTTAGCGTCATTAAGTGTAACCAGTGATAAATATGCTACTTATTTTATATCCTTCAGTAGAGTCTACTCTCCCTGAAGATATTTTAAGATCTTGGGAGAGACATCGTAGTAGCAATGATAGTAAAGAATTGGATAAACTTGAACAGATAAATCTATTAATCGTCTCAATATTTCATTAGATTTTCTCTGATCTGAAGTGGAAAGTGAAGAACGCATTAGTCTAGCTAGGACGAGTTTTGCTACTGACAAGGAGACACAGAACTGTACCAGAAGTAAGCCATCTTTTGAGAGAAATAAGCTTATTACAGGTGAACCCAATTCATATACAGCTGCCACGATTTTTTCTGCAGATAAATATGGTAAGAAAGTTCCAATTTGTATTTTCTGTGATAGTAAATCACACCATAGTCAAGATTGTATTAAGAAGGCAAGATCACTTTCAATATCAGAAAGAACGGACACTGTTTAAAAAAAATGTTTGCTTTGGCTGTTTGAAACCCAACCGCAGTATTAAAAAATGCAAGGCATTTGTTAAGTGCAATATTTGTGGTAAAAAGCATTTTCCAATACTGTGTGATGACTTATCAATCGTCCAAACTGAAGAAACCAAAACTTTAGATATTCGCAATTCCGAAAAAACCAACAACACAGAAAATATAATGATCAGAAACAATACTTCAGGTACTAAGTATACAATAAAAACAATTTTGTCTATTTTCCACGATAATTTTATATTTGTTGACTAGTTTCGGTCATTAAACCATTTTCACTCTACCCTACAGGTACTCTCTTACAAACTGTTGCTGTCAAACTTGTTAGTGATACTGGTAGCAAAGTTATTAGGGCATTACTCGATTCTGCATCACAACGATCCTATATTCTTTCTGATTGTACCAATAACATGAAATTCAAAAAGGTTGGAAATGAGGTGATAATACAAAGCGTTTTCGACGGAAAACAATCGATTCCTGAATCTCATGCTTTTGAAGAAAATAAAATATGCAGTTTCGTTCTTAGGTTAGAAAATGGTCACATGATCAATTTATTGAAAGAGAAAGATATAATAGTGTCTGATGCTGAAATAGGAATGAAAGAAGTCAGTTTACTTTTAGGAGCAGATATTTACGGTAAACTTTCAACAGGAAGAATAGAAAACTTTGATGATTTAGTAGCGGTTGAGACTCATTTCGGGTCGACAATAATGGGGTCATTTCATCAGAAGAATAAATTTCAAACCCTTTGTTGTTTCAATGATATTACCCTTTCTGACTTGTGGAGTCTAGATGTTTTAGGGATTAGGGATCCAGTTTCCATTAAGAAAAGGGAAATTTTAGAAGCAGAGGCAATCGAACATTTCAATAATTCAATAAAACGAAATATAAACAATACATATGAAATAAAATTGCCATGGATTGAGAATCATCTTCGATTATTAGATAATAAAGAAATGGCAGAAATTAGGTTATTATCTACCACAAAGAAATTAGTTAGCTTAGGAAAATATCAGGATTATAATGAAGTTTTCAATGAGTGCAAAAAATTAGGAATCATTGAACAAATCACTTCTAATATGAAAAAAAAAAATAATGAACATTACATTTCACATCATCCAGTAATAAAAGAAAGTAGCTTTACAACAAAAATTAGGCCTGTTGTTGATGCCTCCGGTAATGACAAAAATGGAAATTCTTTGAATTCTTGTTTGATGAAAGGACCTAATATGAATGAACTCATATTCATAATTCTTCTTGAATTAAGGATTGGCATGATTGGCTTAATTTCAGATATAAAGAAGACGTTTCTGCAAATAAGTGTAGCTGAAGAAGATAGAGATATTTTGAGGTTTTCCTGGTTGGAAGATTTGTCGACAAAAACAATTAAAATTTATAGGTACACTAGAGTTGTCTCTGGAGTATCTTCGAGCCCATTTTTGTTAGCAGCTATCTTATCGTATCATTTGAGTCGATTACCTGAAAATTTGAAAGAAACTGCTTTGAAATTGATAAACTCTTTCTATGTTGACAATTGTGTCACCAGTGTGAATAATTCGGAGGAGTTAAACAAATTCATCAATGGGTCTAGAATGTTGATGTCATCTGCAGAATTTGATTTGAGGGGATGGGTTTATAATGGTCCGAAAATATTTGATGAAAGGGTAGAAGAATTACCAACAAATGAAAACATCACTTCAATACTGGGATTACAATGGAATACTCATGAGGATACATTGTGTTGCGATGTTCACGTTTTGAAAGAATAAGTAAAGATCCCAATTACAAAAAGGAGTTTGTTATTAGCAGCACAACGTATTTTTGATCCGATTGGTTTCACTTGCCCTGTAACTTTAATCCCGAAGTTATTATTACAAGAATACAAAGTTACCGGCAGAAATTATCGATAGTTTTGAAAAGTGCATCAAACAAATTCATTTGTTACAATTCTGTGGTATAGCTCAACCATTATACAGAATCAGTCAATCCCAAAGAAATGCTACCTTGCATGCATTTTGCGACGCCAGTAAGTTGGCGTACTCTTTCATAAGAATAGAAGAGAATGAATGCGTGTTTAGTCATTTATTACAAACAAAATCAAGGATAAATCCAATAATATGTTACTTTGCCACGATTAGAATTATTAGCGGCGGTGATTGGATGTAGACTTTATAAGTTCATACTACAGGTTGATTTCTTTCGAACTTTGAAAACCTATTTTTGGAGTGATTCAAAAATTGTACTCACGTGGATCAAAACCAAGAAAAATTGGACCACTTTCGTGATGAATAAGTGAATGAAATTCGGAATATTACGAATGTTGATGATTGGAATCATGTACCTGGTGATATGAATGCTGCCGACCTTCCATCTCGAGGATGCAGTTGTAAACGTTTATTGGAATTGGCTTAACAAAACTATTCATTGTTGGCCTTCGTTATGTGAGGAATTCTCAGACAAAGAAGCATATGAGGAGTCTAGGAAAATTATGACTTTAAATTTAGTAGAACAGGGGTCCAAATACTCAAAAATAGTCAGGATGATTGCGTGGATGATTCGTTTTTCTGAGAAGTGTCGTGGGAAGAAAACGAACAACAAATTGGTGTATGAAGAAGTTAGTAGGGCAGAAACTTGTCGAATAAAAATCATTCAGAATGAAACATATGGTGGAACGTCTTCAGAAAAAATTTCCAGCATGAATATTTTTAAGGATGAAAGTGGTTTGATTCGAGTCAAAACCAAGCTTGTTTTCGCAGAAGATGCTCATTTCTTCAAGTTTCCGATCATTTTGCCCTATAACCATACCATAGTGAGAAAATTAGTCTAAAAACAACATAACATTCCATGTCATGCTGGAGTGCAAGTGCTTCTGGAAATACTTCGTGAGAGATTTTGGATCAGTAAGGCTAGAAGAATGGTGAAAGAAATATTTTTTAAATGTGTGGTATGCAAGAGGTTTAGAATAAAAGCATTAGAAACTGCTATAGCCCCACTTCCCTATGATAGATTCAGAAACTCTGCAACATTTGAAATAACCGGTACTGATTTTGCCGGTCCTTTGTACTTTAAAAACAAGGAAAAGGCATGGATAATTATTTTTACTTGTGCTGTTTATAGAGCTTGTCATTTCGAGTTGGTTCAGTCACTTTCTACTGAAACATTCCTTCAAGCTCTTAGGAGCTTTATTGCCAGAAGAGGAAGGATGTCTGTCATATATTCCGATAACGGAATCAATTATGTAGGAATAAGTAATCAATTCACAGATTTAAATTGGAACGAAATCTTGAAATACTCTTCAGTCCACCGCATCACCTAGAAATTCAACGTCCCAGCAGCACCATGGTGAAGAGGATGGTGGGAGCGTATAGTCAGAATGGTTAAAGAACTTTTGAGGCGTAATCTAGGAAAAAAGACAGTTGATTACGAGGAACTAATGACCATCTTATGTGACTGTGAGTCAATTATAAATTCAAGGCCACTGACATGTGTATCAGATAATTCAGGAGAATTAGTTCCCATAACACCATCATCATTTTTACAGAGCATCCAAAGTTATGAAGTGCCAGATTTGGACGAAGTGAGCATAACGAATATTAAGAGAAGATTCATATATTTACAGAAAATAAGAGAAAATCTTCGAAAAAGATTCAGGAATGAATACTTGGCAAATCTGGTTCAATTTGGAAAAAGTAGAAGCGACAAACTAGATATAGGTGATGTAGATCTAGTTGGATCAGAAAACACGAAAAGAATAATTTGGCCAATGGGAAGAATAATTTGGCCAATGGGAAGAATTATTCAGATTTACCCTGGAAAGGATAGAGTTACAAGAGTA
Organism: Chrysolina haemoptera; assembly: GCA_958298965.1. Lineage (NCBI taxonomy): Eukaryota > Metazoa > Arthropoda > Insecta > Coleoptera > Chrysomelidae > Chrysolina > Chrysolina haemoptera. The sequence continues at coordinate 13,782,418 of OY282599.1, read as the reverse complement.
GCACGAATCAAAACAGCAACAGGTGAAATAGTACTTCCGTTTCAAAAAATATATCCACTTGAAATTCCAAAGTCGAATGAAGATTCAAATATTTCAATATTTTACACGGCAAACTCACAGGCGACAAATACTTTTTAAACGATATCGAAACTCAAAGGCAAGACATCCTGAAGGAACAGAGGAGCACAATCGTCCCAGAAAGAAGAAGAGAAAGAAGAGGAGAAAGAGAAAAGAATTCCAGTATCGACGAGGTCTGGAAGATTAATCAAGGCTCCCGATCGATATGGAATTTAATTGTTTTGCAATTTCCAATTGCAAAAGGTGAGAATGTTAAAGATAAGCGGTGTTGTAGCAGAGTTGCTGTTGTTTCCAGACACGCTTTATTTTTATTTGTATTCAATTTTTCATTTTCATGATATGTTGTTCAAACAAAAAAGAAAGGACTGTTGACAATCTTGTAAATAACGTCACTTGAAGTATAGTTATAGAAGTTATTATACCTCGTATTTTCTTATCAATTCTCCATATTTTACAGTCAGTGTCAGTAACTTTTATAGCCCTGGCGATCAGGTAGCTTGAAAGTGGTTGAAAACTGGTGAATTGTTAAAGCGATGACTCCAACCAATTTTGTTTATAAGGTACGGTTCATTAAAAAAAGCTGTTTTAAAAAAGATGCAATGCTGTCGAAGCGATGTTGGCTGCAAAAAAAAAGTTGAAAATGGAAAATAAGAAATTATGTGAAGGGAATTCGAAAGGTACGTAGGCGCATCGTAGAATCATTCGAGTTCGGCAAAACAATTTTTTTATGATATATGCCAGAGCATTTCATCGATGAATAACATCAAAAGTGAGGAGATTGGGTTTGCTCCTAATTTTAAGAATTATGTGCGAATTTTTCAATCGTTCGACTATAGTTAATTCAATTCAATTCAATTTTATTTCATCCATTGAGCTGTGAAGCTATCAGACAAGTCAGGTATAACAAATATGTATAATACACGTACAACATAAAAGATTTACAAAACAAGTTCGAGTTTATCGAAAATTGTCATAAAACTCATTTATATTATAGGGACAGAGGTGAAGGAGAAGTAATTTTGTTCTCTTCTTGAATTTATGTAGGCTATCCAATAATTTTAAGTCATGGGGAAGGGCATTGTATAATTTGAGTCTCAATATGTCGGATGATTTTTGGGACATTGTTAGGCGAACGTTAGGTAAGTGAAAACTGTTTTTTAATCTTGCATGGTGATCATGAATTGAATTATTCTTAACGAAGATTTCGCGACGATTATGTATATATGATAAAAGTTCCAGTATATATAGTCCACATAGAGGAAGAATCCCATAGTGTTTGAATAATTCGCGGCATGAGGTACCATTTGGAGCATTAGCTAAACATCGTACAATCCTTTTCTGCACCATAAAAACATTATGAACCCCAGATGGTGATTCCATATGACATTCTAGACTGAATTTCCCCGAAGTAGAAAAGTAGGAGCCCGCATATGTCTAGAATTGATTTGAGAGATCTCAGTTGAAAACACTTGGTACTCAGAGTATTGGCTAAAGATTCACAATGTGATTTGAAAGATAGATGTTGATCAAGTCTAATACTAGTAAAATACATAGCAAATTGAACGGCAAACAAGCTGCATATGTAAATACAAAAGTCGTTTTCGCTAAGTAAATTTTATTTGCCCAAAGCACAGGGGTTTAAAAAATCATTCTTGACTTTAAATTTTGAAATTGATATTTTCAATGGGGGCCATGCATTCTGAAATAGGATGTCAATCATTGAAGTGATTGTTGTATTTTGTCTTGCATGAATATTCCGACAATATCAACTTCGCATGTTTTTTAGTTTTTCAAAATATTATTTTACTTAATTTTTTTCAATCTTACGTTTGCATTATTTCGATTGATTCGACGTGAACCAGAAAGAAAATAATTCGACTTATTCGTGAACTCTTAAGAATGTTATTTGGTGATCGTTCTTGATTTATGCAAATGTGCAGAATTTCCAGTAAAAAGAAACTTATTAGAAAAAAGCTTTTGAAGCTTTTATTTAAACGCAATTGGGAGAACAAAATGAACTTTGAAGTAAATCGAACCCATCATTTTGTTATATTATAGCTCGAACGGTAGAGCGCATGAGTATCGATATCTAAAGCCAAGCATTGCACGTCGAGGTTGTGGGTTGGATGGTGTGTACCTACGACCTCCTTTCGAGATCTATTCTCCTCGGATCGTGCTAGGAATCGCACGTTAATCCTTAGCTCTCAAAAGTTTCGTCTTTTGAGGGCTGCCATTCGTGAGGGGATGAAGCAGGTGAACGGAAAAAATTACTTTAAACAATATAAAAGCTTGTAGCACGTCGCGAGGAATGTATTTCCCATAAATTGAATTTGAAATCATCTGTATCATGATTCATTTCCTCGGCACGAACCCCATCTTACTAAATACATACATACTGGTCAAGTTACGAAAACTACTCGACGATATGATGTTTATCACAATTGATACGTGATCAGTTTCCGTATTTGTTCGCAATTTTATGTGGGTCTGATCCCTCTCGTGATTTTCATCGTCCGAAACAATCTGAAAATTTTACAATTTTCCAAGCATTCTCAATATAGGCAGGAGGGTGAAATTTTTTAAAATTGCGTTATTTGACGCTTAGATATTTATCACTATTTCCAAAGCTTTTTCCGAATTTGATTATAACGCATAAAACAAGGCCAAGGCTGCACCAAAATACAGGTTATTGAATTTGTTCTATAAAAAAATACGTTAAAATTCAGAGGCTATATGCTATGCACTGAAAGCCACGTATAACAAAAAAAAACAGCCTAGTATCAGCACAAAAATAAACAATGGGTCTAATGAATGAACCTTAAGCAAATGCTTTAACTCAGCTTTCTTGAAACAGACCAATCCATTTTATTAATTAATGAGAGAGACAAACATATAGTAAAAGCTTTTGCTAGCTTTTATTCATAACACTTGAATACTTGATGTTTTAATTTAATCTTTTATCGATACATTTAAAATTTACCTAGGTGCAAAAGGTAAAAGTTTAAAATTGTTTCTTCGTTCGTGAATAGAAAAATAATGATGACTTAAAGGATTATCATATTTCGTCTCAAGATTGGGAGCTATTAAGCCGAATTTTGAATTATTTGAAAGTTTTTAAAACTTTATCGGATTCTTTTCAAGGCGAAAAATACTGTACATTACCTATGGTCGTCTTAGGAATTAATATGCTCCTAGATAAATTGGAAACCTGGGCTTTTGAGCTAGACGAATGCCCAAAACCGACGAACAAGTTATTCATTTTTTTTTAAAGATGATGTAGTGTGGTGAGCCCACCGACATATTTTTTTTCGTAATTTTCCATGTATGAAACCATTGGGATTTTTTCTGAAGTCCTACGCTATCTAGCGCTTGAAGGGGGCAGAGGGATGACTTTTTATGAAATCGTATTCTTTGATGGTCAGAAAATTCTCACTATTTTTACGGATTTTTTCGATTTCCATTTTGCGAGTTTTCCCAATTTTTTTCGTGACAGGGAAGGGTGGTGAGCACACTGATTAAATTTCTGTTCCCAATTTACTGAATCCTCTGTGTTCTCTATCTAACTTTTGATGGAGCAGGGAGGGTGGTTTTTTCAAACTGTATCATTCAACGGTCAGATGTTTTTCACTATTTTTACAGATTTTCCCTATTTTAATTTCGGGAGTTTTTAAACTTTTTTCGAGAAAAGGAAAGGGGGGCGAGAGACCCCGACCAATTTTTTTAGCTCCCTAATTAAATTCGTCAAAAAAATCCGAAAACCTACCCCTACGCATGCCCTATCTAGCTTTCGGAGAGAAGGGGGTAATTTTCTTGACATTATATCATCGAAACTGAACCAACATGTAAAATTTCAACCACGTAGGATATCATGATTTTCGATGTGAATGCTATCGGGTCAAACTAGAAAGTGAGGTGAAATATACTACGAAAACCAAATGAGTAATCACATATTTTCTTTGACCATTTTGTTCAGAAAATTATTCCGATACTTCGTATCTTCCAAAATTCCAAATAATTATATTCTGACGACTATATGGGTTGCCCAATTCTCTATTCTCAATTTTATATATTCCCTGGTCTATTTATTACGTGGTCATTTTCATGCTCTGATCGATCAAAATATTGCCGACTTTGGAGGCTTGTATTTCTATAATTAGACGGACGAATTTTTCCAGCATTGTTATCAAGCTTATTGACATGTGTTAGTTTTCCATCAAATTTGTAAGACGCGTTTCTACAGCGTTTTATTTGAAACAATGAGTGCATTTGGCCTATGCTGATATGATTTAAAAGTCTATTGGGGAGCAATTTTGAGTCCAATTATCTCCGATTCTAAACGGACGAAAATTCTCAAAAAAAATCAGCTGATGTAATCACTGTCGAGAAATATCATACCAAATTTTCATTGAATTTGTAAGAAAATGGTTATAGCGATCCAAATACCTTAAGAGTATGTGAAATTTGGTTCACAGTTTCTCTGCCAATCCATACATTTTCACTAATACTCTTAATATTAGTTTTTCCGTTTTCAACAACGCTCAAACAAAAATTGAGTTATTGTTGTTCAATATACTTTATTGTATTATGTGGTTTCTTGAAACGATTGTCCACAGAGCCAGTTTCTTTGAATGTTTTCAATATCTTTTCTACGGTACTGAAGTGAATATTTCTTCCTGGATGCCGGTGATTGAAAATACAAGCAACATCTCGATATGGCACCACATAAAAGTGATTTCCACTTTGTCTTGTGTGGATAACATGTACGTAAAACTCATTTGTAAATTATAAATGTACGAAAATCTATACACAAAAAAACTGGATTTATTGATCGCAATAATTTGACATTAACGAAAACTAAATATTGTTTCAAAAGCCTGCTAAGGAATAATTTTATTTCGATTCGATCAATTATTGTATCTATTTTCTTAGTCTTGTATTGTTTAAAATAACGAAATTTGATATCGTGGTTAGTACAAATCGCTATAACGAAAGTGTTTTGAATAGTTGTGAAACTGTAGATCATTGTCAATGCCAATAACATCCCGCCATGAGCCGACAAGTCCATCATTGTCCCTGCCGTCAAATTCACAACCACATTATTGCAGAAAGATTTTCAGATTAAAAATTAGTCAACTGAGATGCTCATGGCCAAAACTACTTTTCTGTGCATCATAATAATTGATGAATGTTTCAGCTAAAAATTCTACTGCAATAGCCTGATTGTTAAGTTTAGCACTCTAAGTTGCAACAAAATATTTTGAGAATAATATTAAATGTATCAAGCACCCACTCGTGCGGATGTATCTTTTCCCAATATTTACTTTTTTGGCAACCGTCCGGGAAGTACTTACTTCCCGGACTCTTTTTCTTTGAGAAAGTAGCACTTCCCGGCGTAGTCTGTTAGTACGTATCTTCTGTTCGAATTTTAATATTTAATACAAATAAGAACTAAAATGTTCGAAATTTTGTACTACACGGAATAGAGGTCGACCTTCACCCATCTGTTAACCGGATGAAACATACTTTTTATGAAGTTTTATAAATAGGCGAATACACTTATAATGGCTTGCCTATCAAAATGTGACCCAGACTATATACAGTGAGTTTAAAAATTTGCACCATATACATGGAAAACTTTTTTATTTTAGATTTGTCAGAAAATTTCAATCTTCATTAAAATTGGTGCATTGCAGAATACTTGCATATGAGTTATCAACATCTCAAATTTCCAAACAGTGTACAGGGGAGAACAAATAATAGGTATTTTGATCAGGTGTAAACTACCCCTTATTTTTGACAGTATCATCAAAAAGTTCATTCAAAGAGGTTATTCAGTTGAAAACAATATTCAAATTTGGAATCACAGCCAGAGTAGTTTTCTCTTGATCAAAATTTTATTTTTTGTTTCCCCTTGTACACCGTTCTGAAATTTATAATTTTAATAAGTTGAATAGAAGTATTCCGCAAACCAGCAATTTTTACGAAGAATATCTGTATCTGTATCTAGTCTGGACCACATCTTGTTAGGCAAGCTATTATTGGTGTATTCGTCTATATCATCCGGTTAACAGATGGGTGAAGGTCGACCTGTCTTCGTCTCCTAGACTAAATGTGTCTCATTAATTTGTGACGGTTGTAGACAAAATAGTGTACGCAACACGTCTGAAAATAGTTTTTTGGACTCGCAGACTTCCAGGACTCGCTACGCTCGTCCTAGAATTTTGTCCACTCGTCTAGGAAACAGTATTTTCCGGACTTGTTACGTAAATTACTATTTCACCTTACAGTACAGATGGTGGGTTTTGTTAGTCGAAATCGATTGAAAAAATTCAAAACGTGCAAAGTAACAAAATGTTCTCTTCTATTTATTTTGATAATTCTTACTATTATTTCCTCATGATCTGATGAAGAATTAGAACTTGATGAATTCATAATATTCTTGATATTGAAGTCTAACAGGAACAGAAATATGACAGGAGAATTATAGCAGGTAAAGTGCCGTTATACCTTCTTTATGGTAAGGGAGGCTTTAAAGTGGCTTTTCGTTTCAAAGTTGATTTATGGAACGTATTTCGTGATTAAATATTTCTTTTTTAAATGAAGAGGACTTTTGATTATAGAACTAGCCGTTACAATCTGTATTCGAAGCAAAAGTGGAGAGGTAAGAACTCCGAAACAGGTGGTGGCAGGTGGTCGTCACCGGCCAAATGAAGGATCTCTACTGTTCAATTACAGTAAGCACTTGCAATTGGGTTTTATTGGAGTAACGTTACACAAATATTTCTCAAATGTCGTTCAATGTCCGTTGTGGTATTGGCCAGGAACGTTGTTGTTTTCTGTAAGTTGTTTGCCTTATATTTTCCGCTTGGAGAAAATATTTGGAGAGAAGAGTACTTCGACATTTTCGATTTTATTCATGTCATTTAATAAAACACAATTTTTCGCTTTCAAATGAGTTTGTAATAAAAGAACGGTATGTAATACTTTTATAAACTTCTTGAGAAACGAGTTTATCATTCACTTGTAACAATGTATACTCACAGTTGATCTATTCGCACCTATGCTAAAAAGAATTATTTTACGCTCTGTGAAGAATATTAGAAAAGATATTGGCAATCTAATATGAACCTTTTCCACATAGATATAATGACTTTTAACTTTTTTAAATATTTTTATGATAATGTTGACACATGATTCAGGTATCCATTTATGAGGATAAATAAATTTCAACATTTAGGCAGAAAGAGTTTGTTTTGGTTGGTTTTCTGGTTTTGTCGTGGTCTTCTTTGGTTGAAATCTCCAAACGTTTCAACTGTAACTGCGGCAGTCATCTTCAGTGGCGTGGTCGAAGTACTCTTCTTGACGTAACAACTGAAAAAGTTGAAAAAGATTCGACGTTGAGAATAAACTACGGGTTGTTTTTTAGAAAGAATAGGACCAGACACATTCGGTGTCAACCGTAGTATATCCGAACCAAAGCGAACATAATAACTTGACTGAATTCGTTTTATTTCATTTCCAAAAACGAGTTGGGGATTTCAAGCTACAATCTTTGTCAGCGGTATGTATCGAACCAGTATCGATGCGTTATTTATAGGTTCATTTAATCGGTGGGTGGCCGGGTCTACAGCCGTTGACAGATGAGAAGTATCTTCAGATCAAGCATTGGATAACTACAATCCGGTAGCCAATGGGGCGGATGCTATGGCCGCCTAAAATATGTACATTTTACCTCTTCTTCAAGAGTTCTATCGTTTACCAATTACTCAAACTCTGTTCTTATTCGAATTCACGTAACACCTGCCATACGAAATACCTGCTCTCATTAGGAATTGTGAGAACAATATCTCGGTTGAAGAAACAAAGGGATGTTAATTCTAGTTGAATGACAGATTAGCAGATTTGCATATTCGTAGTTCTATATTTGAGGATTGGATGAAAAAACAATATGAAAACTTCTTAAGTGAATTATGTTCCAGCCAGACTCCGACCACTTTATTTCATTTTGAATTTTTATGAAGGTAGTTTTATATAGAAAAGTTGGTCGTACACTTCAATTCACAATTGCGTACGATGTTTGTAAGCTGACCGTTTGGATTTTCTTTTCAATCCCAACCCACAATACTCGAACAATGTGTAGTCACCATACTACATCCCACCAGTACTATAATTATTAACAATATTTGGGATTGCTTTATGAAATCTCCTAAGAGTTCTGGAGCAGCGTGTGTTTTCGGCTGGCCATACATTTTCGATAGCACCCATGGCATCCGAATTGAGTTAGACGAAGCTGCTATGTTTTCAGTTGCTTTCTAGTGGTTTTCATACTTGTCATATATATAGTGCATAGTGTATATTTATATACATATTCTCTATCACTCTACGTCCATACATTGTCGTTTTCGCATTACTTTCTGCGTCCTGTGTCTTTCTGCGTCCGTATCCGGACGCAGAAATGTTTTTCTCGTCATGGGATGCAGAATGTTCGGAAACGTATAATAACAAATTTTCAGCAGGACGTTAATTTGTGAGAATCGTGGATATTCACGTATATCGTAGTTCAGCCAAATTCCGCGTTGGTGTGCCATTCACGCGATCGTATACCTCAAAAAGCGTATACTTTTTTCAGCATTCCGATTTTTTTGTGTCCACAAAATTTGGCCAAATTGTAGTCTGTTATCTTCAGTGTCTTCATTTCAGTTTGAGAGTGCATCGTGACTAGTCGACGTTCAAAGGTGAGTATGCTGTTCAGCATATACAGCGTGACTCACGGTCGGTGGTAGGTTAGACGTTTATGGTAAACGCAACGCAGGATTTTCCTGAAAATTTCATATCTTACATTTCGTTACCTGTTCTATCGATCTAAAATATTTTCAGCATTGCGGCGTTGCCACTTCTATCAAAAAGACCTAGCAACTTTATTTTTTAAATAGAACACCCCGTATATTAACACATTTTTGGAATATCTATTTTATAATAATACTTTTTTGTTAATAATGTCCTTTACCTATCTGTATCGGTTATCGAGATAAAAAATAATTTGTGTTAAATATGGTCCAAAACATAGCCCTAATTGAACTTAAGTACATCAGTACTCTCAATTCATGAAAAGTTGATATTTTGATGATAGTTTGTATAAAGTCGAAATATTTAATTAACCCAAAAAAATCGACTCTATATCATACAGGGCGTGTTAAAATTACTAGGATGTCCGTCATACATAAAATTGCTTAAAAGATAATTTTTTCAAATTAAACCCCCTGTATATTACTCGATAAATTGAAAGATGATGAAAAATGCTTCAAGATGATATATCATGTCCCTATACATAAATCTTTAAGTTTTCTTGATAAAGTCGATTTTTAAAAATTCGGTTTTAGGTAACAGTGGAATTATCAAGCTTATGCTTATAACAGTTTGCTAACCTTTATAAGTAAATTACGAATTGTTATTGACGGTGTTACAAAATATCTTCCAAAATAAATGCAAATATCGATTATTAACGAATTCTTATGAAATTATTTATTACACATGAACAATGTGATCAAATCATTGTCGGAAGTTGCAGAAAATTTAACCAAATGTATCCTAAATTAACACCAATGAACGAGATGAAGTTTGTAAGATTACAAAATAATTTCCTTAACTATGGCTCAAAGTTTCCAGAAAACAACTGTTCCAAAAATCAGGCATTTCTAGGTAAAGAGTAAGATTTTCTGGGCTTTAACATGTGAAATTACAGAAAATAACAGAATTAAGAGGATTAAAAATAACAAAATTGTAAACAAAATATCACATTTTTACAGTAAATGCTGGAAATGTTGTCCATTACATTCTAAACATTTTAAAATGTTCTTTTGTACGCGACTTGTGGTTGCTTTCTCAATTTCATGGGGATCTAGATCTTCAATACACCGGACTATTCGCCGTCGCAGTTCTTCTTCGGTAGGCACTGGAGTACTGTATACCCTTTCCTTTAAAACACCCCATAAAAAAGTCAAGTGGCGTGAGATCGGGTGATCTCGGTGGCCAATCCCACGGCCCTAAACGCCTAAACCAACGATCCTCAAACATTTCGCAAAGTTTCCTGGAAACTTCCTGGGTAGAATGAGCTGGGGCTCCGTCAAGTTGATACCACGAATTCCTATATTCCTCTAAAGGCAAATTTTCAAGGAAATCGGTAACAGTCGTCCTTAATATTTGGAGATATCTCTCTGCATTTAGTGTTTCTTCATAAATAAAAAAGCTAATTTTATTGTTCTTTAAAATACAGAAAACGTTCAGGTGAAATTTTTCTTGAAATCCCATTTCTTTTGTCACACGAGGATTATGATCAGCCCAAAAATGTTTATTCCTTCTATTAAAAATGCCATCCCTCGTAAATTTTGATTCGTCGCTCCAAATTTTTTTTGACAAAAATTCCCGATCTTCCTGTATGTGTATTAAAAGGGATTCGCAAAAATGCACTCTTCGTACAAAGTCATCTGCTTTGAGAGCTTGAACTTTGGTAAATTTATACGGATGCATTTCGTGATTTTCCAAAATTCGTTGTACTGAAGCATGTGATGGAAGCTTCTGGATATGCATAAAAATATGCCAAAACGTTAACAGTATTTTCCTCATTTGAAGTAACAGGTTTTGGTAATGTTGAAGGCGCTTTTAACTTCGAGCCATAGTTATGGAAATTATTTTGTAATCTTACAAACTTCCTCTCGTTCATTGGTGTTAATTCAGGATACATTTGGTTGAATTTTCTGCAAGTTCTGGCAATGATTTGATCACACTGTCCATGTATAATAAATAATTTCATAAGAACTTCGTTTGAATAATTAATATTTGCATTCATTTTTGGCGATTTTTTGAAGGACTGTCAATAACCTTTTATTAATTACTTATAAAAGTCACCAAACTGTCATAAGCTTGATATTTCCACGGCTACCTAAAATAAAATTCTTTAAATATAATTTTTGTAGAGTCACTAAAAATATCTTTAATAGAATCACTTCAATCAGCACACCTATTTCGTATCTTTGGCAGTTTGTGCAATTTGTAAGAAGTAGTATTCAATCTAACTGTTGTCATGACTTACCAATAATAACACTTAAGTAATACGTGCGCTGGTGTATGTAGTTGGAGCATCTACCTTGTAATGCAAAGGTCGTGTGTTCGAATCCCGGAGATCACTTTTTGTTTTTTTTTTATTAAAGCAGTAACTGTTGTACAAAAAAATGTGTATGATACATTTGTTAAGAGTGATTTTATGTTGCTGACGCTCGTTTCGCAATATTCCCCACTCATAAAATAAAATGCCACTTTCAACACTTGAAGGTATCATAAATAACTATTTTTCCACAAAAAGGGCTTTATTAAGAAAACTTGATGATTTAGATATAGGGTCATATTAAAGCATTTTTCATCATCTTTCAATTTATCGAGTAATATACAGGGGGTTTAATTTGAAAAAATTATCTTTTAAGCAATTTTATGCATGACGGACATCCTAGTAATTTTAACACGCCCTGTATGATATGGAGTCGATTTCTTGGTTTTCATTAAATATTTCGACTTTATACAAACTATCATCAAAATATCAACTTTTCATGAATTGAGAGTACTGATGTACTTAAGTTCAATTAGGGCTATGTTTTGGACCATATTTAACACAAATTATTTTTTATCTCGAAAACCGATAGAGATAGGTATAGGACATTATTAACAAAAAAGTATTATTATAAAATAGAGATTCCAAAAATGTGTATACGGGGTGTTCTATTTAAAAAAATAAAGTTGCTAGGTCTTTTTGATAGAAGTGGCAACGCCGCAATGCTGAAAATATTTTAGATCGATAGAAAAGGTAACGAAATGTAAGATATGAAATTTTCAGGAAAATCCTACGTTGCGTTTACCATAAACGTCTAACCTACCACCGACCGTGAGTCACGCTGTATACGTCACATGTTTATTTGCAACTTTGATTTCGGTTCAGTTCGACGGGTTTGAGTGCGATAATTCAAAGAGCAGTTTCTCAGTGAGAGATGTCGTCCTAATAATTATTTGATGAGAAAACACAAATGGGGAATGTTTTTGATGTATTTCTCGTTTTAATGTCAGTGGTTATTAAGTCAGTATTAGTCTATTAGCGCCTAGTCACAGTCGTTGTCACTAACGATATATTTTTCGAGAGAACAGTAGAATGGTGAATTAAATCAGATATACTGTCATTCGTAGAATGCAAGAATAAAATCGACGATTGCTTTTCGACTTGTTTTTTTTTCAAGAGGGCAATTTTGTTAACAGAAAAGTAGGATTTCAAATCGTTTTTGATGAATGCTTCAATGTATAAATATTACAATTTTAACAATATTCTATTCAGTTTTTGTGTAGCTATTCTAACGTTTAATCAAATCTACAATTCTGTAGCTCAAATAAACAATTAAGTGATGGTAGCCCTGCTAGGGTTTTATTGCCATTCAACCAATAGCAACATTTTTTGCAACTCTTCACGTGTCTATCACCCAACAATAACATTTTATTTCTATAACTGACCTGTGGATTCCTATATATTTTAGCTTTAAGGTAGTTAGATAGTAGGTAACGTTGATCTGGCTCGAATCATGTACTTATCATATTGACTTTGGATAAATTTGGCAAGTGACCGTTGTATCGGAGACAATGCATATCTAACAGTATTTTTTTGTATCAAAGAGTCTCAAGGTAGGTTATTTAGTTCATGATTCTAACCCAAATGAGTATAGATTTTTGAGGTTGAAGATCACGGATTCTGTATTAAAATTCAATAATTCGAGATGTCGGATGAGTTGTGGGTATTTTTAACACGCTTTTATCAGGTTCACTTGTAACTAACAAACTAAATAACTGAGTAACAAACAATTTAATAAAATATTGGAAGTCATTTTTCACCCAGTTCCAATCGTCCGAAAAATCTGAAATTTGGCATACATATCAAAGACCGATCACAATACAAGTATTTTATAATAAGAATATAATAACAATAATAACGTTGTGAATTTGTAAATTCAATTTTTACCTACTTCCAATCGTTCAAATGTTCTGAAATCGGCAAGGACTGACGACGACAATACAATAATTTCACAATATAAATGTAATAATAATAATGACAACTTTTAAATTCAAATTTTCATTCACGTCCAATCCCCCGAATGATCTAAAATTTGGCACATCCAGGACCGACGTCAATACAAGAATTTCATAATATTAATATAATAATAATAATAATAATGATAATTTTTAAATTCAATTTTCACCTTCTTCTAATCTTTAGAATAATCTAAAATTTGGTACGCATATCAAAGACTAAGGACAATACAAAAATTCCGTAATATTACTGTAATAAAAATAATAATAGTGGTAATTGGAATTTTTAAATTCAATAATATAAAATTTGGCACACATATCAAGGATCAATGACAATTAAAATATTTCATAATAATAATGTGTAATAAGGATAGTGGTGTGAATTTTAAGACTAAAAAGTGAAAATAAAAATATTCTGCTTGAAAAACTGAAAAAGACGGTTTTATCACGCTCTAAAAATCATAAAATAATCAATATGTACTTTTAATCAGTTTAAACGAAGCGCTCTACGCTTTTTGAATTATCCCTTAATCATTCCATAATTTTTAGTGCTTGATAAAAGCGTATAATTCAGTTTTTCAAACTATATATTTTTTATGAGATTTTATTCAACTATCCATGTTTGTCGGTTTGTTTGGGTCAAATCTTGCAAGTCACAGAACCTTTATAGCTAAAACTGAAGGATAGAACCATAAGTTTATTAAAAAGTGGTAGATGGTTTTGTGATAGTTTTTGGGATCAATTGTCATGTTTATGATTGAAGCCAAAGAGTTTATGATGGTGGATTAGTTTTGTGATGTATGAGGTTTTTGGGTTCGGAGAACAAGATTCTTTTGTCAAAATTAGGAAACTCATAACCGTAGATGAATGAGTGTTCTGTTTTATTTTCCGATTTTATTGAATTGGTGCGATTTTGAATCAAATAGGTATTCAACATGGTGTCTCCAAGATCGCAAATGACTTTCATGACTTATGGCCTGTTACTATTCAAAATTACGATCCTACAATATTTTTGCGAAAGATGATCACGAATTTTTTACTGATTGAGGGGTAGGAGCGTAATGAATGTATGATCTCAATGATTGAAAACTGATTCCTACTATTTTCAGATGTGCAAATTACGAATTTTTCATGGGTGGGTATAAGTGAAAAAATTAAATTGAAAACATTTTCTTCGAGTGTATTTGAGGTAAAAATAATACCTTAATAATAATAATAATACCTTAATAATAATAATAAAAATAATATAATAATATTCGTTCATAAACACTCGAAGAGTGTACCCAATGTCATAGTGCGGGTAGAGGTCGGCTATTAGTATTATTAGCCATGTCGCTCCGGGGCTACCTAAGCGTATATTCACTTTTCAGCTGCAGGAAGACCCGGAAAACCCCGGTGCGCACTCCAAGTAAGCATCAGATCTATATGTAGATTCTGTGCATTTTAAAATGTATCAGCCAATACCTCAGATACAGTTTTGAGTAATTTTCAAATTAAAGATGTCATTGAAATTCGACACTGACAAATTAATATTTCAACATGTGGTATTGGACATATTTACGTACGTGTAGTAAGGCTATATCTTCATCGAATAAAAATGAATTAATAAATAATCCAGCTTTTCGCAAATATAGAAAATTTGTTGGCCAGCATCGAACAGAAAATAACCCACCAACCCCCTACGACTGTTAAGTCACATCTGCCCGTTGCCCGGCAGAGTTTCTACAGAAATCCAGTTTTTATTGCCTCTAGCACATGTTTCATCAAACCATTTTCACGGTTGTTGCTGATCATCAGTGCAGACCATGTCAGGATGGAGATCAAACACTCTTATGTGTCATTATGCAATTGAACTCCGGTAATAACCAAAAAGCTTGCTGCCTATAAATGGGTCTGTGCATACTTTATAGCAAATTTGAGAAAGTCTATATTTTCTATCAATAGTTAACTCGTAAAAAGGTATTCCTTCTATTCCTGGTAACTGCCATCTAAGTTTGAGCTTATGGTTGCGTATAGAAATCGAAAAGCGATCTTTTTTTATCAGGAAATATTGGAGGCATGATGATGAGTTCTGAGTTCAGGTATTATTGATATGGAGACTCATTTGACGTTTAATTTAATACAACTCAGAACTTGGCGTTGTTGCCTGGCAACAACCTTTTTAGTACGGCGTGTTTTAATCTTGTAGATTACGCACGCTTTTTAGTGCATTTGACAAGAATTATGATGCAGGTATAATAGGAATATTTTCTGTACGGCCGTTGTGAAATTTAATGATATAAAAATCAATTTTTCTATCAGAAAGTTGACATTTCAACTCTTGTGGAAGAAAAGCTATCTAATGCATTTTGCGTGTATTTCGTTTCAACACATTAATTAAATATTCTCTAACAGTTCACAAAATAATCGGTTAGCCTTGACTGCAAACACCGCGCATACAAAAAATAGTCGTCGATTCTTATCGTATGGTTTCATCTCATATCTTGAGTGGCTCGTGAAGAAAGTACAGTCTCTTATCCATTTTGGAACGAAAATTCGATGCTCGTGGTTTCTCACGGTTGCTATCAAATCGCGCTCAGAACTTTCCACTCACAACGAATTTTCATTCCAACTTTATTACAAACTATACTAATATAAAAATATCGCAGAAACTATTTGTGTTTTCGAGTTTCATCGGAATTCGGAAACATTTTAAGGTGATTTTATAATGGAACCCACTGTATAATGGAATTGTTTCATTCTCATTCCTCCCACCTATTCAATGAATATGAATCTAAGTAGAGATACTCATATTCCTGGAAACACTGCCGGACGCACACTAGTGGATGCCATGGACCTATTACCCAAAACCGGATGCAGAGTTGCATACATGATGAATGAATATATTTAAGGGTGCAGAAATGTTGGTAATATGTGCGGATGCAGAAATGTATGTAAAGTAATTGACCAGATTTGCCTTTATTATTCAAACTTCACTTGACAACACTGTAATACCAAAATACCAATTTCCAAGGTAACTCAAGGTAACTTTCTAACTAACTTACTTCATCTTACAAATGCCTTGCTTATATATAAAAATAAAGTTCTAGAAAAATGAAGAAATCAATAGAACACAATAAGAATGTTCGACGATTGATCCAGAACAAAAGTTAGTGCTTCTAGATTTTTCCATCTAATTCATCGAACGATCTCGTACAATTTCAGAAGTCTTTATCAAATTTCAGGTCTGTAACACTGCCTTCTCCTTTAGGTTATTCCGTCCCGGATAACACCATCACCATTTTGGTTGTCCCTCTGGAACCAATTTCTCTGTAGCTTGGGGCATTTTCCTTTCTTTCTCTGAGGTTGGTAGAGCCAAACGGCATCACCTGGCTCGAACATAGTCCCTGGACTCTTCCTGTCGAACCTCTTTTTCATTTTATCACTGGAGATATGAAGACGACGTTTGCAGAATTCATGAACTTGGTCCAGTCTTTCTCGCAACTCTTGGACATATTCTGGTAGGACTTTGTCCTCTGTACTTCTGGGTGGCATTCCAAACAGCAGATCGCATGGTAGTTTCATTTCTCGCCCAGTGATCAAAATTGAAGGGGTATATCCGGTGGACTCATGCTGGGAACTTCGATAGGATAGGAGAATTAGTGGTACCAACTCATCCCAATCCTTTTGATTTTTGGAGATGAACATCGACAGGTACTGGCTGATGGTTTTATTATGTCGTTCAACCATACCATCTGATTGTGGATGTAGGGCTGTGGTACGAGTCTTCTTCACACCTACAATGTTCATCATTTCCTGCCATAATTCAGATTCGAAGTTTCGTCCTTGATCAGAATGTAATTCTAGTGGGACTCCATGTCTGGCTATAACATTTTCTATGAATGCCTTTGCAACGGTCTTTGCCTCCTGGTTTGGAATGGGCACAACTTGGGCCACTTGGAGAAATAGTCCATGGCTACCATTAAGTATTTATTTCCTTGCTCGGTAACAGGAAACGGCCCAAGAATGTCAACTGCTACTCTTTCGAATGGTTCACTAGAAAGATACTGCGTCATTTTCCCTCGACTTCTGGTTTTGGGTCCCTTCTTTGAAGAACATAGGTCACATCTTCTGCACCATTCTTCTACATCACGACGACAATTCACCTAATAAAATCGTTCTCGAATTCTAGCAAGGGTCCTCTTGATTCCGAAGTGTCCACCTGCACGACTACTATGAAGTTGCTCGAGCACATCATTAGTAAGTGCCTTCGGCAGGACCAGTTGGTACACCACAGTTGCTCCATCTGGGTTCTCCCATTTGCGATGCAATAGGCCATCACGAAGACATAGGGAATCCCATTGAGCCCAGTATCCCTTGGCAACTGCACCGAACTTGTATACTTCCTGCCACTCAGGTCTAACTCCATTCTTTAGCCAGCTTAGGACTAACTTCAAATTGTTGTCTTTCTTCTGATTCTTCCTCATATCTTCTGTGGTCCATAAATCAGATTCTTCAGACTCGACCCTTACGGTGGTAACTTGCAGAATTTCCTTGCAATGTACATCATTGTAAAAGTTGACTTCTTTGTTTTCAAGTTTCTGGCAATATCGGCAATGCTGTTCCAAGCATGGACGTCTTGATAGTGTGTCTGCATTTCTGTGTTTTCTGCCACTGCGATGAATAACTTTGAAGTCGTATTGTTGGAGTCTCTCTAGCCATCTCGCAACCTGACCCTCGGGTTTCTTGAAGTTCATTATCCACTGCAAAGCGCTGTGATCAGTTCTTACGAGAAAACGTCTGCCATAGAGGAAGGTATGGAAATGTTCAATGGCTTTGATTATTGATAGAAGCTCCTTTCTTGTAACACAGTAATTCCTTTCGGCTTTGCCCAGAGTTTTTCTAAAGTAGGCTATTACGTTCTCTTCGCCATCCTGTTCTTGGGATAAAACTGATCCAACGCCTTGCTGAGACGCATCAAAGTCCAAAATGAAAGAGCCTTGTTCTCGTGGGTAAGCCAAAATAGGCGCAGTTGTCAATTTCTTCTCCAGTTCAGTGAACGACTGATGGCAATCAGGGCTCCAATCAAACTGAACGTTGTTCGTTAAGCGGTGGAGTGGCTTGGCAATTTACCAAAGTCTTGAACAAACTTCCTGTAGTAGGTACATAGCCCCAGAAAACTTCTTACTTCATGTTTATCCCTAGGACGTGGCCAACTCCTAACAGCCTCGATTTTAGCAGGATCGATCTTAATTCCTTCGGCCGAGATGACATGGCCTAAAAAATTAACTTCTTTTTGAAATAAATAACACTTTTTTGGGTTCAGTTGCAGGTTAGCATTTTCTTACCCTGAAAAATACTTCTTCCAAATTATTCAGATGTTCGTCAAATGTCCTTCCCATCACTATGACGTCATCCAAGTAGACTAGACAAATTTTCCATGTCAAACCTCCCAATACTAGTTCCATAAGTCTCTCAAAGGTGGCGGGAGCATTACATAATCCAAACGGAAGAACTTTGAATTGGTACAGCCCTTGTCCGGTAGAGAACGCTGTTTTTCCTCTATCATCAGGATAAACTTCCACTTGCCAATACCCACTTTTCAGATCCAACGTTGAAAACCATTTGGAACCGAATAAGGTGTTTAGTGTATCATCGATTCTTGGTAATGGGTAGCTATCCTTCATCGTTACGTCATTCAGTCGACGATAGTCCACGCAAAATCGGGTTGATCCATCCTGTTTAGTTACCAATACTACTGGTGAGGACCATGGGCTTGTGGTTTCTTCAATTATGTCATCCTCCACCATGTTGTTTATCATGTCTGCTACCTCTCTCTGTTTGGCAAACGGTAGTCTCTTCGGAGCCTGTCGGATTGGTCGGGCATCGCCGGTGTTGATGCGATGTTGAACTAGATTGGTACGTCCCGTCAAAGTCTCTGTCGAGAAAATGTTACGATGTGTATCAAGAAACTCTTTGGCCTTCTGCTTTTCTTCCATAGTTAAATGTTCCGTGGATTCCATCATTTTGTCTATTGTTCTCTGATCGGTGTTAGTGGTATTTCTTCGCAGTACCTGAGTGTGGTTTTCACAATTGATAACTCGAGTGACAGGTTTGTAGAATCCCAATTGGTCGTTTTTCTTCAGAAGGACTTTATTTTCCGAAGTATTGGCAACCCTGACAGGAATTAGTTGTTCTGTGTTCACAAGACATCGGGCAATTAAAATTCCATCTTGGCGGTATTTATCATTTTCAATTATTCCAGTGCTAAAATCCCCAGGTTCTATATCCATTCTGGCCATGATGATGGTTCCGGAGTTTTTCGGAATGTAGATGTCTTCGTCAACATAAATCTTAATTGGTTGGATTTTCTCATTGTACCTGCTCAGGAAGATTTCTTCATTGCCAATCCGCAAAATTTTCTGTCTGATGTTAAGGATGAAGTTGTTTTTCTCCATGATGTCCAGACCCAAAACACATTCATCCCTTATTTCCGCAACCAACATAGAATGTTCCATGATAATAGGTCCTATCTGGATGTGTACAAGTGTTTCCCCAATGACTGGTGCGGTTTGTCCCGTTGCCGTTTCCAAAACCATATTCCTTTTCATCGGCTTCACAGATTCTTGTATGAGGTCTGGGCGAACGATTGATCTCGAAGCTCCTGTATCAATAGTGAAGGTGCATTTCCGATCTTCTAAGTGTATTAGTAGACTTTGGCCATTTTTCTTCAATGACGATATATGGATCTTGGGGCTTTGGACAGTGAAAGTCGCCACGCGCTCCCTATGGCTGACTAATTCTCGTTTTCCTGGTTGGGAGCAAGTCCTGTTTCAGACGTTTGAGGTCTCCTTTCTGGTGTGGTCGATCTCCTGAAGGCTCCTCTGGTATAACGCCCACGTTGCTCGGTTCCTGAGCTCGGAGGTCTCGATCTATCTTCGTTGCTCGCTGATGACGACCTCTTTCTTCTTGGACTTCTGGATCTCGATCTCTCCCAGCAACTTCTCTGTAGATGGCCGCTTTTCCCACAGTTATAGCAGCGCCTCTTCCTGTCTTCTGGGGAAGGCACTTGGTTGCTTAATGCTATTATGGAGTCCAATATTTTCTTCAATAGCGCCTTGCTTGTAGGAGAATCCTCGTTGAATTTAACTTCACGTAACTTGGGCCTCGTATTTCTTGATGCGTTTTTCGCGGCCTCGAACTCCAAAGATGCTATTAGTGCTGCGCTTATGGTTTGAAGTCGTCCTTGTCGAAGGGCTTGCTGTATGTCAGTATCTCTCAAACCATCGATGAAAGTCTGCACCCCAATTTGTTCTACAAACTCCTTCGGTGCTTGTGGGTATGCCAAATTAATGAGTCGCTCTACGTCGGCTCCATACTCCTGTAGAGTTTTGTTGGATTTTTGATATCGACTCTTTAATTGGCTCTGAAACACTTGTCTGAGATATTGCTGCCCATATCTGATTTCCAAAGCTTCAACGATTCTAGAATATTCCTTCTGATTACTCTCGGGGATGTTCTGAAGGATGTCCAATGCTTGTCCTCGTAGACACAAGACTAGAGAGGTGGCCATTTCTTCCTCGGACCAGCCGTTTGCGTTTGCTGCCGCTTCAAATTGACGTCTATACATGGACCACGAGGATTGCCCATCAAATGTTGGAGGCTTCAAAATTTTCACTTGTGTAGGCCTTATTGTAGTTGTCAGTGAGGATGGCCTTTCGCTGGTAGGGGAGATTTCCTCAGATGGTGCACGCTTGTGTGGAAGGTGTAACGTTTCCAGCCTCTCCTTGATCCTATCCACTTCTTCGTTGAATTTCTTATTCACCTCTCGTGCCACCCGTTCATCTATTTTGGACAGTTCATTTTCAACGTTGTGTACTCCCTGGACTCCGCCTCTGACTTCTTGAACTTCACCTTTGACCTCTTGAACTTCACCTTTGACCTCCTGGACTTCACTTTTGACCTCCTGGACTTTTCCTCTGACCTCTTGTACTACTTCGGTGATTTCATTCTGGAAGCACTGTTGACTGTGGCTAATACGTTGCAGAAGATCAACATGTTGTTGTAACTGCTGGACTAACCGCGCCTCCTGTTTCTCTCGTTCTTGTTTTTTTTTTTCAGTTCAAATTGTTGTAGAAGCTCTTCTTGTTCTTGTTTTCGTTTGGCTTCTTGTTCCTCTTGTTCTTGTTTTCGTTAGATTGGAGTAATCAAACATATTCTTTCGGTGAACATAGTCGGTAAACATGCTTTCCTTTGTTTTCATATATATGTATATTCTCTAATGAATATTATGTACCTTAAGATTTTATAGGATTAAGATGCAGCATTGCGAGCAGTTGGGATGCTCCCTTTGATCTAATCTCGGTTTTGTTTGGAACCCAAAAAAAACAACTATTCGTTATTTGTACCTTGTTTAGTTTTATTTTGTTTTCAGTAGTGATAACGCAAGGACATTGATAATTATAGCAGATTCCGAAAGCTTGTTGCTTGGAAACAGATCGACGCCGAAGGCGGAGGTCTGTTTCCTATAAGCAACAAGCTTGAGGAAGTTGTTATATTCATCAATATTCGAGGGTTATTCGGATAGAACATTTTTTGCTAACCGATACTTTTTAACGATGCAATAGTCTATAAATGCTTTCCATACAAATTTGTTATTGTAATCAGTATATTTTGATATATTTGATAAGAAAATTTCATTAATCTTCTCGTCAGTATTACAACCAAATTATTACATCACTGACATTTTGACGTTATTGAATATTTTGAAACTTCAAACTCGAAATAAATCAAAATATTCATATCCATAGCAACGTGCGTGAAAGTGAAAACAGACCGCATGGTCTGTTATCAGTATAATGTTGTTCTGATTGGTTGTATTCAATCATATGACCTCAGTTTAACTAATTTCATTGGATTTCCGCTCGAGCAAAAAATATTCTTTGTAATTGAATGCGAACAAATTGTATCGATAATGTATTTTCTAAATATAGGTTTTTGTAATGCAAGATCACTGTTACCATCTTTACACTATGTCAAACAAAAAGTCTTGGACAACTCTTCAGATATATTACTGATATATGAAACATGGTTGAAATATTCCACTGATAATAATCAGCTGAACTTTGATGGCTTTAATTTACACAGGGTGGACAGAAATTGTAAGGGAAGGGGTTTATATTTATATGTTAGTAACAAATTGCGTTTTGAGGTAATCGACAGTGGTCGGGATTACATATGGGAACAGTGTTGGATAAAAACTACTGTTGAAAAAAAGGCTATTGCTATTGGTGTAATTTATAAACTTCATGAACAGAAAGAACACAAATACGTTTTTGGATGAATTTGAAGATAGCTTGGCTGCAATAGGACCAACGCTAGATGAAATTGTATGTATGGGTGATTTTAATTTAAATCTATTTGATAATGAGAATAACTGCGTAAAGAAGTTTCACTCAATACTGAATTCACTAAATCTTTGCCAGTTGATAGAAGTTCCTACTAGAATTACAGCCACGTCGGCAACTCTTTTGGTCTATATTATAGTCCAAGAGGGAACTGAGGTGGAGAAAGGTATTATACCTCACAACGTTTCCGATCACGGAATAGTTTATTGTAAGTTGAGAGTGCATGAAGAGCAACGGGATCCCAAAATCTGTACATACAGTAGCTTCAAAAACTTCAACCAAGACCTTTTTCAGGTAGATCTGTTCAATACTTCCTTTTTCAAAATATGCGACCAAGAAAGGGCTGAAGAGAAAGTTATATACTTGGTAAATTCTTTGAATAATATATTTGATAAACATATGCCAATAACTACTTCCAGAGTGACAGAACCGAAAGCTCCATGGCTGACGGATGTGATAAAAATAATGAAAAGGCTCTGGGGAAATTTAAGAGAACAAAATTACAAAGGCACTTGGATTTCTATAGACAAATGCGTAACTTAACTAACCAAGCTATTGAAAGGGAAAAAAGTGCTTATTTCGCTCATGAATTCAAGAACACTTCACCAAAGGACATGTGGAAGACTGTCAAGGCTAACAAGTTTATACCTGAAAAGAGAAATGATATACCAGAAAACTTGAAAAAACCCCCAGGTATGAAGTAACTATTCAATTACTTCATAAAATCAGTTCAACAAAATGAACCACCAAAAAATTTATTGAATTTTTATAAAAATAATAAACGAGTTGATACTGACTTCCATTTTGAAGAAATCAATGATATATTTGTGTACGACACTATTTGTGAAATAAAAACAAATGCTAAAGGGTGCGACGGGTTGAGTATCGAGCTAATAAAGCTGTGTTGCCCTCATATAATACCGTATATTACCCACATCATAAATTTCTGTTTGACTGAGAATGTCTGCCCAACCGTTTGGAAGAGAGCCATTGTGAAGGTTCTGCCTAAGAAACAGAATCCAATAGAATTTAAAGATTTGAGGGAAATAAGTATTCTGCCAGTATTGTCAAAAATCCTTGAGAGAGCAATGGAGATTCAAATTAAAAACCACCTTTTGAACTTTTCTCTGCTGCCTTCTGTTCAATCAGGATTTCGGAAAGGGCATAGCTGTACTACCGCTCTTCTACATATTGCGGATGACGTAATGAAAGCAGTAGATGAAAACAAATGTAAGGTATTGGTCCTACTAGATTTCAGCCATGCGTTTGATACCATTAGTCATAATCTTTTGTTGAGTATTTTGGATTATACCGGTTTCTCTGCCGATGCTGCCGCATTATTGACAAACTATTTAAAAGAAAAACAACAGATGGTTAGTATAGAGGAGTACAGCTCAGATTTTTCACATCTCAAATCAGGAGTACCTCAAGGTTCCATACTCGGCCCGTTATTGTTCTCTATATACACTTCCTATTTACTGCAGGTTCTTCACACTTGTCAAGTGCATTTATACGCTGATAATACTCAGATATACTATAGCTTTCCGGCTCAAATGGTAGACAATGCTTGTGACCTTATCAATGCAGATCTAAGTAGATTTGTTGAACTGGCAACAGACCATTGTTTATTCATTAACTCCAGTAAATCAAATGTAATGATCTTTGGTCCAAAATATCATCGGTCACAGT
The DNA here is from genome assembly GCA_958298965.1 of Chrysolina haemoptera. Lineage (NCBI taxonomy): Eukaryota > Metazoa > Arthropoda > Insecta > Coleoptera > Chrysomelidae > Chrysolina > Chrysolina haemoptera. Next base: position 13,758,149 of record OY282599.1, on the reverse strand, counting down.
GACTAACTTTGCGAATATCTGCATTCGAAATGAACCACTAGCTATTGTTAGTGAAGCAAAAAATCTTGGTGTTTTGATGGATGTAGAGCTGAAATTTGAAAAATTCATAAATAAACTTTCACAACGGGCCCACTCTGTATTGAAAATCATTTATGGTAACCGACATCTTCTGCATTATCGTGTGAAAAAGTCCCTATGTGCATCTTTGGTGCTTTCAGTTTCAACTACGCCGATGTTCTTTATGGCCCATGTTTAACCACTCTGTATAAAAAGAAAATTCAAAAAGTTCAAAACTCGTGCCTTAGATTAATTTTTGGTGTTCGTCGGCGACAAAGAATCATATATAAACTTCAAGAAATTGGGTGGTTAAACATTGTGTTTAAAATTGTGTTTTTCCGTTAACCTGCTGTCGTCCTCTTACGAACGGCAGCCCTCAGAAGTCAAAATTTGTGTGAGCTAAGGATCAACGAGGTCTTATCTTTTAACGTGCGATTCCTAGCACGACCCGAGAGAATAGATCTCGAAAGGAGGTCGTCCGTAAGTCTCCATCCAAACCATAACTTCGCATCACGTTGCTTGGCTTTGATATCGATGAGCCACGCGCTCTACCGTTCGAGCTGTCCTCTCGGATGGCGGACAGCTCGAACATGGAGAAAAGAAGGTTATTTCACGCTGTCTGTCTTTTTCATAAAGTAATTGTAACCAAAAAGACATTCACAACTTGAATATTCGATATAAAAATATGCTTGCAGTGCCGAAATTCAAAACAGAAATTTTCAGGCGGTCTTTTAAGTACCAAATTTGTGAAGGATACAATTCTGTCCCCACCTCTTTCAAACAGTTAAATTTCATCAAATTCAAAACTAAATATAAAAACGATTTGTTCGACTGAAATGAGAGAATATGTTTGATATATTGTTAAGAATAGGTAAACTACATTCGTTAGGTAGGGTGTTTGTTCGTATTCAAATTATAAATAGTATTATGTATAACAATCACAGGTTTTTTTAGGGTTAAGTGGAAGAACATTTTCTGTGATGCATAGCATTACGGACGATGAACTTCGCCCTTTATTTCCCTTGATCGCTTAAATATATTAATTTTTGTTAAATTTTCATGAAATAATAAAGACGATATTATTATTATTATTATTATTATCTAACAATATACCATCCGTTGGCGACGAGGGGAAAATGGGAAAAAAAGTTGAAAAATGAAATTGATTAGGTGGCTATAATTTGAATCTCTGGATTAACAATCGATTCTGAACAATATTTTCCCTTGACTTTTAATTCCACCGGGCAAAAATATTTTTCAAAAAACAAAGCATGTTTTTTAATCTCCCTCGGATAGGGTCTGAAAAAATTCAATTCTAGTTTTCAAAATTTAGGTTTGGGATGGAGCAGAGGTTTTTATCAAGAATGAGTTTTTTTGAGAAATCAATATTGAAAAAGTTTTCCATATGCTGCGAACTTTATGCCTACACTGTATGAGACTTTTACTTTGAGTCCTAGTCAATGGAAAATATCACGAACAGCAGCCAAAAATTCGCTTCTTTCCGTTTCTATCAACCACAAGTTGTTGGAGTGCTAGAATTGATGCTGTAAGTCCTCTTGTAAAAAAATATTCCAACGCTCTTGATGCTTTGGTTGATATTTCAGAAGGAACTAGCCTATCATCAAACTTTGATGTTGGTTTTCTGACTGATTGGTTGAAGACCTTCGAATTTTAATCACTTCTGTGTGGTACTTAAGTAGATCCTCTAAGCCGGTTCTGCCTTCGGAAATACTCGGGGGCTGGCTAGACGAGATCGGCAGAAGTCGGTTACGTGGACGGCGCTCGCTGGTCTGCTGTCAGCGTGTGACGTAGTCGAGCTGATCTGTATCAAAGATAAGAGTTTCCCAGTACCCAGCGCCAAGTAGTGAAAATGGATTAACATGCATGAAAATAAAATGAAAAAAAGATGAGTGTCGATGTGTGGGATCGAAGCGTAGCGAACCAGCAATCTTCGAAGCGCACATTCTACAGACGAGGCTGCGAGACCTCGTTGTAAATGTTCTAATATGAGTTGATTATACCGGGAGTGTGTGCCTGTGGACATGTTGATGGAATATGAGAACAATAATAATTGTGAATGAATTAATTTACAGAGTTAGAATGTGTGTATGCGATAATAATAATAATAATAATAGATTGTTTAGGAAGAGAAAAAAAGATGGCTGATTGGTATGAGAAAAAAAAAGATGACGGTGATTATTTCCAAAAAAGTAGTATACAGGGTGTTTTCGTTATTGACACAGAGTGACAGACGGACAGACAGATTGACAGAGACAGATAGAAGATGGAAGATAGAAAAAAGAAGATAGAACAGACAGAGTGACAGATATTCAGTTTGATCGAACCCGAAAGAACTAACCTTAGGTAGGTAGGTTTCAAACGCCGAAACGCATAAAATATGTATCGAAAATAGGTGTTTTTGGCATTCCAAAAAGTAGGTAAAATTTGAAACACCAAAAAGTGTAAAAATGCGATTGAAATTGTTTAGAGTTTCAAATTGACCAACTCAACTTATAGGTAAAAAATAAAATAAAACAATTTGAATACAAAATTTATTATACATTTTTACTTCGGTAACATATCACATAGCCATTTGTAAATAATATCAACATTTCGAAGACTGCAATTATAGTTGGTATTGTTGCGACGAATGTGATGCATACAAGAGGTGAGATGACATCATTGGCGTTGTTGGTGAATGTAGGAACCATCCATGTCGTATTATCATAATCCTCCAAGTTGACAATACGTGTAGGTAGACCTAATTGTTGAAATTTCTCCGCAAGATAGTTTCGTTTTTGAAGCCCTCGCACATAAATGATATCAGCATCATGCAGATGTTTCTTGAGGATGGCATCCAATTGATGATATTCCACAAAGCCGGAGGAATACCGCAATCCATGAATGTTTTTGTCCAAGAAGCAAGTGGTACGTTGATCCTCTTTAGTCAAAGAGAAAAATGGCACGTTTGGCAACAGTAAAAAGTTACTACATTGAATTCCAACCCTAATGGCTATTTCCTTAGACGTGAGAACTGAGAATTGTTGATGGAGTGGTAGGAGTGGGCAATCTTATAAAAACAATTCTGGGTGTGTACGGCATCATTCTACATCCAAAGTTTACCGAACCGGTTTCTTTTCATATTTCAAGTGTTGTTTGTGAAATCGTCTTCAGAAAACAAAGTAAGATTTTATTTTATTGTGAAATTGAAATTGGTTGAGTGAGGTGTGTGTTTGTAAATTCAGTATCAATTTTTTGAGAAATTTTTGTTGAGATTTATAAAGAATATGAGGCATAAAGTGATTGAAATCATAAAATGTTTTCAAAACTGAAATGGGGTTATGTGTAATTTTTTTTGTTGATTACGTTTTAATTCATTTAATGTTTTTCTTGAGAGGGAAAGAAGGGAATTGAGAATATTTCAAAAAAAAGTTAGAATCAAGGGTTTAGTTGTTCAAGTATTTTCATTTAAAAAAATTTCAACTCATTGATTGTATGTTTTAATAGATGGATCTTTCAGCAATAAACCCAGTCGCAACATCTGCCATCCCCAAATTCAAGCCAACTGTTCCACTGAAGAGTCTGCCTATCAAAGTACCGCACCCCATAGAAAATATCTGCGTTGTACAGACCAGATATGGTGAGGCGATCGCTGTAGAATTACCTGAAGCTAGTGTTTTTCTACCGAGGGTGAACAGCGTAATCAAGCAGCAGCTGCCGACGTTCAAATTGGGGAAATACCAGTTAGTCCATTTGGGCACCGTTGGATCCACAGAAGCTGCATTCGAAATAATCGAGGCTTGAAGCGGAGCGGCGGTTATCATCAGTCTTCCCCCACACATATAAAGTGAGTAAAATTTGTTTTCGAATTCAGTATGGATCATTTTAATAATACGCTTACAAAAATCGATAGGACTTTGATGGAAATTCGAAATAATTATTCAAAACCATTAGCTGGGTATGCTTTGAAATCAATTAGAACACATATTCAAAAATGGATTTTGGCAATGAAAAAATATCAATTTTATTATATTATATTATATTATTTAAGGTGTGTGATTGTTTGATGTGTGTCAGTCATGTCTATGATATTAACGCTAACAAGTCGTTCTTCGACGCTTTCCATCGATTTCAATCCACCCATTCGATTGGATTCCAATTCAGAATATAGTTTGGCTTTGCTCAGCTTCCATTCCTACAACAGTATACCCAACATTGAAGACGGTACGAAATTCTACTACGATGAAAACGGTGATAAAGCTAAACGAAGAAATATCGATATTCCTGCTGGATCTTACGAAATCAGTGATATTGAAGATTTAATACGCAAACATATCGTACCCAAAACATTCAAAGAAAACCCTGAGGAATTTTTCTATCTCAAACCCAATAATAATACGCTGAAAAGTGAAATATTTTGCTTGAAGCACTCGATCGATTTCCGGCCTGCAAATAGTTTAGCTCGCATTTTGGGATTTTCGTCTAAACTTCTCAATCCCAACTTGCATTACGCATCAGATCTGCCTGTGGATATCATTGAAGTACGAACCATACACATAGATAGCAACATTACCTTTGGAGCCTTCTACAACGACACACCGTCTCATACGATATACGAATTTGCTATAGGTGTTGATCCTGGTTACGCAATTGACGAAACACCAAATCATCTCATTTATCTGCCCATTTCTCATACAAACGAAATAAATACCATAGTAAAGGAGCTATAGGCATTCCCCGACAAAATCGACCAAATTAACATGTAAAATCCCATTTAAAATTCTAAGGTCCCGTCTGGACCTTTTGGTTCCTTTCAAGGTCACGCGCTCGCTGCTCTGCCGTTCAGCTGTGACGTAGTCGAGCTGATCCGTATCAAAGATAAGAGTTTCCCAGTCGAACAAGAATTCGGGAATAGTCGGACGAGATCGGCAGAAGTCGGTTACGTGGACGGCGCTCGCTGGTCTGCTGTCAGCGTGTGACGTAGTCGAGCTGATCCGTATCAAAGATAAGAGTTTCCCAGTACCCAACGCCGGGTAGTGAAAATGAATATTTGATATATGCAATAAAATGAAAAAAGGTAGTTAGACTGAGGGATCGAAGTGTAGCGAACCAGCAATCTTCGGATTACGAAGCGCACCTCTACAGACAAGGCTATGAGACCTCTTAGTAAATGTAGGTTGAAATGTTGTTTATACAGCGCGAGCCGCCGATCGGCGAAGTCCAGCGGTGTTATCTACCGCACGCTGGGTTCTATCTACCGCAAGCCCAGTGCTCGAATATTAAATAAAAAGAATAGTGATTGTGAATGAATAAATTCGAATTGTTGAAGTGGTATAATAATAATGATGTTAGAAAAAAAATTCGAAAAATGGCGGGGTAACGGGAGTGTAACGTTTCAACGTGCGATTTCAATGAGGAATGTATACAGGGTGTTTCATAATGCATAATTTAAGAGAAAAACAACAGGGTGTTTCGAAAATAAGTCAAGGGATTCGAAACAACTACTCACCCATACAAAGTAATTGAATTACATCTGGCATATATGTGACGATAGTGTTAGATAGGAGATAGGAGACAGAAGATAAAACATAGGACATAGGAGGCAAAAGATAGGAGATAGGAGTTAGGAGACATATAGATTTACAGACAGGCAGACTGACAGATTGACTGATAGATTGACAGGTGGGTAGACTGACAGATATTCAGTTTGATCGAACCAGAACGAACTAACCTCACATATAGAGCATTGAAAAAAAACCATAACATTTCGTCTGATCTAACCAGAACGAACTAACCTTAGATATAGCGACTTAAGAACCTCAACGTTGTTAGGAAAAAAGATGGCTGCTGTCATTTGTCAAATATCAGGTGGAAAATGAATCAAAGAAAGAACGTATCATTGAGGATTCGAAATAACTACTAGCTCATACAGAGAGGTTGAATTACATCTGTGTGTGATAACAACGACATACTGCACCATACTGCGACATACCGAACATACCCATACCGCACATACGGTGACAAACCGAATCATACCGAACATACCCATACTACGACATACGGCGACATACCGAACATACCTATACTACGACATACGACGACACACCACGTTTAGCGTAGGTACAGCATACTGTGACATAGATAGGAGACAGGAGATAGGAGACAGGGGATAGGAGACAGAAGATAGGAGATAGGAGTCAGAAGATAGGAGATAGGAGACAGAAGAAAGGAGAGAGGAGATAGGAGTCAGGAGACATATAGATTGACAGGTAGGCAGATATTCAGTTTGATCGAACCAGAACGAACTAACCTTCCATATAGAGCATTTAAAAAAATCGTCTGATCTAACCAGAACGATCTAACCTTACGTATAGCGACTTACATTGGAGGATTCGAAACAACTACTTACCCATACAGAGAGGTCGAATTACATCGGACATTTAAAAACGTATCATTGGGGATTTGAGGATTTGAAAAACAACTACTTACCTATACAGAGAGATTGAATTACATCAGACATCTATGTATTGTTTGATCGAACCAGAACGAACTAACCTCAGGTACGTCAGTAATCCAATCCGCGCTTATGAGAATAATAATTATAGATGTAATATTCAGAGTGTGTTAATAATAATGTTTAAAAAATGTGAAAAATGATGGGGAAACGAGGTTGTAATGTTTTAACGTGCTATACCGGGTGTACCAACATGTCATTTAGAAAAAAAAAAAACGACAGGGAGTCTCAAAATTAGTCATTTAAGAAAAAAAAAAATATGGCGGCTGCTTGTTAACGTGCTATACTTACCAGGAGTACCAACATAACATTCAAGATAAAAAAACAACAGGGTGTTTCAAAATACATCATTCAAAAGGGGATAAAACATGGTGGTTGTTGCTGCTTGTCAAGCAGACTAACAGATATTCAGTGTGATCGAACCAGAACGAACTAAACGAAGACAGGAGATAAGAGACAGAAGATAGGAGACAGAAGATGGAATATAGGAGGTAGAAGATAGGAGACAGGATTCAGGAGACAGACAGATTGACAAACAGGTAGATTGACAGATATTCAGTTCGATCGAACCAGAACGAAATAACCCTACGTAGGTATAGCATAGAGATTGAATTACAGGGTATCTCATAAAGTGTATCAAGATGGGGTCTGTCATTTTCAACGTGCGATACCCATTTTTTTCGTAACCTTATGAACGTCCATTTTAATCGCATTTTTGCATGTTTTGACGTATCAAATTTCAACTACTTTTTGGAATGCCAAAAACACCAATTTTCGATACATATTTAATACGTTTCGGCGTTTGAAATTTTGTGTTTTTTTGGAACACCAAAAAAGTGTATTTTGAGCAATTTTGAAATGTCAAATCTCCATAAGAAATACATGTAAAAATGTATTTTTAACACTCGTAATTTTAATCATTTTTTCGAATGTCTTTCGTTACATTTTTTACACATTTTGGCGTTTCAAATTTTAACAATTTTTTCGAACGCGAAAAACGTCTATTTTCATCAAATTTTTGCGGGGGGACTGCCGCCGCAGTGAAGTCACCCCAAAGTATTATACCGATTGACGATTGAATACTGACAGATTGACAGGTAGGCAGACTGGCAGACATTCAGTTTGATCGAACCAGAACGAACTAACCTTATGTTTGTAAATGAATTTTTTTGTTTTTTTTTTGTACATAGTACCACAAAAAACCAATAAATTTTGTGTGATCTAACCAGAACGAACTAACCTTCAACTGTCAGAGTCGCAACAGTCACCTGTCAACTGTCAGAGTCGCTTCAGTCACCTGTCATTTGTCTAACTAACCTTGTGTAAATTTCGTCTGACCTAACCAAAACAATCTAACCTCATGTTGGTAGATATATTTGGTCTGATCTAACCAGAACGAAGTTACCTCACGTCGGCATATGCAGAGCCTCCCAAAAACGTAATTATGCGACTATTGTCTTAAGTAACGTAGACCTAATATTTTAGCGTGTGATGCATTCAGTCATGAGTGATGTAGCAGTCACATGCTAACGTGTGATATCATGCATTTAGTCAACTACTATAGGAGTCGTAGTCTTCTCATTTGAAAATATCATACATTCAGTCAGCTGTTGGTAGATACGTGGACCTAACATTTCAACGTGCGATACCATGCATTCGGTCAACTATCCTAAGAGAGGTTGCAATCTTAAATTCGGTTGTTCGAAGCACAAGTGACGAGGGACCTTAGCGTTCAACGTGCGATTCCATACATTCAGTCTAATTTCGGAAGTGATAGAGTTTTCAGAGTTCTCAGAATTCAAAGTCTAATACTATACACTCAGGCAATTGTCAGAATTGACGTAGGGCAGACTCAAATGTCGAAAATGTCGTTGAACGACTCACATAGTATATTTGTATTTAAGTAGACGTCATTTAAGCTTATTAAAGAGAGGTTGATTTATATACCGTTGAAAGGTATGCCTTTCCAAGTAGTTTTACAAAAAGAACGCATTATAGACGAACGTTGATTTCAGCTGCAATGAGAGAAATATTCAGTTGCACAAGTCTGCAGAGAGAAAATTGAATTAACGATTGAGGAAAAAAACCTTTCTTTGAGATATTGCCTTCTCATTTGTATACACAAAGCGAGCAGAATGTGGGGTCCCATAAAATGAGTTGTGTGGCACACCTCGCACATCACAATAGAATGTTGTATAGTTCATCATAATAAAATAATTGTTTTGGGAACAAACACTTCGGAAAATATTAATTTTTTTTATTTAAAAATACACACATAAAATCAAAATATACGTGGCACAAAACACTTCACATATTTCCATGGTACACATTGTGGAAAAACTATTAAATTTCGCATTTCACTCAAACGCGTTAAATCAAAGAATGAAGTATCCAGGTTGAAAATTTTGTGTTTTCAAGAAATTGTTTGGGTGAAAAACAGAACAATTCCAAAAAGACATATAAATCAACTACCTTGAATTTTATTAAGAACAATTCAATAATAAAATGAGGGCCCAACAAAGTCGTGTAGTTTGCAAACTTCACGACTTCACTCAATAAACCATATTTTTCATTTGGAAATGTTTCCTACGCGGTTTTTATATCAATCGGATGTGATGTTGTATCCAAGGTTATTTCACGTTGATAAACTTGAAAGAATATTTTATTCGTAGAATTATTTTCACAACTTTGCCAATAATATGTCTCTTGAAATATTCTCAAAATGTAGTTTGTAATGATTTTCTAACGAAATAATTTCACAGAAATTTGACAAAAAAAAACAAGTTTTAATCAACTATGACAGCAATTTCATGCACATTTTTGATACATTGTTAAATAGAACAAATCATTTGGGTCCCCGAAAACAAATTATAACATAGAGTAACTTATATATTTTTCGAGGAATTGGGTCATTTGCAAGGAAATTTTTGAGGATTTGTCGTACACAACCCCCACAAAATGAATCATGACATAATAATAACGTACACAAGGAGGTTTAAAATACCACCTTAAAGAAAAATCATATATTGCATGTTTCTGAAATGAAACGTCACAAAAAAAAATAAATATAAGGTGTTTAAAAATATGTCATTAAACATAAAAAATTCAGTCACGTATTTTCAGTAATTTTTTACGTTACTACGCTGACAAAATGAGGGATTTTTCGCATTAAATCCATATAATATTCGAAACGGTATACTGATGTTGCAAAATGGTATTCGAAACGTTTTTCAGCTGTAATAATAATTAGAATGAAATGTTGAATGTCACTAACACGAATCTTAGCAGAAAAAACATACAGGGTAGTCCAGGAAGATTTAAAAATCAATTATTGAAGAAACGAACAGTTGCGAGGTGTATATAAAAATAATTAATGAATTAAAATCGTGGAAAATATTCGCCAAACGTTATTCAACAAATTGAGTACATGACAACTAATGGGAGACATCTATCATTCAGCTGGAGACTGTAGGAGTAAGGTGTATACAGGGTGTCCCATAAAGTGTAATAGTGATAAAAATATATAAAGAGTGTTACATTAATTGCGATAGTAATAAAAATATGTCAAAAGGGCCACATTTCACATCCTTCGCCAAATAAATTGGAGGAAAAGTAATCATATATTTATGTACCAATAAAATAACGTGGTTTGATTTTGAAGGAGTGGACATTATCGATTCGTTTGAATATCAGGACACACGGTTCAAGACTTTTTGTCGGAGAGTATCAAATACACAATATAGTAAAATCGACGAATGTCGAAGTACCCTTCTCTCCAAATGTTTCCACCAGGTGGAAAATATCAGGCAAACGTCTGACAGCAAACAATTACTTCCCTGGCTAATACCACGACGGACTTTGAATTACATCTGACAGATATTTCTGCAACGTTCTTCCGAAATGACCCACTTGCAGATGATTATTGTAATTATACAGCAGAATATCATTCAGTTAGGTGGGGAAGACCACTTGCAGACCCGTTTCGAGGTTCTTGCCTCATCATCAGTACAGGGTAGGTCGGACAACGTTAGAATCATCCTGATACAGCCAAATGAATTATAATCCATTGTATGTATAACTGATATTTCCCTGCAAATGAAGCAGTGACTTACAGGTAAAGACAGCCGCATAGCCACCCGCGGGGAAACCAAAAAGCAGCAGTTAAATAATTCCAGATTTAAAAATTGCACTAGACATAACTCTGTCATTTTTAGAGATACAACTGCATGTCGGTACTCCAAAAAAAGAAAACGATTTCTAACATATATTGCAAATTCACAATTTCTGTCAGAGTCATCGTGAAATTTCGTGGCCACTGTAAAGACTACTATGTGAGGATGGCAGATAAAATTGAAAATTCCAATGGAGTTTATTCACAGAAAAACAGTTTTCTCAGTCTTGTTTCTTGAATATTTTTTTGTATTCCTTTCATTCAGACGGGGTCAGTTATTTGCTTTACTTCACCTCTTGAATTCAAACAAGTTTGTGCAGTGTTTTAGTTGGAGACAATATTGGAATGACTTCATTTTTCTGACTGAAATGTATGTTAATTCAAATAGAGAAATGAATGAATGTGGTATTTTTGGGAGTGGTCAAATCTAATTGATTCCAAATGAGTCTTATGTAGTGTCTCAGAGAAGTGAGCGAGTTGTGAGGAGGATTTCGTCGACGAGACATATGAAAGGTTGAGAAGATATGAGATGGATATATATATATATATATATATATATATATATATATATATATTCGATTGGATTGTATGATATTTCAAATACTGCAAGAGCGATGCATGGGATATGACAGGTCTGATATTACAGTTATTGAAAATAAAAACATGATAAATTATGCAGAGAAAATAGTGATTTTGTTATGTTTTATCACAACAAAATAATCGTTTTGGTTTATATGACAACTTCAAATGTAGAGTATTGCAATGAAATCCTTGAAAATGTAAGTTTGAACAGTGTATTTGTAGCAGATTGAAGGTGTAATGAAATAAATAGACACAGTTGATTTCGAGTGCTTTAACAAAAAGATGATTTCAAATGTGACTGACAGTATTCAATTCTAGAGATTTACACTAGATGGTGAAATGGTTCTATCGCTTCATTATACACTTTTGAGTTTGTATGACAGTTGCAATGTAATAACACATCCGACCGTATTGCATAGTATTGATATAAATCATGAGCTTAACTAAACAAACTTTCATCGGTTCATCAGTGAATTGGTGTCCGTTTTCGACGTATATGTTTGATGAATTTGCTTCAAATACAATCTGCCCAAAACGTAAATACACATATTTGCTAAGAATATCATGCTTGAAAGACACATGGAAATAAATAAATGTAGGTGTAATTGGCAACGTTTTGAATGGTTCAGACAAATCGTCAACACCGACTTAATTGGTCAAAATTAAATTTAAAAGAAATTCGAGCCGGTGTATTGATGATGGGAACAAGTAATCGAAATTTGGAGGTTTCAACTCTGATGAGGACTGAAAACGTCTGAAGTGGAGATTTTAAATTAAATTCAACTAACATTCGAAATGGTATACTAATGATGGGAAAATATGCGAAACGTTGTAGTCTGATGAAGTCCAAATAGAACCAAAATTTGAGGGATTTTTTCATTCAATCCAACGTTGGGGTTTTTAACTGTGATGAAGACTCAAAGGAAATATGAAACGGCGATAATAATGAGAAAAGTATGTGAAACTTTGAGTTTTAACTCTGATGAAAACTGAAATAAAATTCGAGACAAAGTGTACTGATTATGGAAACGATTTACCGAAAGTTGGGTGTTTCAACTCTGACGAGGACTCAACACGATGAAACTAGGGATTTTTCACAACAAATTCAAGTAACATTTGAAATAGTATACCGATGATGAAAAAAAAATCAACCAAAATAGCTAGTTTTAACTCTGATGACAACTTGAAACAGGGATTTTACATTAGATTTGAATTACATTCGAAACAGTGTATTGATGACGAAAACAAGTGACAGAAATTTGGAATTTTCACTCTGATGAGGACCTAACTCGTCGAAAGTCGAGATTTCACATGAAATTCAGATACAAATTTGTCTCGTCCTGATGTTTGCTCAAAAACTTGCTCACTTCTCTGGAGCACACAATCGATCTGATGGATTGGATGTTTACACCTGTATCATGTTTTAGTCTACCGATAAAACGTTGGTGATCGATTTCGAATTTTATATGGGCCTTCATTGTGATTGTGACCTGACGTTTTGGTTACTTATATTCATCATCAGAACACTGTTTCAAATTTGTATCTGAATTTCATGTGAAATCTCGACTTTCGACGTGTTAGGTCCTCATCAGAGTGAAAATTCCAAATTTCTGTCACTTGTTTTCGTCATCAATACACTGTTTCGAATGTAATTCAAATCTAATGTAAAATCCCTGTTTCAAGTTGTCATCAGAGTTAAAACTAGCTATTTTGGTTGATTTTTTTTTCATCATCGGTATACTATTTCAAATGTTACTTGAATTTGTTGTGAAAAATCCCTAGTTTCATCGTGTTGAGTCCTCGTCAGAGTTGAAACACCCAACTTTCGGTAAATCGTTTCCATAATCAGTACACTTTGTCTCGAATTTTATTTCAGTTTTCATCAGAGTTAAAACTCAAAGTTTCACATACTTTTCTCATTATTATCGCCGTTTCATATTTCCTTTGAGTCTTCATCACAGTTAAAAACCCCAACGTTGGATTGAATGAAAAAATCCCTCAAATTTTGGTTCTATTTGGACTTCATCAGACTACAACGTTTCGCATATTTTCCCATCATTAGTATACCATTTCGAATGTTAGTTGAATTTAATTTAAAATCTCCACTTCAGACGTTTTCAGTCCTCATCAGAGTTGAAACCTCCAAATTTCGATTACTTGTTCCCATCATCAATACACCGGCTCGAATTTCTTTTAAATTTAATTTTGACCAATTAAGTCGGTGTTGACGATTTGTCTGAACCATTCAAAACGTTGCCAATTACACCTACATTTATTTATTTCCATGTGTCTTTCAAGCATGATATTCTTAGCAAATATGTGTATTTACGTTTTGGGCAGATTGTATTTGAAGCAAATTCATCAAACATATACGTCGAAAACGGACACCAATTCACTGATGAACCGATGAAAGTTTGTTTAGTTAAGCTCATGATTTATATCAATACTATGCAATACGGTCGGATGTGTTATTACATTGCAACTGTCATACAAACTCAAAAGTGTATAATGAAGCGATAGAACCATTTCACCATCTAGTGTAAATCTCTAGAATTGAATACTGTCAGTCACATTTGAAATCATCTTTTTGTTAAAGCACTCGAAATCAACTGTGTCTATTTATTTCATTACACCTTCAATCTGCTACAAATACACTGTTCAAACTTACATTTTCAAGGATTTCATTGCAATACTCTACATTTGAAGTTGTCATATAAACCAAAACGATTATTTTGTTGTGATAAAACATAACAAAATCACTATTTTCTCTGCATAATTTATCATGTTTTTATTTTCAATAACTGTAATATCAGACCTGTCATATCCCATGCATCGCTCTTGCAGTATTTGAAATATCATACAATCCAATCGAATATATATATATATATATATATATATATCCATCTATATATATCTATATATATATATATATATATCCATCTCATATCTTCTCAACCTTTCATATGTCTCGTCGACGAAATCCTCCTCACAACTCGCTCACTTCTCTGAGACACTACATAAGACTCATTTGGAATCAATTAGATTTGACCACTCCCAAAAATACCACATTCATTCATTTCTCTATTTGAATTAACATACATTTCAGTCAGAAAAATGAAGTCATTCCAATATTGTCTCCAACTAAAACACTGCACAAACTTGTTTGAATTCAAGAGGTGAAGTAAAGCAAATAACTGACCCCGTCTGAATGAAAGGAATACAAAAAAATATTCAAGAAACAAGACTGAGAAAACTGTTTTTCTGTGAATAAACTCCATTGGAATTTTCAATTTTATCTGCCATCCTCACATAGTAGTCTTTACAGTGGCCACGAAATTTCACGATGACTCTGACAGAAATTGTGAATTTGCAATATATGTTAGAAATCGTTTTCTTTTTTTGGAGTACCGACATGCAGTTGTATCTCTAAAAATGACAGAGTTATGTCTAGTGCAATTTTTAAATCTGGAATTATTTAACTGCTGCTTTTTGGTTTCCCCGCGGGTGGCTATGCGGCTGTCTTTACCTGTAAGTCACTGCTTCATTTGCAGGGAAATATCAGTTATACATACAATGGATTATAATTCATTTGGCTGTATCAGGATGATTCTAACGTTGTCCGACCTACCCTGTACTGATGATGAGGCAAGAACCTCGAAACGGGTCTGCAAGTGGTCTTCCCCACCTAACTGAATGATATTCTGCTGTATAATTACAATAATCATCTGCAAGTGGGTCATTTCGGAAGAACGTTGCAGAAATATCTGTCAGATGTAATTCAAAGTCCGTCGTCGTATTAGCCAGGGAAGTAATTGTTTGCTGTCAGACGTTTGCCTGATATTTTCCACCTGGTGGAAACATTTGGAGAGAAGGGTACTTCGACATTCGTCGATTTTACTATATCGTGTATTTGATACTCTCCGACAAAAAGTCTTGAACCGTGTGTCCTGATATTCAAACGAATCGATAATGTCCACTCCTTCAAAATCAAACCACGTTATTTTATTGGTACATAAATATATGATTACTTTTCCTCCAATTTATTTGGCGAAGGATGTGAAATGTGGCCCTTTTGGCATATTTTTATTACTATCGCAATTAATGTAACACTCTTTATATATTTTTATCACTATTACACTTTATGGGACACCCTGTATACACCTTACTCCTACAGTCTCCAGCTGAATGATAGATGTCTCCCATTAGTTGTCATGTACTCAATTTGTTGAATAACGTTTGGCGAATATCTTCCACGATTTTAATTCATTAATTATTTTTATATACACCTCGCAACTGTTCGTTTCTTCAATAATTGATTTTTAAATCTTCCTGGACTACCCTGTATGTTTTTTCTGCTAAGATTCGTGTTAGTGACATTCAACATTTCATTCTAATTATTATTACAGCTGAAAAACGTTTCGAATACCATTTTGCAACATCAGTATACCGTTTCGAATATTATTTGGATTTAATGCGAAAAATCCCTCATTTTGTCAGCGTAGTAACGTAAAAAATTACTGAAAATACGTGACTGAATTTTTTATGTTTAATGACATATTTTTAAACACCTTATATTTATTTTTTTTTGTGACGTTTCATTTCAGAAACATGCAATATATGATTTTTCTTTAAGGTGGTATTTTAAACCTCCTTGTGTACGTTATTATTATGTCATGATTCATTTTGTGGGGGTTGTGTACGACAAATCCTCAAAAATTTCCTTGCAAATGACCCAATTCCTCGAAAAATATATAAGTTACTCTATGTTATAATTTGTTTTCGGGGACCCAAATGATTTGTTCTATTTAACAATGTATCAAAAATGTGCATGAAATTGCTGTCATAGTTGATTAAAACTTGTTTTTTTTTGTCAAATTTCTGTGAAATTATTTCGTTAGAAAATCATTACAAACTACATTTTGAGAATATTTCAAGAGACATATTATTGGCAAAGTTGTGAAAATAATTCTACGAATAAAATATTCTTTCAAGTTTATCAACGTGAAATAACCTTGGATACAACATCACATCCGATTGATATAAAAACCGCGTAGGAAACATTTCCAAATGAAAAATATGGTTTATTGAGTGAAGTCGTGAAGTTTGCAAACTACACGACTTTGTTGGGCCCTCATTTTATTATTGAATTGTTCTTAATAAAATTCAAGGTAGTTGATTTATATGTCTTTTTGGAATTGTTCTGTTTTTCACCCAAACAATTTCTTGAAAACACAAAATTTTCAACCTGGATACTTCATTCTTTGATTTAACGCGTTTGAGTGAAATGCGAAATTTAATAGTTTTTCCACAATGTGTACCATGGAAATATGTGAAGTGTTTTGTGCCACGTATATTTTGATTTTATGTGTGTATTTTTAAATAAAAAAAATTAATATTTTCCGAAGTGTTTGTTCCCAAAACAATTATTTTATTATGATGAACTATACAACATTCTATTGTGATGTGCGAGGTGTGCCACACAACTCATTTTATGGGACCCCACATTCTGCTCGCTTTGTGTATACAAATGAGAAGGCAATATCTCAAAGAAAGGTTTTTTTCCTCAATCGTTAATTCAATTTTCTCTCTGCAGACTTGTGCAACTGAATATTTCTCTCATTGCAGCTGAAATCAACGTTCGTCTATAATGCGTTCTTTTTGTAAAACTACTTGGAAAGGCATACCTTTCAACGGTATATAAATCAACCTCTCTTTAATAAGCTTAAATGACGTCTACTTAAATACAAATATACTATGTGAGTCGTTCAACGACATTTTCGACATTTGAGTCTGCCCTACGTCAATTCTGACAATTGCCTGAGTGTATAGTATTAGACTTTGAATTCTGAGAACTCTGAAAACTCTATCACTTCCGAAATTAGACTGAATGTATGGAATCGCACGTTGAACGCTAAGGTCCCTCGTCACTTGTGCTTCGAACAACCGAATTTAAGATTGCAACCTCTCTTAGGATAGTTGACCGAATGCATGGTATCGCACGTTGAAATGTTAGGTCCACGTATCTACCAACAGCTGACTGAATGTATGATATTTTCAAATGAGAAGACTACGACTCCTATAGTAGTTGACTAAATGCATGATATCACACGTTAGCATGTGACTGCTACATCACTCATGACTGAATGCATCACACGCTAAAATATTAGGTCTACGTTACTTAAGACAATAGTCGCATAATTACGTTTTTGGGAGGCTCTGCATATGCCGACGTGAGGTAACTTCGTTCTGGTTAGATCAGACCAAATATATCTACCAACATGAGGTTAGATTGTTTTGGTTAGGTCAGACGAAATTTACACAAGGTTAGTTAGACAAATGACAGGTGACTGAAGCGACTCTGACAGTTGACAGGTGACTGTTGCGACTCTGACAGTTGAAGGTTAGTTCGTTCTGGTTAGATCACACAAAATTTATTGGTTTTTTGTGGTACTATGTACAAAAAAAAAACAAAAAAATTCATTTACAAACATAAGGTTAGTTCGTTCTGGTTCGATCAAACTGAATGTCTGCCAGTCTGCCTACCTGTCAATCTGTCAGTATTCAATCGTCAATCGGTATAATACTTTGGGGTGACTTCACTGCGGCGGCAGTCCCCCCGCAAAAATTTGATGAAAATAGACGTTTTTCGCGTTCGAAAAAATTGTTAAAATTTGAAACGCCAAAATGTGTAAAAAATGTAACGAAACACATTCGAAAAAATGATTAAAATTACGAGTGTTAAAAATACATTTTTACATGTATTTCTTATGGAGATTTGACATTTCAAAATTGCTCAAAATACACTTTTTTGGTGTTCCAAAAAAACACAAAATTTCAAACGCCGAAACGTATTAAATATGTATCGAAAATTGGTGTTTTTGGCATTCCAAAAAGTAGTTGAAATTTGATACGTCAAAACATGCAAAAATGCGATTAAAATGGACGTTCATAAGGTTACGAAAAAAATGGGTATCGCACGTTGAAAATGACAGACCCCATCTTGATACACTTTATGAGATACCCTGTAATTCAATCTCTATGCTATACCTACGTAGGGTTATTTCGTTCTGGTTCGATCGAACTGAATATCTGTCAATCTACCTGTTTGTCAATCTGTCTGTCTCCTGAATCCTGTCTCCTATCTTCTACCTCCTATATTCCATCTTCTGTCTCCTATCTTCTGTCTCTTATCTCCTGTCTTCGTTTAGTTCGTTCTGGTTCGATCACACTGAATATCTGTCAGTCTGCTTGACAAGCAGCAACAACCACCATGTTTTTTCCCCTTTTGAATGATGTATTTTGAAACACCCTGTTGTTTTTTTATCTTGAATGTTATGTTGGTACTCCTGGTATAGCACGTTAACAAGCAGCCGCCATCTTTTTTTTTTCTTAAATGACTAATTTTGAGACTCCCTGTCGTTTTTTTTTTCCTAAATGACATGTTGGTACACCCGGTATAGCACGTTAAAACATTACAACCTCGTTTACCCATCATTTTTCACATTTTTAAAACATTATTATTAACACACTCTGAATATTACATCTATAATTATTATTCTCATAAGCGCGGATTGGATTACTGACGTACCTGAGGTTAGTTCGTTCTGGTTCGATCAAACAATACATAGATGTCTGATGTAATTCAATCTCTCTGTATAGGTAAGTAGTTGTTTTTCAAATCCTCAAATCCCCAATGATACGTTTTTAAATGTCCGATGTAATTCGACCTCTCTGTATGGGTAAGTAGTTGTTTCGAATCCTCCAATGTAAGACGCTATACGTAAGGCTAGATCGTTCTGGTTAGATCAGACGATTTTTTTAAATGCTCTATATGGAAGGTTAGTTCGTTCTGGTTCGATCAAACTGAATATCTGCCTACCTGTCAATCTATATGTCTCCTGACTCCTATCTCCTCTCTCCTATCTTCTGTCTCCTATCTCCTATCTTCTGACTCCTATCTCCTATCTTCTGTCTCCTATCCCCTGTCTCCTATCTCCTGTCTCCTATCTATGTCACAGTATGCTGTACCTACGCTAAACGTGGTGTGTCGTCGTATGTCGTCGTATGTCGTAGTATAGGTATGTTCGGTATGTATGTAATGGGCGGGTGACATTCGTAAACAATGTTGGCGCTTTCATGTTTCAATCTGCTACTTATGAACAAAGTGGCAAGGAACTGGAAACAGTTCGTGAAGTAGGAATTGTCAGTAGTGTCAGAGGCTTTCTCACCTACACTGATGAAGATATTGAACACTTGGCCACCACAGGTTGGACTTTTCCCACTGCCACCAACACTGGAGTCATCCACCAAACCCATCTAACATTCAACATGCTAATACCCATTAGACATTTTCTGAATATCTTCAGTGATTATCAATGTGTTTCCTACGGTAAGCATACCATCCGATTAGTACGAGCTGGAGATGATAGCAACCTCTTCAAAATAGACGAGACTCCTGGATCAACATTACCCCCCACGGAAGTCAAACTGGAAATTGAGAATATTGAGCTTAAAGTTAAACGAAGCTATCCGCATGATCAAATTAAATTACAACTTTTGAAAGCTATCCAAGCCGACACTCCCATTCTTATACCCTTCAGAAAATGGGAACTACATATGTTGCCTGCTCTCACACAAGGTGAAAAAAATGAAATATGGGCTGTCAAGACTTCATCGTTTCTCGAAAGCCCCCGCTATGTGATTGTATGTTTTCAAAAAGATCGTGATTATACGAAGGTCAATAATGATCCGACAATATTCAACAATTTGAATATTACTAATATAACGCTGACTCTAAACGGTGAGAATTACCCCAAAGAAAATATGCATCTGCATTTTGCAAAGGTAAATTTTTCGCAAGCCTATTTCAACTACTCACAATTTGGGTTCAGCTATAAACTAACCAATCAGCATAATCCTCTTTTGACCTACTCAGCCTTCTTTGACAAAACTCTCTTTGTCATCGATTGTTCCAGAAGGGACGAGAGCATCAAAAGTTCCAGTGTTGATGTGAAACTGGAAATTGAGGCATCTGAAGGATTTCCCCAAAATACTCGAGCCTATGCTATTGTTGTGCACACACTGTCATTGAGCACCTACCACTCTCAGAAATTATTAAAAAATGGAACTGAGCATGTGATTCAGCTTCAGTGTTAATCGCAGAGTCAACATGAGAATAGCTGTTGTAGATATTCAAGGCTTCATCGTCGACCAGCAATTTCATCCTAAGGAAATAGCCATTAGGGTTGGAATTCAATGTAGTAACTTTTTACTGTTGCCAAACGTGCCATTTTCCTCTTTGACTAAAGAGGATCGACGTACCACTTGCTTCTTGGAGAAAAACATTCACGGATTGCGGTATTCCTCCGGCTTTGTAGAATATCATCAATTGGATGCCATCCTCAAGAAACATCTGCATGATGCTGATATCATTTATGTGCGAGGGCTTCAAAAACGAAACTATCTTGCGGAGAAATTTCAACAATTAGGTCTACCTATTGTCAACTTGGAGGATTATTATAATACGACATGGATGGTTCCTACATTCACCAACAACGCCAATGATGTCATCTCACCTTGTATGCATCACATTCGTCGCAACAAGACCAACTATAATTGCAGTCTTCGAAATGTTGATATTATTTACAAATGGCTATGTGATATGTTACCGAAGTAAAAATGTATAATAAATTTTGTATTCAAATTGTTTTATTTTATTTTTTACCTATAAGTTAGGTTGGTCAATTTGAAACTCTAAACAATTTTAATCGCATTTTTACACTTTTTGGTGTTTCAAATTTTACCTACTTTTTGTAATGCCAAAAACACCAATTTTCGATACATATTTTATGCGTTTCGGCGTTTGAAATTTTGTGTGTTTTTTGAAACACGAAAAAAGTGTATTTTGAGCAATTTTGAAATGTCTATTCTCTATAAGAAATACATGTAAAAATGTATTTTTAACACTCGTAATTTTAATCATGTTTTCGAATGTGTTTCGTTACATTTTTCACATATTTTGGCGTTTCAAATTTTTCGGAATGCCAAAAACACCTATTTTCGATACATATTTTATGCGTTTCGGCGTTTGAAACCTACCTACCTAAGGTTAGTTCGTTCTGGTTCGATCAAACTGAATATCTGTCACTCTGTCTGTTCTATCTTCTTTTTCTATCTTCCATCTTCTATCTGTCTCTGTCAATCTGTCTGTCCGTCTGTCACTCTGTGTCAATAACGAAAACACCCTGTATACTACTTTTTTGGAAATAATCACCGTCATCTTTTTTTTTTCTCATACCAATCAGCCATCTTTTTTTCTCTTCCTAAACAATCTATTATTATTATTATTATTATCGCATACACACATTCTAACTCTGTGAATTAATTCATTCACAATTATTATTGTTCTTATATTCCATCAACATGTCCACAGGCACACACTCCCGGTATAATCAACTCATATTAGAACATTTACAACGAGGTCTCGCAGCCTCGTCTGTAGAATGTGCGCTTCGTAATCCGAAGACGATATTGGATAATTTAAAATAAAAACCTTTTTAGTTAGTTAGTTAGTTAGTTAATCCGAAGATTGCTGGTTCGCTACGCTTCGATCCCACACATCAACACTCATCTTTTTTTCATTTTATATTCATGCATGTTAATCCATTTTCACTACTTGGCGCTGGGTACTGGGAAACTCTTATCTTTGATACAGATCAGCTCGACTACGTCACACGCTGACAGCAGACCAGCGAGCGCCGTCCACGTAACCGACTTCTGCCGATCTCGTCTAGCCAGCCCCCGAGTATTTCCGAAGGCAGAACCGGCTTAGAGGATCTACTTACTCATGCAGCCAATAACCTTGTCGCTACAATCTGTACGCATTGTCTAATCATAGTGGGATGACCCGGAGCCGACACTACACAGCTCACCGTAGACATCCATATGTTGGCTAGTGGCACGAGTATAATGATTCGAAAGTGTCCTCAATTTCGTCCTAATCACTTGTGAGTGGAGAGGCCGTTGCTTTTTTTCATGAGGAGGAAGGCACTGAATCACATATTTAGCTATGTTATGGATTTTTACATTGATCCTTAGCTCGCACAAGTTTCGACTTCTGAGGGCCGCCGTTTATAGGGGGACGACACCGGGTTAACGGAAAACACAATTTCAACACAATTTTAACACAAAATTGTTATTATTGTATACGGATGAAATATTTTCTCACATTGTTTCTTCAAAAGACTTCAGTGAACGGAGTGATTGCTACATCAATGATGGAGCAGAAAAACTTATCCTAGTGATCTGAATATTGATGATCTGGCTGATAAGTTACAAATTTACTACCAACCGATAAAAGACAAACGGATGAATGTGGGTGATTTCAATTCCGCCTTAGATATCCTTAACGCATATACAAAAATGGATTGGAGAATATTCTACCTCAGATTTGTATATGTTTGAGATTACTGGCTGTACTTCCAGTGTCAGTGGCAACAGGAGAACGAGCATTCAGCATTCCTTTATTTCGGCTTGCTCATTTATGAGCTTTTCAGATTTCTCTGTGCCGCCTGAAACATGCTCTACGGTCGCGTTTGTATTTTGAGCTCACATGCTTTGTGCAAACAACGATGTCCTGTAGAGTGGGCTCTCTAGTGAAGGAGCTGGGTACTATTGGATAAAGGTGAACTGCTAGCAACGAAGCATTATATCTGGTAATTTCGACTGGATGGATGGAGGCCACATGACGATGTGACAGTAAAGCTGGTGCAAGCCAGCTTGCAACATCATTGTCTTCCTCATTACCTAATATTTCATTTAGGTAAGATTAATCAAAACCCGAGTTTTATTCAATTTAACGTTTTTGTTGTTTCGTTTAGAAGGCAGTGCACAATGGCATCGTGAAATGTGCTTCATTACAACATATGGGTGTTTTTCTTGAATATACATCTCATAAAGTCGGAGTAATATTTCGACTTCAATCATATCTGAAAATTTATACAAAATTAACACCATAGTATGGTTTACCGGATCAAATTTTGTCAATTCCATGTTATCGGTGTACGTTTTGTATCACGTGGTATAAAGGCATCTTGAAACCTTATCAATTGTGAATTTGTGTGTCACCGCTGAATGAACTATTCAAAAATTGTAAATTACACCAAAGTTAGATTAACATTTCCTTATTCTAGCAAATTTTACACCATTTTATTAAGTATCCATTACAATGGTTTCAATTTCATGTAAATCGGTGCAAATTTTGTATGACGTGTATAAAAGCACCGTAAAACCTTTTTCATTGTGAATTTCTGGTGTCTTTCTTGATTAATATTTTACAAATTCCGAAAAAAATACCGAAATTACATTGATATTCACTTATTTTAGCAAAATTCACAACATTTTATCAAGTGCCTGGTAAAATTGAGTCCATGCTATTTTTATGGTGTTATTGTCCATTGTGAAACCCAGTGATTAAAATCACACTCAATTATTTTTAACATTTTCGAATGCAAAAATCAGTTATTATAATATCAACACTCACCCAATGTTGCTTGAGCCATCCTCATTGACACCGGCAATTCTCCGCAAGGTGAGCCCTCTTCAGGAACATTCCGTTTTTTTCTCGGTCGCCCTTTGCTTTGTTGTGGTGGAGTATTACATGAAAAATAACTTGGAGATCCCCCACTTCCAAACATAACGTCAATGGGATCACTGTGATCACAAAAATCCAATACCTCGTAGTGCCGCCTGGAACAAAAGCTATTCAAAAATATTGTTTGTTTCGAAAGTGATGTTGGCTTACAGAAAAATAATCTCCTATTAAAAATAAGTCAGGTGTTTAATAAGAACCAAGTATTGAAAATTATATTACGTTAATTTTCATCGAAAAGTGATATCATACTTTGTAACCAAAAAGAATATTCTCATAACAGATACATTTTTTGTCTGCAAATATTGGATTTGGTTCTGATGCTCAGGGCATTTCCATGTTAGAGGGATTCTTTTACAAATATGAGTTCAATGAATTATTACCCAATTACCGTAATCAATTTTGGAAATGAAATGAAGTATATCTTTATTATTAATGTGTAAAGCTTGAGTAGAATAAATTGAGAGGAATTTTGTATGAAAGTGTATAATTTCTGAAATTGCAAAGCGCTTTCGACTTTCGTCATCTTCAGTGCTCCCTCAAAGTAAATACTATGATTGTATTCTTGAATTGGAATAATTTAAAAAATTAGGTCTGACCCTGATAATGGTTTAACGTTTGAAGCATCGTATGTTCGATATGAAGGACTTTTCACGGTTGATGCCAAAGAACTCGATGAAGCAGCAAAACTTAGACTCCTTCAACGCAAGTTGAATACCAGCTCTCACAAACAGTACGTGGATTATATTTTCCCATAGGAACTTAAAAATTTCAATTTTCTACAACAGTAGAGAAACTCAAGAAAATGTTCGGACGCAAGATTTCCCTTTTCAATACTCGTTATGAATACAACAAAATCAGTTTCTCAAGATTTTGTAGTTTATACAGCGAACATCAATAAGCAATGTGAAGAGTTCAAAATCAATACTATCACAGCAGACACATTCAAGTGCCTTATATTCGTTTGCGGTTTGCGATCTCCAAAGGATGCAGATATCAGAACCAAAATGTTAGCAATGATCGATGCAAAAGCAGATGGCAACATCACCATTGATGACCTTGCAATTGAATGCCAGCGGATGATCAATCTCAAACAAATCAAAATATAACATCTGTCAATGCATTAAGTCATCACAATAAATCACAACCGCTGTCAAAGTATAAGGAAAGCACAAATGTTCCAAAAACGCCGAGCTAGTTTTGTGGACAGCTACATTATGCAAAATTTTGCACTTTCAAGAAGTTTCAATGCAAGCAGTGCAACAAAATTTGACATAAGGAAGGTTATTGTGATGTTCGAAATAAATCATATAAAATCAAGCAGAGGCCTCATAATCATCATGTGAATACTCTTTCGAGTGTCAATCAAGTTAAACGCTACATGCAAGAGGAAATTCGAAATTTGATACAAAAATCAATAATGAACACGTGAAACTTCAGCTAGACCCAGGTAGTGATATAACGATCATTTTTGAAGAATCATGGATTTTTATAGGAAAGCCGAAATATCAGATCACTGATCATTCAGCAAGAGATGCATCAGGTGACATCATCAATCTTACCAAGAAATTTTTCTGTTCAGTAAGCATCGAAGGTGAAAAGGTCAACAACCTCAAATGTTTTGTGATTCAGTCAGGTCTCAACATCATGGGTATCGATTGGATAGACGCTTTCAATCTTTGGAGTAAACCAATCACTGCTTTCTGTAGCCATATAACTTCAACCACACCAGACTAGAAGCAGAAAGCATAATAACTCACACTGATTACTCCGAATGGGCGGCTCGAATCGTGGTGGTCAGGAAGAAAAATAATTCAATCAGAATTTTTGCAGATTATTCAACTGGCCAGGCAAAATAAAAGCTCATCATACCTACAAGTCACGGAAAAATTCCCTACTGGGTAAACTAGGTTGGAAAGGGTAGAGAAGGGCATAACTAATGCAGGGACGAAAATTCAACATCTAAATGCATGCAGTCAAGGAGGGGTGGGGGATGAAACGAGGTGAAATCTGTTTTCCACGATTTACAGCCTAAAATGAATTAAAATATCTGGGATATGTTTTCAACGATAAGGGTATCTCACCAGATCCGGATAAAATGAAAGTAATAGTTAACATGCCAAGACCAACAGATATGTCTACCCTCAGATCATTCTTGGGTGTAATCAACTATTATTATTAAGTGGTGTGTGGTGAGCTTTATGATTATATTCAGTTTTCACATCTGCAATTAATCTCGCTGAATTGGCATATAAATGAACCTTAAAAATTCGTTTGAAAGATAGTGAGACTAAGCATACATAACAAGGATATGTTGCGACAATTAATCCTGAAAATTCAACAAGAACAAACACCAAAATCTGTGAGTGTAGATTCGTGAATCCAGTGGAAGAAGAGTCGACAAAAACAATAAACACTTCTTATCTCCTGAACAACAGCGATAAATAAAGCAACCCATCAACGTTTGAAATAAAAATGCAAGGTGCGGAACAAAACTTCAAACTAATACATGAAGAAATAATTAGAAACAGAGAAGAAATCAAATCAACCATAGAAGCAAGTGAAACAAGACTCTTACTTAAAGTTGAAGATTTGAGAAAAACAATACATGAGCTAGAAACAGAAAATTTGGAGCTCAAAGCAGAGATTGAAAAACTGAAAACTGCAGGAAAGAGAAACAACATAATAATTTTTGGACTAGAAACAGAAAACAAAGAAATAAACTCAAAATATATTAGCAAGGAACTGAAAACTCTCCTTGATATCGACTTGGATGATTCTCATTTTAATGACATATATCCTTTGGGAAAGAATAAAGATAGACCAGTGAAGATAGAATTTGTCTCGAACCTTACAAAAAAAAATGTCTTCAAAAATATCTCGAAACTAAAAGGCACGAAAATCGCAATTGCAAATGATTTAACACCAAAACAAAGACAAGAACAAAAAACCCTAAGGAAACATTTATTACTGGCTAGACAAGACAAAAGACTTAGCTATATCAAGCATAATAAGCTGTACGTCGAAGAAGTAGCTTACGGAGTGGATGATCTTCTTGTCCTTGAAAACCAGGAAGAGAGAGCTAAACCATCCAGTGCCCCGACCACACCAACAGTTACCAACAAAGGGACAAAATCAAAAATTTCTACCGAAGAAAACACCCAACCAGAACGCTTGGAACAAGAAGGAAAAAAACTTACCCCAAAACCACCCCTGGTGCGAAAACTATCAACCAGAAATCAAGAAAAACATATAACCCGCTCAGTTAGGCAATAGGGTAGGCATGTATGTATTAATATGAATGTATGTCGTTTAATAATTTTTTTGTATTATATGTAATATATAGATACTGTATATGAAATGGATCCATACATATCAGATTTCCAGGTTGATTCGGTACAAACCTTTACAATTGACACGAACAAAGAATGTAAAGAAATCCTAGAAGTAAACAAACACCACGAGAACTTCAAAATAATCCATAACAACATTCGAAGTATCAATAAAAATATAGATGAATTCAAAATACTACTATTTAATATCAGTGTAAGTTTTGACTGTATTGTTTTGACCGAAACCTGGAAATTAATGGATCCCAGTATATATAGTATTCCTGGCTACAATATGATATATAACCAAGGTGATTACAATCAGAATGATGGAGTTGTAATGTACATAAAACAAGAATATGATTTTGAATATGAAATAGTTGAAATGGATGAAATCAAAACTCTGAGAACAACTATAAAATTTAAGAACAAAAATTTCGTGATAAATGCAATCTACCGATCTCCGGCATCAAATATATCATCATTCAATAAAAACCTTCAAAACTTTTTGGAAAAAAATTATAACGAATCCAATGATTTCTGCATCCTCGTAGGAGACCTCAACATCGATATATTAGAGGTAAATGAACATGCTACAGAATATCTTAACGTACTGAACGAATTTGGTTACGTATCTACAATCAATGAACCTACGAGGATGAAAAGTTGTCTCGATCATATTTTTCTTAAATCTAAATCAGACATGGTCATACCTTTGATAATCGAAAACAACATTACTGATCATAAAACAACTATACTACAGGTCATAACAGAAAAAATGAACGATGAAAAAACTACAAATAATAGATTTATACAATTTTTGAATTACAAAAAGTTTAAACAAAAAATTCAACAGGTAGACTGGGAAAGTGTGTTTTTGGCTCCGGATCCAAACTCTGCAATGAACGAATTAATTAAATTAATATCCATAAAAAGTAACGAATGCCTAGAAACAAAAAAACAAACAAGAAAAAACTCCAAACTTGCACCATGGCTCACAAATTCATTACTGACGTCAATAAATAAAAAAAATGAAATGTTTGTTAATCTTAAAAAAAACCCGAATAACATTTGCCTGAAAAATCAATATAATCTATTCAAAAACAAATTAACCAATCTGATCAAGAAAGTCAAATGCAACTATTATAAACAACAAATAGAAAAAAATTCAAATAACACAAAATTTTTATGGAAAAAGGTAAGGGAATTGAGTAACTCGAAAACAAAACATAATAAAATACCGGCTGTCCAAAATGAAAAGGGAGAACTTCTCCATGATAGCAAAGATATTGCAAATGAATTCAATCTGATATTTGTTAAAATGGGAAAAACACTTGCTGAAAAAATCAAAACCGATAGAAATCATGAATTCAATGACGATATTCTACCTAATACTATGATTCTAGCACCAAGCAATTCTATTGAACTTTTGAATATAATAAGAAAGTTGAAAGATAGGAAAGCCGTTGGTAAGGACGGGATAAGAGCGGAAACCATCAAATCTATTGCACAATATATTGCTGATCCCCTACTATACATTTTGAATAAATGCTTGGAATTGGAAATTTGGCCTGATGCTTTCAAAAAATCGATAGTAATACCAATTTTTAAAAAAGGAAACAAAACGATAGTTACCAATTACAGACCGATTTCCCTCATCACGCATTTATCAAAGATCTTCGAAATGTTTCTGAAAAACCGAATGACATCCTTCATAAAAAAATACGGCTTGATTTCCCATAAACAATATGGTTTCAAAGAGAATACTTCAACGGAAGATGCTGTACTAGCTTTGACCGAAAAGATACACAGTGCGCTGGAGGATGGACATCCTTGTCTATGTGTTTTCATTGACCTTTCGAAGGCTTTCGATACTGTTAGTCACCGATTGCTCTTAGATACACTGGAACGAATAGGAATGAGAGGTAAATGTGCAAATTTACTCAGAAGTTACCTCAACAACAGAACCCAAGAAGTGAAAGTGGCTGAAACACTGAGCGATCAGAGAGAAATTGAATATGGTGTACCGCAGGGAACCGTTTTGGGACCTCTTTTGTTTAATCTCTACATCAATGAAATATTCACATTGAACAGTCAAGGAAGTATCATAGGGTATGCTGATGATACCGCAATAATATATAAAGCAGAAACATGGCATGAATTAAAACATAAAGCCGAATCTGACCTTCGATACATAAAGGAGTGGTTCGATGGAAGACTTCTGACACTCAACACAGAGAAAACCAACTTCCTACCTTTCAGCTGTAATTCGGCTGGTAATTGCCCTTTTTTACATCTCGACCTAGAAACTCAGGAAAACACGCTCAAAATTAAATCTGAAAAAAATATTAAATATCTTGGTGTTTATCTGGATCAGCATATGAAATGGAACGTACATATAAACTACGTCATCAAAAAACTTCAATCCATCTTATACAAATTTAAATATTTAAGTAATTACCTTCCACTGAAAACAATGAAGATATTATATAACTCCTTAGTGGAAAGTCATTTAAGATATGGAATCCTGACATGGGGCAGTGCACTCCGAGTACACCTCAACCCATTGGAAATACTGCAAAAAAGATTTCTGAAAGTGATAATGATGAAAAACCGAAGGTTTTCTTCGGAGCTACTGTACCAACAATCTGAAGTCATGGATATCAGGCAGTTATTCTATTTCTGCACGAATGTGAAATTCCACCTTTCTGGTGATATAGCAGGACCCACTCATGAGTATAATACCCGCCGAAGACCCATTACGGTAGTACCACGCGTGAAAAAATCAATATCTCAAAGATCTCACTCCTATATCTCGAAATCATTGTACAATAGTGTCCCGAACACTATAAGATCTGAAAGAAGTAAAGGTAATTTCAAAAAAAAATTAAAAGATTACATCTTAAGTAATGACAGAAAATTAATAATCGATCTGATAGAATCGAAAACATAAACAACATATACTCCCTGCATTAATATAGTTCATCCGTTTCATCATTTGACTACTTTCTTATTTTTACTCTGTTCTAGTTTTTATAATTTGTTCTAGTTTTTATATTTTAGTGTTTCAATTTTATTGTTATGTCTTAGTTTTAATATTTTTAAATTTCTGATTAACATTTTAATACGCATTTTATATATGTGAGAATGTGCACTTACATGTATATATTTATTTTATTTCTATTTTACTAATTAATTTCAATTTTAATATTACATATTTCATTTTGTGATAATATTTTCTTTTTCATGTGTATATTATATCTTTGAGCATGTTCATATACACGTATGATTATTTTTATTTATATTTTTTTAAATTTATATTTCCGCTAATATCGAAACAAGTGATTGATCACTTATCGATTATTTCTTTATTCATTAGCTGTAATGCTTTCATTTATTATTGTACCTCATATTTCATTGAATAAAGTTCATATATATTATGGTAGGTTTGTCCACCAAATGCACAAACTTCGCTAGCCATTAGATGCTCTTCTCAGGAAAAATATACCATTCATATGGTCTACAGAATGTGAGAAAGCATTCCATGAATTTGAAAGAATTCTATACAATCAGAACTTCTTTTGTGTCACTACTGCAAATCGTAGTAGCTGCGGATGCTTCAAACTCAGGAGTCGAGGCATGCATAAGTATCCTGATGGAAAAATGAAAGCAATCAGTCACGCATCCAGAACGATAAATAATGCTGAGAAAAACTACAGCCAGGTAGAAAAAGAAGCTTTAGCCATCAGTCACGAAATTCCATAATTCCATAAAATGATTTTTGGATGAAATTTCATTCTACAAAGTGACCACAAACCACTTCTTAGCATACTTGGATCAACGTTGGGCTCTTACCTTGCTGGCTTACGACTTCAAGATTGAATATGTTAAGATATCAGAATTTGGACATGCAGACGTTTGATAACACTTATAGATTCACAAGACAAACCTGACGAAGACTTTGTTATCGCTTCCATCCAATTAGAAAATGACATTTTACATGTTTTCAATATTCCTTTGGAGTCAATCCCCGTTACATTCAAAATGATCCAAGAAGAAATAAGAAAAGATGCAGATCTGAAGGAAGTCATTCAATTCACGAATGTTGGTTGGCCACCAAATTCAAGAAATGTTCCCGAGAAACTTAAACCCCTCTCATGCCAGGAAATATTCTATTTCTGTGGTACAAGACTGTTTGATGTTTATGGAAAAAATGATCATTCCAGAATGTTTCCACGAAAAAGTACTCAAACAACTCCATAAAGGACATCCGGGAATGGAAAGGATGAAATCTATAGCTAGATGTTTAGTTTACTGGCCTGGAATAGACAAGCAAATTGAAATTGCTCACTCACTGCAAAATCTCCAATCAAAGTATCTTTGTCATCATGGTAAATACCTGAAAAACCATGGCAAAGATTGCATATTGATTTTGCAGTTCCAATGAATGGTGATGTATTCCTCATTATTGTTGATGCATTTTCGAAATGGCCTGAAATTTCCCGAATGAGTTCAGCAATTTCTCGAAACACAGTCAATGCTTTAAGAGAATCCTTTGCCCGTTTTGGAATACCAGAATTCTTGGTATCGGACAATGGAACCCAATTCACATCAGAACAATTTCATGAATTCTGCATTTTGAATGAAACTCAGCACTCACGAACAGCCCCGTATCATCCCATGTCTAATAGACAAGCAGAGCGCTTTGTAGATACCTTCAAGAGAGGAATCAAGAAAATTCAGGGGGAAGATATAGCGGAGCAGATAACACTATTCTTGTCAACGTATCGTTTCACCCAAAATAGAAGTGCACCATATGAAAGATCACCAGCAGAACTTCTTCTAAGCCATCCAATTCGCACATTAGACCTGATCAAACCACGTTCATACAAACAAGAAATGTGTGAAAGTAGCACTAGGAAGAAACAACATATTCACTTCAATCGAAAGCATGGTGTAAAAGTCAGAGAACAATACATACCATTGGTTTCCGGGTGAAATTATAGGGAAAATAGGCAATGTGATGTAAAATGTGAAAAACCCTGCCATCTTGTGATTCAAGAAGACTTCCTATAAATATTCTTATTGAATCTTTTGGGTAACACAAGAGTAATATCCAAGAATGCAACAACGATCATATAAGTGGTGAAACTTCAACCCCAGAGCAGAAATTTCTTCGAATGTGATATAAGAGACGCCTGTTCAGTATGATGATCAAGGAGTTCCAGGTGAACCAGATCTACCGATTGAACAGGAACTAACTATTGAGCAAGTCAACACTCAGCCACTTCATAGGCGATCCATGCGAGTACGTAGATTGCCTAAAAAAGGGAGATATTGGCAGAACCTTTTATACATTCTGTATGAACTTATTCATATAGTCGGTAGTGATGTCATTGTCAATTGTTTAATAAAATAAATAACTTTTTCAAAGAGTCTTTTCACACAGTTAATTCAATTCAAATAATTTCTAACATTTGAAAACGTAACAATCGCCACTACAGAAATCAATTGAGAGAACACACTACAAAGAACTCAATTAATGAAATTACTTAATTAATTGTAAACACCTGTTACTTATAATTTCTAGTCAAACCAACGTTCATTACCTGCAATATATTAATCCTTCCCGCATGCCAAAGTGGTCACCTTTTGATAGTAAACAGGCACAGGAGGCACATGAAAAACACTGAAGATGATAGACAAGATCTCTAGCTCGCATTACCAATTCATTTGCTGATATACCTGCATGACATCTAGCGCACCTTGAAACTGCAAACTGTCTGCAAAAAAATATTTGAAATATATATGTATTACTAAACTGGAGCTCTACTACAAACCCGAGTACAAAAAATTACTTTTCAATAAAATGGAGAACATCTGATTTGAATTATGAATCTAGAAATATTTTCATAAACAACACTGATGAATTTAATTACAAGTTTATTAAAGACTGCAAAGTAGACAGAGAACACAAATAAATATGTCCAACTATCAAAGATGTGAGAAAAAAAGGTTATTTTTTTAAACGCTAAGTTCAAATTCGTATTGCAAAGTCTTGAATATTTATTACACATCTTATGAAGACAGTTTGTCGTCCTGAATGGCGATCAAATATTTTCGAATTATATAATTGAATAAGATTACAGAAATCTGCAACCAATTCAACTACGTCGAAGCTTCAGTTCAGTAATTTTTCCTTTATAACATGGTTATGGAAATGCGTATATGAAAGAGTAAATACTTCTGGGGTTAAGGGGGAAAATACACAACCGACTAGTATTTTCAACAATTATACTACTCCAATGTTGGTTTGAAATATTACTTTCCATTGAAAGATAGCGCTCACTCACCTACCAATAAACAAATCTATTACTCGCCAAAAATACTTCTACATTGTGTCCACATATTGTGTCTGAGAGATCCAGAGTTCCTCGAAATTCAAGTCACAGTCGGAAATGTAAATTGAATATTGTTATCCAACACATGACAGTTATGACTGTCATTATTAATGTCATTTTAGACAAGTAAACTTTCAAATAACTCACTAGTGTGTTATTTGTCCCGATCGATAACTCCGCTTGTGCCCGACTAGGCGAGTACCAATGCTCCTTTTAGTCTGACCGATATATAATCCAGCACGATTGGGTTTTGAGACAAGAATCGATTGTAGCACCACCAAACTTGGTATGCTAGTAGTTGGAACCATGACGAACACGAAAAAAAATTGTTTACCAAATTTCCAGGGGTGGAACATATTTTTTTTTTCGTTTAAAAATAAATGAATAGATTTTTGCTGTAATCTTGGAGAGTATATGATTTATCGAAAAAACAACTCAACAGGGTGAAAAACAATTTAATTTTCCACAAAAATGGTTTTTATTAATTTCTTATGAAATGCGCTCGTTTTCTCAGAAAACGTGATTGAACGCCAACATCAAATTTCAGGTTCACCCTTACCCACCGCTAAAATTTCTGGCAGAGCCGAATATTTGATTGGTCATAACTCTGCTAGAAATGACCGGAGAAGGAAAAGGAACAGTTCATATCATTTCTGAAGACTCCTACCTTCTCATGCAAATATAATATCCGATTATGTGAGTACCTATAAGGTGTTTTGTAGCACTTCACGGATGATCCAAAAATCATGAATAATTTAGTGAATATGGAATAATTATACTGAAGCAGTAACTCATACCCCCTTTGGACTATATGCCACAATTTCAAAGTAGTGTGACAGGTCCCACTTATACATGCCAAAAAAAAACTTTGTTTAACTCTTGACTCATTTTCAACTCACCCATAAAATCGGCATTCTCTTCACTAAATGTTGAAAATAATCACTTATTCATATCCTGCATATATATATATATATATATATATATATATATATATATATATATATATATATACATCTATTTATCTTTTTAGCGTCTTTCTATTCAGTACGCTTTCAGCGTCCGAGGAAGTATATTCAACTATTCCGCCTTCAATAGGTGGCAATAGGTTCAAAGAGCACAAAAATGTAAAGTATATTGAAATATTAGTATTGGATCACTCACAATTTAGATTTATATATTCTGCATATTTTTTACGTCCTTTCATTATACTATCATTTGAACGCCCTCAATATACACTACTTTGTACTATCCTTACTACGTCCCCCCGTATGATTATTGGACGAATAGAATACTTTCGGCGTCCGACAGTGTTGCCATGTCTGGTATTTTGTAACTTAATATATGCAGACGTATTATTCCACATCATTAGGAAATAATGTCATGAGATTCGTGAACCTGTGAAGCGCCATGAAGGGAATAAAAAAGTTTAAAAAAATGAAGAACACGCTTTACTTTCAACATGGACTGAAAAGTAAAAAATTATTGACAATGTAATAGCTCAAATGTGAAAAAGCGTGGGTGCTTACAAACTATTTTTTTACGTTACTGATTTCAACTTTACAATACTGAGCGTTCAAAAGCTCGAGAAAACTTAAGTCAAGAACCCCACTATTTTTTGCGTTTGAGTAATTACATTGACAATTATTTTATACTTTTTAGTCATTGTTGGAAGTAAAGCACGTTCTTTAGTTTTTTAAACTATATTTAAAAAACTATTTTGTTTTTTAATAAAAAATCAAAATATCCGACCCCGAAAACCCCTATATACCAATTTTGAATCGAATCTGACCATAACCATAAAACTCGTTCACCATCTTAGGCCGCCATCTTGAATTCATGAATTTTGACATAGAATTCAAAAAACCCCCACATACAAATTTTGAATCGAATCTGATCATAATAACAAATCTTGTCCGCCATCTTGAGTTTATGAATTTTCACAGAAAATTCATTATCTCTGACCCCACAAACAGTTACATACCAATTTTGAATCGACTATTATCACGAATCTCGTCCGCCATCTCGGCACCGACATTTTTCAAATTTTCCTGGAGAAGAATCATATTATTCAAATTGAAGAATAAATTGATAAAATGTATACAGTATCGGGAACTTTTCATCTGGGGTATAGACAGAAATCTACGCGAGCAAAAAGGAACGCAATGATGTGATAATACCACATAATTAAGAGAGACGTACTACCGTGCGCCTCTCCTGTTACCCCACCCGACGCATTAACGGACCACGTGGCAATGCAACACACCACACACAGATCACGTCGATATCCCTTCATCGAGGGAGTAGAGGAAAAATTGTAATGCTCTCTTAACATATAACAAGCTATTCTTTACGCTCTCATGAAACTACCATACCCAAGATGAAAACTTTCCGATACTTATATATAGAAAGCCGCCCAAAGTTTTCGAATACGAAAGTGGCAATAAGCTTTTGAATCTAACTCAAATCTCAAGAAATTACTTTTTACTTTTTAGCGCCTTCGAATAAAAGCTTGTCTTTAAATTTTTTTTTTAATTATATCATTCTGTGCTTTTTAGTTAGTACGCATTGATCTATGCATTTCAAAGAAAGCATGGTTATTACAGGGGCCGTTTCCTGTGAGTTTTGAACTATCTAGCTCTTCACTGAGGAGGCCACCTAAATATTCACTCGTCCGCCATCATATGAATTTTAGCAAATTATTCATGATCTTCGACCCCTAATACCCCACGTACCAATTTTGAAGAGAATCAGACCATGATTACAAAACTCGCTCGCCGTCGTGGATTTATGAATTTTGATAAAAAATCTATAATCTCCTACCCCAAAAACCCTCTCCTATCAATTCAGAATCGAATCGGACCATAATCACAAAACTCGTCCGGCATCTTGGAACCGCCATATTGAATTCATGAATTTTGACAAGAAAATCATAATCTACGACCCCAAAAACTCTCACATACAAATTAAGAGTCAATCGGACCATAATCACAAAACTCGTTCGCTATATTGGAGCCGCCATATTGAATTTATGAATTTTGACAAAAATTTCATTATGTCCGACCCCAAAAACCCCCACATACCAATTTAGAATCGAATCGGACCATAACTACAAAACTCATCCGCCATATTGGAGCCGTCTTTTTTAATTTTTCTCTAACGAAAATTTCATAATGCATTGTCACCGAAATTATGAACACCTGTCAAATTTTGAATCAGACGATTAGAAATGTCTTATATTTGACTTGCAAGATTTGATTAGAAACGCACAGACACCGTGACAGGTGAAACTAAATAAAAGCTTGTATTGTAATGAAAATGGAGTTATTTTCCGTTTAGTATGCAGTATTCAAGTCTACCTACTATAACATACATTTTGGGTGTGGTGCATATCTCGGTGTGATATTCTAGAAATACAAGAAATACTCAACCAGATGTTCAAAGTGAAATC
Organism: Chrysolina haemoptera; assembly: GCA_958298965.1. Taxonomy (NCBI): domain Eukaryota; kingdom Metazoa; phylum Arthropoda; class Insecta; order Coleoptera; family Chrysomelidae; genus Chrysolina; species Chrysolina haemoptera. The sequence goes on along the minus strand of OY282599.1, from coordinate 13,720,998 downwards.
TCACAAGACTTCCATAAAAAAAATCAAAATGGTGTTCAGGGTCGCCATCTTGAGATATATAACAATAATATAGTTTTGTCAATCCATTGGGGGGCATTTACGATCCAATAAAAAATTGATAAAGTTGTATGATATTCATTTGATTTTTTTCATATACAAATTACTATTTTCGGCAACCGTCCGGGAAGAACCTACGTTCTGGACGGTTTTTCTTTCAGAAAGTAGCACTTCCCGCTCCAGTCCAGGAAGTACGTACTTCCCGGACTAGGCTGAGAAGTGCTCGAATTTTAATGTGAATATTAATCTGAATAAGAATTAGAATGTTTCTCTTAGTACCTATCTTCTGTTCAAATTTCAATATATAATACAAATAAAAGGACTAAAATGTTCGAAATTTTGTCCTACAAAGAAATATAATGAATAAATTATTCTAAGAGCCGGAATATAGGTCGACCTTCACCCATCTGTTAACCGGATGAAACATACTTTTTATAGAGCTACATAAATATACAAATACATCTATAAAGGCTTGCCTACCAAAATATGGTCCATACTATATAACGTGAGTTTAAAAAATTTGCACCATATGGAAAACTTTTTTATTATCGATTTTTCAGAAAATTTTAATCCCCATAAAAATTAGTGCATGGCAGACTACTTGCATATCTATGAGTTGTCAAAATTTCAAATTTCCAGTGTACAGGGGAGAACAAAAAATAGGAATTTTGATCAGGTGTAAACTACCCCTTATTTTTGACATTATAAAAAGTGCATTCAAAGAGGTTATTTAGAATTGAAAACAATATTCAAATTTGGAATCGCAGCCATGGTAGTTTACTCTTGATCAAAATTCATTTTTTTGTCCCCCCCTGTACACCGTTAGGAAATTTATAATTTTTATAACTCGAATACAAGGATTCCGCAATGCACCAATTTTTATGAATATTAAAATTTTTTGGCCCGAATCGATAATAAAAAAGTTTCCATGTGGTGGCAAATTTTTTAAACTCACTGTGTATAGTTTGGACTACATTCAGATAGGCAAGCCATTAAAGGTATATTTGTCTATTTATTAAACTTCATAAAACGTACGTTCCACGGTTGCGGAAAAAATAGTGTACGCAACACGTCTGAAAACAGTTTTTTTGGACCCGCTGTGATTCAACAAAGCGTACAAGTTATATAGACAAGGGGCTTCATTGTCTGCTGTGAAGTTTCTCATATCTAATCCTTTTAGAGGAAAATCAATAGTGACCTTTTATTTTTCTCTAAATTTTTCTGTTTGAGAAAACCTTTTTAAATGGATTACCAAAATTTTTGGGAATTTATGAATCAATAGAGATTTTGTGCTTTTTCTTCTTCCTGTGCAAATCGAACATGTCATACTAGATACATTTTGCATTTCATCTTGAGTACAGAACTAAACTATTCTTTTTCGGAAACTGAACTCAAATGTTGACTTTTCGTTAAAATCTCAGTAAGCGAAGTGACTCTTTGTTGTTCTAGAACGTAAAAGACGTACAGTTTTGTACATAAAAGAGTCGTACAAGGCATTGCACTAATTGCGCTGAAAAAATGTTAAAAGCGCGTTACTAACAAAAATAGTTTGAATTTTGACACTACTTGTCAAAGTCGATAAGAAGTTCAATTAAGATTGACTCACAATAGCTTCGTACAGCAATAACTGCTGTACGACTTTTTTATGCACACAACTGTACGATAGTCATGCAAAAAATATCACCTAGATATTTCATTTTGCTTCAAACACGAAATGTCAATTAACAATAACAGATACTCATTTATTAATTTTTTATTCTCATATTAGTTTTAATTCGAATGCAAAATACTGTTGCGTCCTCGAATGCGAATTTTCTTTCATCGTGTATTCATTGTTACCCCACTGAGTCCATCAACGATAAATGAGACCACGTAGAAACCTCCCGAATACAAATGGTGTGTTGCCAAGTGTCCGGACGCTGAAGAATCTCAGAATGTAGTCCACAATAAGTATACAGTATGCGTTTGTAGCGCTGCAACGGACATGACTTGAACTACACGTGAATATATTTTGATCAACTTGTGATACTTTAGCGTCCACATGATGGCGAATATGTAACTCCGTCAAAGTCACAGTGAAACTCACGACCACAGACAGTAATCTGTCAAATACGGAGGTTCGAAAGTAAAATGATAGAGGTCACTAGCAGTTCTTTCACACGAAATAATAAGGGATTACATTTGAGCGTCCGTATACGGACGCATAAAGGTGGGGGACGCTGAAACATATGTAAATTTAAAATGTATGGACGCACAAATGATAGAAAGATATATATATATATATATATATATATATATATATATATATATATATATATACGTATTCACCCTACGTTGTTACCTCCAAAATACATATATACTGAACGTACTTCCCTCATAAATAGCGTACTTACCTCCGATATCGGAGGTAACTACGAACCTCATGTAATATTTTACTACCGGTGAGATCTATGTCATCTCTATTCAGATACGAAAAATAGTGTGGAGGTTACTCCGAGTGGTATATAACCTCGGATTGGGTCGCTTAATTCAGCGATTTGCCACCGGCGCTAGAATCGCTTTCATCCCGCGTTACTTGCTGCATATAGTTACCTCCAGCTATATATATTAAATAATTACCACACGTATTTCCCTCATTTCCGTCTACAAATATCGAATGAAGGTCGTACGTACTTCCCTCCGGTACGCAGTTCATAAAAATAATATGAGAGATGTAGTTTTCATTATTTAGAAATAGAGGTGAGGAGCAGGCAGCATCCAAAATTGTCACCGGTTAATTTTACTGAATTTTTAGTATGTTGTAGAATATGACCTCTTGGGCAAAAGTGTCCATGGGCCCAACTAAATCATATGGCTAGTTTTCTAAATACAGGAAATACTTAGGAAAATATGCAAATAAAAATATTTTGAGCTATACATATTTTTTACCCCTCGAGCAAAGATTTTATACTGGTTTTTAGTGAAAAATCTTCTTCAATAATTATTCAGAATGTAATTCTACCCTATAAAATTAAGATTACACACACACTAAAATCATCATCACTTGAATATGTAAAAATTCATAAATTTCAAATATTATACAGATATGTCAAAAAAGGAGTATTCAAGAGGCCACAGTTTTTTGTTCACATTTTGTATGTTTTTATTTCATATTTTAAGCTTTAGGGGTACTTGACTATGAACAATTCAACATACTCCTTTTTCGAAATCGATAAACAGTGTGAACAAATTCTAGATAGTGAAGGAATTTGTGAAAAATATTTTTCTTATTATATAATTCACCTTATAATAAAAAATTGCATCTGCATAATAATCCAATTTCTTATCAATACCCTCAGTTTGAGTATAGTTATTTATGGAACTAGTGTGTTATGTTGAAAATAAGTCACGCGAGAAAGATTTATACCACGAGGCCGTTAGGCCGAGTGTTATAAATTCTAAAGTGACTTAGGAAACATAACACAGGAGTGGCATACAATGTTTCATCCAACACATGACAGTTATGACTCATTATCAATGTCATTTTAGACAAGTAAACCATCAAATAACACACTAGTGAGTTATTTGATAGTTAACTTGTCTAATATGACATTAATAATGACAGTCATAACTGTCATGTGTTGGATAAAATATTATAATGTCAAACATTTACGGTTTTGCTATGGCTACTTTTTGGGATACACAGGATAACACATTAAGAGGAGCGACAGGTTACATAACCGTTATAAAAAAGTTGTCAAAAAAATAGTATGAAATGAAAATATCATACAGGAAGCTTTCATAATCAAGATTTTCGGATCACCTTTAATGGCATTCAGCTTTGCGCCACTTCATAAGATCATAATTGTTAGGATAGCAACACGCAAGTCTTTTTGCTCATAACAATTTTGTCGTAATAACTATTAAAATTGAACCTAAGGCATGTTTTATCCTGCGGAATATAACTTCTGTGGTTCCGTATGATAAATACTTTTTCACATATTTTCTACGTGTAGGTCTGGGGCACTAATTTTGGACACTCACCACGATGCATTATATTGTAGTTTTTAGGTTATGCGCGATACGGAATAAAATAACATAATGCTGAAACACTACTATCGGAAAATATTGATTATGACCCAGAAATGATAGACTGATGTAATATTATCGACCGGTAGGTAGGTACCTAGTTCTACCTACTGTCATTTTTATTTACTATTTAAATATTTATTGCGGTTTGTTTTAATGTCTTGTATACCAGAGATTGGTTTTATTGGTTAACCATGTGAAGAAAAAAAAAAACGCGTCGCCCTGCATTCTATCATAAAAGTAGTGAGAAAACGAATACATTAATGTACATTATATAATTTGTCTGGGTCTTGTTATGAAATCAGAATTTTATTTTCTTTTTTATTATAAAATACAACAACAATATTTTTCATTGTACTATAATAAAATAACAATATGTGAACGCAAACGTATTCCTAAAACCTTATTGTTACCCTCACGAAAACGGGAAATGTGTGGAGAAGTAACGATTTTTGAGGAAATACTAGGATTTCAGACCTCCCCGATATACAAAAAGTATCTTTTTGAACTTCATGATATTATCGAAATACTGTCTCAATACTCGTTTTATATGAATAAGTTTTGTATATATTTTTGATAACGAATTCATTACACGAAATCACAAAAGTTATATCCCGCAAGGTAAGAGATGCTTTAGGTATATTTTTATTTGGTTATTACTTGCGTGTTTCTATCCCAACTTGGATAATTTCATAAAGTGGCGCAAAGCTTAATGTCATACAGGGTGATCAGACAATTCTGAATTTGAAAGCTCCCTTTACTACAATTTCATTATATACAACTTGTTTGACAGTCGCTCCCTCAATATTTTACCCTGTGTATCCCAAAAACTGGTCATAGCAAAGCCATACGTGATTATCATTACAATAATGTACTCAAGCTATGAGTAATGGAAGTTTGAAACTTTAACCAATGAAATTCAAAATCACAATGTGAATGATAAAAAACGCCTTTTTGTAATCTCCGTCATCACCTAGCGTTTATCTGACGCTGAATATCAGTTTGGGACAAGAAGTTTGTTGAACGATTCGTAGTGAAGTATTCCCAAAGGATGAAATATAAAATAAAAATATGCAAAATATCAACAACAACACTTTTCGAAATACCCAGTACAAAATTTTGAATTTCGCAACCTCGACACGTATTTCAATCACCAAGCAAATATGGTGTTAAGATAAAACTCCAGTATATTCGTTACTACACCAAAGGTTCCAAACAGTGTAGTGCAAGTATTTTGAATGATGCTTGACTCGCCCTGTATCTACCGACAGTTTTAATTAAAAACCTGTTCAAAATTATTGCCTTATTGGTAAGCCATATTTGTCGCACAAAACAATTTCCTTTTAGATGTGTTCCTAAGAGCAATGTTAATTTAAAGAAATGGTCACTTAATAACTCGGACACTCTGTATCTCGAAAACTAGTCATAGGATTGAGTTGAGACAGTTTTGTACAGGAGGTCAAATTCTAACAAAAAATTCAGGTAAATTAACCGGTCATAATTTTCAAAATGGTTGCTGCCTGGAACTTTTGTGTTGTTTTTGTAAATTGTAATTATATAGTGTAGTATGTACTGTGTTATTCAAATAAAACAAAATGAGCGCCGGAAGCAAGCTATTGTCAAAATTGACACTAGATAACAGAGCTGGTGTGTTTAGGATTATTACAGAACAATTCTTGATATTCTGCAAGATTGTTCCTTGTACAACCAATAGGAAGATTGAGTGATTCATCCAATGAATTATTTCATGTCAGCTCTGAGAAAGTCCCAGGAGAATTCAAGTGAAAGTTTCAGGAATATTAAAGTAAATATTCCAGGAAATTTCTGAATCATTTTCAGAATAATTACTGATATTCTGCGAGATTGTATTTGGTATATTCCATAGAAAGTTTAAATGATTATTCTAATGCACTTTAAATATCACATCTGATATCATGTTTCGATTTAAATGGAGGAACACCTACGCAACGGTTTCACGGTTCTTGACACTCATTCAATCAAACAGAAAAATGGTATCAGACTTGGGAGAAATTTTTAAGATAAACTCTAGCTGAAGAATATGTCCAGCGCCATCTCCTAAATTCGAGAAGGAGGTACTTTGATATTGTGTCGAATTCAGTATGAAGCCATGATCCAGTAGATTATTCTGTGATCATTGAAATGTCCGCTATGAGAAAGTCCCAGGATTATTTAAGTGAATATTATCGAAATATTTTGGGTTATTTTTAGAATAATCATTGATGTTCTGAGAGATTATAACTGGTATTTTCTAGAAGGATTGAATGATTAATCGAATGAATTGTCCTATGATGATTACAATGTTCCTCCGAAATGTCCTAGGAATGAATATTCAAGTTAACATTCCAGTAGTAATCTGTTAATGATTTCCATGTGTGATCTGTTAGTTGAACTCCTTTAATCAGTGTAAACCATTACAAAATACTGCATTTTCTGTCAGAACTGTGCTAACTGGCAGCAAATGAATATCGTTCCTATTTCCTGTATTATTGATCCTACTTTGGACATGAACCAGTAAAATATCAATTTTCATCATGAAGATAAATACATTGTGGCCCATATAAAAGGAAAGCACAAAACATTTATTTTTTAACCGATTGAATGATTTTTTCTTGTCAGAAAGTCCACTAGGACACCAACTTCCATCAATAAGTTTTCATTTTCAGGGCTATTATTCTTATTTTTTGGGGTCAAAAATTGAAAAAAGTAGTTAGCGATTTTTTAGAATAATCCTGACTGAGCCACTGGATTCACAACTTTTTCAAATGGTTCATGTCAAAATAACGTTGGAATACGTGAATAAATTAAACATTTATGACGGAATGTATACCTAATAAAAAAAAATACAATCGGTTTAAAAATGTATCTTTCATAAAGGCGCTTCAATATTTTTTAAATGGGTCACACGATCACACAAGTGTCCGATATGTGAAGAAACCCTCAAATAGTAATCAGTTTATTTCTTCAGCTCCCTTAGAAGTATTAGCGACGAGCAATGTAAAATAATTCTTATCGCCCGGTTTCGTAGCTACTTAACTCCTGTTTAATAGCTTTTTGAAATATCCTATATCCTTAAATGTTACATGTTCAATTAAATAAGTAGCTGAACTTTGTTTATTTTAAGAAACTGCTAACTTTTGAGTAGCTTCTTTTCAATACATTGGACAGCTTTGTTTTTCATTTCTGTTGAAACCTGTTCTCTAAAAATATTCCATGAAACTAAACATTTTAACATTTGATTTTGGCTGTAATCACTGTAATCATACCTTTACTTTTCAGTTTGGTCTGCCAAAGAAATCTCAACAATTAGGAAGCATTTCAAAAAGTTTGAGGCGAAACAAAGATGTTATTTAACCTAGCAAATCTAGAGAAATGTGCCCATTAAGAAAACAAAATTTCGGCATTTTGTAGGTCGGAGTTTAACTTTTTCTTTTGCTGATATCAGAATATTTCATACAGTGTAACCCATTTAAGAAGGAACCACCCTTATTAAACTTACATTTAACAACCGATTGGAATGATTTTTTATTTTATTTATTTTTTCGTTAGGTAGACATTCAAAACGTCTACTAGGACAACAAATGTTATGAATGAATGTTCATTGCCAGGACCAACTAATCTTATTTTTCAAGGTCAAAATTGTAATAAAAATACTAGAGATTTTTTTTAGAAAAAATCTGACTACACCACTAAATTTGCGACATTTTCAAATGGTTTATATCTATATCATTACGTTGAAATGCGTCAATCACTAAAAAAGTTATAAGGAAATAAAATGAAAAGTTTGAAATTATGCCGTTTGATCAACCCACCAGTTCAATTTTTTTATTAAAATTTGGAATGCACCACTGTATTCAGGAGGTCTCGATATATCACTGGTCAAAATTTAATCGAAATCGGTTCATAAATAAGAAAATCATAATATAATAAAATTTGAAAAATATGCTTTAATGGAATTTCAAGAAAATTACATTTTATCTCATAATTTTTAATTTTTTTATTTATCAACAGATTTCGGTGAAATTATGGTCATTGATATTTTGAAACTCCATGATGTAGTCAAAGTTCTGATAAAAATTTTGAAATTGAAGTGGTGTGTTGATTAAACGGCATATTTCTCTTATTTCATTCCCCCATAACTTTTTTATTGATTTGGCCCAATTCAACGCAATTCACATATTAACCATTTGAAAATGTCGCGAATCCAGTGGCTTAGTCAGATTTTTCGGTATTTGACCGTGAGTGATAAGATTAGTTGCCCCTGGAAATTGAGATTCAGTCATGAAATTTGGTATCCTAGTAGACTTTTTGAATGACTACCGAACTAAAAAAAAATCATTTCAATCGGTAGAAGAATTTAACTTTTATAAAGGTGGTTCCATCTTAAATGGGTCACACTGTATACCTTTTTAAGGAGTGTTAATTAATTTTCATATTTCGCGATTGTTTCAATAAGTAAATTTACATAGATTAACATACTACTCTCCAAAGGATGGTAATACAACTCGGAAGTAACAACTAATTGTGTTTATATATACATATATAAATTTTTTGTCAGAAATTGTTTCCCCTCTTTTGATAAACCTATACAGTATGTTCCCCCCCGCCTATATATGCAAAAATTTTGAATAAAATTTAAAGCGATAGCCCGGAGGTCAGTCCGCCTTAGCTTTGACACGGAGGTAACAAAGATCTGTATATGTATATATATTTAATAACACTATTCTGAAGTGCAAACCTCAAGCTTGAAATCACTACCTTCATTTTTCATGTAGGATGTGTATGAGAGATTATTTTCAACATTCACTGACGAAAATGCCGGGATTGTGGGTGAGTTGAAAACTGAGGGAGGAGTAAAACCCAGTTTTTTCTTTGGCATGTATAAGTGAGACGTGTCTCACAAGTCTTAAATCGTTGCTTATAGTCCAAATAGTGTACTGATTCCTTTTTCAGTATAAATATTTCATATCAACTAAAATATCCATGAATTTCGGATCATCTGTAAATATCGTAGAAGGGTTATGTGAAGTGGGACAAAACAAATTTTAGGTACTCAGATACTCACATGTTATATTTGCATGGGGAAGTAGAAGTCTTCAGGAACGATATGCACTTTTTCTTTTCCTTCTACTATAATTTTTAGCAAAGTTATGACAAATCTAATTTTTAGCCCTGTCTGAACTTGCAGTGGCTGTTAGCGCGAGTATGAAATCTGACGTCGGCGTTAAACCACGTTTTCTGAGAAAACGAGCGTATTTCATAAGGTATTACTAAAAATCTTTTTTGTGGAGAATTGAATTATCTCTCAACCTATCGATATCGTTTTTGATAAATCTTATATTTTCTGAAATAAGTACAAAAAAAATATATTTTTTCAAATGAAAAATTTTTCAGGTTCCACCCCTGATTTTTTAGTGAACAATTTTTTTTCTAATAATACATGATGTCGAGATGTCATGTGCCGAGTTTCAGAGTGCTACAACTCATTTTTCACTTTCTGCTCGACTTTGTCTGTCGTTACTGGATTAATAAACTTTACCACAGTTACATGGAATTCTGTGAACTCTAGCTGATTTGAGTGGATCTCTGCTGTCTTTTGCTGATCTCAGATACTCCAATATTTTCTTCGTTGGTTGAAGACAGTGTTAATTTTCTCCTTCTTTGGAATTTTTTCATGAAAATTGGTGACACCTATGTATGGCAGTCAGACAGTGCCTTGGAGTTGCTTTTTACTGGTGTTCCCCTTCCTCTCCATTGGACGCGTAGCGCGGATATATCTTTTCTGTCGTAGCCGTTCGCTTGTAACACAGTTGTTAGGTGTTTTATTTCGTCCTCGATGTACTTTTGTTGACATATTCTCAAAGCTCTTTTCACTAGGGTGTTGATAACGATTCCTTTCTGTTTTAGATGATGGTTGGATCCATTATGTAGGTATCGATCTGTGTGCGTTTTCTTCCTGCCCGTCTTTGGTGATTAATACATTAAGAAATAGCATGTTGAATTGGAATCTTGGATGAAAATTCAATATCAGATTATTCAGCTGACACGAACATTTTTTCTCAAAGAGATCATGTATTTTGATTCCTTTTTTGCAATATTATTGGAAAATATGATTAAATTTTATAATAATAATATTCGTTTGGAACAAATTATTCAATCAATTTCAAACTTACTTCAAATATATTGTAGAACGCGGCTATCTAGACTTTTTTCGCATTATTTTTAATATATAAGAAAAATTAAATGAAAATAATCAATTTGGATAATCTTTTTGGATATGTTTATATACAACCAAATATTATCCTATGACAAATAGGACCCTTTCCTTACAGGGGGCCTAAAAAAATTGTTTTAGGGCTGTCTAAAATAACCCTGTTGATAGTTGATAGTTTTTTCCATCCGGCGGTTCCAGTATTATTGCGACTCTGCTCCGGTCAGCTGACGTTCAGCGGGTATTGGTTCACAAAATTTCGACAAATTTTCCAACACAATTTGAACTTTTCACAAATTTTTTCAGAATTTTCCACTCCTGCCATTCATTTTTGGTGATAACATTAATATTTTAAAAAATAATATGCCAACCAATATTTCCACTGAAATATGTGAATAGAATAATTTCAAAATATGCAATGATGAAATACCCACACGAGACTTTGGTAAAATGTAAAAGTAAAATTTCAATCATAAATAGTGCATTAAATGACCATAAATTAATAGTATCTGAGATTTCTCTGATAAAATCAGAACAAAAAAGAATTTCCATTTCAAAAATATTATTGTATTCAATGAAGAAAAGCTTACTTACAGAAAAATTGACTTCATTGAATAAAATTGTGGGAAATTTTGATAATCCCAATGAAATTTATGATGAAGTTTAACAAATATTTGAAGATTGTTCATTGGAAAAACGTATAAAAATATTTGAACATTCGAAACCGTGGTTCAATGAGACTATTTTGAAATTGATCAAACTTAGAGATACATTTTATAACATAAAGAAAAATAATCCGAACATTCAATTATTGATAGATTCTTACAACTATCACAATAAATCAGTTAAAAGCTCTGTTCGAGAGGCGAAACAAAAATATTATAAAGAACAATTTGCAAATCATTATCATCAACCTTATTACCTAAAGAAACATTACATGTTTATAGAAGGGATACAAAGGAAAAAAATACTCAAATCTTAAAACTAACGTAAATAAACTTCCCGAGAAAACGATATTTCACTGGTAGTAATAACAGTTATGAGAATTTTTGAGTTAAATTTATATATATATATGTATATATATATATATATATATGCGTAAATAATATGATGATAGTAAATATTTGTCACGACCTTATAACTTTTAAACCAACCTTAAATAAAGCTCATAATGCGTCAGCATGATATGTTGATAACGATAATATACAATGATAATAATGTTTGTCTGTGAGGTAAACATTTTGCAATAGATTCTTAACTAACTGAAATTGAAATTTTGAACATAGCTCAGAACTGGATGACAATGCAATATCATTGCATAGTATTTTAATAATAACAATAATAATAACGTAGTTGTAATAATGTGTTTGTTCGGTAAACATCTTTAACTAACTTCGAACAGAGCTCAAAACTGACTAACAATGCATTATTGCAAGATATGTTGATATACTAACAAAAAACTCATTGGCTAGAAAAAAGGAAATCTGATTTTAAACCTGGCGTGAGCCTTCAATATTATTGCACATACCAAATCTTGCAAAGTTAGTTGCCATAAAAATAAAAATATGTGGAAATTGGTAATACCTAGACAGTCATCCACTCTACTTGATCACTACTGTAGTACTGTACAGGACAGTATCGAGATTAATAATGTTCTTTGTGTACATACATGAAATTGATCACAGAACTACTTGAACTATCGAAAATTAGGTTCGAATATGAAAAAAGCAAATAAATCACCTCCACCCTTCTTCAAGACCAACAAAACAATTGATTGTGCGCTGCAAAACCTCACATTAGATGGGATGAACAGGTTTCATGAACAGGCATCGACTCATGACCTCAGTTACTTCAACTATCAGTCTCGAAATTTTTTTAATAGCTGTCCTGCCATCACCATATTTTGTCAGAGCGGGCATGATTAAGAATGATGAAAGATTCCATCAACAAAAAAAATTCCGAGTGTTGGGGGAGAGTTGGGCATGGCAATTTCATCATTAGAGGTCTTGCCACCACCATATTTTGTCAAAGCGTTCAGAATTGAGAATAATTGAAAATTACATGGACAGAAAAAAATTACCGAGCTTTGGAGAAAGGTTGGGCTTGACCATTTTTTCAATTAGAGGTCATGTCACCCACATATTCTAATAGTGCCTGCATGATTGAGGTTAATTGAAGGTTACGTAGACAGAAAAAAATAACCGAGCGTTGGGAAAGAGTTGGGCTTGGCAATTTTTTTATTAGAGGTTTTGTCCCCACCATATTTCATTAGATCATCCATGATTGCAAAAAATGAAAATTCCATGTAAAGAGAAAAGTTACCGACCGTTGGGGGCGAGTTGGGATCAGCAGATTTTGACTTAAAATTCGGCAGACACACATAATTCTGGTAACAAAACAACACGAAATTTTTGTCAGGAAAAAAACAAAATGGCTGCTCCAATTTGGGAACAACCTTCATTCTAGCGCAAAATCTGACATCTTTGGCTAGACGAGATCAGTAGAAGTTGGTTACGTGGACGGCCCTGTCTGGTCTGCGTTTAGCGTGTGACATAGTCGACAAAGATCCAGCGCAGATGAGATTTTGCCAGTACAGAGCGCCGAGTAGTGAAATGGATATTTGATTCATGCAAAATAATGAAAAAAAGTTGAATAACTCATAACACAAGTGAGCCGAACCGGCCATCTCCAGATTATGGAAGGCATGTTAACACACCAGGCTATGAACCTTGTAAAAGTAGTTTAAAATGTTGGTTATACAACGTGAAGATAAGGATTTGTCAGTGGAGTGCACGCGATTATAATATGAGAATAATAATTGTGAATGAAATACAGCACTCAAATTTTAACGTGCGATACCATGTAATCAGTCATTCGTCGGAAGAGACGTAGCCAACACATTTCAATATGTGAGACATGCAGTCATTCTACTGCCGGAAGTGACGGAGTCCTCGCATTTGCATGCACTCAGTCAACTGGTATAAGTGACGAGAGTTCTCAGAATTCAAACACCCACTCAGCCAATTGTCAGAATTGTAGTTTTGACGTATAATTATGTAATATAGAATAGAATGGGTGAGTTTTCCTAAGTTGACATATGTAGATTTATATGACAGACTCTCGAAAAAAATGTCATTGAACATGGGTATTTGTATTTTAGTAGACATAACTGTATTTTAGTAGACTTCATTTGGGCTTATTAGAGAGGTTTTTTTTTTAGGTAAAAATATGCAAAATATATGGGTATACCGTTGACAGGTGTGCCTTTCCAAACAGTATTAAGAAAAGAACGTATTATAACGAACTTTGATTTCAGCTGCAATGAGAGAAAAAATATTCATTCAAGTTTGCGGGAAGAAAACTAAATCAACGATTGAAAAAAAAGAATATTTCCTTGAGGTATTCTTCTCTCATTTGTATACACAAAATAAAATGAGCTTTGTGGTACACCTCGCACAACACAATAAAATGTTGTACAAAACCATAATTAAAGAATTGTTTCGTGAACAAATACCTTGAAAAATATTCATTTTAAGAGCAATTCATTGATGAAATGGGCATCAACCAAATTCGTGTTGACGTTTTCAAAGTTTACTAAGTACTCAATAAACAATATTTTTCATTTGGGAATGATTCCTATGTGGGATTTGTTATCAATCGGATGTGATGTATCCAAGGCTATTTCAGAGTGTTTAACTGGAAAGAATAGTTTATTCGCAGAAAACATGCAATTTTGTATGTTTTAATCCAAAATAGATAGAATTATTTTTAATGCTTTGCCAATAATATGTCTCTTGAAATATTCTCAAAAGGTACTTGTAGAGATTTTTTGTAGGTAATATGTCCAACGAAATAATTTCATTTCACAGAAATTTGACAAAAAACATGTTTTAATCAACTACGACAGGAATATCATCCATATTTTTGATACATGTTAAAAAAAAATCATCTGTACGTATTTTCAGTTATTTTTTACGTTACCACGCGGAGTTTCTTCCAAATTAACATGAAATGTCAGGCATAAAAATAAGGGATTTTTTACATTCAATTCAATTGAATTCGAAATGGTATACTGATGATGAAAAAATTGTATTGGATTAAGTTGGGGTTAAATAATTCCAGATTCTTCTTCACTACAAGATTCTGATATATTAAAAGTAAGGAACCATTATTAGATATGGAGAATACAATTCAGCATTCAATTATACATGAAGAAAATCGAACGAAACGGATCAAATGAAACGGTACGAATGAAATACATAACATACGAAACTTACCAAACAAAGTAAGTGAACGAAACATACGAAGCATACGAAACAAACATAACGAAACAAGTGAACAGAACGAGCAAATGAAACAAAGAAAAAACGATGCTACTTTATAAAAAAAAGAGATATTTCTAACAATAAAAAAAAAACACTAGAAAGCAAATGATAACATAGTAATCACCGACTAACTCAATCGAGGTGCCATGGGTTCTATTAAAAATTTATACCACGCCAGTGATTTGATAGAGATTTCTAAATGGAATTTAAATTGATATAAAGTACTCAAAGCTCTGGAGGTATATGTAGTATTTCCCCCAGGATTTCAGTTATAACCAGTAATATCCACAAGGATCTCAGTAATAACCAGCAATATCCACAAGGATTTCAGGAATATCCACAAGTACGAAATACCTAGTAAGGTTTTGTCCAAGTGCCTTCCAAACTCCGTTGTGATCACAAAGGGTTGACAAGTGGAAAGGTCACAACCTGGAAATCACTTATTAAATCGGACTAAAAGTCCAATAGGTAGTAACACAAATATTGTTCAAAATGGATTATGGAAAAGGTAGGTTTTTATCTCCCATTGCTTTCCCCACTTCCAATACCGTAACAATAGAATAATGTATGGATAAATGAAGCTTCAGAACTGAATTTAGGCCAAAATAGTTTCCATAAATTTAGAAAATATAGTCCTGGGGTGGATGGAACGTACTGTTTAATTCACACAGATGATACAGCTTTAGATCCAATACTCCTGTTTTAGTAGGTTCAATGATTCGTTGTGAAGTTTTTTGGTGAAAGTGAAGATTAATTGTAAAAATAACGGTTAATGATTTCAAAGGTGCTTCAACAAAGACTTCTTTTTTTCTTATTGATTTGGCCGTTACTGAAGATCCATAGTAATTGTATAGACAAGAGACGATTTGATCTTCACAAACTTTTATTTGACCACGACATATTTCGTTATCACAGTAGCTTCCTCAAGTGATTATACAAAGTTACGTACATCCATTTATATACCCTTAAAGTTAATTACAACTCAGAACACCCCTGACCAGACTGTTAATAATTACAATTAACAAGGGTATACCTAACCTACCTGTATTAATATAATTGAATACAAAAGTAAACATCCTCATAAAAGTCTTCCGAAAGCTTCCAAGAATTGCTCGTTTCAGCTGGATGACGGTAAGAACAAGAAAATTTCACAACAAACAGACAAGACCATCTCGAAATCTGCATAACGAATTTTGAAGAATCCCCAACTTTCAAAAAGTGAAACTATGAAATAATCATCTTTAGAATGAAACCGTTGTTTCGGTTCTATCTAGTAAACTCCAACCAAAGGGTTTCAACGATTATGAGGAGTAAATTCAAGTTTCGAAATAACCCTCTTCAGTCACGGATTCGGAAAATTGTATGTGGTATCTGTCAAGTATTGGCATTATACTTTTCATTTGAGTATCGACTTTATACCGAAGTTTGACAAGAGTCGAAGTTGTTTTAGTTTTCGGCAGCGATCCTCTATTACAGAAGCCCCGAAAGAAAAACTTCAGTATCTATTTTCCATCGTTCAAAATAACCTCTTGGGAGGTTATCATGTTGAAATTTGAAACAGTCTCAATGAAAAGTGGAATATGTGATTTTTATGTTATATTCAACAGAAAATAACTACTTTCCCGGCTAAAGCCACGCTGGACATTGGACTACATCTGATAGATGTTGTGAAAAGACTTCAACTGAAAGAAAAAATCTGAAAGTGAAAATTCGCATTTTCATTCAGATAGATGATTTTTTGTTTATCTCTAGTTTTCATTAAAAATTCATTGAATAAATTAGATAAATGGAATGTTCTTCCATAATATTTCATTGAAGCAAGGTTCGCTTCTCTCGCATTTAATCCCAAATAGATTTTTGCCGACGAAAATCTATTTCGCTTTGCCAAACTGATCAGGGAGATTGGAAGAATTGGAAAGCAGGCTATTCAGAAGCAATTATACATCAAGGATGGAAATATTTCTTCTGCGGTAACACTTTGAAAGTTTTTTGACATAAACCTGTTATGGGCATTGCATTTTGATTTTTGTTCCAAAATTTGAATAGGATATTTCCAAAATCTGTTGTGGAATCGTCTGCTGCTGGAAGACATACTTTAGTCGCTATTTTCCATCGTTCAAGATAACCTCTTGGAAAAATGTATTTTTTTTCGTAATATCTAACAGAAAACAACTACTTCCCAGGCTAAATCCGCGCTGGACATTGAACTATATCTGATAGATATTAGATTAGAGTAAAGTTTACTGACTACGTTACATAATTTGATTACATTTGTAGCAGGTCACTGAGAAGAGATTTTATTACTGATATCAATTATTAAACTTATATCTCTAGTTACATTTTTTATTGAAAAACATTACACATTTAAAAAGACAATACATCATCTAGTCTGACTGAAATATCTAGACAAGACAATCTACAATAAAAATTCTGTTGATAAAGAAAAACAAAGAAGATAAGATCGATTCAGATAAACTAGATTTGAGCCCAGGTGGTTAAGAGTTTTTCACCAGTCCTCGATCTTGTGGTCGAAGACGAGAAATTCATTTTCCGAGTGAAAACAGTATTTCAACAAGAAAGATTTAACTTTATTTTTGAATATGTGGAAATTCAGCTTCCTTATTGCTTCTGGTAGCTTGTTATGTAAGTGTATATTTAAAGAGTTTTTTTTGAGACATTGAGAGCCTGTATCTATGCGTTCAGAGTAAATTTCCTGAACTAGTATGATACTCATGTAAATCCGAATATAAGGCAAAATCCGTTTTACTTTTATGTATTTCAAGGAGCGAGTAGTACATATAAAACACGGAAACAGCATGATTTGAAGTTGAAAGAAGAGGACATGACAGTGATCTCTGTAACCCGCCCCTGCTAGGATACGAATGATCCTTTTTTGCAGAATGGAAATTATAATTGAGTGGCACGAATTTCCCCACAAAATGATTCCATAGGTCATATAACTATGGAAAAGTCCAAAGTAGCTGGACCTAAGGGTATAAAACCTACCAGGTTCTTCAGTCTCCGAATCAAAAAAGTAGCACTAGCTAATTTATTTGCCAGTTTCTCCACATGAAACTTCCAATTAAGTTTATCGTCAATCTATGTGCCAAACAACTTGATATTATGCCCATCTGATATAGTTGCATTGACAGATATGATGAGATTCTGTTTTGTCTCCGAATTCAGCAAAAGCTTGTTGGTGTCGAACCATTCTCCTGCTAAATCCAGAGTGTTACTGGCGGATTCGATCAGTTTCACCATATCACTCTTTCGGTAAATTGAAGTTGTGTCATCAGCAAAAATCATACTTTTTTAGGCAAAATATGATAAAAAAGGTCATTTATGTACAAAATGAAAAGAGTCAGCCCCAAGATAGAACAATGAGGGACCCCATGTATAATTTCCACCAAGTTTGATTTCACACCGTCCGTTAAAACTTGAATAAGTCTTGAAGAATTCCGCGAATACCATACTAGAAAAGCTTTTTGAGTAAAATATGATGCGACACGCAATCAAACGCTTTGGTTAGGTCGCAAAACGTTTAGAAGGAATGTTTCCCCAGTTCAAAGCCTTCAACTACGGTAGATATAAAATTTGAAATCGCTTTAGTTGTTGAATCTTTCGTCCTGAATCCATGAAAAGGCTCTAACTGAAAAGAAAAAATCGGAAAGTGAAAATTCGCATTATCATTCTGATAGTTGGTTTTTTATTTATCTCTAGATTTAATTGAAAATTCATTGGATAAATTACATATGAAATTAAAAAATATCACTCACAGAAATCGTTCATTTCAATGAAGCAAGGGTCGCTTCTCCCGCATTGAATCCCCAATACATTTTTTCGACGAAAATGTATTTCGCTTTGCCAAGCTCATCAGGAAGATTGAATGTATTTAAAAGCAGTCTTCAGAAGCAATAATACACATCGAGGATGTGTTCAAATATCAACTTTGAAAGTTTTACCGCAGAAGAAGTATTTCCCATTTCCATCATTTCCATCCTTGATGTGTATAATTGCTTCTGAAGAAACTGCTTTCCAATACTTCCGATCTCCCTGATGAGTTTGGAAAAGTGGAATAGATTTTTGTCTACAAAAATGTATTGGGGATTAAATGCTAGAGAAGCGAACCTTCCTTCAATGAAACCCTATCGAATTCATCGAATGAATTTTTTTTTGCTATTAATTAAAAAAATGTGAGAATATTCAGGGTGTTCATTTGAAAAAATAAAACTAGGCCGTTTCCGAGGAAACCGGAAGTTCTGCAGAATTCATTTTGATCTCCTAAAATCACATTCCAGTTGTTCAATAACCCCCTAAATTGTCGTGCTGTGAATCGGACCCGGTAGGTACACAGAAAACTAAATTTCAATGTGAATTTTCAAACATCAACTTTTGACGTCTACTGTTGACATAATTTCATTCCCCTGTATTTTTTTTCTGTTAGGATCGTTTTCAATGTCTTTATACTTACACTGCTTTAAAGTTAAATCTCACAATGTGAGTAGAAGATACGTATTTTAAAACATTTGTAATTTTTCACTAGATATATTTTCAGATGCCTTTAAAATGAAATAAATAATTTCGAACGCTCAGGCAATACCAAAGAGCATTATTTAATAGTGGTCATCTTCTGACTGCATTCCAATAATTTCATTCGAATATACAGGGTGTTCTAAATTAAGTCGGCACCATTGCCAACTCCGTTATTATTGATGCTACGAATTCGGTTAAATGGGAAAACTAGTAGCATTTTTAATGGCCTTCTCGACGCCGAAAACAAAAAAAAATTGACAGTCGCGTTTTCGAAATATTTCATAAACTGATATTATTTATCATGCAGTTCGACTCGTAACTACATTCCCAATAACAAAGCTTCTATGACTTTTTTTCCTAAAGTTGAAAATGAGCGACTTATGTGGTAATTATTTTTTTCACTATAGTGCAAAAAATTTCTTTGTTTTGGCGAATAAAACCTCATGATTGTCCAAACACCCAATTTTGGTATTTATACGAATGACAATATTTTGTTACTAACAGCAAAATAAGACAGTAAAAAGAAAAAATTGCGCTGGGATTCAAACTCGTGAAACCCGTCAATTGACACAACTGAGCCATTTACAAAACGATAATTTCCATCTTAAAACCATTCCACTAGCCGTCTTTAGTTTGTGAATCAAAATATTTCTGCCATAATGATAAGTTTGAAGCCGTTTTTGTACAGAACAGAAAATGCTGGAGCGTCATATTAATGCGGTTGGAAATAGCTATTTGTGTATTTAGAGCGAGTGATGGATTGTCGCTCGAACAAAGAGCGACTGCTTCGCGTCGCGCGGTAATCTTTGGAGAGCGGCAATTTTGTCCTCGAAATACACACAATATTTTTCGACAAACGCAGATCTCAGATACAGACAAATAAATAAATAAATAAATAAATAGAGGTTTATCCATAAAAAGTGAGACAAATTCAGATTTTTCAGGACTCAAATTATTCCAGAAAAACAGTGTATCCGTAGTAAATTTGGGGTCCTGATCACGAATTTTAAAGAATTTTGAACCTATTTTGCCCCCTAATATGATTTACTGAAAAAATGGGTTGTTTCATCTCGACTGGCGGGCAGTGTATATAACTTGGCCAACACCATTAGGCCGGTAGGTACATTTCCTTCCCATCCATCAGTTCTGCGAGTGTCATCATTCTACCTCGATAATTACGGAAGTTACGGGGGTGCTTCCATGAAAAGTGAGACACACTGTATACAGGGTAAGTCAGAATAAGAACGACAAACTCCGAATATAGTTTTCTCACCTTATAAGGTAAAAAGTTCCTATAAAAGTAAGTCCTAAAAAGCATCCCATCTGAGAAACAAAACTCCTGAAGGCAAAAATATCAAACTTGGTACACTAATAATCAAGGTATATTACCGCGATAATTTGAAGTTGAATTCTTTAGTTTTCGTAAACCAATTAGTTACGATGGTATGTGGTCATATAACCCTTCATAATTTCTTTGGAAAGTAAATGGACAAATAAGCGTTAGTCATCAGTTAGGCTCATCGATTCTCGACCAAAAATGATGATTTCATGTGCCTAAAAGAGGGTGGTTTTTGAGATAATTGAGAAAAACTGAGAAAATTTTCTCGTACATTTTCATTATAC
This sequence comes from Chrysolina haemoptera, assembly GCA_958298965.1. Taxonomy (NCBI): domain Eukaryota; kingdom Metazoa; phylum Arthropoda; class Insecta; order Coleoptera; family Chrysomelidae; genus Chrysolina; species Chrysolina haemoptera. The sequence goes on along the minus strand of OY282599.1, from coordinate 13,700,163 downwards.
CCATTTCTGTTGGAGTAGAAATTCCCTTCAAAAAAACACATTATTTTATCTTCTCTAACCATTTTTATTGCATAATTATTTATGAGGAACCTCCACATTTAGTAATATTCATCCGTCGACTGAAGATGGATTTTCCTTTAGACGTATTAGACCTCTTAGACTGAGATTTTTTTTCCGTCTTAACTATCCACTCCACTTTGAGAAATGGACTTTTTCAGGAGTTTTGGAGAAAAAAATTGAATTTAAAATTATTTCGGACTTTGACACCCTGTATCTGAGAGGGTATGAATTTTAGGACATACCTTGATAGAAACTTTTCACTTTTCTGGAATAGCAGTCAGGCCACTACAAAAACCACCTTGTCCTGAAAAACATATATTTATTTCAGGAATTGATTTGTAACAAAAATATAGACAAATTGTGAAATATGTCAAAAGACGGAACTGTTTGAAAACATAAAGCAAAAAATACTACGACCTAAATCAGTGTTTTATCTACATACACATACTTACAAAAATATGTGAACTCTAGTAGCAGTTTTTAGGAAATGAATTATTTATCAGTCGTTTTTTAAAAATCTTTATAGAAGCTGCATTTACACCCAATATACTAGACATTTTTTTGATACCATACAAAGCTATATCGATGGGTTTAAATAACTCTCTTAACCTGGTATCATGGTCATGGTGTGCTCTGATAACATAAGGATAAGGAATTGTAAGAGAATTAGACTGGACGGTGAGTTGATCTACGTTGTCATTCGCCACAGGCACCTACCAATTTTTGACTACCGTGCCAGAGATTTGGTGCCATCACTGGAGGAGAAGCCAATTAACTCCGCCTATCTCCTCTATAAGGGCGCACCCATACCACAAGAGCTGAAAGAGTTCATGTCATGAACCTCTTTGGAAGTTGTATGTAATGCTAAAGCTCACAACAGAGCATGGGGCAGTATAGTGACAACAAAAGACGAGATTAGAATTTCGAATGAGAGAATGAGGCAACTTTTGCCAACTGTGTTAGTTGAGAGATCGATGATATATTGAGGAAGAGAAACCATACATCAGACCATGGCACGTTTTGAACAAGTCATCACTATCAGATCAATGGCATGAGCTTGCTTCCATCTCTACAGAAGCAGTAAAGTTTGACCTTCTTCAGAGACCCTAGGATTGGGAAACACACTAAAATTCCTAATCCTAAAATTATAATATTTTACGAAAGAGGGGTTGAGGGAATCGAAGAGGCGAAAATCTGTTCTCAGAATTTGATATTCTCCTCATTCCAAAGAAGTGGTCCTCCAACCTAAAGGGGGCAGAAGAGCACGGACCAATTTCCGACCAATGGGTGGAAACCGTGAAAAAAAGGACCAGATCTTTCTTTGAGAAGGCACAGAACAAAGCAGTGGGACGAATTCAATGGAGCATACAGGAAGAGAAAAGGAAGGTCTGCAAAAATGTCTGCGAAGGAGCTCAGAGAACAGACAAATAATGAAAATAATAATAATAATAATACTCCCCCATAAATACTATAGAGTGTACACAGTGGCATAGCCTGTGCGGGTAGAGAGCGGCTATTATTAGTCAATTTTCAGCTGTAGATAAATCTGGAAAACCTACAGAACCACTTCGGGTAGTCAGTGTGCAATCCAAGCTAGCACTAGACGAGATTGACATCTAGACAACTCACAATATATTTGCTTTTCAACAAGGCATGTGGTCGCCTACCCATCTGATGTTAAGAATTTGAGAAAAAATCTCTCGTACCTACATCGGGCTCGAATCCACTATCGCTCTGCTGAAGTTTCGAACGGCCTGCACCAACGACTATAGACAGAACAGGATGGCTCACTTCCTATCTTCGTACATCGGGCAAATTTCATCGCGAAAATTGACGTCTGTTTCCTGTTGAAAACATTTTTCCGTCGTTTTCTTTAGTGTATGTTGTTACCTCTCTTTCGCGAGACTTACCACAATCGTAAACTCGATAAGTAAGGGCAACAAATTTTTGTTCAAACAACTTATGTTCAATAATAAAATTTTACCACGCTAGCTTTTAACAATGGAGATGGGAGTGGGTCTTTAATTCAGGGTGACGGTTCGTTCAGGATGGTCAGTAAATCGTAGAAACTCCGTACAATATAATTTGAATACCTTCCGTTAGTCCTCACATTCGCCGCCAAAGTGGAACGGCTTGGCTGATAGCCCTACAAGCATAGACCTAATAGTGGATGACGTACTTGAATAACCGACCTGAAGTTGACGCAGTTGTCTGTCACTGTCCGTTACTGACTATTGTTTGTCTATGACAGATGACAAATAATAAATCGAAATTGGATATTTTAATATTTTTAATTTACTTTGTGTGACTCTATTGCAATGAGAAAAGGATATATTGCTACACTGGAAATCGACTTCCACAGGCGATCCAGCACACTAGGCCTATCAAATATTGTAAGCACTGAATATAATCTAAGATGGCTTGTTTCAATGTTAAAACTAGTAAATGTCTGAAGTATGCATACCCGAGGTTCACAGCGGTTGTTGTGTTCTAGAAGCAAATGTTATAAGCAAAACAGGTAAGTGCTAACTACAAGAGTACACGCAAGCATATGAGATGAGCCACAAGGCTCCATTTTGGGTCCTATACTGTTTTCAATTTACACTTGTAATATTACTAGTTGTTTGAATAGATGTAAACCATTCAAGTACGCTGATGATACCCAAATCAAATTTACCCTATCGGAAGCTGATATAGATTCAACAAATATTGTAATTAATCAAGAATTATCCAAGCTGGTATCTTTTTCAGAACAACATCAGCTTCAGGTTAATCCTTCTAAAACGCAAATTTTGATATTCGGTAAAAATAAAACCCAAATTGAAAATGACATTGATATTGAGATTGCTGGTAATAATATATCTTGTGTCAGAGTCGCCAGAAATTTGGGTTTGGAGTTAGATACAGACTTGCGATTCAAGTATCATGTTAGTAAATGCGTAAGACGAGCCTATGCCAATTTGAAAATGTTATATCCCCATCGTCACGTTCTTGAAAAATCAACAAAAATTTTGCTCACCGATTCCTTAGTACTGTCTCATTTTAACTATTGTGACGCCATTTATGGCTCCTGCTTGGATACTACAGAAATTAATCGGATTCAGCGGGTACAAAAATCTTGTCTTAGATATATTCATGGCATAAGAAAATACGAAGCCATCTCACATAAACTGAAAGACACGAAATGGCTTAGTATGTCTGCATTCAGTGACCTTATTTCATAAAGTTATTCTCAACAAAACCCCTCCTTATCTTTACCACAAAATAACATTTCGTAGTGATGTTCACAATTTGAACACTCGGTTCAGGGGAATTATCTCACCTCCACCCCATCGAACTGCTACTTTCAGGAGGTCCTTCACTTACAATATTTACAGTCTTTACAACCAGGTTCCAGCAAATCTAAAAACATTGTCAACTCTGAAGTTCAGGAAAGTTTACAAAGATCTACTTTTCGAAGCTAATGATCATTAAACATTGTCATTTATTCATGTGCCAAATTAAATTATTTACTTTTTTTCCTAGTCACTAGGGATGACACTCGTATCAGTTTCACTGTCTGTCATCTCTATTTTGGGGCATGGTCTAATTAATATTTCTTTTTTATTATTGTTTTGTACTATGTATCATTCTGCAAATAAACATTATTATTATTATTATTATTATTATTATTATTATGTGATGATATCTAACCAACAATTTCAGGCTGTAGAGTGGTCCTCGAATGATACTTCTGGTAGCAATTCTTCGCTGAAGAGGGGAAGGCACTCAGCAATTATGTGAAAATGGCATAAAGGTTACCTTGTCACTGAAGTTCGATTACCACTATTACCAGATTAGTGGTCTCGGGAAAAATGTGTCTTTTCTACCTTCTGGATACGTTTTACGGAAAGCTGATATCTACTGGATTATTACTGGCAACATTCACGCACTTGCCATGCAAAAGTGAATAACGGGTAGTCAACAATTAGCTACTACTTGGACACAACTTCGACGTAAATGGATGGTACAAGCGGGGAACCAACCAAAAGGGCCTAAAATAGTAGCAAAATAATAGCATGTCACTCATGAAATACTGGAGATGGTTCTGCATAAATGAAAACCAATGAACGTGAAGGTTGGTAGCTATTGACGTACCTTGGATGGCATGTGGCCTTGTAAGAGTTCTGGGCAGTCTTCAGGTCAAGTTAAGAATCTGATCGAATTTAAAATATTTGATCCAACTAATGTTGCTACCAGTTCATTCGCATGAATAGATACAGGTGAAACTATTTTAATTTGGAGATTCTTTATTAAATTTGCCCAAGCAAGAGCTACCTCACCATGTGCTCCCTATTCAGAAAAGGAAAGGAAAAAAGCCCTTTTTTTTTAATCTCAGTACTTACTGCCTCCTAAAGTTTAGTTATTTTTCAGTGATACGTCACAAGTCAATTTCGACATATGTCAAGACTGACATTTGTTATTTGTAAAGTAACCTATTTATCAAAATATTTCTCAAAGATTTTCATCAATCCTTATTTTCATCCAATGCATCCAGGCTTTTATTAAATTCACACTAAGATTTTGATAATAATTATACCATGCTATTACTTCTGACTTACACTCTTAGGTTATGTTTTGTTTGTTTATATTTCATATTTATTTTTCAGAAATCACGAGATTATTGTGGAGCATTCAATGCGAAAAAGCAGGTACCGAATCACCCCACCACCAAAAACTATTGATATGGCTCCTTTTTCCATGAAGAAATTCACGACAACTTAACCAGAAGTAAGAATAACTAGCAACGAAAGAGTTCGAAATATTGACAACAGGTTTTGTTTCAGATTCCAACCTTCTTGCCAGTTAATATAATGATGGTATTTGACTAAGTAATGTACATTATTTTGTGAAGCAATAAATAATTAATACCGTGCATTTTCAATAGTGATTTGAATGAATCAAGGTAGGTGAAAATCAACCCGTAACAATGTATAAGGTGAATAATTTTACTTTCCGGTCAATGTTTTTCCAGTGCTATAAACATCTTAGTTTGTCGTGAATAAAAGAAAATTGAATCGGCGGATGAGTGCGTGTTGAATCCCACTCGTGATATGACACTTAGTTATTTGACTATTCTTCGATTTATTGAAAATATTTGGGGTGACATAATTTCTTGGGCAGTGTTACAGTTGTTACTTCACATTTTTTTAGAGCAAATCATGCCTGTAAAAATATGTGTTCTAGCTTCTTTTGAGAACAACCAAGAATGGGTTTGAACGTAATATTCCATAGGTTCCAAAGGCAAAAAAGCAGATCAGTTTAATATTGAGACTTCTATAAAATTTGTTCGGATCATTTCACATCTAATGATCATGGAAGGGATATGAAGAGTGAACTATCAGGTGAGTTATTGACAACAAACTCCAATGGTTTTAATCGAATATATTTTTCAGGCCTTCCTTTTGATAGAAAACCTGCCGTATCCACCAAAATGTTATTTGGAAGGAACGTTAAAGCAAGCAGTGTCCTTATAATTCCGTGTACTGTTGAAAACTTGTTTGTGATCGCTGAAAACTCCGGAAGTTATGTTCATGTTTCGTCACAAGTATTATACATAAGATTGAGCCTTCTTTCGATCGGTAGATGAAGCTGAGGATCATGAGAAAAATGAAAATAGTTATGGAAGGAAATATGAAACACTGCAAAATATAACAATTTGTAAGTGACATCAAGGAAAAAACTCAAGGGTTTGAGTGCAATGTTGATATATTATTATAAAAATTAATCCTACGAATGTTGAAAACTGGCATCAGATATCTGCAGCAGTAAATTGTTGGAAAAATTATTAACAAAAAATCTTGTAATAATACTATCTCGACATACAGAATGGTTCAAAAATCAAATTAAGTTTGGAGTGTTACGTTATATTTCATTTTCAAATAATTATCTAGACACTCAGGAGCATGTCAAGCCAAATTTAAGAAAAAAGAACTGGCGATCACCACAGAAGCAATTTGGAGCCATTTTTGATACCTTCATAACTCAAAATCTACATGAACACCAAATTTTGATTATATATTGATACCTATTAGATAAATTTGCACCTTGAATTATATAAAGACAGCTCAAACGGTTATAGATTTTAACTTTCAAAATCGTCATGTCAATAACTGACTGACTGACATATGGATTAAAAACCTAACCCACTTCCAGATGACCTAGACAGTTCAAGTTTGGCGTACAGCTGGGTGAGTGTATGTATGCAGAGGAAAAAAATCAGCAAACAGTGAATTTCTCAGATATGAGAAGAAAATCCAACAATCGATTTCATTAGATAACACTTACTTAGCGCCTTTCAAAATTATAAGAGCAATACTTCCTCTTCCTCGCAGGAGAATGAGTTCGATAATGAACGGTTGTTTTTATATATACTGAGACAATCCATAATAACAGAAACTTCTCCTGATTCAGCGGTCTGACATCATTGCCAACAATTATTGTAATAAATGTGTTACATATAGTAGGTAAGAGAAAAATAAAATCTTGCTATCTACTCAATTATACATATTTGAAAATTGACTACAAGAGCCAGATTGGATTGCTCTTGTCGATAAGCATGTGAAAAATTGCAGATAATGAATGGGCAATGCGCAACAGTAACTTGCGTAAGTATAATATAAAGTTGATTAGCCAAAAGTATGTAGTATGTGAAAACTAACCCAAGTCCATGTTCAGGTTCAATAGATCATAAGTTATATGCTTTTTCTGTAAATAATTCTACAATTCTAATTTTAAGGAAATGTAACATTAAAAAAAAACGAGAAATTGTGTTTTAAATTTACTCAAAAATATTATACGTTCTTATAAATGAATATCAGGATTGTCTACAGAACTTGGCACCCATTTAGGTCTAAAATTTTTTGGTGGTTAGGTAAGTTGACAATCACATCACATAACAATATTCTCTCCTCTTGAGATTTTCAATCTCTCAGAATCTCTTGTATGCAATAGCTATATACAATGAAAAAACCCGTCGTTTTATACCTGTCCCTAGTAACTGTAGTTTCTTGTTTTTGTCATCTCTATTAGCATAACGCTTATGAAAGGAAATACGCATTTATTTTCAGTCATAGTTTAGTGACTTGTAAATTAATATAGGAGTGTTTCAGAAAAATGCGGAAAGAGTGAAGTGTCGCTGAAAACTGTGTAGAATCAAGGGAAAAGAACAAGTTTCAATAACGCCTCTCTTTTGTAGTAACAAGTGTAAAAAGTGTAACTAGTGTAGATAGACTGTTCAGTGAAGGAAAACAGTTATAAACGCCTTTTACTAAACCTAGACTAGTGAATTTCCCTAGAATAACCTAATAGTCGTGTAGGATTGAAGTTCGACACCTCCAATCCCTACATTTTGGTCCTTCGAGCCGGATTTTTACAAATTAGAAGAACACGTAACCTATGGATATATAGTCGCTGTCCCATATCATGTTGGTGATTCTTCATTTCGATAAGAAATCATAGCATTCTCCACACTGATAGGTAGGTCCTTAGGCCACAGCACCAGCTCCCAGAGGAAGACATCCACGCAGCCTTCTTTCATATTATATAGCACGCTTACGGCACACTCATGGTAAATATGTGACTCTCCTCAACACATCGCAGTTTGAGGTATAGAAACTACACCCCAGGTAACCTTTTGAATTTATACGAACTCTAGTGGAAATTCGACAACTTTTTATTCTGTCTTTCACGTGTATGACATATAGTTTGTATGCATCTGTTATATACTTTTTCTTGCCTAGAGTATCTCACAATATTTATTACAAAGTGGTTTCACTCATTTATTTTGACAATTCAAGTTTTTCGCATATATACCGGGTGTCCACGAAAAGTGGCTCGCGCCTATAACTTTTTTGGTTTTGCAGATATTGAAATGGAATTTGGAGGATCTATAGGAGAAATAAAACTGCATTTTTTTGACATGTGACTCAGATTCGTGCAACTTTAGGTCTCAGAGGAAGTGATGAAAACATTCGGTTTTTAAATGAGACACCCGGTATATTTTCACCTTTCCTGTCCCCATATCACATTCTGAATACAACCATGTATCACTTAGAAAAAATACAACTTTACGGTTTTCAGTTGAAATGCATCTGCTGTGTAAAATATAATTTTTACTTTATTCCTACTATTTTATTTTCAAATGACAACATAGTGGCTGGTCGGGCCAGAAAAACAAATTTGCAGGATTTGTATACGACTTAAAACTGCATTTTTTGAAAACTAACTCAGCTTCAGCAAGTTCTAACATTTTTGTGGAATATTGTTTTCAGTCGAATTATTTCTGCTATGTACATACAATTCCATTTTAGAATTTGTATTACTAATTTTTTTAAACGGAACTTCAGTGAATTTCTTTACGATTATGTTGATACCGCTTTACTGTGTCCTAAAATGAAACAACATTTCAGATTGAAATACATTGGGTAACCTATGACGTACATAACTGATAAAACAAGGTAATTAAGGTGTTTCTAAAAAAAACATTACTTGTTGATATGTCATCTTACCTCACTTCTCCAAATCTAAATTAGGAAACTATTGTTTACGTTATTGATTGAAAGGCATGTTAATAATATCATTTATACAAGGATATATTAGTTTCTGGATTAGTGGTTCTGTAATATCATTTGTGTTGGTCACAGGTTACTCGATGAATTTCAATATTATTTCAATCTCAAAAAGAAAGATCAACCGTAATAGTTTTGGGTCTGTTGACGAAAGTTTCTTCGAGACCTGATAGTACGCAGTATCAAATTAATTGTAATGAAATAATGCTCTTTTCTTCTGACCCGACGAGACACTAAGTTGCCATTAAATAAAAAAAAATAGTAAATATAATTTAAAAATTAAATTTCACCCAGGAGATGCATTTCAACCGAAAATCGTACAGTTATATTTTTTCCAATACTAAAATTAATAATTTGAATGTATTCATATCCCTCTAGATTCAAAAATAAATTTAAAATTTTACAAAAATTTTGGTTACAAAAAGTAACAAATGATACATGGTTGTATTCAGAATGTCGTACGGAAATAAAAAAGTGAAAGTATACCGGGTGTCTCATTTAAAAATCAAAAGTTTATATGACTTCCGGTGAGACCGGAAGTTGCATGAAACTGAGTCACTTGTCCAAAAATGTAGTTTTATGTATTATATAGATCTTCTAAATTTCATTTCAATATCTTCTGTGGACACCTGGTATATTTGTTATTATATCAATTTATTGTTGACTATTTTCATTTGAATAGTATTTACAACCAGAATACACAATGGAAAATTTGAAAAAGAAGAAGAAAACATGCTCTTTCACACGTATTATTAATTGTCTAGATGTTAATTTAGTTGATTGCACAGATGAATTTCAAGTAATTTCGCGCAAAGAAGCCCTTTCCGATCCCTTTTTGGAATATGAAGGTATATAGAACCAAATCGAAGATCTTTTGTAAAAAGATGGCCTTGCCACGGACACAGAAAATATTGAACACGATACGTTTTCAGAAAAATATTTAAATTATTTAGCAATTGTTGGAAATAAAATACACGCTTTTTCAAGCAGTCAAGGTACCGTCGCTAAAAGTATTTCTCAAGTTGTAGTAAACACACCGATTAACAGTTCTCAAGTATACAACGCGAAATTACCACATCTCAATGTCCCTAACTCCAATGGTTATATAACAAAGTGGACAGCCTTCAATGATCTGTTCACATCTCTTCAGTTAACAACAACTCGCTTTCAGATGTTGAAAAATTGATGTATATGATAAATTAGCTCTAGTAAACCCCAACCTTGATTGTATACTAGATTTTGTTCCAATCACAAAAAGTAATTTTCAAAATCTAAGAGAATTCATTAGTGAAATGAAACAAAAATTAGTTTGCCTTAAAAATTTAAAGGTCGAAACTCTTCACCTTTTGATTATTAATGTTCTCTGTGAAAAATAGATATTGCAACAAAAAGGGAATATGAATCACGAAATCTTCTCAAAAAATTACCAATGTACCATAGTTTCGCATCACGTCCGCACGCGGAAAGACTTGAATTTGTACGAGTTCATGGCAATCAAAACAGTACTTTGAATAGAATGCAAGTTATCCTGTGAACAGTTCTTATGTCAATCACGTTTTTCCTCCAAGTCATAATTTTCGGGAAAATATTCCTCCCCAAGATTCTCGACAAACTGATGAAGTGTCTCGGCCCTCTCAACATTCACAAAATACTACTACATTTTGTAACATGTCTGCCTTAGCGCTCAAAAACATTAAAGTTCTACTCGCTTCTACTATGGTCACATTATATTCCAAAAATTGTTTACCTATACGTGTTAAGGCCATCTTGACAGTGGGTCTCAGAATTCTTTCATATCTGAGTATCTATTACAAAAAGTCAATGCTAGAATTCATTTTAAGAAATACAAGTTTCAGGAATAACCCAGAACTCACTTTTGTCCGACAAAATGGCTGAATTCAGAATTTTCTTCAATGCCATTGAAGTTATCTTTCGATACAACTTGTGCAGTGTTGCCAAATATCACTTGTAAATTACCCCAAATATTTGTAGATACAAGATCATTTGTTATTCCTGAATATATCACTTTAGCTGACGGTGAGTTCTTCAAACCGTCACATATTGATTTACTACTTACTTGGTGCTGATATTTATTCCTCGCTGCTTTCTGATGGACTCATAAAATTAGATAGGTATTTTCCAGTTCTTCAAAATACGATGCTAGGTTGGATTATCGCAGGAAAAATACCTCAACCTAATCGTTCTAGCTATGCTGTCTCATAAAATCACCGAATTGGCTATCCACTATAGTGAATAGTAGTTGGGCCTGCACTTTAGACCGATGAGCTATCTGCCACAACTGATCACAACTAGACAAGATCTTATCAAAAGATCCAGTGTATCCTGTCGGCACGCTAATGCGAACGGACGAAACATTCACCACGCTCGTTCAGTATAAGTGAGACACCGGTATTGTCTCATGCACCGGGGGACTATAGCTGCTTTCCATTTAAGGGTTTGATGCACCAGGGCTCCTTATTCTATTTCAATCATTGGCTGAAAATTGACATCTATCAAAATCTACCAATAGTAAGTCTAGAATGAGAAGCCCCGAGGCTTAACACTCCTAAATGGAAAACGCCTATTGAGTACTGATCTATCGTAGTCGCGTGATGGATATAGAGGTCCCAGTCATTAGATGCAGAGCGTGTCGTGGGGCTCCTAAGACCATAATGCATTGCTGCCCACGTTCCACGTGTCAAACTTATGCGGTCTCAGACTATATTCACGTTATAACGCAGCCTACGAGTGTTGCACTACCATCTACGACACTCGTAGTGTATAGAAGAGGCACAGGGGCTTCTTTATGCTTCGGGGGATATTAACTACGTTGTGGAGATTTCTACAACAGTGCGTAAATTGATACTTTTTCGCACAAGTTGCGTGAAAAATTCACACACTGTTCATACAGGGTGGGGCACCGAAAACGAAACAGATCGAATATCTTCAGAACGCATGTGTTCTGAAAAAAATGCAAAAACACGTCGATTTTTAATCCAATCATAACTTCAACTGTCATACCTCTTCCCCCTCCCCTTGGTCACTATCACCCAAACAATTTGAATAGGGAAAGTAGTGAGTGTGACACATCATTAAAAAGTAATTTCATAAGGAATTCAGCCATGACAATTTTCGCTACCTAACTTCCTATTTTAGCGCCCTCTTGCGGGAAAAACAACTGTTCCGTATTCCAAATTATGATACTTCATTTGCAAGCTAATTTAACATAAATTCGGTGACACTGAATTATGGAAGTTTTCTAAGGCAAAAAACAATTTATGTTAAATGCAAATGAAGTATCATTACTTGGAATACGGAACAGTTGTTTTTTCCGCAAGTGGGCGCCAAAATAGGAAGTTAGGTAGCGAAAATTGACATGGCTGAATTCTTTATGAAATTACCTTTTTAATGATGTGTCACACTCACTACTTTCCCTGTTCAAATTGTTTGGGTGATAGTGACCAAGGGCAGGGGGGAGAGGTATGACAGTTGAGGTTATGATACGAAGATGTCCCCCTTGGAATCAAAATCGACGTGTTTTTGCATTTTTTTCAGAACACATGCGTTTTGAAGATATTCGATCTGTTTCGTTTTCGGTGCCCCACCCTGTATATTTAAGCATTTTTATACGACGATAATTCATAACATAAAACATTCAAATTAACGATACACTTGCTACAATTTGGCAATATAATAACTGTCGAAGAAAAACTTTGTATGATATACTTTCATGAAGGGCTTTTTCGTACTCGCGTGTTTGTTATCTAGGCTGTGCCTCATTCAACAAATTTTACGTTCATACAAAAAAGGTTCTACCTTACGAATTCGTATTAAAGCTATTTATTGCCTTGTGAATAGGTATCAATGACATTGGCATATCATTACTTCGTTTTCGATAAAAGAAATTGGCGAGGGAGAAACTGCCGAGGAAATTGTGTGCAATAATTCCCAGAAATCCAAACTTACTCCTGTAATACCCAAGTAATTCCTGAGTAATACCGAACTAATGACACTGATGCCAAACTAATTTATCTAATACCCGAGTAATACCTCTAATTCACCACTAATACCTGTTAATGCCTACTAATTTCTACTAATTCCTTATCAATTACTAAATAGTTTTACTATATTTCTGAGGAAATAATGGAAATGGAAATAAACAATTTTGTTAGAAGTCTGCAATTTTGAGAAGGAAAACATTCTCCATTGAGAATTGAAATATGTAATTTTTTTTTTCAAATATTCAAGGGAAAAACTACTTCCCCGGCTGAAGCTAGTTCAATACTACATTTTAGTTCTATTATTTCGTTCCATTACAATGCACCAACTGGTATGTATATTATTTCATCACAATGAAACAATGTCTATCTCATATACAGTGTGGTCCATTTAAAATGCAAGCACCCTATTTTTTTTCCTTTAGGTCGGCTCTCCATTTCCAGGACCATTTTTCAGGGTAAAAATCTAAAAAAAATTACTAGCGATTTTTTTAGAAAAAATTTGACTACACTACAAAAAAATCTATATTTTAATTAGTTTGGGTCAAAATGGTTTCAAATAAAAAATGAGAATAACTTTCCGGGTAAGACTACAATATTTTGAATAGATGGGTGCATGTTTCATTGGAATCGGACTAAAGATGTTCTCAACATTTCAGCAGACGTTATTGCGATATTGCTTTCTTGCTTATAAATGGGCTTCACTGTTACCAACTGAGGATGCTGTGACCACAGATTGGTGTCGATATGAGGCATGAAAAATATGTGAATTTGTGAAGTTCTTTAAAGGTTAATGAGATTGTAATGTGAGTAACAATTCAATTCACTAATGTGATTTGAAACTTGAATGTGAAGCACTATTATATTGTCTTTGAGACCATTTCGTGGGATGGGGACTGTTCCCTAAACACATTGGACAATTATTTTCTGACAATTCTGGGTACGTTAAAAAATACTTCTGTCCTAATTAAACGAACAAAAGATATTCAGTTCATATTTAGTTCACTAAAAACTTATTTTCTTGCCACCACATTATTCAAAAAATATATTAACTCAATAATTGAAATGCCTCTGCCTATTATATATCAACCGGCACTACAAAATTGAAATTGCAGTAACAGAAACCTCTGTTATGGACTCATTTCTAGGTCACATAGAACATGAAATGGAAAAAGATTGATGCGGTCAGACCAGCTCCATTTTCTCACATTAGTACTCGAAAATTTCAATAGTATCTCATGATCTGAAAATGACAAATATACGTAATTCCATAGCGTGCAAAGAATGAACACAGAATGAACCAATTAGCAGAACTGATATTTACTGATCTCCTTTGTTTAGATATTCTGTTGAATTCATAATATGGTAGTAAATTCAAATCTAATAAAGGAAATACTCTCCTTCCATTGATTAAGGTTTTTTGTTCCACTGAATAAAATAATTTTAGAATCCTTTGTTACTTGTGTAACTATTTGCTAATGAAAATATTTCGGGAGGTTCATTAAAATTCCTCTTCAATAGAATGTTCTTAGGTAGATCTTGAAATTATGAGTGTGTCTTCCAAAATTAATTGAATACGATTAATTTTACCGACTGTGTCATAGTGTAGTATAAATATGCAGCCCCCAAAAATTATCTTACATTTTCAATACAGTATTACTGTTCATAACAACTGAAAAGTCGTTAAAAGGTATTTCTTAATTATTTTTTTACCCGACTACGGCGAAGCAAAGAAGAAAAGTTATAATTTGACCGATATATATGTGGGTGGGTGGTCATGTATTTCTGTTCCCTCATAACTTCTGAACTACTTGTCATAATTTGACAAATGATTGATTATGGGCTATGTAACGTCACATTGAATTGAATATGGCGCCCTCTAGAGAACATAGAGTTATGAACGAAGAAAAAAATATTTCAGTGATACCGTGTTGAGTATGAAATGAAAGGGCTCAATTAGCTCATTTTAAATATACAACTCGCATCTAATATAGTAATGATGTATTTATTACATAATATTCATTGTGATGTACACGGGATTAGCAGTAGCCCAATTGACCAGGCTGTTCTATGTTATATCACGAATCTAGATCAAATAAGAAGCGGTGTGATATCACAGAAGTAACATAATAAATATATTTATGAACATTCAAAAAATATATCATCGTGATGAAACAATGTTTCATGTCTTTTATCCATTAATGTTCCATATCTTATTCATATTCAATAACATAAGATAGTTTTATCACAATGGTATCTCTATTATATAACTAAGCTGCCACAAATCTCTCTAAGAAGAAGTTTACCTTCTGAAAAAGGTCAAAGTAAATTTGCGGGTAAAAGAACGAGGTGAGAATTCCAAATGATAAGGGCGGAGTCTCCAAATAAAAGAAATTAATAGTGTCTCACTTCAACTCATTTCGGTGTAAAATAAAAATTATTCATATTCATAGTAAGTTTAACCTTGGACGCTTCGAGACTGTGTGAATATGTACCCAAACGCTCGCCGCTTTTTACCACTCTGGCAGACTTGATTTTATTACATTGTCCAGTATTCTCTGAAAGGGAGAACTTAAATATGGGTGATAAAAATGAAAACTCTTGTTTTCTTCATTGGGATCGATATTTCGTATATTGATTGGTATTGATATAACTTATGGAAATATGTGTGGCTTAGGCAGATATCATAAATAAAAAATACGATTAAAAAAGCGTTTGTTTTTATCGTATTTATGTAAATAGCAACGCTGCAAAAACCATTCAAATTATGAGAAAACCATCCTACGGGTCTTCATCAGAGATATTTAGGTAAAATGTTTATGAGTAAGTCCGCGGAAGCATTTTGTTCAATTGCATTGTTTTAACGTACGAGACTTTCGAATTTCCTCATGTGTAAAATATAAGTAGCGCAATCAGACGTAAAAGGGTTACATAGAAATGTGTGTAAATTGAGTAAATAATTTTTTTATTTTAGAAGTCATTGCATATATGTAGGTATAGAACCAGGGATAAAACCTGATAAATAGTAGGTATATTAAGTAACGATCATGTTGACACGAGACGTAAGTGAGTGTCGTAAATCTCGTGCGACTGTTGTTATTCTCGTGCGCGTGTGTTAGTAGCAATTACATGATCGTTGCATATATTATTTTTTTACGACTAATATAAAATTCGAACAAAACTGTATTTCAATTTAGTTATGTCCAAACTTTACTTCAACATGAATTTCAATACAAACATTGTGTCCACAAAGAAAATTTGAGTTTCTTTGAAAGTTTTTCACCGTGAAGTAAAAAAAACATATATAAATCTTTTTTAAATCAACGATCCATAAATATCTTCATATTTTGAAATATATATAATGAAAATCCATGTTATAGGGAGTAGACATTTTTTCACCCCTGAATGGCCTATATTTTTTTGAACGATGTTGGGAAAGAGATGATCGGCTTATGTCCAAAGTAACGGCATATGGATATGAGGACTGAGCTCAATGGGTCGGTCTCGATGGGACCCCTAACGGTGGAACGATTGAGGATATTTCGAAAGAGCATCGTCCATGACAATATGTATGAAACAGAGACAGATCGGCACCTTGTCTGTGGTGTTCCAGAGAAGTGAGCGAGCTTAGGAACGGAGTATCACCGAAAAGAGTTTCAATATGTGCTTGGGTGCTTCACTCCATATATCGAAACCCAAGACTGGTCGGAATTGTGATGAGAAAATCAAATTAAATTATTTAATTAATTTATTAATGAAGTACCTGCTAATTTGGAATATGGAGACATGTGCGAGAAAAAAAAATAATTAAAGTAAACCCGAGACGAGATTCAGCCGAGATTGAGTTTCTTTGAAAGTTTTTCACCGTGAAGTAAAAAAAACATATATAAATCTTTTTTAAATCAACGATCCATAAATATCTTCATATTTTGAAATATATATAATGAAAATCCATGTTATAGGGAGTAGACATTTTTTCACCCCTGAATGGCCTATATTTTTTTGAACGATGTTGGGAAAGAGATGATCGGCTTATGTCCAAAGTAACGGCATATGGATATGAGGACTGAGCTCAATGGGTCGGTCTCGATGGGACCCCTAACGGTGGAACGATTGAGGATATTTCGAAAGAGCATCGTCCATGACAATATGTATGAAACAGAGACAGATCGGCACCTTGTCTGTGGTGTTCCAGAGAAGTGAGCGAGCTTAGGAACGGAGTATCACCGAAAAGAGTTTCAATATGTGCTTGGGTGCTTCACTCCATATATCGAAACCCAAGACTGGTCGGAATTGTGATGAGAAAATCAAATTAAATTATTTAATTAATTTATTAATGAAGTACCTGCTAATTTGGAATATGGAGACATGTGCGAGAAAAAAAAATAATTAAAGTAAACCCGAGACGAGATTCAGCCGAACTCCCTATGTGAATAGGGATAACTTCTGCCTTTCCATCTATTTTTTTAATTATCAATTATCAGAAGAACATGTCATTATGTGGAGTACTACATTAACACATTTCATTATTATCTCATATATGTTAAATAAAATATCATACTTGAGAAAAAAACTAAAATTATCCCAGGCGGAATTTTGACAAGCTGATAAATGAATAGGTAGGAAATGAGAGCAGTGGACCATATGAAGTTGGTTTTATACAGCCCCTAAAATAAAATAAAACGAGTCTTTATAGAGCTGAGTGAATCATAATAAATGAGAAGATGCCGATCAAATTTGAATTTATATATTTCATAACTTTTATTTCTTTTATTTCATGTATGTATGATATTCTTATGATTTTCTTTAAAATATAGTATTTAATTTCTTATTTTATTTACGTGCTGTATAAATCCCCCTTATGATGTCCATCGCTCTCATTTCCTACCTATTTATTTATCAGCTTGTCAAAATTCCGCCAGGGATAATTTTAGTTTTTTTTTTCTCAAGTGTTATATTTTATTCAGTCCTGGGTTCTTCATATTGAAAATTGAATCGTCATTTTTGTTCGAAAATTGTTCGTTTCGGGTACAATTTTAATTAGGTCATTTGCATGTTTCGTAATGAAATAACGAAAATAAAATACTTGGAAAACCATTGATACGTCGTTAGTGTCAATGGATATTGAATTTTATTGACAGGTGAGAATTGAAAATTGTCGTCAATATTCATTCACCAATAATTATTCATGAACTTTAAGGCAATTTCTAGTAACTTTCGGTCTGTTATGATACCTGTTCGTTGGATAAAAGTTCTTGGGTTGAACCATTTCATGTCATTATGTTGGTATATCTGATAAACCAACAACAGAATTAGCGAATAAATTGTCGTATGTGAATACAGCCAATATTCATCAATTTCAGTAGTTATTTATTCGACATATACTAATCTTCAATAATCCTATTTACAACTCAATTGGTTTTATCTCCTGTGCTAAAATTTCGTGAATAGCTTCAGTATTATTTCCAAATTTGATGAATGAAACAACAATCCATTCAAACATCCATAGTATCCATGTAAAAGTACATATTTATGAGAGGGCGCTTGAATTAGCGAAAAAAGAGATCCAATATTGAGTATGCAGGGGTTCAGCAAAAATCACTTTGACGGTGCAATTTTGGACGAATTCTTGCAAATTTTTGTGACAAGGAAGATAAATGTATGAGACAGGCACCTCTCAGACTACTTTAAAAAAAAAATTACCTAGTGGGATAAAAAAATGGTGAATCTGGTCAAATCTCTGCAATTTTTTCAAGATCATTTTTAACAAAAATTGAAAAAGTACTCCAAGAGATGCCTAGATCCAACCTTTTGAATTCATTGACCGAGTATTTTGATTCCTCCTGTTCCTTTTTCCACCAATGGCTACTAATAGGGTTAACTCCTCTTAAATGAACTTGTATATATGATACTTCCACGATCTTAAGTGTTGGTTCCGTGGTTACGGAAGTATTAGAATAAGATGAAATTTTTCAAATAATATGCATTCAAGTTTCAAAACCACAAAATAGTTCAAGTTCAAGAATATAAGTGTTTAAGCTGTGAAAGATGAAATATTTGGACCATTTAGTGGCCGTTCCTTTGGCTACTAAGTTAGTATTGGTTTTTTATACCTATGTCAGATGTAGTGCTCAGCTGCTAGCAGTGTAAAATGCTGCCAGCCCTCTTTTATTATTTATAATATATTCAACAAACCAATACTCACTGATCAGATTTATAGTTTCAGAAATATACGTCCCTTGGTTGCAAATGAAATATCCACAAAGTAGGGAATCACAATATTATAATTATTTTAGGTTAAGTTTCGGATTCAATGTAAAGTATCATGTATTCGCTGAGAATCGAATAATATTAATTCGCATCAGTACATAACGTTTATAACATGATCATAGAAGAAATTGCATCTTGAATATTTTGAGTTTATATCGTGCCATATCGATTCTAGTGTCACAACTTTTATTATTTTTAGTGCAGAAGAACCAGATGGAGAACCCATTTTTACTTCCACGATTTTGGCGAATTGGTTACACTTGTTGATAAATCGAGATTCATTTTTTTCCAAAAATTCGTGATTTTTTTACAGCAGCCAATGAACCGATAAAATGCACGTTTCTGTATTATTTCATGTCAACAAAAAGATCAATTGAAATCGTTCAAAACCCAAAGCAAGACTTCACACAATGTGTTGACGAGGAAGTCAGAATTGGCGGCAATGTACCAAAATCTGGCAAATTTATAACAAATCAGCACATAGTACCAACTGGGTCAGTTCAGCATTTTGCAAATAGATAGCGCCAGAGAGAAATTCATTGAACAAAATAGAAATACTACGTAAAAAAACATGAATGGAATACATAAGAGAAGAGGACATGATGACAAATTCGGGTTTAACAATGAGAAATAATAATAATAATAGTAACAATAAATTGTTTACTGTTTGCTAGAAAAAGAATAATTACAGATCTGTGTAACTTAATCTAAGAAAAAACAAACAACAAAACAAAAAATGAAGTGTTAGGTGAGTTGACCGATTCTCCACACTTCCCTAAAAAAAAGTATCAATGAATCATTCCTTAAATCTACTCAGCTATAATAATGCAAGTACAAATAACCCATACAGATATAAAATATTAATAATAACTATACCTATAATCAAAAATAAGCCAAATTAAATTAGAGTAAAGATGCATTTTGTTCACTAGTGAGTATTATTGGTGTGTCAGCACGTACTGTTATTTTTTTAATGAATTCAAAGATAATGAAAACTTGGGAATGTCCAGTAGAGAGGTATTTATGGCAATCTTATAAGAGAAGGAGGAGTTGTAAATTTCCTTATTATGCCTTGGATTGGAATATCAATAAGTGTCTTTTTCCTTGAATTAAGATTATGAACATCTACCCTGTACGTGACCCTCCTGCAGGTGTATTATTTTTAAGGACTTAAAAGAAACAAAGTGAATGAAGTAAACGACAATTAGACATTCTTAACCACCCCATTTCTTTAAGCTTATGTGAGATCCTATCTCTTCTTCTGAGTCTGTAAATCATACGAAGACATAAATTTTATATTTTTTGGATACGAAAGGCATCAGACTTCCGAGGAAAAGGACCATAAATGTCAAAGAAGTATCAAATCTCACAATATTTATTTCCCGTTTTCAGTTTTGAAGTGACATGTTTATCAAATCGTAATCCAGATGCAAACCAAGAACCAAGATTTCTTACATGATTACTGAAATCAATAACATCATCATTGATACAGATTCGTAATCTATTAGTAGCCCCCATTTTCTGCATTTCACTTCCGAACAAAATGGTATACGACTTCGAAGTATTAATTTTTAGAAAATGTTTGAACGACGATGTTACCAGCCGCGATAGGTCTGTATTAACTAAATCATTAGCTTCTTCAGTTTCATTCAGATTGAAAGAAAAATACACCTGTGGGTCATCGGCATATAGATGACGATTGGAATGGAAAAAATGTTGATGAAAGTTTGATGTATACCACGTACACAAAAGCGGACCAAGAATGCTATCTTGTGGTACACCTCGTTGTATGGTTAAACCATCTGAAAGTTCATCATCAATTTTTACTTTTTATTGTCGATTCGTTAAGTACGAATCAAAGAGTTCTACTTATGACCGGCTGAATCCAAGGTAGTGTAGGATTGATCTCATACCGAATCGTGTCAAAGGCACGGGAATAGTCTATCATAATGAGAACACATATTCTGTTGTCTAGCGTCTTATCTATATCATCAGCAACAGCACTCAAGGCCGACGAATAACTGTATTCGCTCCTAAAACCACACTGATGTTCAGGAAAGAGTTATCTATTTGTGACATGGATATGGATTTTTTTCTAAAACTTTGGATAGAGTCGGAAGAATGCTAATACTTCTTAACTGGCTGAATCAGTTGCATTGGGAACTTTGGGTTATGGTTATACAAATGCTCTTTTCTAGGCGGTGGAAAAATAACTTTTGTTTATACAGACAATGAAAATATCAGTCAAAAAAGGTACAATAAATGGACAACAAAGGATAATGATTTGAATATTAATGTTGTCATAACCGTTGTTTTGATATTTTTAATAATTTGCAATACTCCAGTTGTATGTAGGAAGAAAAATTGTTCCCTTTTATTAACCTCATTATTGTTATAATAAATCAATATTTTATCAGGCATACGATTATCTCCGAGTTCATTAATTAAAAAATTGTTATATTCTTCAGGATTTTTCAATGATTTCAGTATTACAGTATTATATTTACGTGTCTATTCTTATGTTTCGATCTATTATATTGCATGTCTGTTTCGTCTTTTGTTCTGTGTAGTTGACAGATGACATATTGTAATAAGTCAAGTGTGTACCAGTAACGATCTACTTTTTGCCATTTATTACCAAATATAAGTATCTTCAAAATTAAGTAAAGTGTTTTATTATATTCAATTTTTTTATTTCTTTATATTTTTCTTTTAGGGTACAATGAGTGAGTTTGAAATCTTAATATTCCTTTTTTCTCTCTTTTAATGGCCGAAGATGTAAAATTTCGCAATTCTTTATAATTTTCCCTGTGGTGCTGTAGTTTGGATTTTTTATATAGTTAGTGAGAGCTCTGTCTCTCAATCTTTACAATAATTTCATATTATTCGTCATCCACGGATGGTTTCTTTTTTTTTATTAGAGTTGAGAATCAGTGTTTTTGTGGGAGCTGACGATTTACTACGCCCAAAATGGTATTATTCAAGTGATCAACTTTATCGTCTATACTGTTGAATTGATTAATATGATCCCAATTCTGAATTTCAAGATCCTGTTGAAGTTATCGAAAGCGAATACGAGAAAAGTCACGGAAAGTAACATTTTTGGATTGAATGTCATTGTGATCTATGGCAAATGAACAATATATCAAGAAATGTCTAGCAAATCTCAAATCAATCACACCTATACTATGTAATTCAAAATTAGATTAAAGATGATAAATTGAAGTCATAGATTGATTCGTGACATGAGTTGGAAATATGTTTTGTGATGTTCAATGACTCAGTTACTGATCTAAAATCATCTAATAAATTTGAACGTACATTCAAATAATCGACATTGAAGTCGCCGAGAGATATAATATTCAAATTAATCAGGAAGAATATTAAGAAAAGCTTCATTTTCATATATCAAAACTTTGTATTCCAAAAAGCTTTTAATATAGAAGGCTACTCCTCCTCCACGTTTGGCAACCCTATCATTCGTAATCAGTGTATAACCATAAATGTTAATAGATCTGTGATACCAAGGTGTAACCACGTTTCTGATACCCCTAACATATGAAAATTTCTTGAATGAATTAAACAATCGATATCATTAATTTTTCGGACTAGAGAACATGACACACCGAAATGAACATATTTCATATCGATAAGACAAGACAAGACGATAAAAAAAAATCGTCTAGAGCAATATTGATAGTACGTGAGCCACGACAAATACTTCGTGAATACAGCTATTGATATAATGTTTACAATAAAATGAAATAATCCTTATAATACAATCAGAATTCTAAAGACGATACAATAAATGAGTGAGAAAATAAAATGTAGTTTGAAAACTAAAGGTCTTTAGCGGCCTGTTGCGTAGATTTTTCTTAGAAGGTACAAAAAGAATGAGGTCGTCTTGTTCAAGCTGCCTTTCCTGAGGTGAGCTACTTGCAATGGAGGAAGTGCTATCGCTTCAATGCAGTATTGATTTACTTAAATGATAGTGCATCGACAGAATTCTTCAAGGCTGTAGTGTTTACCATCTAAGTATAATAAGGGAGTTACCCTCAATAGTTACTACGTTTCCATGTTGCCTGGCAGTATTTTGATAATGATGAAGGCGTTTCTTATTCTGGTTTTCTTCAACCGGGTAATTCGGCGATATAAATATTCCTATACCCCTGAGTTTTTTTGGCTGGGTAAGAATAGCTCTTCTCACCTTACTGTTGCTACACTCAATGAGGTTGGGATGTGGTTTATTGCGCTTGACACCAGAGTTTAATCTGAAAGCATCCCTCAAATCCTTTTCACAAAAATTAATGGTGAGCTCCTCACAAATAAGCTTGCTAACTGATTCATAGATGTCGTCACCTTCTAGATTGTAGATGATTAAATTATATTTTTGAATCCTCTTTTCTAGTGACATTTAATAAGCTATTCTCTGCTTTGAGATGTTCGTTTTGTTTCACCACGCCTGCTAGGTTATTATCGTTTCTTTAAACGTACACAATTCCTCATTCATTGATACGATTTGATCCTTCAAGCTTTCATTTTGATTTGTTAATTTTTGGAACATACTATAAATTTCCTCTCTGGCCGCGTACTATTTGCTGTTATCTCCAAGATAATAACAGGTGATAGCTAGTTTTTACAGTACGAAGACAGATTGAAATATAAATACCTCGTTGATTCTAATGTAACGTCTACATATAGAATGTTTAGCAGAATACTCTCCGGTTTCGATTGATGTACATTCTAAGTTGGTACTCACAATAAGTCTCTCTTGAAATGACAAATTCGGTGAGCACTTATTCACATGTTCATTCAGTTTATAAATTACTTTTCGTAATGTCAGATTTTGTAACATCATAGGCGTGTTTGTGTTCATATGAGGGGCAGATCAACTTACTATTTTGTTCATTTAGTTAATAACATTACATTTTGAAATAAGAGTCACTTGTAACGAAGAATTTTATTGAAGTCATCGAGGGTACATAGATTTCACAGCAAAAATTGTAAAATTGAAATAATTAACGAGGGTTGTAGCTAAGGAATGAGTCGTCAGTTTCACATAATGATGACAAATTGTACTTGATAATCATAATATTGGAATCAATAAATCTAAAATGAATATTTTTTTTCTGACAATTTAATTAAAAAAAAGTTAGCTTTCTCTTTTACAGCGACAAATACACTCAATATATTTTGGTCGATCAACAAACCGTTCTGATTGATCCTCAATGATAAACTCAATCAACTTTTAATCTCGTAGGCGAAATCAATCACTGAAGAGTTGAGTATATTGTTGACTATCCTGTATTTTTCTCTGTATTATGGAAAAATATTTTTCGCGAACATTAGGAATTCTCAGTAGCAAACAATATTGAATATAAATGAGATATTGATATTTTTTCATTCAGCTGAATTTCTCCAAAAATAACATTTATCATTTGGCGCCCTTTAGCGCCGAATCTAGTCATACGATCGAGTTGGGCCAATGAAGAATTTTATTCAGAATGGTTTCATCTACAACATATCAAAAATTCAGCCATTTTCACCAAAAGACTTTTTTCAATAAGGTTTGTGCGTGGTCCTTTGTGTTGTTTAAATTCTAAACTGTTTCTTTCCGCAATTTGACTCAAATAACTGTCAACCTAAAAACACTCCACCTTCTGTGTCGTGTTTTTAATAGTTGACAGTTATTCTCGTCGAATTACAAGGAAACAGTTTCTCATCAAACAACCCAAATTTACCCGATAAAATACAAAACACTTGTGCAATTTTAAGTGAAATATTCTCAGGTACAGAATAAACAAAGATATGAAGAAAACACTTCACAACGAATAATGAATGATAGGTAAAAAGAGGGAGAACTTTCGAGGAGTCGAGTAATTTGCATATTAAATATAATTTTTGAAATGGTTGGACATGGAATATTTGAAGTAAGAAAATTGCAGAAAAAACTGGAGCCAAGTGTCGAGTATGGAACAGAATATACGGATATACTGTGAGTCCAATATAATAATAATGATAATGATAATTTTAATAATAATAATACTAATAATAGGCAGGGGAGCAATCCCCTGTTGAGTTGCGACACCACCTTCACGAGCAAAGGATTCAAAATCGGACCGGCAGCTAATGCGCATCCGGGAGGGAACAGTCAGCTTTTCCTCCGGTGTCAGATGTGGATTTACTGGGTTAACCTCCTCGTAAATTCTGTAAGACAGACCAGTTATAGGCCCATACAACCAACTCCATCAGAATAGGGGTCAAAGGCAAGGTGTTGGGGCCCAAAACGATGGATTGCCGAACGACGACAACCGCAACCACAACGGACGCCTTGAGTGGACAGATGAGCTGCATGGCTACGAGAGCAGTGAGCTCGCCCGGGATACATGGCGAGAATGCATGCTCTGTGGAGTTAGAGATACCCAGAGCATGCCGCCCTTTGCCATTCTGAGAATGTTGCGCTCTTCCGAAGAGGTTGCAAACTGAGATTTATTGCTTTCTTGATGAACCTTTCCCTTGACCAAAGTTTGACATTTTTTGGAATTGATGTTAATTGATTGTCTATTTTTACTGGCCTTATTCTAGAATTTTTGCCAAGTCCGTATTTATTGCATTCACGATTCTTTCCCGCTCCTCTCTGCATTCACTGGCTGATATCGGAGATTTGGAAGAGAAAACGGTATGAAGGGTGCTATCATCCGCAAAGCTGTACACTAGACATGAGGTAGCTCCCAAAAAATCATTGATCTGAAGAAGAAACAGTATTGGTGCTAGAGTGGATCCCCGCGGTACACCAGCATTCATTGCTAGAGTATAGGATGATACTCCATCTACCACCACGTGAAGGAATCGGTCTGTGAGAAAGCTAGATAGCATGGAAAACAACTGAGGAGGCAAGCCATAAAGTGAAAGTTTGGCTAGGAGTCCTAGGTGCCAAACGCTATCGAGATATATGTAGTGCAACGGCCAGAGTTTCACCATATTTTTCAATAGATTGCTGCCAAATATGTCAGACATAAGCAAGCAGGTCACCAGTTGATCTCTGATGCCGTAAACCATATTGTCGATCATTGATAATTTATAATTTCTAAGCATTCTAGATATTTCATCAGCTCGATTTTGATAGCTTTCTCCATGCCCTTCCTGTACCAACCTTCAGGTGCTGAGTAGAGTCTATTGATACACACACAATATCCGGCCTTTGAGATAAGAGCAGTGTGTCAGACAGTGCACGAGTTAACTTATTTAACACTGAAGTGTCTTTTTCAAAAATTAATTTATTTGGTACAACTGAAAACTAATAGATAAATACGTCTTTACAATACCAAGCTTAAAGTATGACTTGACTTGCTACAAATGTATGTATTTGCATAACGTAGTCAAATAAACGCTAAACGCTATTTGCGGAGAAACCACACAATTCTTCCTGAGGACTCGTTCACTTGTCTGTACTGCCTGTCAACATACTCAAAGTGCCAGTTCACATTGACAGTAACGTCACATAGGGTGCTTTCTTCAACAATCGACCATCTCACATGATATATGAGTTCTCCGTTGTGGAAGATCCCGGATTTGCTATCGATGAAACATTACTACCTGTGAACAAGAGCAAAATACACAACAAAACCTCGGATATTCCCGATCAGGACTTTTGTAGTGTGAATTTTCGTGAAGAAACCATTACCGTACGACTGGTGTTGCGCAAGCTGTCAAATGGGGTTGGTGTTTGATATCGACGATCAACAGCATAAAAGTACCACCTCCCGCAATTATTGTGACATGATTGTAGACCATGCCACATCAAGATTCGATCTTTTCTTGGCGTGTTGTTTTCTCTAAAAGTCATTAATTTCATTTCCTGTTGGAAGTCATGATGAAACTCCATTTCAAACCACTAGCTTCAGTCCTACGTTTGATAAAGGAAAAGAGAAAGAAAAAAAAGGGGTGATGTCTCCCTACACTTATAAGAGTTTATTTTTGGCCCATATTTTCCAATTTACCTGAGTTTTCCGATTATTCTTGTGGGAAGAGCAAATTGTTCAATTTTTGGTGAATCATCGTTATTCAACCTGTATAATATACCGGGTTTCCCAGAGCTTTTTGACCAGCAGATATGTCAGTTATTTGCAGAAAAAAACGTGCTGTAGTAGACCATAAGCTCTTTAATGCAGCTTAGCAAAATTCACCTTCTGGAAAACAACCCGCAAACTTTTGTTTTTCATCCCCGTGTTTGTTTAGGTTCATCTTACAGACATGCAATGATATATCATGGAGGCTAGAATGGCATGCAGAACTATGCCAAATAAAAATACAAATGAAATATCAATTTATAAGCTCATCTGCATTGATTAATGCATTACACTACAGAAATTCTTTGAAATGTTGACCAGTACTTGCCACACGTGCTTTAGTCACCGAATCAGCACGCGAGTACAGGAGTAATGGTATTACAAGCCTTTGAAATTTTCTGGGTTGAATTTTCAACATTCATTGGTTGAGTTTCGGAGACAACATGTTTCAAATATCCCAATAGAAAAAAGTCCAGTGTTGTGATATCTGGGAAACGTGTAGGCCATCGATTCCAATCCAACGGTCTTGAAAGTATGGTAATGTGCAGAAGCATCATCTTATTGCCACCACATTTGTTGTTGTTCTTCAACTGAAATATCTTGTAGTGTAAGAAATGTAGATATCGGTGGCCCGTAAAAGTTTCGATGCCAATGAGACGTCTATTATGTAGAACACACCACTTTTTCACATCTGACATTGTTTGGAAATTGGTTTCTCTTATCCAGTGAGGGTTGTCTTGTGAATAACAGTGCATGTTATGTCGGTTAACAGTGCCATCATAATGGAAGCGGTATTCGTCATTTCACAAGATATAAGTGGGGAAGTTGGGGTTGTCATGGACTAAAACAATGAATGACATTCGTCTTCCAAAATCTGTAGGTCTGAGTCCTTGGTGTAAATGCACTCTTTGAAAATTCTTTGGACAGACGACTCACTGATCCCAATCTACATCGCCAATGCACGAACCGAAATATGAGGATGTGCTAACACCTTCATACAATTTTTCTTAGTTCGCACAGGAGTAGGATGTGCTTGATGTGTTTTTCCTGAAAATGATCCCGTTCGCATTATATTTTCTAGATACGAGTATTGCGACCTGATTGTCGACGATCAGGAAAGCGCTGCTCATATAGCATCTCTGCAGTACGATAATTTTTTTTACATTCACCAGAAATTGAAGAATATTAACGTATTAGTTGGAAGTGAAGTACAAAAAGTTTCAACATTTTCTTATACATCCACATTCTCTTGTCTAAAACGTGGAACAATTAATTCAGTCCAATTAACAAGGAACAAAATGATGTTGTTCATTATTACATCAAACAGCTGTTTCTCTAAGCTTTCGGCAAGATATTTACACCAACTCAACTATTACAATTGCATTAGTATTAAGAAACATATTGGGAAGTCTCATTGAGAAATAAAATCCAATCTAATCTAATCTAGCCTAATAGTACCAACTACCTTCACAACTACATATTATGATATATTGTTGAATGAGATTATGAAAAGGGCTGTAAGTTGAACAAGAACAAACATGAGGATGTAATTTGCAAAAGTTAGGGGTGGTTTCTCAGTGGTTGTTCGCAAGGGGGTGGATTTTGGTATGCTGCATAAAAGTACTTATGGTCTCCTACGATGAAGATTAAAAAAAAAATTGCCTCTGCAAATAATTAAAATATCTGCTGGCCTAACATTCTGGGGCACCCGGTATAGAATCAATATTAACTCAAATGTCCATGATGAGCAATGAAATTGACATTTTCAAAATCGTGCGTTTCATTATATCATTGTTTATCAAACTTCACTTTCAGGCGGTGCGTACACACGAGGAGAGTAAACATTAATATGTTTGTTTATCTGACACTTTGGATATGCTACCAACCACATATTTTGATAACAGTAAGGGGCTGTTATTATTATCTTCCCACATGCAAGAACACTTTCCAACTGGTGTATCGATATTTTATAAAATATACATACGGGGTGTTAATTATGTACGTTGACAAACTTCTGGAGGTGATTCTTTGAAAGTTTTCAGGACGATAAGTTCATATAAACTTGGTTTCGAGATACAGGGTGATGAAAGTACTTTTTTTTTTTCAAGATTTTCAAATAATTCACAGGGTCCTCCTTTTTTCAGAGTCAAGCCTTGTTCAACCATTCAGAATTTTTTTTACGCCGTCATTGACATATTATGAGACAAGAATAATCAATGTTTTTTCATTTACCATCTTTTTGTTTTTTTGTTGTTTTTCATTTGCTTGTACGGTACGGTAACATGAGGAAATTTAAGAAACAAAGATTCTCACAAACTCCGAAGGGGATTATTTCAAAGTTTTCAGGACGAAAAGTTCATTCGAACATATGTCCCAAACAGGTTGCTTTTCGATAGACAGGGTAATGAAAAAAAATATTTTCAACATTATTTGGAGCAAGTACAATTCATTCAATAGTACGCACGATACAAAATAATTCATTTCTTAAATAATTCAGAGGGTCCTCTTTTTTTCAGAGTCCAGACTTGTTCAATGATGTTTCATCATCTTTTTGTTTTCTTGAAGAACGGTTCAGGAGCTATAATGAAAATATTAATGCAAACATTTTCCATTGTCCCATAACATTAGAAAATTTGAAAATAAAACATTCTCAATTATTGTAAATTGGAAGAAATATTTTTTTAGAATCAGAATAATCTACGATGAATACAAATTGTATGATCTAGGTTATTCTGTGAGTAACAAATTCAAAAGCTTCCGCGGATACAAAATTGTTAAACTTGTACAGGAAGATATTGAATCTTATATCGACAGAATAACTTATATCAAACAATGAAAAAAAATATTATTTCATTTTCAGTGCATTTGTACAAAAGCTTGTCTTTATACTTTTGATTTTACAATTTTTATTCATCGTAGATTTTTATAATTCTGAAAAGATATTTCTTCCAATTTACAATAATTGAGAATGGGACACTGGTAAATGTTTGTATTAAAACTTCAAGAAAACAAAAATATGTTAAGTGAAACACCATTAATTATTCATCTCTCACAATCTCTCAGTGGTGGCAGAAAAAAAGTTTGGACAATTCTTAACTCTGAAAAAAGTAGGACCCTGTAAATTCTTCAAGAAATGATTCATTTTTTATCGTGTGTACTATTCCGAGCTGGGAAGTACTCAGTACAAATACCCGAGTACTGTACTCTTGAGTACATTCCTGGTACTCTGTACCCGTTACCCAGTACATTTTATATAAAGTACTCGGTACTCGTATCCGTACATATCGGGTAAAAGTATCCGATACCCGCGCTTCTGATGAGAGTACATTTTATACGAGTACTTTATTATGCAACGCGTCTGCTCCTGGCCTGTCTGTCCAGTCCAGCATGCCTCACCCAGCAACCTCAAAACTCCAAAGGCTTTATTAAAATTAGTTATTATGAAGCCAATCCTGGCAAACAGAATCAACCACTTATGCCATTACTAAAGAATTATTTTTTCTGTAAACGTCAAAAAATGACAAGGTTCGCGCATTGACAACAATATGCGAAGTGGCATTTTTTTTCATTTTCCTTCGTCACCATGACAACGTGCGCGAAGTAATGTGCGAAATACCTATTTCGCACACTACATGTAAACTCTATGGGATTTTCATATTCTAACCTATACTCCTCAATCAAGCAAAAATTCAAGAAATCATTTATTTCTAACTTTATGGCCCTCAGTCAAGCGAAAATCCAAGAAATCATTCATTTCTGAATGTTCAACAATAATTGAATAAGGTTTTTTTAAAACTTTTCAAGTTGTCACAAAATTTTATATAACCTATTTTTTTGACGTTTGTAGAAAAAAAATTGTTTGCATCTCGTGCGCGAAATACTTTCGAGAAGTGATTTTTTTCGAACAAGGCGCAGCCGAGTTAAAAAAAACAGTCGAGATAGTCGAGCATTTCGCGCACTAGATACAAAAATAACTATTGTTTTCATTATTATCATCGTTGATTTTTATCCTTTATGGACTGAAAACTAAAAAATAGTTTAGTCATTTGATAGTTCATATATGGTTATTTATATATAGGTGGTCGGTGGTCTAAGGCGCAGGCCGTTCGAAACTTCAGTATAGCGGTAGTCGGTTCGAGCCCGATGTTAGGTATGAGGGATTTTTTCTCAAATACTCAATATCGGAATCGGTAGACGACCACAGGCCTTGTTGAAAGCAAGTGTATTGTGTGTTGTCTAGATGCCAATATCTAGCTTGGAGTGCATGCCGTCCACCCGAGGTGGTGCTTTAGGTTTTTCGGGTTATCCTGCAGCTGAAAAGTGAATACGCCACCAAAAATCAGTAAGTCGCCCCGGAGCGCCACGGCAAATAATAATAATAGCCGTCCTCTACCGCACAGGCTATGCCTTTGGGAACACTCTACGAGTGTTTTTGAGGGAGTATTATTATTTATTATTATTATTATTATAGGGTGCAAAAAGTGGTGAAGGTATAATGCAAGACTCAGAGAAAACCCAATGGGTGGATATATTGTTCAATTATTGTCAGACTTGCTACATACAACTTGATGATGAGAAAGTACTTGCAAAAAGTACTCTTAGAATTCGAGTACTGTTACTCGGAGTACTGTACTCGAGAGCATGTGTAATGAGTAAAGTACTTGGTACTCTGTACTCGTTCATCCGTTATTGGAAGTACCCAGTACCCAGTACTCGAGTACAATTTATCAGTACCCGGCCCAGCTCTGGTACTATTGAATGGATTATACTCGAAATGTCGAGTCTACTACAAAAAATCTTGAAAAAAAATTATTTTTATCACTCTGTATCTCGAAAACCAAGCCGTTCAAGACATATATTTATGAGAACTTTTCGCCCGGAAAACTTTGAAGAATTATTACCCTTCTAACTTTGTTTGCTTCTCAAATTTCTTTATGTTATGCGATAGTGGAAAATGTTCGCATTAATATTTTTATTGTAGCACCTGAACCGTACAAGTAAATAAAAAACTTCAAGAGAACA
Organism: Chrysolina haemoptera; assembly: GCA_958298965.1. NCBI lineage: Eukaryota > Metazoa > Arthropoda > Insecta > Coleoptera > Chrysomelidae > Chrysolina > Chrysolina haemoptera. The sequence continues at coordinate 13,668,135 of OY282599.1, read as the reverse complement.
AAAAGATGTTGAATGGAACAAATTTGACTATTCCTGTATCATATTATGTCAGTGACGGTGGAAAAAAAATCTGAAGGGTTGAACAAGGCTTGACTCTGAAAAAAGGAGGACCCTGTGAATTATTTGCATCGTGCGTACTATTGAATGGATTGTACTTGCCTGATTTGAACTGATTATTGTCGAAAATGTCGAAGTTAACTCCAAACTATCTTGAAAAAAATGTATTTTTATCACCCTATATCTCGAAAACCAAGCCGTTTGGGACATATGTTTAAATGAAATTTTCGCCCTGAAAACTTTCAAAAAATCACCTCCTGAAGTTTGTCAATGTACTTATTTAACACCCTGTATATACAGTGTGAGCCATAACGTTTGTAGCATAAGGGAAAAATTTCACTTATCAGAGTTACAAAAAATACGTTATAAGGGATCGTTTCTGCATTTTGAAAAACCTAATAATGGATTTTGACATACGTCACGTGACTGCCAATATAGCGGCTATTCGAAAAAAAATTATTGAAAAAACTGGGGTTATTTGTAAAGATAGCAAAAAAAGTTATTTTGAGAAAGTTGTTCATAATTCAATTATAGGCCCAGATGCGACATTTGAAATATGTATTCAGGAAATCAGGAAATCGAAATTTTTTTTGAATATTTTTTTATTGATTAAAAAAACGCTGCTTTTCTTGGTCTCTACTAATTTTTAGAGATCATTATATTAGCTTTGTTCCCAAATGCTGTTGCAATTATTCATATCTTCCAAATTCGACTGATTTTGCCATACCACATAGAACACTTTTCTCCACCACAATCAGGTTTTATGGAAAAAGAAGGAAAACAATATGTATTGCACAGGTCAACGTGGAATACTTGAGAGTTTTAACTACATTTAATTCATTTTTATTATTTTCTTAAATGATACATATTGTTTTCCTTCTTTTTCCACAAAACGTGATCGCGGTATAGAAAAGTGTTCTATGTGAACACTTCAAATCCAAAAAAGTATGGAAAAATCCGAGGAATTTGGAAGATTTAAACCATTGCAACAGCAAGAGTCACAGTGAAAACTTTTTTTTTTAATTTGGCATCACCATTTGGTAACAAACCTAAAATTTCCATTCTATTAACTACATAATTTCATAATAATCCCTAAACATTACCAGCGTTTATTTAATTAATAAATAAATATTTAGAAAGAATTGCGATATTCAATTTTTTTAAATAGATTTTTCAAATTCCGCATGTAGGCCTCGAATTGAAAACTTTATTTTCATATCTTTACTAATAACCATCCTTTGGCCAATTCGTAATGAATATTTCCAAATTTCCGTCAAATTGGTAGACACGTGACGTATGTCAAAATCGTTTATTATGCTTTACACTATGCAGAAACTCTCCGCTATACCGTATTTTTTGTACCTCTGATCATACATTTTTTTCTCATATGCTGCAAACCTTATGGCCCACACTGTTAAAAAAAATTGTTGAAATCGTTTTTTCCGTTAACCAACTCGTTCCCTTACAAACGGCAGCCCTCAAAAATCGAAATTTGTGCAAGCCAAGGATTAACGAGGTCTTACCTTTTAACGTGTGATTAATAGTATAATATATATACAGGGTGTCCCAGAATAAAGGGGACAAACTCCGAGGGTAGAATCCTTACTTCATTTCAAGGCTGAAAGTTCCAATAAACATATACCCTAAAATGAGTATTAACCGAGTTACAGGGCGTTGAAAGTGACACAAAAAAATATATTTTTAAGAATAACTCCATAACGGTTTAACTTTTCTTGATGAAACTTGGTATGCCACTTAACAGCATTAAGTTTCATGTTTCAAGGCAAATCATGTGTTTGTAACTCTAAACAGGGGCGTACGGCAGGTGGGTACCCCTATTCGCCCCTCCCCAACTTTAACGCCACTGGATTAATATCGATTTCATCTTCTTTTTCTAAATCCCCAATATTTCCTATACAAAAAAGGAACACGTTTCGTTTCACAAATATCAACGGTTATCGAGATATTCGAAGTTGAATAAGTGGGTGCGTATGTGAAACGGATACTCATTAGTGATTATTCTGTTAGTGGCTATGTATGTTTTAAATATCGGGAAATTTTTGTGAACAAAATCCCTCGTAGATGGCAACAATTTTCGAAATATTTGAATTTATAGTCATTGCAAGGTAAGAAATATGTTGGTTATAATGTTATAGTTACCTTCACATTCCTTTCAAAAATAGTGAAGATTTTGATACGCATGCACTTATTCAACTTCAAATATCTCGAAAGCCGTTGATATTTGTGAAACGAAACGTATTCGTTTTTTGTATAGGAAATATTGGGGATTAAGAAAACCATCCAGTGGCGTGAAAGTTGGGGAGGGGCGAATAGGGGTACCTACCTGCCGTACGCCCCTGTTTAGAGTTACAAACACATGGTTCACCTTGAAATATGAAACTATATGCTGTTGAGTGACATACCAAATGGAAAATATATTTCTTTGTGTCACTTTCAACACCCCGTAACTCGTTTAATACTCATTTTAGGGTATATGTTTTTCGGAACTTAAAATGAAGTGAGAATTCTACCCTCGGAGTTTGTCCCCTTTATTCTGGGACACCCTGTATATAAATAAAGTAGAAAACTATAGAAATGCTTCGTGGGGGGAATAATAAATACAAAGGAGAAAATTTGTGGGTAAACCCTCATAATGCAACCGTAGACGGATCCGTTTCGGACTCATTAGACCTCTTTAGTACGGTATAGCCAAGTGCAAAGTTGTGCAATACTTGAACGCAAGATCACACAAATATAGGAGCCAACAACAGAAGCCAGCAACACAATAACAATTGTTTGATCTAGGTTATTCTGTGAGTAACAATTTCAAAAGCTTTTTCGGCTACAAAATACGTAATCTTGTACAAGAAGATATTGAATCTAAAACCTACAGAATAACCTATATCAAACGAGAAAAAAATTATTATTTCATTTTCAGTGCATTTGTATAAAAGCTTGTCTTTATATTTTCATTTTACAATTTTTATTCATCGTACATTTTTCTAATTCTTGAAAAATATTTTTTCCAATTTACAATAATTGAAAATGTTTTATTTTCAAATTTTCTTATTGTAATGGAAATGTTTGTATTATTATTTTTATTTTAGCTCCTCAGCCGTACAAGTACATGAAAACTTCAAGAAAACAAAATGTTGAATGAAACACCAATGATTATTCTTCTCCCACAATCTCTCAGTGGTGGTAGAGAAAAAATTCTGAAGGGTTCTTGACTCTGAGAAAAGTATGACCCTGTGAATTATTTTATATCGTGTGTACTATTAACCTGCCTAATTTGAACTGATTATTAACTTAAACACCACATAACCTCACACGCACTGTAAGTTCATTCCTCGTTTTTCTTTGTCAATTTTTCATAAGTGTCTTTCCACATTGTAGCTTCCCTGAAAATGACAATATAAATTGGTTGACAGCTTGGAATCTTTGTAGTACTCTTATTGGCCTGCTGCATATCCCAAATATATATAAAAAAACCTAACCTAACCTAACCTAACTTAACCTAACTAGTCAGCAAACAATACTACCCTTTTCTATATATATATATATATATATATATATATATATATAGTAGAGAGAGTGTTATATATATATATAGTAGAGAGAGTGTTTTAGATTTAATTCCGAGGGCCCCACCATCTGCCGACGACGTCGTTTCGTTGTTTACAACTCGTCAGGACAGCTTCATGGAGCTCCCGAAATCAAAACGCCCAATATGGCCGCCATGCCAAGTATAAATACAGCTGCACAACCGACAAATGTTCAGTTCTCTCGACGGAGTAGGCAGATTGAGACCTTAGAGAGAACAAGTGACGAGACCTGGGGAGTAGGCAGATTGAGACCCCGGCGTCAAGTTACAAAATCCTGATGATACCTGAGGAGTAGGCAGATTGAGACCTCAGTGTAGAATCTAACTTCACACCCTTTCAATCATTTTATCCTTTTTTTCTTGAAAATGGCTCCAAAATCGGAGCCGAAACGTCGAATTTCAACAAATTCTAGACTCGGTTCAACCCGAACTTCCAGTTTCCAAATATCTGACCGCGGAAACCTATCCGAACACATATATATATATATAATCAACATGGGAAACATGTTGGGTAAGCAGCATGCAGGAAGTATACTCTTATAACACTTTATTCCAATATTTCGACAAGTTTTATTGTCATCATCATGCTGAAAACAATTGACTAGCAATGGAATTTAAACTACTTTCGTGTCTATGAGGTTATTTTCATTAGATAGTATAAAAAGACATGTACAGTTATTGAAAATATTAAAAAACAGTTTGTGCAATATTCTTGAAGGTAATGCGATTTCTTCAACTGAAGGTTATTTTGTAATCATTTAGGTATATTGGAATTTTTTTCGGGTGTAATATTTTGTTTCAATCAATAACATTCGATGGCAATATGTGGTACCAAAAGTTGACATTTGTATTCACAACTGAAATTATTAAAATTATTTAAATTTCCATAGTATTCACATGAAAACATTACTTCTGTGTTATCTAACACGTTTTTTTTTCAGTGTAGGAATCCGGTTTAGATTTCAAATATGTTAGTCAGTTGTTATACTTGATAATGGGATAAAACTCGAAACCGGTCGTAACAAAAAAAAATTCTATTGGTAAATATAAACAAAAGTATTTTTCTATTCATTTCATTGAAGTGAACATGAGTTTCCACAAAATAAACAAGTCATCAATTACACAAATTATTAAATTGAATCATTTGACCAAGTGATCATTGACGTAATTCTTAAATAGTTAAACATCCTTCAGGCTCACCTGTAATAATCTTCTTTACAATAAATATTTCCATCTCTAGCAAAACAAGTCAAGTCGGAGTCCAAGGGAAGCTTACATTCACAACATTTCAAACAAGAGACATGCCATTGTCGGTCGACAGCCAGGAGGTAGAAGCGGTCGTGTATTCTATCGCCACATCCAGAACAGGATGACACTTCAATGCCCGATGAACCACCAAGACTCGAACATGGAGAGGAAATGTTGCGATCGAGACTATCACGTTCCTTCAGCATCGTGTGGGAAACTAACTGAAAAATGACTCGCAGACTCTTCTTCTACTAGACTAACAGGATAATCACCTGAAAAAAATCACGCCTTATAAATTATGCTTATGTGATATGAGTTTTAACGGTTATCGGCGCCCAGACTATTGGCGATTTTCAGTGACGATACGTTTTGAGAGATGTTGCATCATGTCTGTAGTCTATATATCGTTTATTTTGCGAACTGGTTCATTACGTTTACATGCTATACCGGGGTCATAGTGAGAGTTCCCCTTCTCATGAACTGTTATTCATTGGATCATTTCCGAAAGAATTCATTATATTTGAGATTAAGACGTTCATATATACATCGTGTCAATGGGGTGGTAGGTTCTGGTGTAATAGTAATTTTGAATGATATTTGACCACCCTATTCAAGACTTTACTTTCCGAAGATCAACAATTGATCTGCCCTAAAGGAAATATTTCTGAGTTTTACATTTTTCCGTATTGTTTAAAAAATTTGGAAAACATTTTATCATGAATATTATTCCATTGTTTCAAAACCAGGAAAAATTCATTCTCCACAGTTTTAAGTTACGACGTTTTGGCTATCAACACCTGTAGCCGTTATCAAGTGTGAAAACGACAAACTCCCAAGGATATTTTCTATATATTTTTAAGCATGGAAATAAATTACGAGGTAAGGATAGTTCCTACGTCGGGCCTCCCAAGTACAGTAATCTTGAATGCTTTATTTATAGCGCGTACATTTTTTAGAAATTTCAACTTACTCAAAATTCAAAACAGACAATTAATTTTCTTTGTTTTTCAGATGATGAGATTTTAGAACAATTTACCCAAACTGTTACTTTATTTTTCAAACAAACGATTAAGAATTTCAAAAAATAGGAAAATTTGAATAAGATAAAAAATATAAATATAGTTTTCTTCGTGATACATTAATAATACATTTCCGGCGACCGTTCATTTACGATGTATTTTAACGCACTCAGAATCGTTGATTAATGACCCCTGTTGATGAATGATTTTCTATTAATCAACGATTAACTTATATGCAACCCAACGTACATTGCTCCAATACATATTATACTTATTAGTGGCCTGTGGCGTAGGCAACCATATACTTACCCGCTACATTTATTTTGAAATCAAGTAGCTTTGTTACTATTATCTGTCATTATTTATTTGATTGGTTGTACAATTTCTAATATCATCAATATTTATAATAATAAAACTGAAAATTAAAAGTAAGATATTTATATTTTTGAAAAGTACGGTCGACGGAAAAGTTTTGTAAAAAAAAATATTCAGAAAACATTCAATATACCAGTTGTCAGTAACGTTAATAGGTAGTCACGCAGCCGGCTGTTCACTCAGTTCCGACATACATAAAGAACTTGTCTTACAAGTTCTATAAGTACTTTATCCATAACAGTCCTCTCACTAAGGACATTACCAAGCTCAGGGTATACGATAATGAGCCCCGCAAGCACGGCGGTCTCATATATCAGGCGCTGGATATCTTCCAGGAGCGACGTGATGAACCGGTTCCATAGGGAACCAAGACGAAAGGTATAGCCTAAAACGCGAAGTACCTTGACCCGGTTTTTTGCCTCAGCCTTTTCCGGGGTTTATCATCGAAACAATCAGCCTCATAAACCCACTGCAATGAATTTTCTACATTGAATGCTATGTACTACACGCATAAGCAATGCAGAAGGCGTGTGTCTTATCGATCAGTACCGCAATTTCATAAAATGTCCGGTCATTCCGTTAACATCAGCTGGGCCGGGCATCAGCGCCCCTCTCTTGGGGGTTTCTGTGCCCGACTTGGCAGAGCGCCCTTCTAGCTCCCCTGAAAAGGAGCGGAAGGGTTGCTACTTCTGCACCTATTTTTCCATCCTCCCCTGACCCCCCTGGGTTAAGAAGCATGGAAATACAATGTGACATGTTATGAGATGTGAAATGTGAAATTTTTAACTATGTAATAAAACCCATATTTATTAAGAATCTTGAACATTAACGCGCTCGCTCATTATCTCAATTGTTAATTACCCTTATTAATACACTTGTTCGTTAAATAACCATCAATACTATATTTTGTGAGTATCTAGAATGTTATGAAGCTATAGAAAATATTTTCACTAAACTAAATTTGAATGGGTTTCTAACATTTACACTGCACTGTTTGAAGTCTTTGTTGTAGTAATAAATAAACTGAAGTTTTATCCCATCAACAATCCCCTATTTTTAAAATCATGTTAAAAATTACGGTTTGGTGTAAAACTTCACTATATTCGGGTCCCTAAAAGTTTATGAATTTTTCTTTAGAAAAATATATCAAAGAACAAACAACATTTTTCATCAGAGTGCGGTTTATTACAACATTCAAAAATATCAATCAGTCCTTTATTGGTGCCTTAAAAAGAACGTGTTCGCACAAGCAATAAAAATTTTACTGAAAGATACTGTCTCTGAACTTTCTGTATGGCTTATTTGGACCTAGTCAGGCACCGTTTTCCACTGTGCCTTTTTTGTTTCGGGTGCGTTTTTCAAAAGAAAGAATTCAATGTTTTTTTTATGTGTTCGAAAAAATAAATAAAAAATACTCCAACGCCCTGTATCTCAGAAACGAAGCAACTCTGGACATATGTTCACAGGAACTTTTTTCTTAAAACGACCTAACGAATCACCTTTTGTGGTTTCGTACCATAGTTAGTAAACACGAGGAAAACACATAATTTTTTTTTAAACTCCCCCGAAACAAAAAGTCACAGTGGAAAACGGTGGTAGACTAGGCCCAAAGATACAAAATATTTAATCGTAAGTGCTAGAAACCATATTATACCGCGTGTCCACTCAAGTGGGCAACCTATGGAAAATTTTATTGTTTTTTGTTTCGGGAGGAGAAGTAATTTTCCATAAATATTAGTACATGTTTTTTGAATTCGTCAGTCGTTTAAGAATAGTATATGCGAATTTGGAAATATCGATTATTGTTATATTGTAATATTCGGAATATTGGCATGCCGAATTTTTTATTGAGAATGACTTTTTTCTCAAAACTCCAACAACTAAATGGTACAAAATGGTACTGAATTGATTCTGTTCAGTCATCAGATGGCTGGAATCCTTTGTTTGTATGGTCCATGACCATGAAAAATCAGAGATCAGGGATTGGCGTTTCATCTAATTGCAACAGCCCGTGCGGTTGATGAATTTGGCCCCATTTTCGACACCAAACGGGGTGAACTTAGTCTAGTGGGCATAAGTCAGAGACCGCGAAATTCATAATGGCTTGTCGAAATAATTCTTCACCACCTTGGTTTACTGTACCCACGTTATAGACATTTTCAAGAGCCTGATTCTAGATAACATGTATTGTTAACATGTTCAACATATGCGTCCTCAGAATCCATCCACAGACAAAACGCGGCACTACGAGTGCCATAAACGACACTAGTACCGTATAGACGAAACACTGGTGTTGCCTTACGATCCTGGGGATATTGAGCGCTGCGACAAATATAGGCCATCCTCGACCATGCATCAAAGTAAGACAATGTAGGTCATGAAATTTTCAGTTTCTGGCGGAATGAACATCATCCGAAAAGATCAGGAAAAACTGGCGAAAAATCGAAACTTACTCTTTGAGGTCCACAGACTGTTCCCAGACCATTCTGTGAAAATGGTTGGTATGATAATACTTAGCAGTGTAATGCAGTCGCTATTCTTGAACATGAAAATCATCAAGGCATGTCGCAAGACGGCTGAAAACATAGTTGTACCAATAAAGATGACTGCTATTCTCAATTTCATGTGTCTCCTCAAGGTAATGATTTGATGATAATGCCAGCTTAACCTCAGGATGCAATCAGTAGGATTCTTAAACTGATCGCTTGAAAAATAAAATGAACACGTCGGAGGATTTGGAGTTTTCAAAAAAAAAAACAAACACAAAAAAGTTATCTCATTTTCCTTTAAAGGTTCGCTGGAGAACCTACTATTAAAATGTATAATCAAATACAACACTGCCATCCCTTCCTGGTACATGCACTGTTCGCCGGATATGTATTGCATAGAATATTCTTTTACTAACTGAACTCCAGCGGCAGCAATGCTATTTCGAAGTTGATCGTTAAAGGGTTGTAAAAATTTGTATGAAGTGTAGTTTTCAATATAAGTATGAATGATAAAAATTATCTTCTGTCACTTAAGTATGGATTGGGATTGCATCAGCTTCTCGAAGTGAGCTTTTGTCGTATGTGAAAATATTCAAAACGATATGCGACTGGCTCATAATTTGATAAGTTATGGTATTTATATATATTAAACTAGTGAATAGTGGGGAATGTAGCAATGTGAGAAAAGAAAACTCTGGTAAGTTTATCCGATTTTTTAAGTCTGACCTCATGTGCTGCACATACAAATAATTTTAATAGTAATATTAATGTCTAATTATAATAAGGATTGTTCGTTTTACTCATTGTATACGCTCATTTTCTTGACAGCTCTTCAACCTTCACTTCTTCATGAATTTTTATAACGTACATCGTGCCATCTAACCTTACCTAAGTTTTTGCCCCGATGATGGAATGAATAAAGTACCGAAAACTTGGATAAACTTGCCAGAGTTTTATTTTGTTAAAAAAAAATTGTTGTTGTTAAAATTGTTTTTTCCGTTAACCAGCTGTCGTCCCCATACGAACGGCTGCCCTCAAAAGTCCAAACTTGTGCGAGCCAAGGATTAACGAGGTCTTACCTTTTAACGTGCGATTCCTAGCACTTTCTCGGGCCATCAGACATTAGTTATTCATTAGTTCAATCCCTAATCAGTCAGCCCCGACTAGAAGAAAGCGGAGTGGAAGTATTCGCTGACTTTTTAGAATCAGAGTTCGGAAACTATTTGGGGACGAAGCAAAATGCCAGTGTACTCTTATAACATTATATTTTCAATATTTCGACAATGAATATTGTCATCATCAGGGAGCTACAAATTTAAAGATTAATAATGAAAGAATGAAGTGAAAACCAAAAGTCAATGAGGTTCAGCGTTACTAGATGTTGTGAAAAATGAGCAAGATAATATTATATTAATGTATAATAATTGTTGAAAATTATTATTTTTGAAAAAGAACTACGCCTGTTAACCGGAAAGCATAGGAACAGGTGCTGAAAAGGACGTTATGAAATGCACAGAAAAAAATTGGTACCTGAATACAATAAAAAAGTTCAGTGACTCAATGAATATTTTTATCAATATTGGTCCAATGAACGCAATCGTTATGTCAATGTACCACTGGTTATCCATACTATGAATACGGATCTTAATAATACCAATGATTGCTTTCATTGATATCATGATCAAGTACATTAAATAGGTTCGTTATGGTAATTAATTCCATTCATCAAACGAATGAAGAGTGTTCACCCAAGCAATAAATTGTATTCGTTCAACTGATGAAACTGTATTCATCAAATTAGTTATTATTGTCCATTCTTCGAATGAATGCTGTATGATTGATATAATGATTCAGATTAGTTCGACGATGGATATTTTTCATCAATCCAATGAACGGTGATTATTAAGTATCGGTAATTCCTTGATACAATAATTGATATACATTAAATCTATGTTTCAGTTTATTCTCGTGATGCTTTCACACATTGAACTAATTATTTTATTTATCATTTGAATAAGTGGTATTTATTCAATCATTGCATATTAGATCATCATTGATCTCAGTGTACCCCTTTCCTCACCTCAATAAACTTTTTCGCAGGAGCAACGAAAACTGTTCATAAATGTGAGAAACGATCATCTTTGATCTCAATAAACTTGAATTCGTTGTTTCAATAAATACCTACAAAAGTCAGTGAATATTTATTCATTGCCACGATGAAAAATGTATTTTGCCAATGAACGGAGAGGTAAAAAACGGCATTTATTGATATAACGCACCACATTTTTTTCAGTGTGGGGGGATAAATTTTGACTAATTTTAAGACATCTCTGTCATTTGTCATTGTCATACATAGCATAAAAAGACAATTGGCTTTGGCTGCTAGGGCTAATTTACACTTCCAAAGAGAAATTATTATTATGAGATAACATTCCTATCGGAATGAAATTTATATATGAAGATTAATATTCAAATATGAAAATTCATATATGGAAATAGATTTTATTTATTATTTATAATTATCATTACTTATTGTTATTGAGTTATTCCAAATGAGCTGTTATTGAGAGCACTTGGGATTTTGTCTAACATTAACAAGTAAGAATAGATCTCACTCAGATGATTGCGGTATATTCTTTGTTAAAATTTTTGTGGACGTGCTCACTGAGGGCACATATCTCAAGGTACAGTCTACTGTCAATATTGTGGGACGTTATACGGTATCTAAGCAACTTGGCTGTTTGACCTATATATTCATAATTACAGTACAAATTGGAGAAGAGTTTTGTTTATAACAATATAGTATAAGCACATTATGGATGAGACTGTTTGTTGTGCAATTTTTATATTAACAATTGTGTTGAAAATTCGTTAGGTTATTATTATCAATATTGAAAATGTTATGAACAGTTTCCCTTAAGGGAAGGTCATTTGGTGACGTGATGAACAAAATCTTTTCCAATAAAGAATGACGGGTATGAGAGGTGTAAAGAGATTATGTAGATTTTTTTAGGTTTTTATGGTGAAAGGATCAGAAATATTGGTGACTCATTACTTCATTTGCTTGATCAAATGTATCATTATCGATGTCCATGGTGAGACCAATAGTTCACATACTATATACAAGCACTGATAGGTTTTCTGTACCAGTCAACTAATATTGTTTTATCAGGAGTACGTCCAGAAAAGGAACACTACAGTAATTATCTTCTTTTTCAATAGTCCTTACATCCAGTTTAGCATCGAAAAAGAATATGAGAATTGTAGTGTTTCTTTCCTAGGTACTCCTAGTAATACAATATCAGTTGACTGGTACCGAAAACCTATCAGTGCTGGTAGGTATATGAACTATTGGTCTTACCATAGACAATCTATTAAAATAAATTTGATCACGCAAAGAAAGCAACGAGTCATTCGTATCTCTGGTTCTTCCTTTCATCATAAAATCCTTAAAATTATCCATCATATCTTCACGCAAAACCCGTCATCCTTACAAAACAAGATTTTGTTTAGGGCGTCACCAAATGACCATCCCTTAACATTTCTAATATTGATAATAATAGTTCAACACATGAAAATGATGATAATAATAACCTAACTCCAAATAATATTTTATTCACCACGTTACCTTACATTACTGAAATCACACCAAAGCTTTTACGAATTTTCAACAAAATTGGCGAAATGAAAATTGCACAAAAAACACTCTTAACTATAAATTCCTTATACTCTTTTGTTGAAGATAAAACTCCATACTTTCCAAATCTAAATTAGTGTATTGCATACCATGTTTTAACTGTAATTCTAACTATATAGGGCGAACAGCCATATAACTTCCGATAAAAGTGACAGTACAATCAGACTGCACCCTGAGAGATGTGCCCCCAGTGAGCACGTCTACAATAAAGTTCATAATATAGACTATAATTCCCCAAAAATTTTAACCGAAGAGAGGGAAGCTTTAAAACAGACCTCAATCATCTGAGTGAGATCTATTCTTACTTGTTAATGTTTGACAAAAACCCAAGTGCTCTCAATAACAGCTCCTTTGGAGTAACTTAATGATAATGAATAATCATATTAAAAAATAATGAATTAAATCTATTTCTATATATAAATTTTTATATTCAAATATTAATCTTCATAAATAAATTTCAATCCCATAAGGAATGTTTTCCCATAATAATAATAATTAAGGTAATTGTCTCTTCATGCTGTGTATAACACTGACAAATGACAGATGTCTTAAAATAATTCAGAGTTCATTCCACCATTTTAATACGTTCTTTCTAGCAAATGTTGCTACCTATTTCCATGCTTTCCGGTTAACAGGCGTAGTTCGTATTTTTTTAAATAATAATTTTTAACTTGTATTGTTGCTCCATGTTTCAAATGCATGTAATGTTTGTTGTCTTGTTCAGTTTTCACAACATCTATTGATGACCAATTGAGGTCTAATGAGTTCGAAACGGATCCGTCTACGGTTGCATTATGAGGGTTTACCCACTAATTTTCTCCTTTGTATTTATTATTCCCCTCACGAAGCCATTCTATGGTTTTTTACTTTATTTATATATTCCTGGGTTAGGATGTCACGCAGGTAGCTGTAGTTGCCCCCGTGGTAATGTTAGTTTACGCCTTGTAAACACGAGATGTTCTGACTTTAACCACAAATGTGTTGCTGGCTCCTGTGGTTGGCTCCTATATTTGTGTGATCTTGCGTTCAAGTGTAGCCAAGTGCACAACTTTACACTTGGTTATACCGTACTGAAGAGGTCTAATGAGTCCGAAACGGATCCGTTGACGGTTGCATTATTAGGGTTTACCCACCAATTTTTTCCTTTGTATTTATATATATATATATATTATATATATATATACATATATATATATATATATATATTAAAAGGAGGATAGTCGCTGACTAGTTAAGAGTATAACTAATAGTAGGGCTGCAGCGATGTAAAAGGAAACTCTCTTAAATTTTTCCAAGCTTTCGGAATCGTTTACTCCATCATCAGGGAGACTGCAAATGGAAAATGTCATACAAAAATTGTAAAATTCAAAATTATGAGTACTCACATCTTGTTTGCTTACATATATGTTCATAAATGTTATATAATATATAAGTCACATATAAAAATAATTTTTCAGCTAAGAAATGCAATATTTTCGTTGTTCTTTGAAAATACAGAACTGAACGAAAAAACAAATTAGTTGTACATAGAGACACACTTTATTTGTTTATTTTGATATACGACAGTTACTTTTTGACAAGTGACATTTTTATGTTCCAAGACAAATAATCTCAGTGTGTTCAAATTCTTACGTTCAGTTACTATGATATATTGGTTTTTTATGTCAAGTAACAGTAAAAAAGAATAAATTTCACTCAAATATTTGTTCTTTTATTGATGGAATTATTTATTCTCTTGAGAGATGAAAGCCATTTCTAAGAAAAATCTTTTTGAAAGATGTGATTATCTTGCAAGAACAGTTGTTGAAGGGTAGTTCATTCGGTGGTAAAAATCATTGACATGTTTGGCTAAAGCACATCTTTCAGGATGTAATCTACTATCACTTTTATGAGAAGTTATTCTGTAATTTAATAATCTTTTTGTTTGGCCAATGTAATTTGACCAGAATTTTTCAACTATTTGAAAACATTAAAATTGCAAACAAACCAGTTATTTCAATAAGACAAATATATTCAAAAGTAAAAAAACAAAATTGATATTTTTTCACTTTCAAATGTTGTTTATAGTATCCCTTGTTTTGATTGTGATTGGAATTACATTGGCCAAACAAAAAGATTATTAAATTACAGAATATCTTCTCATAAAAGTGATAGTAGATTACATCCTGAAAGATGTGCTTTAGCCAAACATGTCAATGATTTTGACCACCGAATGAACTACCCTTCAACAACTGTTCTTGCAACAGAATCACATCTTTCAAAAAGATCTTCCTTAGAAATGGTTTTTATATCTCAAGATAATAATTCCATCAATAAAAGAACAGATATATAAGCCATTTGAGTGAAATTTATTCTTTTTTACTGTCAATTGACATAAAAAACCAATAAATCATAGTAACTGAACGTAAGAATATGAACACACTGAGATTATTTGTCTTGGAACATAATAATGTCACTTGTCAAAAAGTAACTGTCGTATATCAATATAAACAAATAAAGTATGTCTCTATGTACAACTAATTTGTTTTTTCGTTCAGTTCTGTATTTCTGTTGTATATTTATTAGCGGAAAAATTATTTTTATATGTAACTTATATATAACATTTATGAACATATATGTAAGCATCCTCAAATAAGATGTGAGTACTCATAATTTTGAATTTTACAATCTTTATATGACAATTTCCATTCGTAGTCTCCCTGATGATGGAATAAACGATTCTGAAATCTTGGAAAAACTTAAAAGAGTTTCCTTTTACATCGCTGCAGCCCTACTATTAGTTATACTCTATATATATATATACAAAGGAGAAAATTAGTGGGTAAACCCTCATAATGCAACCGTAGACGGATCCGTTTCGGACTCATTAGACCTCTTCAGTACGGTATAGCCAAGTGTAAAGTTGTGCAACACTTGAACGCAAGATCACACAAATATAGGAGTCAACCACAGGGCCAGCAACACATTTGTGGTTAAAGTCAGAACACCTCGTGTTTACAAGGCTTGAACTAACATTACCACGGAGGCAACTATAGCTACCTGCGTGACATCCTAACCCAGGAATATATAAATAAAGTAAAAAACCATAGAATGGCTTCGTGAGGGAAATAATGAATACAAAGGAGAAAATTAGTGGGTAAACCCTCATAATGCAACCGTAGACGGATCCGTTTCGGACTCATTAGACCTCTTCAGTACGGTATATATATATTTGTGTGATCTTGCGTTCAAGTGTTGCACAACTTTACACTTGGCTATACCGTACTGAAGAGGTCTAATGAGTCCGAAACGGATCCGTCTACGGTTGCATTATGAGGGTTTACCCACTAATTTTCTCCTTTGTATTCATTATTTCCCTCACGAAGCCATTCTATGGTTTTTTACTTTATTTATATATTCCTGGGTTAGGATGTCACGCAGGTAGCTATAGTTGCCTCCGTGGTAATGTTAGTTCAAGCCTTGTAAACACGAGGTGTTCTGACTTTAACCACAAATGTGTTGCTGGCCCTGTGGTTGACTCCTATATTTGTGTGATCTTGCGTTCAAGTGTTGCACAACTTTACACTTGGCTATACCGTACTGAAGAGGTCTAATGAGTCCGAAACGGATCCGTCTACGGTTGCATTATGAGGGTTTACCCACTAATTTTCTCCTTTGTATTCATTATTTCCCTCACGAAGCCATTCTATGGTTTTTTTACTTTATTTATATATATATATATATATATATATATATATATATTTATATATATATATATATATAAAAGAGTGCCAATGTTGCCCCATCCAGTGCCGGAAAACCCCTAGAAGAGAGTTGCTTTCGACTTATTTAACTTTGAAACTGATGATTATCTATTAGTAGTCGATTATTTTTCTAAATATGTTGAACTGACGGATTTGAAACATTCGAGTTCTTATAATCAAGTGATTGTACATTTGAAATCAATATTTGCTATGCTTGGTATCCCCTCCACAGTTGTTAGTGACGGAGTTCCTCAATTCAATAGTTATTATTTCAAAAAGTTCGCTGAATCCCTGCAGTTTTCGCATATAATGACTAGCCCGCTATATGCATAGTCAAATGGTCTTGTTGAAAGACATGTACAAACTCTAAAATGTATGCTTCGTAGGTCAAAATATGAAAATAAAGATTTGTATCTAACGTTATTGAATTACAGAAATATGTCAACTGAAAATAATATTGAACCTCCAGCAAAACTTTTTATTTCTAAACGACTGCGAGACATACTACCATCAACCAAAAAGTCACTACTCACACCAGAAGCTAATAACTATGCTGCTATAAAAGGTAGATTGCACATGCATGCGCTAAAATAAACAAAATTATTGTTTTGATAAAAACAGTAAAAATGAGATACAAAGTTTTGCAAATAATGAAAGAGTTATCATAGAATCAAAAAGTTGCAATAGACCTAGATCATATATTAATGTGTCAAAATGTAAATGTCAAACTATTCATTTTGGCAACCAACACCGCGATAATTGATAAACAAATGAATAAGTGAAAAAACCACTAGTGTATTTGTCGCTGTAAAAGTTAAAGCAAACTTTTACCTCTGTCAAAGTGACAATTGCACTGTGGCATATGTGATTTTTTATACATGAATTTAATTGTCGAAATAATTCATGAAAATTCACGATTATAACTTGTCAACGACTCTATCCAACGAAAACGCCATCTGAACCGATTACAGAAGCATACCGCGATTTTAATTATTTTGACATAAAAATCTGAAGCAAATGTCAGTCGGTACATCAGAGTTCACAGTCATCTTACCTGTTTATAACGAAACGAAAACGATTGGTCAAACATTTTATCAATAATAAAGTCCTGCTAACTTACAAGTTTCGAATAATAGATAATCCTAATGGGCCTGACCCGCACAAGTATTCCGCAAAAACTTAACACTACCAACTTAACAAAACAAACACTGATCCCCGTTTCAAACTAATTGAAATAAATAGATAATTCTCCGACCTTCCGTGAGGACCCAAGAATGCTATCGTGCAGTTTACCGTCGGCACAGTAGCTCATCTAAAAAGCTCTCTGCGCCTCTCTCAGGGATGCTGTTTTCGCCCCACCCTAAGGCGGATTTATTAGTATAGCTCCTCCTACTCGTTGCGTCAATATACACAATCCCTCCAATCAGGCGAAACGAGAGTATCCTCACTTACGTCATCGTTTCACTTGCCACCCACTGAAAAGTTACCAGGGGATTTGTTTAGAGAGCCTTAGAAGTGGCAAGAAGGTGAATACCTACCTAGCAGAAGTGATCCTTACATTGATGTTCAATGATACAAAGTATTTTTACAAATAACTAATTCTGGTCTCTCGAACCCGGTTTGCCGCCATGGAAAGATACTTTTCAAGAAATTATTTTTCCGGATGGGATAAGTGATGGTTCAATTATCCGAGTGTTTTTAATAGTGGTGGATTATGATCAATATAAACTACCCTGAAGATTTAGGGTAAAAGAACTCCATCGATTGTTATTTGATTTTATATTAGAGGATAGTTTCGTTGGTATTTATTAACCATATAAAAAAAATTCAGGTGTAACCCAATCGCAACCGCAAGTGGACCTCAACTTATTTATTTTGAATGGATTATCATTTGTATTATTGGTATCAACGCAGAATTTCCATGAAGCTTAGTACTGGACATAAGATATGTGTACAAAGTGCGTCATATTTCTGTTTTTTCCAAATTTTCGATATCCATTATAATTTAAAATTGTTTTAAAATTGTTTTTTCCGTTAACCAGCTGTCGTCCCCTTACGAACGGCAGCCCTCAAAAGTCGAAACTTGTACGAGCCAAGGATTAACGAGGTCTTACCTTTTAACGTGCGATTCCTAGCTAGCACTTTCTCGGGCCATCAGATAAAAATCTGTAGTTGCTAAGGATTCGAACCTAGCCGACCAGCAGTCAATGGTTTCGAACGCGAAAGTCTCAACCACTGAGCTACTTGACCCTTAATATAATCGATATCCATGCGAACCATGCATGCTTACTAAATTTAGAATTTGTGCACATAAGGCATAAAGCTTTAATTAGTTAAATTTTTTTGGTATTCTCTAGTAATTCTTTAAATAAAAGAACAGACCTCATCTGAGTGTGATCTATTCTTAATTACCTATAATGTTAAACAAAAACCCAAGTGCTCTCAATAACACCTCATTTGGAATAACTGAATAATAATCAATAATTATTTAAATAAATAATGAATAAAATTCTATTTCTATATATAAATTCATATCTATTTAAATATTATTCTACATAAATAAATTTCATTCCCATAGGAATGTTTTCCCACAATAATAATTTCTCTTTGGAATTGTACAGTAATCATAGTATTCCACTATTTTCTATAAATTTTTTTCCAGCAATTGTTGCAACCTGTTCCATGTATTCCGGTTAACAGATGCAGCTTTTTTAAAAATAATAGTAAACTTGTATTGTTGCTCCATGTTTTACATTCATGTAATATTGTCTTGTTCATTTTTCACATCTATTAACTCATCTCAATGACATTGTAAGTACTGGTCCTGATTTTTCACTTCATTCTTTTATTATCAATCTTTAAATCTGTAGCTCCCTGAGCAAAACGCAAGTGTACTCTTACAATATTATATTTCCAATATTTCGACAGTAAATACTGTCATCACCAGGGAGAATGTCATTGAGATTGGTCGTTGTGAAAAATGAACAAGACAACATTACATGCATGTAAAACATGGAGCAACAATACAAGTTAATAATTATTATTTTTAGAAGAAGCCACCTTTGGCAACATGTTTTCCGGTTAACAGACGTTGCTAAGTCCGGAAAAAACTGATGTTTTCGGGCGAGTTACGAACACTATTTTTTCGGCAACCGTGTAGGATAACAAGTCAATGAGACACATTAAGAATGATCCACACCTGCACCGGAGTTCTGAAAATGCATTAACCTCCAAATTTTGCGGGAGTCTGTAGGCGTGTCCCAATATATGCGAGAGGGATGATCAATGACTAACTATTCGAATGGCATCTTTCAATTCCCTGACGATATTCACAACGCAGAAGGACGAGCACGTCGTAGAGCAATATTCGCCTTATTGTTGCATTTCACATGATGGCACATCATAGACGGGGATCCGGGTTTTATGTTATTGCTGCAAATACCTAGGGAATCGTAGATAAATACATGCTCAATTGCATGGAAATTGTATCGTCTTGGCAGTCGAGAAGTAGGTAGGTAGGTATATAAGATATTTTTTGGCCGAAGACAAAAAAATTTGAATGTATTTATTTATGTAAAATATGCTCTCGAATGTATTTTACAAAGATTTAATACGCAGGCATAATTTTTTCAATATTTTTTAATTATTCTAACGAATGTGCGCGAAATGCTACTTTGGTGATCGAGAACTGATTTTTTTAATGAGGCTTGCAAAAAAATAGTCGAGATCATCAAAGTATTTCGCGAACGAGATGCAAACAATATTTTTTTTACCAACGTCAAAAAATATTGTTTTAAAATATTAATATGCTTAAGTAGCTTAATTTAAAAAAATAAAATAGGTAGTTTAAATTTTGTCACGATTTGAAAAGTATTTAAAAACCTTAATTATTGTTAAACATTAAGAAATAAATGATTTCTTGGATTTTTGCTTGATTGAAGACCATAAAGGTTAAAATATATAAATCCCATATAGTTTACACGTAGTGTGCGAAATATATATTTCGCATACTACTTCGCGCACGGTGTCATGGTAACGAATGAAAATAAAAAAGGGTCACTTTGCATATCGTTACCAATGCGCCAACCTTGTCATTTTTTGACGTTTGTAGAAAAAAGTATATATGAACTATCATTCAATCATTCAACAAAATAGAATTTCAAAGAATAATTCCGATCCGGTCAAAAGTTAACAGGGGTGGGGTTACTCAATTAGAGTTCTAATATTATGTACCATCATTATGTTTTGGATGAATATTTTTGTTTGAAATTTTGCTGTCGTATAGATAATTGAAAGACGTGTCGAAAGAGGTATCACTGGATCCACTATGCAATTTTAAAAAATCTTCTAAAATGGCGGCCACGTGCCATTTTAAAAGATAGATTATTTTTTGTGGTGTCAAAAAGTAGCTTATGAACAACCTTTTTTAATTTGTTCAAAAGTTAACAGAGAAGGGGGGTTACTTATACATATAATATAAAACTTAATGAAATTCCGAGTTTCGAAAAAATGTCAATATTATTAAAATACACTTCGAATGTAACATGAGCTGTATGTTTTACTGTCGTGGTGCATTGCGGATTTCCAATTTCCTCGGGTATC
The DNA here is from genome assembly GCA_958298965.1 of Chrysolina haemoptera. Lineage (NCBI taxonomy): Eukaryota > Metazoa > Arthropoda > Insecta > Coleoptera > Chrysomelidae > Chrysolina > Chrysolina haemoptera. Next base: position 13,647,301 of record OY282599.1, on the reverse strand, counting down.
TAGGATCTATCAGTTCGGGCAATAGGCAATTCTTGTAAAAAATCTCTAACTTCGGTTTCATATCAACCGCCCAAAATAAATCGTCTCGAATAATCTAAAAAAAAAAATGACTATCAATTTCGTTATATTATGGAATATAAAACCGAATTCATTCACAACATGTCCAGCCTAAAATTCCAATATTTATAATCAGAACAAAATTACTTGATTAATGGGGACGAATTAATTCTTGTTGAACTGAAGGCAGACAAAATATGAATGAATACTAATTTTTTCGCATGAATGATGGTTTTCCGGGTTTTTAGACCGATGTTCATTTTGAGATATTCTCGACGTTTCGCCAACACGAGTGGTTGGCATTTTCAACGGATCAGTGTGAATATCTCAAAATAAACGTCGGCCTAAAAACCCGGAAAACCATCATTCATTCAACGATTGCCGTGAAAGACTTTCACAACCAATTTTTTCGTTTAGGTATCACATATTGTGTGAAGATGTCCCACCTTTTCAACCAACATTCCCAATGGAGTCCAAAATACAAAATAACACAATGAACGCTTAGTTATGTGTAGCTGCCCTTGTACTTGATAGTAATAATTATGATTTCGTTTCAGCTGCATGTGTAGATTCTCATTTAGAGAACAGAAATTTATAATTTTTTGGTCAATTGCTTCCTTGGGGTTCATTTTTGAGGCAGTTTTGGGACACTTCACCTCAAATGGCGTCATCTCCTATTAACCCATCAGGACTGGCTCCGAAAATAGGATCGTCTTCATCAACGAACATTCAGCAAGGTTCAACCTGTGACACAAAAAAAATATGTTTATAAAACTGTAATTAAAAATGATGTTTTTTATTCATTGACATATAAACTAAAAATACTTTTAACACTAGTGTTACTAGTAAAATGACAGATGAGATGATGGATACTCAGTAATAAAGATCTATCTAATAGAAACACTTCAAACAGATATTATAATCAGGATACCTACTCAAGAGGAATCATTTATAAAAGTTCACACATGTATTTGGCCGTTTGTGCAATTGGTAATACTAATTCCTTTTGAAGTTACAAACGAAGTAGGTAGTATTCAGTCGAACTGTAGAAGGTCATTCATCACTGACAAATAATGACATTCACAAATAAAGTGCGTTGGGGTTATTATAGTTGGAGCCTCTGCCTGTTCGAATCCTCATGATCTTTTAATTTTTTAAAATTGATTTTATTTTGCTTGTGGAGTTGATTCACTCGTTAACGCTCGTTTCGCAATATTCCCCACTCACAGAATAAAATGCCGCTTTAACACTTGTATCATAAATAACTATTTTTGATTAAGTATGTTATTAGAATATTACCCTAACATCAAAATCATTCTCCAGTTGTCTAATTGCAAATGGCTCATGTTCTGTTCCGTACTTGGTGTTTGCGTTTCCTCCAAAGATGGAATAAAGTAAGTTTTTTACCTTATTGGCACAAGATGTTGTTTTTCGCATCTTACAAATGTCACCAAAATGTGAAGCTGTTAAGCGAATACTTCTCTCTTGTTGCCATAAAGGATTGCCAGATTGACCTCTTGTACTAAGTTCAATGAGTTTTATCTCTTCGGGAGTTTTTTTCAAAGAATTCAGAAAATCTTCTTTCTTCCGCTCGAACTGATCAGTAGATAAATCAGGATCAGGGATAGCATCTGGGCCATAATCCTTATCCGGCAGAGCATATTTCTTACTAGATTTTGGTGGAAGGTCTTTATTCTTGCGTCTTATCATTTTCCGAAGTTCACGTCTCCTTTTCATCTTTTCTACAAATCTTTTAGTATAAAATGGAACTTTGCTTTTTCCAACAACATTATAATATTCCCCAGCAGAGTTGAACGATATGGCAGCAGCTTTACAACGTGTCGCATAGGATCTTTTACGGGAATAGTTTATTCTTTTACCTCCAACAAACTTGCAAATGATGTTGTATTGTTCGGCGATATTGGTGTCCTGGTCTGCTATCAAGCTGGCTGCATTGAAAACCAAGCGGTTGATGCACACCTCAATATCGTCCAATAGACCACATGTTCTCATGCTGGGGATATGGTCAACTTCACCTAACTTTGGAGAACACTTGAAATATGCTATCTCCTGACATTTTTCATGCTGTCCGAATACATGTGATGGAACATTCTTGAAGTCTTTGCATAGGTTTTCAATTTTTTGGACCAACGAACTTTTTTCTCTAATCCTGGACATCGTAGCAGATTTTATTGAGGTGCGTAGTCTACGGGCACTGCTTTCGACTAGTTTTCTTAGGCCTGGAGGTACTGGCAAATTTTTTGAATTACTTCGCTTTCTAGCTGCATGTAAATTGAACTTTGTTTATTATCTTCATTTCATTGCAAGAATAAAAATAAAGTAGAAAACTATATCATATAATCAGATACCTACCACAAATTTCTCGGATCTTCTTTGAAAAATTCCTCATCATGTGATTACGACACTCAATTTATTGTATAAGAAGAGTTCCATAAGGTCGAGCTTCCAGAAGTTTTTGATGAACACTGCTATCACCATCTCCAATTAGCTTGTGGAATATCAAACCATGCATGTCAATGCTTCGTTTGAAACCCTCAACTATGATATCGGATTCCATACTGGTTGATGATTCACTCCAATTTTTGTAGCATTTGTGCTCAGGTAAAGCAATATCTTTATTTACCGCGGAACGCGAGCACACGGCACAGAACTTATTTCTGACGCCAAGGAATAAAATTTTTCTCGTTCTAGCTCCAATTATACAGGCCTATGGAAAAAGAGCCTAATTATAATTATACATATACATACAAATAATAATAATACAAATGAAGTAATTGTGGGGGTGCAGCTATATTGGGAGGGTATCAAATAAAATCTCTTACTTTCGAGTAAGCTTCCGGAATGGTTTTATTCCTTCTTTAGTATCTCTAAAATGGAATTAACAATAATTTTTGAACGGATTAAGACATTAATAATTACTTAGAGTTTTCAGTTGATACCCTCCCAATATAGCTGCATCCCCACAATTATTTCATATATGTATTAGACCGTCAGCCAGTGACAGATTTAGGTGCCCCATTTTCGCATACAAGCCTCAAATAGGGTTGAAAAGTATATCGATTTACGAGTGGCTCCTGGGGATAACATATCGAAAATTGATATTTTTTTTTGTTTCCCTCGTGTTTCCTAAATACGGTACGAAACTACAGGGGGTGATTCGTTAGGTCGTTTCAAGAAAAAAAGTTCCTATGAACATATGTTCGGAGTTGCTTCTTTTCTGAGATACAGGGTGTTGAATTTTTTTTTTAAGTCTAAGAGACGAAGAAAGGTCGACCTTCACCCTTCTGTTAACCAGAGATTCCTTAAATGGACGAATAAACCTATAATGGCTGACCTATCAAAATGTGGTCCAGACTATATACAGTGAGTTTCAAAAATGTGCACAATATGATAGAAAACTTTTTTATTATCGATTTATTATCAGAAAAAAAGGCACCTTTGGCAACATGTTTTCCGGTTAAGAGACGTTGCTAAGTCCGGAAAAAACTGTTTTCGGGCGAGTTACGAACACTATTTTTTCGGCAACCGTGTAGGATAAGTCAATGAGACACATTAAGTCTAAGAGACGAAGAAAGGTCGACCTTCACCCTTCTGTTAACCAAAGATTCCTTAAATGGACGAATATACCTATAATGGCTGACCTATCAAAATGTGGTTCAGACTATATACAGTGAGTTTCAAAAATGTGCACCATATGATAGAAAACTTTTTTATTATCGATTTATTATCAGAAAATTGTATTGTTCATAAAAATTGGTGCATTGCGGAATACTTGTATTCTAAATTTCCAAAGGGTGTACAGGAGGTAACAAAAAATAGAATATTGAACAATTATTGTAAACTACCCTGGCTGTGATTCCAAATTTGAATAACATTGTTTTCTATTCCAAACAACCTCTTTGAGTGAACTTTTTAATAATGTCAAAAATAAGGGGTAGTTTACACCTGATAAAAATTCCTATTTTTTGTTCTCCTCTGTAATTTGTTTGAAAATATGAAATTTTGACAACTCACATGCATGCACCAATTTTTATGAAGATTTAAATTTTCTGACAAATCGATAATAAAAAAGTTTTCCATAGTTATGGTGCAAATTTTTTGAAAGCACTGGATGTAGTCTGGACCACATTTTGATAGGCAAGCCAAAAGGGGTGCATTCGTCTATTTATGAAACTCCATAAAAGAATGTTTTATCCGGTTAACAGATTAATGGGTGAGGGTCGAACTCTATTCCGTCTCTTAGATTCATTTATTCATTAATTTATTTGTATTAATATTGAAATTCGAACAGAAGATATAGGTACTGAGCACAAACATTCCAATTTATATTTTTATTAAAATTCGAGCTAATACTTCCTCAAAGAAAATTTCTCGTTTACAAAATTGATAATCATATACTGTCATCTACGAAAGCATCTAAGGTCCACATTTTTTTTGTTTGAAATTTTTCCGACTTCAAAGTCACACATTGTTTATCTTCTTGAGTGTGACGAAAACTATTTTTGTTTACAGATCTAATTGAACGATAGTCGTTTCCGACCGATGATTCCACGTTACTCTCTTGGCTAGTACCCTGGGTAACAGATATAATGCATAATTACAATATTTGCACAATTAAAATAAATACAGAATTAAAAGTGGTCCATGTAACCAACACGTAACCAAGTTCAAGAATTTTTGCCAGAGAGTATCAAATAAAAGTAAAAATAAAAGTAGTAAAATCGACTATGTCGAAGTACCCTTCTTTCCAAATATTTCCACCATGTGAAAAATATCAAGCAAACATCTGATAGAAAACAACTACTTCCCTGGCTAATACTACAACGGATACTGACCTACATCTGACAGATATTTGTGAAACATTCTTTCAAGAAGACCCAATTGGAAATGCTTATTGTAATTAAACACTAGAAATGTTTGGAGAGAAGGGTACTTCGTCATTGCCGATTTTACTATTTCATATATTTGATACTCTCCGGCAAAAATTCTTGAACTCTGCTCACTGCACTGCACTGCAGGAGTGATTGCTACCGAGAAGTGATTTTTGTTTTTTTCCGCGGGTGGCGCTGTGACTGACTTTAATGTATATCGCTGCTACATTTGTGAGAAAATATCAGTTTTACAGAGCGTTATGATTCATTGGGCTAGGAGGACGACTTTATTGTTGTCCGACCTACCCTGTCACTGATTAGAGGCAAGAACCTCGAAACGCATCTGCAGGCGGTCTCTTTCAGCGAAATGAAGGATAATTTACAGTTCAATTACATTAAGCATTGCACAAATATCTTTCAGATGTAGTTAAATGTCCGTCGTGGTATTAGCCAGGAAAGCAGTTTTTTTGTCAGATGTTTGCGTCAATATCTGAAGAAAAAGGTACTTCGACAACAATGATTTTGCCATTTCAACATGTAACCAAAACAATATTCTAGTGGTTGGTTATATCGAGCACTTTCAATTGTGACCTCTGCATGAGGAACATTGAACAAGTATCAGTTGGATATAATTGCAATACCCGTCGTCGTATTATCCAGGGAACAAGTCGTTTGTTGACAGGTATTTGCCATAATAAGCCAACGTCGGTGTATTTGAGAGTGAAAAGGATGAAAAATCGAGAATCTCGTTACTAAACGATCTCCCGAAAACTCTGATCTTTGCAATGACGAACATTGCATAAGTATTTGTTAGATATAATGTAATACCCGTCGTTGTATTAGCCAGGGGAGTAGTTGTATTTGCCATAATAAGCCTACGTCTGTGTATTTTAGAGTAAAAAGGGTAAAACATCGGTCAGAAACGACTATCGTCACACTGAAGAAGAACAACAATGTGCGACTTGTATGAAGCAAAAGAACTGAAATATCGAGTTAAATCTCCAAAATTCTGACTTTCAAGTCGGAAAAATATAATTCCGACTTCAAAGTCGAAATTTTCGGGTTTAAAGTCGAAATTTCCGACTTGAAGTCAGAAAAATAAAATTCGGACTTTAAAGTCGGAAATTCCGTGTTTGAAGTCGGAAAAATAAAACAAAAACTATGTGGCCCTTAGACTTATTTAACTCATTTGCTGTAAGTTTTCCTTTCTATTGTTTTTACAAATAATTCATGTTATACTTTCCAGTTTACCCTGAAGAAGTTTTAAAATAAAGCGAAAGCTTGGCACTATTGCGAATATAACTTTAATTTAAGAAGTTTCAACTGACTATTTGCCCCACTATCCCCAAAGAAGAATATTCAGGTAGAAGATGGTAGAATCCTAAACATATACCTCAAAATGGGTACTAACCGAGTTACAGGGTGTTAAAAGTGACAAAAAATATGTTTTTCAGTATGACTCCATAACGGCTCAAGTTTTCTTTATGAAATTTGTTCACTTGACAGCACATTCAGTTTCATAATTTGTAACACGAAACCTTTTCCTTTTTTGTGAAGAAAATATTGGGGATTAAGAGAAAGAAGAGAAATCATTATTAATTCAGTGGCACGAAAGTTGGGAGGGGCGAATTAGGAACCCATCTGCCGTACGCCTCTGTTTAGAGTTACAAACATACGATTTACATTGAAATATGAAACTAAATGCTGTCAAGTGACATCCAAATTTCATTAGTGAAAATTGAGCCGTTATGGAGTTATTCTGGAAAATATATATTTTTTGTCACTTTCAACACCCTGTAACTTGGTTAGTACTCATTTTAGGTTATATTTTTATTGAAACTTTCAGCCTTGAAACGAAGTGAAGTTTCTATCATCGCAGTTTGTCCCCTTCATTCTGGGACATCCTTTGTATAACATTTTAGAACTGGATGGATGACTTGTGGTTAATAGACTCGTATAATTATTTTTTTCTTTATAATTGATGAATGCATCGGACTGTAAGTGACATATTTGTTTATTTTTGTGACATTACATTTCTTGTCAAAATTCAATTGGTCACTAACAACAAAAATGCTATCGTGATTTTCAGTATACAATATACAATGTGATACTTTTTACCAGTAAAGTCTACAAATAATTCAACATAAGCCCCCACTTTGAAGGACAACTTTCAACATGAATAAATTGTGGAGAAAAATACAATGGAAAAAACAAAGATATCCTATGGATGAATAACTGTCATTGTCAATTTGATCTTGTAATGGTAACACACATGGAAATCTCACTGAACTTGTAATTGTCCCTGTTGTGGTTTTTAGCACTGCAACTGCAGTGACCATCTTTCCCAGGAATAAGTTCCAGTATTCTTCCCAATAGCCATTTGCATGGATAGTGTAGATTGTTGCGTATCAGAACGACTGTTCCAATGTTTAAAATGATTGAAAACTCCTTCCATTTATATTGTTTATGCAGTTGACTAATATACTTTTTGAAAATACGAATCCAAAACCGCTGGTATGGGTGTTGCACATGCTGCAGTCTAGAAAGCCTTCTTGCTTTAATTTCTTGTAAGTCACGTTCGGAAAGTGAGGTAATGATTCTTCCAATTAGGAAACACGTGTCTACGGTTGCATTTCCATTTGAGGGTTATACCCAATAACTTTTCCATTTATATTTTCATATATTGTCCCTCACTATATCCATCATAATTTATATATATATATATATATATTCATTAGTATTATATATATATTGTTATAATAATATATAATAGTAATAGTAAAATTTGTAATGATATGATGAGTAGTGAAATGAAGTTGTAAATAGAAATATAATTTTTATTTTATATATATATATATATGAATTTCTGTTTTGTTTTCTTCAGTTCCAATGAAAGTAGTTAGCAAGTAGTATGATATGGTACTGTATTAAAAACCCTGCAAATCTTGTCATTGAAGCATCCACTTGTAGTATAAAAGGTTTGTGATAGTCTGGGTGATAAATTTTCAAGTTTGTACTAAAATTGTCTTTTAATTCTGTAAATGCCTGTTCTTGTTCCTGTTCCCATATCCATTTTATATTCTTCTTCAGTAGTTGTATCAGTGGTAATTCTTTACTTGTCAAGTCTTTTAAAATAGTTCAGTTTTCCTAATAATCCCCTGAGTGTTTTTTAATTATATGGTCTTGTGTATTTTTGTATTGTCTTCATTCTTTCTGGGTCCACTTCAAGTCCGTTTTGATTTAATTTGTATCCTAGGTAAGGTACTTTTTGTTGGAAAAATTCACATTTGTCTAAATTTATTTTAAGTTCTGCTTCGTCTAACACTAGTTACAGTTCGATAACTCCTTACATCAGCAGGTTATTGTTCGATGACCCATGGACGACAGCACTAAATTATTGCCGACTTTGCAGATGTCATCAATAATTTTGAATATAAATACATGCATGTAATTGTAATAGTTCAGTACTAATATTTTATACTTATAAGTTGTTACTCTGTTCAAATAAAAAGTTTTTAAAAACCCTTTTGTGTGAACGAGAAATATAATTGGCGCAGTCGTTAGGATAGTGGAAGAGCCCTTAGAAGATCCTCGTCGTTTTCAAACGTTTATCCACTATTCCCGAATCAAGTTCCGTAAAGAAGCAAGTACTCCAAGAAGAATCCTGGCCGTAGAAAAGAATACCTCTTCACTACCGTCCATCAAGAAGCCTAGCAGTAAGAAACAAACAACAAGAATATTTTTGGTGAACGAATATGCAACGAGCCATCATCGTCATCCTGTAAGCACATATGAAACCATTTTCATCCATTCCAAATAATATTTTACGTCCTCCAACCTTAATTTTACAAACTCCTCCAGCATATATTACTCCTATTCCAACAATTGTTCCTCAAATACCCGTCCAAACTCACATTCCCTTAAGCATGGCAAACCAGTTCGACCTGAAGAATTTCTTTATTGTCCCCGAATACGATGGAAGTCCATACGAATTATATCAGTTTATCAACGTATCGACTATGTTACTGAACGAATACTGGAACACTGAAGATCCCGGAAGTTTCCAAAATCACATATTGATACAAGGACTACTCAACAAACTACGAGGCAGAGCCAAAGATGTCATCTCAGTTTATGGATGCAGCGATTGGAACAGCATCAAAGCAACTTTAATCCAGAACTTCGCTGACCAACGGAACGAAAATTCCTTGACAAGAGATCTGGTAAACCTAAGGCAAGATCAGAATGAACCACCGCAGCAATTCTACGAAAAAGTTATGGGACTTCTGAACACAATATCCAACTACATCGAATTACATACAGCGGATGAAAACATCAAGACCAGTAAGAAGAATTTTTTTCAACAGCAAGCTCTGACAACATTCCTAGCTGAATTACGAGAACCTATGGGATCCACAATAAGATCAATGAAACCAGTAGACTTGGCAACAGCAATGCAGTATATTCAAGAAGAAAACAATATCCGTTATCTGCAAAAAACTTTTGGACCTCCCCAAGTTTCCAAGAAACCATTCCAGACCCCGCAAAAAGTTGCAAACCACCAATTCGCCCAACAATCAATACCACAGCGAACTTATCAACCCCCACAGCCCTTCCAACGACCTGGACAGCCACAATTCCATCAACCAATGAGACCACAATTCCAACAACAAACCTTCAGACCACATTGGCAGCAAAATGCCCAACAAAGACAAATGTGGCCCCGAGTCCAACCACGTTTTCCACACAACCACCTAAATAAGCAAAACGGACAGGAACCAACACCAATGAGCATTAGTACCAGAAATACTTATGGAGCACCAACAAGAAGCATGAGAACCCAACCTCAACCTAGACCAAATATCAATCCAACTCCCATGTATAATATTGAACAATACGATGAAGACCTAGGATACGAAGTGAACCACTATTATGGAGAAGAAAACTATTTTTATTCCAACCAAGACACCACTGAAGAATCCCAGGTACAGGAAGACTATCAGGAACAAGACGCAAATTTTCAAATGGACCCAAGACAGAATCCAGAAACATAGTAGAACTCCACACCTTCGACGATAAGAAAGAACTTCCCTACATAAACATTTCAAATCCTTCCCTCAAACTCCTCATTGACACTGGATCAACCAAATCCTTCCTCAATCCCAACTTAGCATTTGAATTTTATGAAGACTACATCAAAAAAGACCCCTTTGTCGTCACCTCCATTTTCCAAAGCTATTCCCAAGATTACAGTGCAGAAATTCCCATATTTCCTGAGTTTAACTCAAATCGTACATTCAAATTTTACCTTTTCAAATTCCATAAAACTTTCGATGGCCTTATTGGACTCGATAACCTGAAATTTCTCAAAGCTGAACTAAATTTTCCTGAATCCCTCATCTCAACCGAACACTCATCTCTCCCAATTCAATATTACGAAACCAATAAGACACAGTTCTACTCCATCCAACTAGAGCCAGATAGTGTGACGCAAGTACGACTACCAGTGAAAGAAAAGAATGGAACCATCATGATACCAAGGCAAGAACTACAAGGTGCTTACATTCGAGAAGCTCTCACCGATGCCTGCGATCATCTAGCCTGGGCCGAAATCGTCAACTTCAGTCCAGATAAACTCCAAATCGTTCTAGCCGAACCAGTACATAGCAACTCTATAAATCTCCAAGAGTATCATCTCTATTCCGCTGACATACTCCCACCTGAATACTCGAACACAATCAACAATATGGATGACCTAATCAGAACTGACCATCTCAACCCAGAAGAGGAAACGCATATCAGAAGATTATGCAGGAAATATGCTGATATTTTCCATCATCCAGATGCCTCATTAACATTCACCAATCAAGTAAAACACCACATAAAAACTAAGGACGAAATGCCGGTATACACCAAATCTTACCGATATCCATATGTTCATAAAGAGGAAGTCAAGAGACAAATATCTTCATTATTGGATCAAGGTATTATAAGACCTAGTCAATCTCCCTGGTCTTCACCAATTTGGGTCGTTCCCAAGAAACCAGACGACTCCGGAAAACCGAAGTGGCGTATTGTTGTGGATTTCCGGAAAGTTAACGAGAAGACGATAGACGACCGCTACCCAATTCCAAACATTTCTGACATCCTTGACAAATTGGGAAGATGTCAATATTTCACCACGTTGGACTTGGCAAGCGGTTTCCACCAAATAGAAATGGCAGAAGCAGACATCCCCAAGACCGCATTCAATGTAGAAAACGGACACTACGAGTACCAGAGGGTTCAAAATACAAGTGGACAAGTGCGAATTCCTGAAAAAAGAAGTAAGCTTCCTAGGACATGTCGTCACTCCGAATGGAATAAAACCAAACCCAGCCAAAGTGAAAGCAATCATGGTTTACCCTATACCTCGAACCGTCAAAGAAATCAGAGGATTCCTTGGTCTCCTAGGATACTACAGGAAGTTCATCAAAGATTTTGCTAAGACAACCAAACCTCTAACCTCCTGCCTAAAGAAAGACGTACATATAGAACATACACCAGAATTCCTGAAATGTGTCCAAACCTGCAAAAACCTGCTTACCAATGAACCGCTACTTCAGTATCCAGACTTCACGAAGCCCTTCAACCTGACCACAGATGCCAGTAACTTTGCCATATGGGCCGTCCTATCGCAAGGCCCCATAGGAAAAGACAAACCAATAGCCTATGCCTCCAGGACCCTAAACGAAACAGAGATGAAATATTCTACCATCGAGAAGGAAATGCTAGCCATAGTTTTTGCAACCAAGTATTTTCGACCATATCTCTTTGGGAGAAGATTCAAAATTTTGTCAGATCATCGACCCCTCCAATGGCTGTTCTCCCTGAAGGATCCAAATTCAAAGCTGGTCCGATGGCGCCTGAAGCTAGAAGAATATGACTACGAAGTGATCTACAAAAAAGGCACAAGCAATACCAACGCCGATGCCCTCTCCAGAATCGAAATACATACAAAAGAGGTTCAAGGAGCAAATGACAATTTCGACAAAATGTCATTATATAACAATCCTCCATCAGAAGCCCCTGATCCTGCAGACGACATCATCAACGAATTATTTGAAGAAGGGATCCGTCGATTTTTTCTTGAAGGTGAAGAACCTGTTTCGAAACAACAGGAGACTGAAGACAAGTCCTCAAATGAAGTAAATAAAGAACTTGACCCGAACCCCGAAGATATCCCAGATGAAGACAACAGTGGCATCACCAACCACACAGCCAGAGAAAGCCCAATATTAGAAATACCAATATCGGAGAAACCTCTCAATGTTTACAATAACCAAGTCATCTTCAAACGAGTAAATTATAATCCAGCCAGAACAGTAATAGAGGATATATTCTCAAATAAGAAGAGATACCATGTCCAGTTGGGAAACGACAATCTGGATGAAAACGTTTTCAACTTTTTCAAGGAATATATAAGTCCAGGAAAAAAATACGCGCTGATGTTCAAAGACGAAGAACTTTATCCCAACATGTGCAGAATTCTGAGAGAAACATTCAAAAACTCTTCTTTCAACCTGATAAAATGCAATCGCCTCCTGGAAGACGTCAACAGCCCAGATAGACAAAAGGAAATAATCACACAGCAGCATGAAGGAAAAACAAACCACAGAGGAATCACTGAAACAGAAACTCGAATTAGAAGATCGTACTATTGGCCCAATATTAAAAAGGATATTGAAGAAGCTATCAACTTCTGCGAGATCTGTCAAATCAACAAGTACGACCGAAGACCAGAGAAACCAAAGTTCATGTTAACACCTACCCCAACAAAGCCTCTTGAAATAATACACATGGATACCTTCCAGGCTAGTGGACAAAAGTTTCTGACGATAGTGGATGCATTTTCTAAATATGGCCAAGCGTATCCTATAGATGGATCCAATGCAATCAATACCCTCAACGCTCTCCTGGTATTCATAAACCACCATGGAGTCCCACATATGATCGTCACGGATAATGGTACCGAATTCAAAAATGGACTGATCCAAGAATTTGTTGATACCCATAAAATTAACATCCACTACACCACTCCAGAGAACCCTCAGTCAAACGGGATAATCGAAAGATTTCACTCTACACTGATTGAGCACTTGAGAATATTGAGACAAACGCAGAAGAAAAGAGACATCAAAGAACAGATGCTGTATGCCATTTTAGGATACAATAATTCCATCCATTCGGCAACAAGTCAAAAACCTATGGATATTCTCAATGGACATCTCAATAGTCAAGATCCGTTCGACATCGATGTAAGACGAGCCTTAATCAACAACTACGTCCAACGGCACAGAGAAAAAACAAAGGAGATATATAAAAAAATCAACGAGAACTTACAAAAGCACAAGACCATCATCATAGAAAAAAGAAACAAGAAAAGGGAAACTCCTATAACCTACAAACCTTGTACCAAAATATATACAAGGAAAACTGTGAAAAGAAACAAACTAATACCACCATTCTCCCCAAAATCCATCCATAAAGACCACACAGTAACTGTTGAGACAGAAAATGCAAACATTCACAAGAAAAATATTAGACACTTGCCTAATAAGATAACTGAATTCTTCGTCCCTTTACAGCCTTCACCTGACGATAGGACAAGAAACCGAAATCCAAAATCTGAAGACCAACCCAGGGCTACTACCCCTCAAGCTGGGACAAGCAAAGATCAGGACTAGTACCCACGATTTCATCCACTACTATGATCTTGAACCTATTCATCAAGAGATAGCCGCCACAGAATATGATGCCGTCTCCACAGCAATTTGTAACGGACTAAGTGACCCATACTTCTTCAACTTGCAGAATTTTGATCAAGGATTGAAATACCAGCTGAAATCTGCAAAGGAAAAGCTACAGACTCTATACCCGAAGAAACCCGGCGATCTGACCTTAGTCATTTCTGGATGACTCCTATTTATATCGTATTCACCATCACCATCCTCTTCGTATTTTACAGATTGAAAAAGCATCCGAAGATACAACCAACCACTGATGATCCACCAGCTCCAGAAATCGAAGCATTATCATCTTCAGTCTTGTTCGTCCCTTACAAGACTTCCTCAGGGGATGGAAAAGTTACAGTGCGATAACCCCTTACATCAGCAGGCTATTGTTCGATGACCCATGGACGACAGCACTAAATTATTGCCGACTTTGCAGACGTCATCAATAATTTTGAATATAAATACATGCATGTAATTGTAATAGTTCAGTACTAATATTTTATACTTATAAGTTGTTACTCTGTTCAAATAAAAAGTTTTTAAAAACCCTTTTGTGTGAACGAGAAATATAATTCACTTCAAGTATTTTATTCAAATGTTCTTTATGAGTTTGTTCGTCTTTTGAGTATATTTATTTACGTATTTGTCTAGTATTTTATGCAAAGCCCTTTCTAGTGCTGGGCATGCCGATTGTAGACCGTATGGAACTACACAAAATCTATATACTACCCCTTGTATACAAAAAGCTGTGTAGTTTCTAGAATTCTCATGTGAAGCTATAAGCCAAAAACTATGCTTCAAATCAATCTTGGAAAAACATTTAGCATTTGAAGTTTTACTAAATATATTTAGCATTTGAAGTTTTACCAAATATATTTAAAGGAGATTCATATTGAGGGGTGGTTATTTTATTTAATTCCCTAGCATCCAAACATAATCTAAGGTCCCATTTTTTTTAACAACAACTACTATAGGATTTATGTATTTACTTTTGGATCTTTCTATGATACCAAATTCTAACATTCTCTCAATTTCTTCTTTTACTTTTTCCTTGTACTTGTATGGAATTGAATTGATTTAAACTTATCTGTTTCTTTGACTCGTATTTTGTGCATATATTCTTTCGTACTCTCGATTCATTCATAACTAATCTTTTATATTTATTTAATAATTCATTTATATACTCATTAATTTTTATAATCACATTTACATTCACCCTTATATTAATTTTCTTCATTTTTATTTACATAATTATAACATTCATTTATCTCTCTCATACACAAACAATTTTTACAAAATACTCCTGTTCTACTTCTTCCATAAAATTAAACCATTGACCTTCCATTTCTATACCCTTCCTTTCATAATTTATCTTAGCCTTCATCCTTTGTAATTAATCCGTTCCTATTATTATATCAAATTCCATTTCTTTTATCACTAGTAATTGTAAATCTAAATTTTTATTTTGAATTTCTACTTTAATATTAGCAACCTGATTCGTTTCTGCTATTTTTCTTCCATTGACTCCTATTAATGTTGTTCTTGGCATTTAAACTAATTTAATTTGAAGCTCTGAGTTTTCTATTGCTGTCTCCTTGAATAATGATGCTTCAGAACCAGTATCTAAGCATTTTAACTAATTTATCGCCTATTTTACCATTTATGATTATTAACTCTGTTGAAGGTTCTTCCTGAATTGTATCTAACTTAATAAATTCTATGGGGTGTTCATATTTTGGTGGTTCCAACTTTCCATATGGTTTTAATGAAAATCCTGTCTATCAGTTAATGTTGAAGGTTGTGGATGGTCATTCCGATTGTTATTGTCATTTTGTTGTCCATTCTTCCTATCTAAACTTGTTCCTCTCCTATTAATATGTACCTGTCTTGTTTGTTCCCTATTGTAATTATTTTCAGGGTTTGAATTTCTCCTAGCCTCCCTATCAAATTGTCTTGGCTGATCCTGATTTTGTCTAAAATTGTCTGTTCTATACTGATTATAGTTCCTATTTTGATAATTGTTATTATTATTATTTTGGCTTCTATAATTCCTTCTAGGATAATTCTGATTTCTATTATATTGATTGTTATTTTTTCCCTATTATTGTAATAAAATGTCTATTATTATCATTATAATAATTTTGATTTGGTCTTTTCCTGTACTGATTGTCTCTGTTTCGGTTATAACTGTTATTATTTATGTTATTATTATTATTTTGGTTGTTAAAACGTGTCTGTCTGTTTTAGTCAAAACTATTCACTTTGTCTCTGTGGATGTATTTGTTCACCACTCCTATATGATAGTGCCCTCTCAAGTCTAAGTAAATATTAACTAAGTCTCTCCATAGTTTTTATTTCATGTACATTTATTATTTCAAAAATTTCCTGCTTAAAATGACGACTAATATTCCCAACTATTTCTTCATCTCTCATTATAGGATTAACCTTCCGGAACACTCAGCTGATCTAGAGATCAACCATTCATGTTTATCATGATATCTCAGAATTGAACTTTGGTTACGATCGCTCATTCTTGGTAGCTGTAGTGAACAATGTGTTGTGCTTGGATGTTGAATTGGTTAGTTCTAACTCGTTGTTGGTGAAAGCTAGGTGACAAAGTGATCTGAGGGATACAGTGCGTGTGCTGGTGTATGCACAATTAATTATTCTGATTGACACAAGGTGTGAAACTAGTCCGGTAAGTTTAATTTTTGAATAATTTCAAATATTTTTGTGTGATTTACAATTTTGTGTGATTTACAATTCACTTTCTTTATAGTTGCAATGGGTACTTATGAAGCAGAACAGGCTCGTCTGGAACGTCTTATGGACGAAACGTATGATGAAGAAGGGCTTGATGATACAGATGAAGAATTTATAAACGAAGAGTTTGATGTTTTTGAAATGTATGAATGCTCATTAAACGATTAACTAGATCCATAGATCAATACCTACTTCACATTCATTCACATAAATTAGAGCCACGGAACTCAAAACACATTAGAATAGCTTTCTAGTACCTAGATTTTTCAAATTAATGAAACAATGTATAAATAAATCATTTTTATATGAGGAAAATAAAACAAATTATATAAAGCGAATGAAAGTATAATCGTTTAGTTTTTTCATATAAAACTTTCAAAATTCAAATAATAAAAATTTAAACCAATTTTCATTCATTATTATAACAATTAAGAATTCTACATTTAAATATACCCACTAAAATATAAAATAGGAGAAATAGAAGTGACGCTGACAGGCATAAAATCTTACCTCAATATGACTTCGTATGCTATACTAAACATCATCTAACAAATGATGAATTAAATTTCTTAAATATATTTAATTAAAGTATAAGATAAAGAAAACCAAATTTTAACGCAATAAATATAACCGAAATAATGAACTGCTCAGTGGAAATGGGTGTGTTTTCAGCTGTTGAACTTGTTGATCTCAGCATTGTAATAGTAACATGACACAAAGAAAACTTCGAAATATTGTCAGATAAAATTACCTTAATCATAGATACACCTTATTCAACTCAGATAAACATATGATCCTAAATGAAGATTTTAATAGGTATTCATTTCAATTTGTATGCATATGGCTACACTCAAAGCAGATATCAAAATACAACAGAAAAAAATTGTATCCACAATATATTTATACATGTTTATGGTTCGTTAGAGTTTGAAACAGATGTCTTTGAATTGAGTCTGCATTGGCTTCACTTTACAGGTTAAAATATATATTGTTCAATTACACAAAGAGGCACTTTAAAGATGTACAACCATAAGGAATATGAATACTGGTCATTTATTAATGAAAATGAATCCATAGACTCAAACTTTAATAATTTTATGAACAAACTAATATCAGACTGGAGTCATTGCTACTCTACCGTGCAAATGGCAGTCAGGAATAATCAAAACTAAACTGCATTGCCTTCGAGATAACCTTTTTGTTTGGCTACAACTACAGGCAAATACTCCTAGTGATATATGGTGAAAGAACACATGAAAAATATCTGATTAGTATAGAATATGGGAAGGCTATCGAAAACTCAAAACAATAAGCAAATTCAAAATTCATAAGAAATTCTGGACATAAAATCAAAGCTTCCTGGTAGGTCATATATTGAAATAAAACAAACAAAATTATAACCTAACTACAAAGGTGTAAACTTCACATGAGTTTTTTTTAGCTTTGAAGTTGCCTTCGATTTTCCCTTATTTTTTTTATTCTCATTTTTCTTTTTTAAATTTAATTTTTTCATCCTGATGAATATTCTTTGTTTGAGAAAAGCCTTTGTTACTATTTCAGGTATGTCTACTCTTGATTTCAAAACCCTTAATAATTTTTTTAGAATATTTTTTTTACTACGAATGTGCCTTTATTAATTGTTTTGAATTTTCTTTCCAAAATTTCAATAGCTCTTTTCAATTTTGATGAGGGTTCTGTCAAACCACCGTAGGATAATTGCTTGGCCTAAGAAGGTTTAGCATATATCTCTTTATTTATGAGATGATGTTCCCAGGCTGAAATGAAATAATTTACCTAACATAACCATTCTCAGTCTATAAATCACATTGAGTGGACTGGGATCTAATCCACCTCTCATCCTTAAAATACCAAATAAGTTTTCCAAAGCACCCTGATTCACTTTGCTTGTTAGGATATAACTTATATGGTATTTTTTCTGCATGTTGTCAAATAATCCCCGAAGCGATTTGATGGAAATCAATAACGATTTTTGAAATAATTGCAAGTTCTTTTCACCAATGCATCTCATTGTTCTAATCATTTCATACATTTCATCTAACTTTTCATTTTGTTTTTTGGTGCTCTCGTAGGGTTTTTTGAAGGTTATAATTTCTTTTAAATTCCTCGAATTCATAATATCAAACCAATCATTGACTAGTTGAATAAAATCAGCAAGATGTTCAGTCTCCTTCGAGAAAAAATATCCCCTCAGTGCGGTTGCAGTCGAATGGGACAATAGCTGACATGCCAGGGCAACATTTTGTTTATCTGCGTTATCTGCACAAGTCAGGTGACGTTCACTGATTTTAAATAAAGAACTGAGTTCACATTTATCTGCCATACGAATCAAATCCAACAATAATTTTTTTGTTATTAAATCCCCATCGGAAATCTGGAACCCTAAAAATATGTTTCATTTTATTATTTGTCAAAGCATTACATTATACAAGCTGACACAAATTTGTTTCATTCTACAGTCATATGAGAAACAGATTAGAGATACAGTAATGGTTTAATGGGAGCAAAGTTGCCAAATCAGTCGGCCAATATACCATAAGTTTATTCATAATCATTAGTTGTTTTTGATATTATGTTCTGTAAGGAATATTTTTGGTATATTGGTACTTTAATTTTCAACAATTCACTTTTTTGCAACATTTCTCCCATTCAACTGAACTAATTTAGTATGAAACTAATCTCTAACAGCACACCTATAGGATTACCTGTTCGTAATAACCAGTTTCGAATCAGCTTCAGCAGGTGAGGAGCGTCTGGAAAACAGAAATTTTTTTCCTCTGTGGCAGGGTGTTGGAAATATTCTTTATGAATATCGACTCCCAACTCACTAAGAGTTCCTTGGTTTGAGGCACCACAATCTCTAACTATTGCCACAACTTCAAAACTTGCCCCATGCAAAGCCACTATTATTTCCAGCAATAGAGTACTGTTCATATTTTTATCGAAGCCAATATAAACAGGTTGCTTCCAGTTTCCAAAGAGGCTTCTAGCCATCACAACCTGAACATAATTATGAGGCCCCACAACTTCATGACTCTTTTTATTATACTCATATAAAGAAGATACTTTCATTTCATCGCATAATAACACTACAGCTCTATCCTTTGTTTGCATAGAGGTTACCCCAATATTCATGAACTTCAGCACATCTACCAAAATTCCTGAGTTCGGATTAATTTTTCCGCAGTACAACTGGACAGTTCTCAAACTTGGTAATGGAAAATGTTCATTTTGCAGAAATACATAAGCACGTTTGCTGAAGTACCTTAACGTTATAGCATTTTGGAAAGATTCTCTTTTGACCACTTCACTTTTTTTTTTAAATTCAGAATTAAGTCAAGCTGGGCCGATGATAAAGTTCCAGACAAAAGGTCTTTAATCTTCTGGTTCAGATCACTCTGTACAATGCAAGTTGAAAGTTGCTGGTTTTGTTTTTCAATAATTTTTTCTAAGTGTATTGTTTTACACTTAAAGAAATGTGGTACGTTATATCAATAAATGCCGTTTGTTTACCTCTCCGTTCATTGGCAGAATACATTTTTCACCGTGGCAATGAATAAATATTCACTGACTTTTGTAGGTATTTATTGATACAACGAATTCAAGTTTATTGAGATCAAAGATGATCGTTTCTTACATTTATGAACAGTTTTCGTTGTTCCTGCAGAAAAGTTTATTGAAGTGAGGAAAGGGGTACACTGAGATCAATGATGATCTAATTTCAGACCTATGAACATATTTCGTTACGGCTTTGAAAAAGATTATTGAAATGAAGAAAAAAGTACATTGGAACAATGTATATCATTTGTTTATTACCTTTCCGTTCATTGGCACAATTAACTTTTCATCTTATTAATGATTAAACATTCACTGATGTACGAAGGTATTTATTGATATAATGAATTCAAGTTCATTGAGATCAAAGTTGATGGTTTTTTATATTTATGAACAGGTTTTGTTGCTGCTATAGAAAGGTTCATTGAGGAGAGGAATGTGGTACACTGAAACAATTTGAAATTGTTCATCACATCAATGAACATAATTCATGGTCCCAGAGCACTGATGTATATATTTAAAAAAAATATGGTACATTTTATTTATATACCTCTTCGTTTATTGGCAAAATACATTTTTCGTCGATTCAATGAATGACCATTCACTGAAATATGTATGTTTTTATTGTTACAATGAATTCAAGTTCATCGAGATCAATGATGATCTATTTTCAGACCTATGAACATGTTTCAGCAGTACATTGAAACAATGTATACTATTTTATGAATGAAATGTGGTACATTATATCAATGAATACCGTTTATTACCTTCCGTTCATTGGCACAATACATTTTCCATCGGGACAATGATTCAAGTTCATTGAGATCAAAGATGATCTTTTTTTACATTTATGAACAGGTTTCGTTGCTGCTATGGAAAAGTTCATTGAGGTAATGAAAGGGGTACACTGAATCCATTTGAAATTGTTCATCATATCAATGAACGTAATTAATGGTCCCAGAGATGATTTTATTGTTACAATGAATCCAAGTTTATCGAAATCAATGATAATCTATTTTCAGATCTACAAACAGGTTTTATTGGGGCTATGGAATTAATTATTAATATGTTCATGAATATAATAATAAGCCTTATGTCGAACCAAGTCATCTCGTGTTTAAATATACTCATAAATTTTGCCGGCATCTGTTCAGCCGAATCCTCGCATAGAAATCTCCGTTGCTGGCAAGTTAGCTTTAGCTGGTAGTACACAGCGCCTCCACTAGAGGGACCACTCCGCATGACTTCGTTGTTTGCACAGAGCCGGTTAACTTAAGCAGACAGAAGCATCTTCTCAGGTAGCACAGACTACAGAGACATCCGAAGAGCTCCGAAAGGAGCCAGCCGAAATAAAAGATAACTTGGAGATACGCCTTCCTATCAGGATTGCGATGTACTGATGAATACATGTTAATTATTTTCCATATCATTCGGAAACTCACTGTATGCTCAATATCAGTGGGAGGCCTTCATTGCATTTACGAATGATATGCAATGATTGAATAAATACCACTTATTCAAATGATTACACAAACAAAATAATTAGTTCAATGTGTGAAAGCATCACGAGAATGAACTGAAACATAGATTTAATGTATATCAATTATTGAATCAAGGAATAACCGATACTTCAAATCAACGTTCATTGGATTGATGAAAAATATCCATCGTCGAACTAATCTGAATCATTAAATCAATCATACAGAATTCATTCGAAGAATGGACAATAATAACTAATTTGATGAATACAGTTTCATCAGTTGAACGAATACAATTTATTGCTTGGGTGAACACTCTTCATTCGTTTGATGAATGGAATTCATTACCATAACGAACCTATTTAATGTACTTGATCATGATATCAATGAAAGCATTCATTGATATTATCAAGATCCGTATTCATAGTATGGATAACCAGTAGTACATTGACATAACGATTGCGTTCATTGGACCAATATTTATAAAAATATTCATTGAGTCACTGAACTTTTTCATTGTATTCAGGTACCAATTTTTTTCTGTGTACTTCTTTCTGCTGATAACTGACATGCAATAGCATTATTACACATTTTCAACCTCTCCTCTCGTGATCTTCAAAAGGGTTCTTTAAAGTTACTTCTTGCTCTGGTTCCAATTCTTCTACTGATTTGGGAAGAGATTGTGATGTCCCAACTGGAATAATAAAATAATATAAAAATGTCTCTAATCAATCATTTTACAAGAAGCATACAGTACAAACCATTACTTGTTGGGGAACACTCATCATCCATAATGGATTGTAGCCAATCATTATTTGTTGGAATCGCAAAAAGAGAATGATAATCTCCGATGCTGTGAAGAGAGTGTTAGTATGATAATTTTGGTTTTCAACAGTTAACCCAACGTTTTTCGTAAGCCTTCGTCTCGACTTTGAGCCAAATTCATTAACAATATAATCACTGCTTTCAAAACGTTGGGAACAAATCCTTGATGACTCGTTGGGTACATAATCGTTAGCATTTCCGCAAATTAAGCTTTCGGGCCACGAGAAACTATTTTTAAAAAGCAAAAATTAAGTTTCGAACAAATAACTTTATTTGTACAGAGAGAGGTGTGTAAGGTACAACGTCGCTAACAGAACTGAAACTAACTATAAAGCATGGTCAATCGTATTCGTATAAACCTAAGTCAGTTACAATCTAAGGGTTTTCTGGGGTTTGGTACATATAACTCCTCCATCCCTAAGATGAGAATAATACGGTAGTATTATTTTCAGAATTCGAGTCTTTAGGTTTTGTCTTGTTACTTTTGAAATGTTTTAAAATATTATTCTTGTATTTTATAGAAAAGTAATAAAAAATTAGAGTGACAGTAATTATGCTTAGAATAATACAAATATAAAACGTAGTATACGGAGTGTTGTTTTCTTCCAAGGTCTGGAGTCGGTGTAGTTGCGTTTTCTCGGCTAGTTTTTGGAGCCTTGTCAGCTCGTCTAGGTTAATCTTGTCCAAGATCTTCAGGGGGTGGTCTACATGGTCAGGTTCGAGGATTTCTACCCTGGGTAATTCCAGAGGAGTCTCCCGTATTGAAGAAACGTCGTTGCTGTATTCTCCCCCATTAATGGTAATGCTGCATTTCTGAGGGATGTAGATTAGCTGTGGTTTGTGGATTTCTTCATATCCGCTTTCTTTACACCGTTTTTCAATAGTGGTGTATCTGGCAGGAATGACAATGACATAGGAATCACTGACAGGTTCTACTACATCCTGGTCTAGATGGACTTGTAGCGATTGGCATGGCTGGCTGCTCTTTCCTTTCAATAGTTCAGGTAGACAGTCTTCCTTGGGTATTTGATTTTCCGGGCGGAAAATACAGGTTGTCTCAATTTCATGGCATGGGCTGTCCTCGTAGTGGTGGTAAGTCGAGTTCAGGATGATGTATGGTTTCAAGGGAATTATGGCATTATTGGAAATAGGGATAGGAAATAAATGATAATAATCGTAAAGATTTTCTCGAAGTATCGGGACGTGAATCGTGAATAGAATTAAATCATTTTTGTATAGAGTTTCAATTTTTAGAAGTTTGTAATATGATTGAATGTTATCGAAATCCGGTAGACTTCCTTTGTATATATTAAGCATGACCTCAATTAATTCTTTGAGCTCGGATATTGGTAATATTATGTTATGAATGATATTCAGTTCACCGAACAATATAGCTTCTTCGATATTGTTCAGTGTTGACAGTACATTTTGACAGTCAATTATCATTGTATCGAGTGAGTTTTGAAGCCGTAAGAATAGCGTATATTTATTCAGACTGTTTACAATAGTCTCTATTTGTTCGCCGATTAGTCGTTGGTTTTTGACAACTTGTTGCAAATTATTTGCTGTTTCATTCAAGAATCTTTTTGTGATAGTTACGTAATTTTCCAAATCGTGATGCAACAATTTTTGATTGTTTGTTAGGGTAGAAATTGCCTGGTCATATTTTTGTTCATCTTCGTCGTCTAAAGTGCCAAAAAGCCATTTATTCGTTCTGCCTACAAAATTGATTAGTCCTCTTTTTGATCGGCTGAACTTTTGAGGTTTGATATTTGTTAATTTTACAGAAATTTGTTTGAGAAGTTGTAACAAATGATTATGCATATGATGTAGTTGTGGATACAAGGCGTCTTTTATTGAAATAAGGTCAGTTATGTATTTCGAATTGTTGGCTATACTATTTATCGGATCGTCAAATTGTTTCAAATCGATAGGTTTCAAAAATGTATGTTTTTGGGTAGTAATTCTTGCTTTTCCGAGAGAGAAAGGAAGGATGGGGTTAGATATTTCTGTCATGGTTATCCTTTGTCCATTAGTGGTTAGGATCCCGAGAAGTAGAAGGTACAGCATTGTCATCTGGAAAAATTTGTTTCTGAGCTAGTTTTCTCTGAGGTTTTAGTTTACTTTTATGATATTTTGATTTTCTCGTTTTCACTTTGATACCACAATCTTGGGTAGGTTGTATTTTCCTATAAATGGGAGATAATTTATTTCGGGGTGATTCTTTGAGAAACGCGTTTTCGTCGATTTTTATCTCTGGTGGTTCATCTCTTTTAGAATTAACTTCGGTAAGATTCTTTGATTTCTCGTTATTCTGTTTGATTATTTCGTTAATTATCTTTTGATTTCTCGCATGTTTTTCAATGTAATCAGAAGTTATTTTTGAAAATGTTATATCAAATGGATCTTGGTGTTCAACGTTTCCTTTGATAATTTGGAAAGGGGTGAATTTTGTCGCGGAGTGAATAGTGTTGTTATATCCTAAAATTGCGTACAACATTTGTGTAGTTATTGGTCTGTCAGGGCGGTCGAGTTTTAGCGTTCTGATTTCTTCAATCAGCGTGGAATGTAGGCGTTCTACAGGGCTGTTGCTGTTAGGATTTTTTGGTGTTATGTAATGTAAAATTATTTTGTGTAGTTTACAAAAATCTTCAATCAGACTGTTTTTGAACTCTGTACCAGAGTCGCAAGTGATTTTATTCGGGATGCCGTAATGAGAAATAAATTTTAATAGACCATCTAATATATTTGGTGCATTCAAATGAATCGGATATGCTTGGGCAAAACGCGAGAAGCTATCGATAATTGTCAAAAATTTTTGTTTATCTGCCGAGAATGCATCAATATAAATATGCTCGAAGGGGTGTTCTCCTATAGGAGTGGGGTTAAATTTGATAACGTTAGGGTGACGTTCATATTTAGACTTCTGGCAGGTGACACAAGTGTTTATATAATTCGTCACGTCTTGAATCATGTATGGCCAATAATATGTTCTAGATAGGGAGTCTTTTGTTTCATTTATACCCCTATGAGTGGTTTTATTCTCGTGATGATGTTGGATTTTTAGTTTCTGTTCATCTTTATCTGTGATGTCGGTTAAAAGGAAATTACTCTGGATCAGTTTGAAGGCTGAATGTTTAAAATGTTTTTGAATTATTGGGATTGCTTTATTTTTCAAATGTTCTTCAAAAAGTATGCCATAGACTATTTTTGGGCTGAGATATTCTGAGAGGATTCTCACTAGGTCATCTTCAAAATTTCTGCTTGACAGTACTACTTTTAGACGGGTTTTATCGAATGGTTTTGTTAGTCTTACCCGGGAGGAAATGGTGTCTAAACTTTCGGAAAGTATAATCTGGTTTTTGAATTTATTCAATGGTTGCTCAGAAATCGGGATTTCGAGAATTGGATTTTCTTGAGAAGAGTGTTGAGTCTCATTGCTGTCGTCGGGTTCTTGCAGCTCCTGTTGTGCTGGAATTAAAACTACGTTCGATAAAATGTTTATTCCTTTTTCTTTTTCTGGCGGTTTTTCTTTTTCTTCTTCTGGTGGTTTTTCTTTTTCTTCTTCTGGTGGTTCTTCTTCTCCTTCTTCTGGTGGTTTTTCTTTTTCTTCTTCTGGTGGTTTTTCTTTTCCTTCTTCTGGTGGTTTTTTGCAGGCTGCAAGTTTCCGTATTTCTTCGTTTAAGCGGTTGTCAAGGTCTTGAAGGTCTTCATCGGAAATTTCTGGGATTTCTTCTCTGTTCGCCAAGTCCGCGAAGATTTCGGGAAAGTCTTCTTCGAATCGGTTGTTTGGTAGATCGACGTTTGCAATCATTGATTGGTCTTCCAGTGGGTGGAGTTCTATCCTGGATAGGGCATCTGCAACGGAATTGTTTTTTCCTTTCCTGTACACGATGTTATAATCATACTCTTCCAGCTTTAGGCGCCATCTAACCAATCTTGAACTAGGGTCCTTGAGATTGAAAAGCCATTGTAGGGGTTTATGATCCGTCAGGATTGTAAACTTTTTTCCGAATAAATATGGCCTAAAGTATTTCGTGAAATTCACTATCGATAATAATTCTTTCTCTATGGTTGAATAATTTTGTTCGGAGGGGTTTAGCGTTCTGGATGCGTACGCGATAGGTTTGTCTTTTCCTATAGCACCCTGTGATAAAACAGCGCCGATGGCCACGTTAGAAGCATCGGTAGTCAGTATGAAGGGTTTACTAAAGTCAGGGTACTGGAGTAGGGGTTCATTCGTGAGTACTTGTTTACATGTCTCGAAAGTTTCCAAAAATTCTAAGTTATGAGTAATTTTTTCGCCCTTTTTTAAACATCGCGTGAATGGTTTGGTGAGCTTTGCAAAATCTTTTATAAATTTTCGATAATACCCTAATAGACCAAGAAAAGATTTAATTTCTCTAGCGGTAGTTGGTATGGGAAAATTTTGAATGGCTTTTATTTTATTAGGGTTAGGTTTGATGCCATCAGGAGTGACAACATGGCCTAGAAATTCGACATTTTGTTTTAAGAACTCACATTTGTCTAATTGGATTTTCAATTTAGCTTCGCGTAACGTTTTAAAGACTTGTTTTAAATTGGCTACGTGTTCTTGCAAGGAAGTCGAAAACACGATAATATCGTCCATATACACCAGACAAATTTTATTTCGTAAATCCTTGAGGATATGATCCATTACTCTCTGGAAGCTCGCCGGGGCGTTCTTCAAGCCGAATGGCATACGAACGTACTCGTAATGCCCGTGCTCCACGTTGAAGGCCGTTTTTTCGATGGACCTCTCTTCCATTTCAATCTGATGGAATCCAGATGCCAGGTCGAGGGTGGTAAAGTAGTTGCATTTCCCCAATTTGTCTAGGATGTCTTCTATGTTCGGAATTGGATATCGGTCGTCGATTGTTTTTTCATTCAACTTCCTGTAATCTACTACGATGCGCCATTTCTTCTTTCCCGATGCGTCGGTCTTCTTTGGCACGATCCATATCGGGCTACTCCAAGCGGAAGATGATGGCCGAATGATTCCATCGGTGAGCATCTTCTGAATTTGCTTTTGGACTTCCTCTTTGTGACAGTGGGGGAAGCGATAAGATTTTGTATGTACTGGTGTCTCATCTTTGGTTTTTATTTCATGTTTAATTTTATTAGTAAATGAAAGCTTGTCATGTTCGGCATGGAATATGTCTGCAAATTCTTTATAGAGTTTCAAAATAGCTCGTTTTTCTTCCGGGTTCATGTGGTCTGTCCTAATTTTGTCAGAAACGTCTTTTGTCGAATCGTAATATTCAACGTTCGGTAAGGCGCTCTCGATATGATAAAATTCAAAAAATTCTTTTTCAATTTGGATAGCTTTAAAAGGTTCGTTCATCGTGACAGAAATTGTCCTATCTGTATTGTTGAAAATTTCGAAAGTAGCGCGATAATTTGAAGCACAAGTCAAAGTTTCCGGTATAAATAATCCATTGAAATTTTTACTAGTAATTATGATCTCGCCTTCGTTAGTATCGACGGGGTATTTTCGAACCAAACTTTTGAAAGGCGGTATTTCGAAAGTGAAAGAAGTTTCGTGAGGTTGTCTGTAAAAGAATGGTATTTGTACATGGTCGTTGCGTAGTAACTGGTTGGTAAAATCGATATTCAAACCTAGGTTTTTTAATTCTTTCAATCCCAGAATACCATCGAAAAATTCATGGAATTGAAATAAAACGTACTCAGTCTCATAGCAACTCTGGAATTCTTCAAAAGCGGGGATAAGGGCTCTAAACTGAATTTCTTTTTCGCCTAAGGAAGTTTTTAATTGAGAGGGTTGCCTAAAAATTCTATCAGGATAATATTTTTCAATAATTGACGGTTTCAGAATTGAGGTGTGACATCCTGTATCAATCAATAGTTTAATCGGGGGATTACGGATTTTTATGTATGGGAGTCCGTTGACAGTAGCGGAGTGAAGTTCTATCACATTGTCTCGTTCTTTGGAGGCGATTCGTAAAAATTTTCGTCTTCAGGCTCGCGAATGTCGTTGTTCGGTTTATCTGATTGTTCTTGGGGTAGATAATATTCGTCGGGGTAATGGTCGGTATAGGAATTATCTTGATAATGTTCAAGATAAAGTTCTTGCATAGTGTCAGTTTGGTCATACGTGTGATAGTCGTATTGGTAATTATTCGGGTAATAGTTATGTGCAGCATCAAATTGATCGTAGCTGTGGTTGTACATTTCTTCGTCGATGGGTGTCCATCTTTGTGGTTGCGATTGGGCTGGATTGGTGAATGAATGGGACATGGGTCTGGTAACCGTAGGGTTTCTAGACGTAGTGGACATTGGTTCGAAAGTCCTTTGGTCGGGTTTACCTGTCGGTTTAAAAACATTTCGTGGCGGACCAAAAACTTGTCTGTTGGTTGGGAATGTTTGTCTCACTGGTCTGGGCTGGACATTTATTGGTTGGCTGGGAAATTGGGGTCTAAAATTGTTCTGGCTGTAATTCGGAAATTGATTTTGCATTCTAGTAATATTGGAAGGTTGATTTCGGAAACCTGGGGCTTGATTTTGGTTCCTTGTTGTTTGAATTGGTGCTACTGATTGAGGATTTGGAAAGTTATAGTTTGGATGAAAGTTATTTCGATTTTGTCCAATTTGTCTATTAGGTGGTGGTTTGGGTGCATTAATGTTTTGACGATTTTGGAATACTAGATTCTGAGTATGTCTGAAATTTTCGTCCTCCAGGACGAAATTCATTGCTGCTTCTAGGGAATCAGGATTTTGGACGATAACTTTGTCCTGTAGTCGAACATTTAGATTTCTCAAAAATACTTTGAGGGATTGGGATTCGTATTGTCGAATATGTATAGGTTTAACATCTTTGTCCATGTCGGTGTCAGCGTTTATTTTAAAAGCTAATTTACTGCGTAGTAGTTGGATTCTCTTCGCAAAGTCTAGGGGATGTTCGCCCCTATTTGGTGTAAGAGTGAACAATTGTTGTTCGAGGTTGTCAAGGCTTTGTCGGTCGCCAAAGGTATTTCTCAATTCTAATTTTACTTGAGTCCATGTTTTCAATTCGGTTCTTGCTCCGATTAAAAGCTGGGCTCTATCTTTCAACTTACTCAATAATATACTCAAAATGCATTGATTTAATGTGGTGTCCGCGCCATGATATTTTTTGTGGAATTGATCGGCAGCATTTACGAATATTTCGAGGGTCTCTGACGACCCATCGTATGTTGGAATAGTATCCGAATAAATTTTGAACAATGTGTAGTTTACTTCCGTCATATTTGAAACACGCAATGAACTTAAAGAATTGGATAGACTTTCAATAACGGGGTCGATCATCAAATGCTATTTCGTATGCTTAAATTTTGTATAAAAATGAAATAAAAGAATCTGTAAAAATTATGAATTTATGCTGAAATATCTCACAAAAATATTCTTTGAACGAATAAAACAATTTCTTTCGAGAATTTGAAGATAACACTGTGCAATACAAGCTATTCCTTCTCTTCTCACAGTCGGTTTTCAAACTGTGTAATATTTCACTCGAACAAATGTCGTTGCCTTTTGAGAATGCAGCGAACTCTGAGCAGTATCAGGTTTCGAAATGCATTTATCTAGTTATCAAGAAATTCGGATAAAAATAAAATGCTTTGAATCTAATCAATAGTTACTAATCTAGGTGACTTCTATAGTCAGTCCACCAATTTCGATTGCGATAAAAGAAAAAATGATGGATTATTTGATTTCGATAATCGATATTTAACAAATTCAAACAAAAATCTTTACGATAAAGTTTTCGGAGAAAATTTGAAAGCAGAAAGGAATACTCGACTTACCACGATGGTGAACCAGGTTATCCTTTTCTGGAGTCTGCTGCAACTGGGTATGCCGGTCTCTGATGGGCGATCGAAGCTGTTCTTTCAATAACGGATTAACAGTTGAAACTGACGAATTTCGCGATCGATATTCTCCCGTTATCCTACCGACTGCGCCAATTAAGCTTTCGGGCCACGAGAAACTATTTTTAAAAAGCAAAAATTAAGTTTCGAACAAATAACTTTATTTGTACAGAGAGAGTTGTGTAAGGTACAACGTCGCTAACAGAACTGAAACTAACTATAAAGCATGGTCAATCGTATTCGTATAAACCTAAGTCAGCACTACATGGAAGTTACAATCTAAGGGTTTTCTGGGGTTTGGTACATATAACTCGCAGTAGTTGATCCACGCATCCTTCCGCGAATCCTTTGGGAATCTGTGGAAACTCAAACCGACTGAACCAAGCACGATGCTTCTAGAAGTATTGGAACAGTATTTCACGGCGCATTTTGAATGACCCGGCATTTTTGAAAACTATCAAAAAGTAAAAATTCCAACCAAACTGAAGTTAGTTATATTTCTGGTTATATTACCAAAATCACTAAGTAGGTTAGCCAACTTAAATTCCCACCAATCCTCCCTTTCCTCAGGGACCCCCTCGTCCAAAAGCTCACTTATTTCGTAACCCCCCCTATATTGAGAACCCTGGTAACTACTAATTTGATTTTGTTTTAATATATTATACTGGGTGTACAAAAAATATATGTAAATATCGATCTTGGTTATTCGTAAGAAATAACTAAACATTTTACTGGGACTTTCTATATCTGTTTTTTTGTTCATGTTATTAGTGGATCATTGATTTCAACCATTTCAAGGAATAATATTTTGAAAATATTCGTTTCTGAATGTAAAACTTGTGTTTTTTCAAGTGATATCTCATGGCCTGTTTCGATAGCACGTTGAGCTAACGCACATGATTTCTTGTTGAGTTTTATATCACTTCTGTGAGAGGTGATACGGATATTTAAAATTCTTGAGCTTGTTACCAATACATTTTAAATCACAGCTGTTACATGGTATGCTGTAGACAACATTTGATTTTTTTAAACATGGTGTGGGATCTTTCAATTTTGAATTTGATTTTCCAATAGTCTGGAAGTGATTTTTAGGTTTGTTTCATTTTTTAATAAGTTAGTTATATTCGATGATAAATTTGCGATGTTGGGAATGGAAAAGTAAGTGATATTTCTATTATCATTTTCAAAATTTTGATCATTCATGTCATCATTATCACGTCTTTTGTCAGAATTGGTACTGAAAATAATTCTATTCAAAAGTTTTTCGGGGTAAGAATTATCCATTAAAATATTTTTAAGGATTTTTAAATTATTGTTTTTCAGAGAAGGATGAACTAATCTTTTGATTCTTGTTTTCATACAAAGAATTGATTTTTTTTTTAATGAATGGAGTGTTAATTAATATATCTCTCAGAGTTGCTTGGATTGATATTCCAATCAGTTATGATTGAATTATCATCTCTACGGATTATTTTCGTATCTAGAAATGCAATATTGTTATTATTTTCAAATTCTATGGTGAATTGCAATTTTTTATTATAGTTGTTTACTATATGTAAAAATTCATCGGATTTATTCCTTCGTATTGCACAAATGGTGTCATCGACAATTTTTTTTTCAAAAAAGATACTTCGAAGGTCATTTCAGGTACTATTTCTTCAAAAAGGTCATCTATTACATATGAAGCAATAATAGGTGAAATAGTAGCACCCATTGGTGTTCCAAGTATTTGTTTGTAGTAATTTCCTTCAAAGGAAAAGAAACTTGAATTGAAAATGAACTGAATGATTTTTAGAAATTTGGTTTTTGTAATTGTACAGTTGTCTTTTATTTCATTCCATCTTTTAGTTATACTTTTCAACACCAACTCTATGGGTATGTTACTAAATAATAAAATAACATCCAGACTCACCAAAACATAGCCTGGTGAAGTTGTTTTTCATTAATAAATTTTGAAAATTCAAGGAATCTTTAACATAAAACTTATTCTCAAAATTATATGCGTCATTCAAGATATCTGTAATCATTTTGGATATTTTGCTGTCGGGTGCTTCAATAGATAAAATAATAGGTCTAAGTTTCATTACCGGTTTATGGATTTTAGGTAAACCATAGTATTTAGATGATACAGAACTGTACATCTCTTTGCTTCTTTTTCACTTATCATTTTGGATTCTTTCAAATCCAGTTATTTGCTTTATGTTGTATGGTTGAGGTAGGATCTCTATTTAATTTGTTGTAAGAGTTTTTATCATTGAGAATCTCATAAGATTTTTCAAGATATTCAGTTTTTTTCATTACGACTGGAACATCACCCTTATCGGACTTCGTTAGAATTTAGAATAAGATCGGGATGGTTTTTGAAGTCTAATAATGGTAATGTTACAGTCGTAATGGAAAAAACTGAATGTCTTGAAAAATCTTATTAGATTTTCAATGATAAAAACTCTTACACCAAATTTAATAGAGATTCTACCTCAACTATACAACAGAAAGCAAATAACTGGATCACAAATTTGAAAAAATTCAAAATGGTAAGTGAACAAGAAGCGAAGAGATGTATGATATACAGTTCTGTATCACCTAAATACTATGGTTTACCTAAAATCCATGAACCGGTAAAGAAACTAAGACCTATTATTTCATCTATTGACGCACCCAACAGCAATATATCCAAAATGATTACAGATATCTTGACTGACGCATATATGATTTTGAGTATGAGTTTTATGTTGAATAATCCGTTGAATTTTCAAAATTTATAAATGAAAAACAACTTCCACCAGGCTGTTTTGGTAAGTGTGGATGTTATTTCATTCTTTAGTAACATACCCATAGAGTTGGTATTAAAAAGTAGAACTAAAAGATGGAATAAAATAAAAGGCAACTGTAAAATTACAAAAAACAAATTTCTAGAAATCATTCAGTTCATTTTCAATTCAAGTTTCCTTTGAAGGAAATTACTACAAACAAATACTTGGAATACCAATGGGTCCTACTATTTCACCTATTATTGCTTCATATGCGGATGACGTTTTTGAAGAAATACTACCTAAATTGACTTTTGAAGTGTCTTTTAAATAAAAATTGTCGATGACATCATTTGTGCAATACCAATGAATAAATCCGATGAATTTTTAAATATAGTCAACAACTATAATAAACAATTACAATTCATCATAGAATTTGAAAATAATAACAGTACTTCATTTCTAGATACTAAAATAATCCGTAGGGATGATAATTCACTCATTACTAATTGGTATATCAGACCAAGCAACTCTGAGAGATATATTAATTACCACTCATTTCATTAAAAAAAATTAGAATAAATTTAATTCTTTGTATGTAAACAAGTATCGAAAGATTAGTTGATCCTTCTCTAAAAAACAAAAATTTAAAAATCGTAAAAATATTTTAATGGATGATTCTTTCCCCGAAAAACTTTTGAATAGAATTATTTTCAGTACCAATTCTGACAGAAGACTTGATAATGATGGCATAAATGATCAAAATTTTGAAAATGATAGAAGAAATGTCACTTACTTTTCAATTCCCAACATCGCAAAATGATCATCGAACATAATCAACTTATTCAAAAATGAAACAAACTTAAAAATCACTTCCAGAAACATCAAAACTATTGGAAATTCAAATTCAAAATTGAAAGACCCCACACCATGTTTTTAAAGAAATGAAATGTTGTCTACAGCATACCATGTATAATAACAGTGATTTAAAATATATTGGTACAAGCTCAAGAATTTTAAATTGCCGTATCACCTCTCACAGAAGTGATAAAACTCAACAAGAAATCATGTGCTCAACATGCTATTGAAACAGGCCATAAGATATCATTTGAAAACACACAAGTTTTACATTCAGAAACAAATATTTCCAAAAGATTATTTCTTGAAATGGTTGAAATCAATAGATCCACTAATAACATGAACAAAAAAAACAAATATAGAAAGTCTCAGTAAAATCTATAGTTATCTCTTACGAATAAACCAAGATTGATATACATATATTTTTTGTTCACCTAGTTTTCTTGATGTCAATCATAGTAGATTGTCACCTAGGAGTTCACTGTAAATAACTGCCAAATTTTAAATAATTTTTATTTACCATCATGTATTTTAGGACCCTGGAGAAGTATCCTGACTAAAGATCCCTGTTTTCCCCTTCCGTTGATACCAATTTTCAGTCGTTAAATCAAAATTAATATATACAGTGTGTGTCTCACTTCACATGGAAACACCTTCGTATCTTCCGTAATAATTGAGGTAGAATGATGAAACTCTCAGAACAGACGAAAATGGTCACCTCAATTGGATTGGCCTAAGTTATATACACTGCCCACCACTCGCCATGGAACAACCCATTTTTACGGTAAAACATACTAGGGGGCAAAATAGGCTCGAAATTCTTTCAGATTCGTGACCAGGACCACCAACTCACTACAGATACTTTTTTTTTTTGAAAAAATTCTAGTCCTGAAAATCCGAATTTGTCTCATGCACTTCTCATGGACACACCCCCGTTTCTTCCGTAATAATTGAGGTAGAATGATGAAACTCTCAGGACAGATCAAAATTGTCAAAATGCACCCACCACCTCAATTCGGTTGGCCTAAGACACTGCCCACCACTCGCCATGGAACAACCCATTTTTACTAGGGGACAAAATAGGCTCGAATCTTCCAAATTCGTAATCAGGACCACCAACTCACTACAGATACACTTTTTTCCTGAAAAAATGTCAGACCTGAAAAATACCAATTTGTTTCACTTCTCATGGAAACACCCCGTATAATTGAGGTAGAATGACGAAACTTTCAGGACAGATGGAAATGGTCAAAATACACCTGCCACCTCAATTGGGTTAAAGAATTTTGCCCATTTTTAACCGATTTTCAATTTTGAAGGAGAGTGTTATCACAAATTGTGTGCTCTTTCGGATAGTGAAAAAATATATACAGGGTGTCATTTGAAAAAAAAAAAGTTTGGGGTCACGTCCGGTCAAACCAGAAATGGTGGATTTTCAGAAAAGGGGTATATATATATATATATATATATATATATATATATATATATATAAATTTGTCGGTAGACCCTCATAATGAAACCGTAGACGGATCCGTTTCGGACTCATTAGACCTCTTCAGAACGGTACAAAGTGTAAAGTTGTGCAACACTTGAACGCAAGATCACACGAATATAGGAGCCAACCACAGGATCCAGCAACACATTTGTATTTAAAGTCAGAACACCTCGTCTTTACAAGGCTTGAACTAACATTACCACGGAGGCAACTATAGCTACCTGCGTGACATCCTAACCCAGGAATGTATAAATAAAGTAGAAAACCATAAACTGGCTTCGTGAGGGAAATAATAAATACAATGTTACGGGCCTCTTTTGCACCCAAACATAAAATAATTAAATGATAACAACAATTGAAACCCTTTTATTTTTATAATTATTATTAGTAATGCACAATTGGCTTTACTATCCTGATTCCTCAGCTTGATATAGAAAGCAACAACCTCTGAAAACATCCTTGTTGCGAAAACAATTCATTCAATTTTGATGCATGAACCTAAAATTCCCTTGAATACAAAATTATATCTGCACCTTTTACTTCAACTCCCTTTGTTTCTCTATCATTTTCAAAATGATTTTCTCTTCCTCATATTGTGTTCTTTAGGTTCTCTTATGGTCCTCAGAATGTTTTTCAGACCCCGATGACTGCCATGAGCCAATGAATCTCAGTGGTGGGCTCTTCATTTCATATAGGAATCCTTTCGATTATTCAGTTTGAATAATATTCGCCTGAAAAACACATTATTTTTAAAATCAAAATTACAAATCAAAATATAACCTCTACCTGTTAAGAAAGGTCTTATTACCAAAATCGCAATTCAAATTCAGTTTTCTCAGCGTCTTTCTAAGAAGTTTTGATAACGGAGGCAGATACAGCCTCCGAAACGTCAACAGTTTTCAAAAAAAGAGAAGTATTCTTTGTTAATTCGATCTCATTTTTTCAGATAGGCAAATTCAGTGTAGGGTACGTTACTGACAAAAATTAATTTCTTTCAAGACAACAGTCTTGTGAACGCAGTAACTTATCGGGCAAATTAATTAATTTGCCCTTCTACACTTGTACAGATTTCTTTGGATTAATAAAAAAAAAAAAAAAATTTTTCATTTTCAGATTGTGGAAGGTGATAAACCCAAAAAAAATTATGTCAAGAACTGGATTTCCTCCACAAAATCAAACTTTTAATCAATATTCCAGGTTAATTCCATTCTTCCTTAATAATTGATTCTCATGATGACATTTTCAGTTGAATGTGTCTAAGGTAGAAAAATATACTGTGTTTTACCGCGAGAACTTGTGGAGAAAAAGGTTATTTTCTCTTCCATGTGGTAGGAATTTTACCTCACATTTTGTGGATTTTCTTTAGAAATTTTGAGTGAAATATTGGGAATATTGTCTGTGAACACTGAACAGATACACAAATTGTGGATTTGCTCTCCAAATTACTCAAAATCTCATTCTCTGCAATTTTATACCTTCAGGCCTCCTTCCATCCAAGGTATCTTCAACTTGTTTAAATGTCACATGTAAACCTAGTGATATATTCTAGGCCTTTTTCTTTTTCTACTTTCGAATTGAAGACATCTGTTACACCTATCGAAGACACCTGCCACACCTCTTCGCTTGCAATTTTGGGGCCGAACATATAACCGCTTTGATTGGCATAAGCTTCCTTCTTCCTTCCTTCCTCCTCTGGTTTCTGTTAGCTGGATCATCGGGAGAACTTATTCAATTGCCACATATTCAAGAAACTGGCATAAGAAGACATCTGGGATACACGGATAAGCCGCAAGATTTATGCACATCAATTTTCTGCTTTCTTACAAATTTGTTGTGAATAACTGCTATTCATGTATGCTTGGTGCTCACTCAGTTACTAGCTTTGCATCCACGTATGGTTACGAACTCTGCATGATTTGATGCTTTATATGGATAGTGAATGAATCAAAGGAGCCTCACTCATCTTTGAAATTAGGCACGGTAACTTTCAGTATACGTATGCTGGATGGTGCTCTGATAAATTGTCACTGATAGACTGATAGTATTTCTTGCGTTGAGAATAATTCCATTTAGCATAAATTTAGCATAGGTATAAATGTCAAATTTGTCAAACAAATCCAATTTTCAATTTCTAATTTTAAGTTCAAGATATTTAGTAAATTAGTACAGGTGCACCGGAACCACTGTTGCATTTTTGGCCTTAGTTGAATTGAGTTGTACAGCCAACGCCAATATAGTTCCGTGAGTTATGTTACCCACTTCATACCATTGGTATGGCCTGTGTTCTCACGATCTTTTAGCCAGCTTGGCGTAAGTTCCGAATAACACGCTAAGGCAAATTTTTCTAATTTAAAATAAAAACACTTCGATTATGCTCTATACTTGTTTTATTTTGTATTCACCCACACCCATCTCCACTGAGCAAGGGTCTGTTCAGACTAAGTAGTTTAAAAACCCGCCCTTTAAAACTGGGGAGCGTAGCAACAAAGTAGAAAATGAGTGGGTAAAAGATCAATCAAAGAATACCCTGTATCTGTTATGAATGACCCATTGAAAACAACCCTCAACTTCGTTGTTACCTTCTTCTCGTCTCATACTCCATGATGTGGTAAATAATGAGAGATCTGATTAGTTGATGATTCGTGACAAATAGACATATGTCCCATTTTCAAATATTCACTCATGAAGTCCACATACATTTCCTGCAATCTAGGATTTTTCACTAGCCTCTTTTCTAATTTCAAGAACTGGTTTATGGCAGATTGCTTTGAATCTCCCAACTTAGTGGAAGAATCCGAAAATGGAACCGAAACAATAAACTTACCATCTTCACATCTCCTAGTAGTTTGACTGAATTTGTTCACACTGTTGGTCTTCAACAGAGAGAACATTTCCTAAAATAGGAGATTCTTCGACCTCCCAGAATTTTTCCAGTTGTGACTGAATATCCCTGAATGCCAAATTGCATTTGGAAGGTGAATTATTATATTTGTTGAGCTGAACATGAACAGAACCTGTAACAATACAACCTAACGAGTTTTCTGCAGTGTAGGTTGACCTTCGCCTAGAGAAATCTGACCAACACAAAGCAAATCATAAAATCAGAAAATCCTGGATCTTCCACCTTCAGATGGTGTGGTATATCCAAATTTACCACATCTAACCTCTTATTCGGAACAGAATCACTAATGAATGATCAAACAAGATACGCTCTTTTTGAAATTACTACATAACGACTGAAATGTAATTGTGCACCCAAATTTTATATTACTCACCACTTGATTTATTCCAATGATTGGAATATCCAGATCTCTCTTGGGTAAACCCAATCGATCAACAAGATCACTTGTTACGAAATTTGATTGTGACCCACTATCCAGTAAAAGTCTACAGGTATGTAAAACTTTATTCGAATCAACAATTTGTACCAACGCCGTTGATAACAAAACCTCACCAGGATTCATTATACCGGTATCCAAAAGAAAGACTTCATTTGACCTGATGTTCCATCCACAATAGCAGTTTGTTGATTTTTTGAATCACTTGTACTACCCAAATTAGTATTATTACGTGATTGTTGTTGTCCACCAGTATCAGTCTCACTATGTATGTTACTTACTGACTGTTGATAGTGAAAAAGTGTATTATACTTCGATCCACATCTCCTGCAGCCACCTGATCCACATTCTTTGCTGATGTGGTTGCCTTTTTTCAAACAATTGAGACAGAGTCCCAACTTCTTTGCCTGTTCATACCTTGCGTGAACATTCAATTTCAAGAATTCAGGGCAGTTATTGATGTAATGTTTATTTTTACAAAATACATATGAAGGTGTTGCAGAAGTTGATACCAGTGATTTATGAATTTGTTTTTTATCATGATTCTTACCTACTACTCTACTTTCTTCTTTCTTTTTATTGCCTTCAATATTCAACATATCAACCCTATCTTTCAAAAATTCTTTAAACTCACTCAATGAAGCTAATTTTCTTGTCCGTCTGTGTTCCTCCCAAACACGAAATGTATTTTGATCAAATTTTTCTCATATTATATATTATAATTGGATCCCATGTAGTTGTTGAAATACCAAGTTTTTCCAAAACAAATAATGTTTTTATGATTGTATCTAACATATTTCGCAAATCTACAGCTGACTCCCTACTCATTGTTGGAAATTTCATCAATGATTTCAAGTGATAATTTACCAAATTGTGTACCACCCCAGTATCAGGTATCGGCACCTGGTATTGGCAAAGTTCGCCAATTGGGTGGGTAACCCCGGCCAGTTCGCTTGAGAATTGGATGGGAGGGCCCAACTCAATTTGTGAGCTGGTACGACACTGGCGTCCACGTCGCGGGTGGTGGACTTTGGTTCAGAGGCTACCTAGGAAGCAGCTGAAGCGAAGACGAATAGTGTCAAAAGATCGCCTAACCTAAGGTGGGAGGTATCGTGCTGATGGGTGCGTGGCACATAGGGTGATGTGTCATTAACGATCCCTCAGGGACAACGGGCGACCTCCCTGAGTACTACAGCCTTACCATGGCAAGGCGGGGATCTACCATGGCGGACATTATTTCCCCAGCTACTCGTGGGAACAGAATGAGTAATGAAAATAAAAATGATAATCCCAACGAAGGGGTGAAACCCCTGATCCTCAGGAAACTGAGGAACAAATGGATATCGGAATCCCGACCCCACAAGAGGGCTGGGCGTTAGACTAGTCTCTCAACAAGAAGACAGCGGATCCATACCGCCAGAAATTACTCCAATTCAGGAAAGGGAACTGTTAAAGTCCCCAAAACCTACTGGATCAGATCAGGATGAGGCAACCAAAGCTATGGATGGCCTCAAACTGAAACGCACTGGACTTCCAGGGTCAAGAAGGAAAGTGCTGAGTCGCTTGCTCAAGAGCGGAATAGCTTATGAGACTGCCTTAGAGGAAGCGCTCAAAAATCTAGGCACGCCAAAACAGCAATCGGAAGGGGAAAAATCCCAGTCTGCAGCTGCTGGAGTAAGCAAACGCCTCAGATCCGACGATAGTACGCCGGAACATAAGTCAAAAAAAGCTTGCTCGGGGGTACCCAAACCCTCGTACGGAGCGGTGACTGGGGGCAACAGGGTGGGCTTAATCCACCCTGAATATCCTACCACAGCTTTCACAAGCGAACAGCTAAAGGCTCTTCAGCGATCCATTATGGAAGCTGTGAGCCTAATCCCAGATGATGACCCTCAGGTGAGGTTCCAGAGCTGTACTCTTCGGCCTGGATGGTTACAAATCACCTGCGTGGACAGCATCAGTGCCAACTGGCTGGAGGAGGCATCAAAGCAACTCCAACCATGGTAAGGGGCGAAAATCAAATTCGTCCAAGGGCAGGATCTTCCAAAGCCATTCATCTATGTGGCATACATTCCGGACGATGAAGCCGACGAACGACTTACGGCCGGGGTGGTGCTCACACGGCTGAAAAAAATGAACCACGGTCTGACCACTCAGGATTGGGTAATACTGAACCGAGAGGATTCGGGCCGTGGCCAAACATGGACATTCGCCGTAGACGAAAAGTCCATGTCATCCTTGGAGGAGATGACCTTCAAGCCCTACTTCGGCTTCGGACAGGTTCAGTTCCGTCTGAAGGGCGGCCGTGGAGAGATAGAACCTTCCCGGACGCAGTCGAAGGAGGGGGAGAAAAGCACTCCTCCACAAACAAAAATGGTAAAGGGAGCACCGCAAGGGAAAGGCAAATCCTTCCCGAGAGGTGCGTCCCGGACCAAACAGCCTGAGAGGGTGGTCGTGGGAAAGGGTAAGTCCATCCCGAACAGACCACCACTCAAAAAGGGTACCGGCACCTCCAGAGGGAAGGAGAGAAAACCGCCCTCTGAGAAAGATGGCGGGGGAGGACCGTCAAAAGACGGTAAATAAGGGCCTGGCTGATACAGTCAGACTATTGCAGGGAAACCTGCAACATGCCAAGCGGATAGATCTGGCCCTCATCCAGGAACCCTGGACCTCTAAGACAGGCCGAGTTACCGGCCTGAGTAACACATCTGGTAAGGTAATTGCG
The DNA here is from genome assembly GCA_958298965.1 of Chrysolina haemoptera. NCBI lineage: Eukaryota > Metazoa > Arthropoda > Insecta > Coleoptera > Chrysomelidae > Chrysolina > Chrysolina haemoptera. The sequence continues at coordinate 13,605,887 of OY282599.1, read as the reverse complement.
GTCAGCAGGGATAAAACCTAGGGCATGCATTGTAGCCTAACCTTCGTCAATAGGATTAGGAGAGAGGTACTAGATTTAACGATCAGCTCAGAATTTCTAAGCAACAAGATATCCAACTGGAGGGTGTCCTCTGAGCCATCATGCTCAGATCATATGCATATTCAATTCAAAATTGAAATAGGCCCCAGGCCAGTGGTACAATACCGAAACAAGCGGAGCATGGACAGGGACGGATACAAAACCTCTCTGAAAAACCATCTCCAAAACGGATTGACCACAATAAATGGTCATGATAAAATAGATATTGCTGCAGAACATCTACAAACTGCAGTTATCTCAGCGTATCCTGAAAACTGTCCACGAAGGGAGAAGAGGGATAACCGAAATGCTTCCTGGTGGAACAAAAATCTGGATAAAACACGAAAAGAAGTTTGAAGATTATTCAACCGAGCTAAGGTATCAGGTGAATGGGACAATTACAGGTCTGCTCTAACCACATACAATAAAAATATCCGGAAAGCAAAACGAGAATCATGGGAACGATTCTGTGAAAATGTGTCCAACACATCAAGCGGAGCCCGTATCCACAAGATTCTATCCAGAGAGCCGACACAGGAGCTGGGATCGCTCAGACGTCCAGACGGCTCCTTCACGGCCTCCAGGAAAGAGACATTAGAGCTATTAGCTGATAATCACTTCCCAGGCAGCCTGATTCTGGACAATCGACCTCCAGTCACAAATATAGGCCGGATTAAACGACCCCACAGAGATGACTGGGTGGTTGCCAACAAAATAATCACACCGCAGGCGATAAGATGGGCGGTTAACTCGTTCCACCCATACAAATCACCAGGAGAGGATGGCATAGCTCCAGCTCTGTTACAAATCGGACTGGAACAGATTATGCCTATCCTTATAAGACTCTTTAGAGCCAGTTTAACTTGGAACTATATACCATCTAACTGGACCGCGACTAGGGTGATCTATATTCCTAAGGTGGGTTGGACTGACCCACACCCAAAATCGCTCAGACCCATCAGTCTGACATCCTTTCTGTTGAAAAGCATGGAGAAAATACTGGATGGGCACATAAGGTGTGGTGCACTAATAAAGCACCCCCTCAATGTTCACCAGTATGCCTACCAGGCTGGAAAATCGACAGAACTTGCCCTCAATAACCTTGTCTCAGGAATAAGCGTCGCCCTCGAACACCAGGAGGTAGCAGTCGCTGCATTCTTGGACATAGAAGGAGCATTCAATAATGCACTACCTCACTCCCTCTATGAGGCCACTGTCTCTAGAGGAATTGAACCGCTACTATGTGACTGGATACGAACTATGCTTCATAACAGAACAATAACGACCTCTCTACAGGGAGAAAGTGTCAGCTTCAAGCCAGCCAGGGGCTGTCCCCAGGAGGGGGGTCCTCTCCCCTCTGCTATGGTCACTGCTGGTGGATGATCTGCTGGCTATTCTCTCACTCTGGGAGGTCGATCTGCAAGCATATACTGATAAAAGATAAATCAGAAAAGACGATCTCCTACGTCCTTCAGGATATACTGGATACCATATATAAATGGTGTGAGAGGGAGGAAATGTCCATTAACCCCCACAAAATGGTCATAGTACCGTTCACCAGGAAAGGGAAGCTGGAACATTTAATACCTCCTTCCATCAATGGTGTAACAATTTCATTTGCGAGTGAGGCAAAATATCTGGGAATAATCCTAGATAAAAAGCTGAACTGGAACTCGCATTTGGAAAAGACTATCCGAAAGGCTAGCCTATCATTATGGACATGCCGCAGAATATGTGGCAAAACATGGGGCATATCACCAAAACAAGTTTACTGGCTGTACGTGACCGTCATACGACCAATGATCACGTGTGGCTCTGTAGTCTGGTGGAACAAAGGCCAACAAAAAATGGCCCAGGTTAAACTTAACGGACTACAGAGACAAGCGTGCCTGGCGATTACTGGGGCCATTCGCTCCACGCCAACGGCAGCAATGGAAGCTCTTCTTGGACTACTTCTTCTCCACATAGTTCTGGAGAGAGAGGCAAGATGGGAAACATACAGACTCTACCAAGCGGCCATGAGTCTACCGCAGGCATGTGTCATGAGAGGCAGCAGCATGCTGGAAGGCATAATAGCTCACAACATTCTGGGAATGCCCTCAGACATCATGCTTAAAACCACTAACCTCAACATGTCCTACACCGTGGTCTTCCCTGAAAGAGAAGACTGGGTTTGGAATGAAACTGACCTATGTAGGGCAAAGGAAAGGTGGTTCACCGATGGTTCCAAAACTTTGGAAGGTGTCGGAGCCGGAATATATGGTATGAACCCAGTAGTGAAACGCTCATTTAGTTTGGGTAAATTAGCTACGATATTCCAGGCAGAGGTATATGCCATTGAAATCTATGCAAGGGAGCTGGAAAACCGACACCTCACACGAAAAACAATAAAAATATTTTCAGATAGTCAAGCAGCATTGAAAGCGCTTGAATCCAACTGCTTTAAATCCAGAGCAGTATGGAACTGCAGAGACACCTTGAACCGACTAGCACAAGGCAACAACGTTACCCTAGTTTGGATACCAGGTCACACGGGCCTATAAGGAAACGAAATAGCGGACGCCCTAGCAAAAGGGGGGGGCGAAACAACGTTCACTGGGCCAGAACCGGTCATCGGTATAGCATATAGCACTGCCAAGAATGCTACAACCGCCTGGGCAGACAATAAAAGACTTGAGTATTGGCTCAGTCTACCAGGACTAGCCCATTCCAAAGCATTTATTGCTTGTACAAGGAAAAAACAGGACTCTGACAAACTTCTAGAACTCAGTAGAGCACATCTCAGAGTTGTAGTAGGTTTGCTCACTGGCCACTGCAAACTCAAACATCACATGCATAAAATCGGACTTGCACAGGATGCAGAGTGCCGTCTATGCATGGAGGATGATGAAACGGCTAAACGCATCCTGTGTACATGCCCTGCAGCAGCCAGAACCAGATTTTCAATATTTGGCAATACAAAAGTAAGGCCAGAAGATCTGGTAAACTGTTCTCCCAATATGTTACTCAATTTCGTTAAGAGATTGGATATACTGGGAGAAATATAACCATAGGGTGAGCCACAATAGGCCATTGGCCGCAGTGGAAAGCCTGATATGGGCTCACTCACATTTAAACCTAACTTAACCTAACCTACCAAATTGTGTGTGTCATCGTACCTTTCACATAATAGTTTCCAAACTACCTCATAATTTTTATTAGAAATACTTACCATATCAATGACTTTTTGTGCTTCCCCTTGAAGGGCACCTTTCAAATAATGAAATTTTCCAATATTAGAGATTGAAACGTTGTTATGAACAAGATACTGAAATGTATCTCTGAATTCCAACCAATTACTCAAGTCACCACTAAAAGAAGGTATTGGAATTGATGGTAAACGAGGTCTTGCTTGAAGAGCCACCACAGAATGAGCACTTGATCTGACAGAAAGAACTTCATTCAAATCATCATCGTTACTAACACTATGCATGCTAACATTATCTTCAGCTTTTTTGTTTGATGTTCAAGATCTGTAAAGCCATACTAGACGTTTTATAGAATATATCTTCAAACTCTGTTCGATATGTTCTTCTGTTTCCAAATCATTATCATCAACCAATAACTCGATTTCTCCTTGAATTTCTTCAAACTCCTCATCAAATATTTTTTTTATACGATTTAATCTAAACTCTAATTCTGTCAATGAAGTGTCATCAATATTCAACGTGTCTTTTGGAATACTATGCAAAAACTTCGAAAAATTAGTTAATTTAGATCTAAGGGTACCTCTTTTACGAACGAGTTCTTTGATTCGACGATCTGACATGATTAATCAACAATACTCACACAAACAAAGAACAGTACTCAATGGATTGATAGGATTTAAGGATTGATAGGATGTAAGGAATAAATTGAACGACTGACAGCCTTTTATCCAGATCCAGATTGTTACTTCCTTCTCTAAAGCTCGCACGGTGCTCTAGGACTCCACTTCTAAATCTGCCTCCAATAATTGATTCCAATTAAGTATTGTGCTCGTTACCCAAGTGTAGACTAAGCACCAAGTGTACCAAGAATGACTACCACCAATTCTGCGACTTCATTTTTCCATCCGACTGCTGAAGGACCAAATTATGTTGGGATTATCATCCGCTTTCGAACACCAAATGAACGTATTAATTAGAACTATTCGTTTCTAATCCAAGTTTTTATTAGAACATTGACAATAAATTCAAAATTGAAAAAGTCTTATTGATATCATATCATAGCAACAACTTGAACCTCCTTGAAATCGACTCGAATACTGTATGTTCACTCCGAACATTAAACAAAGCTTGAACAACCCTCATTATGCAACCGTAGACGGATCCGTTTCGGACTCATCAGACCTCTTCATTACGGTATAGCCAAGTGTAAAGTTGTGCGACACTTGAACGCAAGATCACACAAATATAGGAGCCAACCACAGGAGCCAGCAACACATTTGTGGTTGAAGTCAGAACAACCCGTGTTTACAAGGCTTGAACTAATATTACCACGGAGGCAACTATAGCTTTCCGCTTGACATCCTAACCCAGGAATATATAAATAAAGTAGAAAACCATAGAATGGCTTCGTGAGGGGAATAATGAATACAAAGGAGAAAATTAGTGGATGAACCCTCATTATGCAACCGTAGACGGATCCGTTTCGGACTCATTAGGCCTCTGCAGTACGGTATAGCCAAGTGTAAAGTTGTGCAACACTTGAACACAAGATTACACAAATATAGGAGCAACCACAAGAGCCAGCAACACATTTGTGGTTGAAGTCAGAACACCTCGTGTTTACAAGGCTTGAACTAACATTACCACGGAGGCAACTATAACTACCTGCGTGACATCCTAATCCAGGAATATATAAATAAAGTAGAAAACCATAGAATGGCTTCGTGAGGAGAATAATGAATACAAAGGAGAAAGTTAGTGGATGAACCCTCATTATGCAACCGTAGACGGATCCGTTTCGGACTCATTAGGCCTCTGCAGTACGGTATAGCCAAGTGTAAAGTTGTGCAACACTTGAACACAAGATTACACAAATATAGGAGCCAACCACAAGACCCAGCAACACATTTGTGGTTGAAGTCAGAACACCTCGTGTTTACAAGGCTTGAACTAACATTACCACGGAGGCAACTATAGCTACCTGCGTGACATCCTAACACAGGAATATATAACTAAAGTAGAAAACCATAGAGTGGCTTCGTGAGGGAAATAATAAATGAAAAGGAGAAAATTAGTGGGTAAACCCTCATAATGCATTCGTAGACGGATCCGTTTCGGACTCATCAGACCTCTTCAGTACGGTATAGCCAAGTGTGAAGTTGTGCAAAACTTGAACGCAAGATCACATGAATATAGGAGCCAACCACAGGAGCCAGCAACACATTTGTGGTTAATGTCAGAACACCTCGTGTTAACAAGGCTTGAACTAACATTACAACGGAGGCAACTATAGCTACCTGCGTTACATCCTAACCCAGGAATATATAGATAAAGTAGAAAACCATAGAAAGTCTTCGTGAGGGGAACAATGAATACAAAGGAGAAAATTAGTGGATGAACCCTCATTATGCAACCGTAGACGGATCCGTTTCGGACTCATTAGGCCTCTGCAGTACGGTATAGCCAAGTGTGAAGTTGTGCAACACTTGAACACAAGATTACACAAATATTGGAGCAACCACAAGAGCCACCAACACATTTGTGGTTGAAGTCAGAACACCTCGTGTTTACAAGGCTTGAACTAACATTACCACGGAGGCAACTATAACTACCTGCGTGACATCCTAATCCAGGAATATATAAATAAAGTAGAAAACTACAGAATGGCTTCTTGAGGGGAATAATAAATACAAAGGAGAGAATTAGTGGGTAAACCCTCATAATGCAACCGTAGACAGATCCGTTTCGGACTTATTAGGCCTCTGCAGTACGGTATAGCCAAGTGTAAAGTTGTGCAACACTTGTACACAAAATTACACAAATATAGGAGCCAACCACAAGAGCCAGCAACACATTTGTGGTTGAAGTCAGAACACCTCGTGTTTACAAGGCTTGAACTAACATTACCACGGAGGCAACTATAGCTACCTGCGTGACATCCTAACCCAGGAATATATAAATAAAGTAGAAAACCATAGAGTGGCTTCGTGAGGGAAATAATAAATGAAAAGGAGAAAATTAGTGGGTAAACCCCCATAATGCATTCGTAGACGGATCCGTTTCGGACTCATCAGACCTCTTCAGTACGGTATAGCCAAGTGTGAAGTTGTGCAAAACTTGAACGCAAGATCACATGAATATAGGAGCCAACCACAGGAGCCATCACACATTTGTGGTTAAAGTCGGAACACCTCGTGTTAACAAGGCTTGAACTAACATTACAACGGAGGCAACTATAGCTACCTGCGTTACATCCTAACCCAGGAATATATAGATAAAGTAGAAAACCATAGAAAGTCTTCGTGAGGGAAATAATAAATACAAAAAAGGAAATTAGTTGGTAAACCCTCATAATGCAACCGTAGACGGATCCGTTTCGGACCCATTAGACCTCTTCAGTACGGTATAGCCAAGTGTAAAGTTGTGCAACACGAACGTAAGATCACACAAATATAGGAGCCAACCACAGGAGCCAACCACAGGAGCCAGCAACACATTTGTGGTTGAAGTCAGAACACCTCGTATTTACAGGGCTTGAACTAACATTACCATGGAGGCAACTATATTTACCTACGTGACATCCTAACCCAGGAATATATAAATAAAGTAGAAAACCATAGAATGTCTTTGTGAGGGGAATAATAAATACAAAGGAGAAAATTAGTGGGTAAACCCTTTTAATGGTAAAATATTATCGGCGTATACCCAATGGTTAATAGTTCATGTAGCTAGTCGACCAGTACAAAATTCAATGAATTTACGCGATGTAGATTCAGGTAATCAACTGGATTACTCTACAGTGGTATGCCCTCCGTTCTAGTTAGCTAGAGTAGTGGCGATTGTCTCTGCATTGGAAGTGGATAAAATGTTGTGTAACTGAATGGCCGTCCATATGGAAATATAAAATTTTCAAGAATATTTTTGATTTTCGACCACCATCATAGATTTTTTAAGAAATTTTCACCAATCATTTACCATACAGAACCAAAGTATTGATTTTCTCCTAATCTAGGATTCTAATTTTGCAGATATTGAAATTAAATTTGGAGGATCTGTATGAGACATAAAACTGCATTTTTTAACTAGAGACTCACCTTTCTGCAACTTCCGGTATCACCGGAAATGATATAAACTTTCGATTTTTAAATGGGACACCAGCTATATTTAAACTTTTTTCGTCTTCATATGACATTCTGAATACAACCATGTGTCATTTGTTACTTTTTGTGAACAATTTTTTTTTTATTTCGATATTTAATTTTCAATCCAGAGGGCTTTGGATACGCTCAAAGTGTTAATTTTAGTCCTAAGTATTAGGTTCTGCATCTGCTGTGTGAAATTCACGGGAAGTGATATGAACATTCGATTTTTAATAATGACACCTAATATATTTTCACTTTTTCTGATACTCTGAATACAACTGTGTCACTTGTCAGTTTTTGCTATCAAACTTTTTTTTTTATTGAAATTTATTCTATACTCTATTGGGCTATGGGTATGTTCAAATCATTAATTAAAGTTGTAACATTGCTGTAAATATTGTTTTCAGTCGAAATATTACTGCTGTACAATTCGATTTTGGAATTTGTATTACTAATTTTTTCAATGGAAACATGGTGCATTCCATTATGATTTTGTTGATACCGCTTCACTGCTTGATTTCAAACAAACTTTCGTTAAAAGAACTAGTCGATATCTTAATTCACTTCACTTCTGCGAAAGTAAATAAGAAAACTATTATTTTGTACGCTATTGATTGAAAAACATGTTAATGATATTATTTATGCGGCGAGAATAAGGAGATATGTTATTAGTTTCTCCATTGATGATTTTTTATCATGTGTGTTGGTCACATGTTACTCGATGAATTTAAACATTATTTTAATCTCAAAAAAAAGGTACCGTAATATTTTTAAGTTTGTTGACGAAAGTTTATTTGAGACCTGATAATGTGCGGTATCAAATTAATCGTAATGAAATGCCCTTTTTTCCTGACCCGACGAGCACCTATGTTGCAATTTGAGAAAAAATAGTAATAATAATTTGAAACTTAAATTTTACAAAGCAGAGGCATTCCAACCGAAAACCGGATAGTTATATTTTTTCCAATAATTTAGGACTGAAACTGTCACGATAGTGTAACTTAGAGTTGAATCTAGTACCATTTTATGTATGTTCTGTGTTCCATGCACAAGGTGTGCCTGTGAACACTGTGGTTGACTTTTGACGGACATGCGTCTGAATATAAGATGGCTGTACTTTGTACTTGCATATTATTATTAATAAATGTATAAATCCGATTGCCTCATCATCTTCATTTATACAACTGTAACATGATGTCAGGTTAGATGGTACTTAAGTAAAAAGTAAGATACTCACTTGAAATAATAAATAATAATAAACCAAATAATTGCTGAAAATGGAGGGAACCTTCAAGCCACCTAAGAGCTTGCTGTTCAACCAAGATGTCCATATGAATCTGGATAATTTTTTAAGAAGCCTTAATATTTACATGAAAGCAACCGGACTTGAAAGTAAGGAAGATCCAACTAAAGTTGCTATCTTATTGAATTTGGCTGGTGAGGAAGCACAAAGGAAGTTTCAGACATTCCGACTAACAGATGCAGAAAAAAGTAACTTTGATAGTGTAGTAAACGCCTTCAAGGACTATTGTAAACCCATGCGAAATGAAACGTATGATCGCTACAAGTTTTTTACCAGAACTCAGCAAGAAGGTGAATCATTCAGTAGCTTTGTAACGGACATTAAAATGCTTGCATCTGTATGCAACTTTGCTACGTTAGAAGATTCTCTGGTTCGAGATAGACTAGTGAGTGGTACACTAGATTTGTCACTGCAAGAGAGGCTGCTACAGCAATCCGCTTTAACACTCAAGAAGGCAGAAGAGATTTGTAGAGCATCAGAGATAAGCAAAATACAAGTTAAGGACCTGCATAATGACAAAGAGGTTGATTTTATAAAACAATCAAGGAGTAATAAAGGAAATCAGAAACAATCAGGACAAGCTAGAAGCCAAACCCAAGAAAGTGGAAATAGTAGTAGTTATGATTGCTTAAAATGTGGTCGTAGGCATTCTACAGGTAATTGCCCTGCTTATGGTAAAACTTGCTCGATTTGTAATAAACCTAATCATTTTGCTATAGGGTGTAAAAATAAAAATAATAGAAAACAGGTTGGTGAAAAAAGTTTCGATAAATCTAAAAATGTTAGAAAGGTACAGAAGAGAACTGTTCATGAATGTAGTACTAATGATACTAGGTCTGATGATGATAGTGATTCTTTATATATTGACACAATAACTTTAGATAATATTGATACTAAGAAAACCTTAAGTGAATCTTGGACTATTGATATAAAAATTAATAATAAAACTCTAATTTTCAAGTTAGATACGGGTGCTAGTTGCAATGTGTTGCCTTTGAATATTTATAATAAGTTGGGATTTAAAAATAACAGAATATATTCTGAGCATGCTTCAATTATAACTTATGGTAATAACAAAATTGATACAATTGGTACTGTCACTCTTGATTGTTATGTAAAAGGGGTAAAGTGTAAGATCAGGTTCCTGCTTGTTGATGTAGATAGTACACCAATTCTTGGATTGAATGCTTGCATCAAACTCAACCTATTGAAACGAGTTGATTATGTAAGTTGTGGCTTTAGTAATAAAAGTAATTTCATTAATATGAATGAAGATGTATTTTCTGGTACAGGTAAGGTCCCTTTCAAATATAAAATAGTTTTAAAGATTAATCCAGTACCTTTTGTCAGTGCTTGTCGTAGAATTCCTGGTTCAGTTAAACCTGCATTAAAAAATACTCTTGATGACTTAGTTAACAGGGACATAATCAAACAGGTAAATGAGCCCACAGAGTGGGTAAACAATATAGTTCCCATTACAAGGTAGCTGCTGATATTTTAACTTACGGTGGTTGTGACTATCTGGTGGTAGTTGATTATTTTAGTCTTTGGATTGACTTGGTTAAACTTGATTCTAAAACTGCTGAAGATGTTATCAACAAACTCAAAACCATATTTTCAGAACATGGAATCCCTGCAATATTTGTTTCAGACAATATGCCCTTCAATAGTGTAGAGTTTAAAAAGTTTGCACGAAATTGGGATTTTGACATAGTTACCTCAAGTCCAAAATATCCTAAGTCTAATGGTTTGGCTGAGCGTTCAGTTGGTATTTGCAAGAATATTCTACGTAAATGTAGTGAAACAGATAGTGATGTTGATAAAGCATTATTAGAATATAGAACTACACCACTTGTTGGAATAAATTTATCACCTTCAGAACTACTGAATCAAAGACTTTTGCGAACTACCTTACCAGTATCAAAAAATCCTTTATTGAAAAAACCAGATATTCATTTTGAAAAACTGAGCTCTCATAGAAATAAAGCTAAAACTTATTATGATAGACAAGCTGTGACAAGACCTAGTTTCAAAAAAGGGGATAGTGTTATATTAAGGAAAGAGAAACATTGGGTTCCACGGTAAATAATAGGCAACTCTGAATGTCCTCGTTCATATTTGGTAAAGGACAATTTTGGAAAGGTTTATCGGAGAAACTCTTCATTCATTAAATCTTCTCCTAATCCCTATATGCAAGAACGTTCTCAATATGATGAGTTTATTGAGACAAATAAACACGTTGAGTCGGAACCTGATGTTATACCTCCCTCAACAGATACAAGTATTCTTGTGAGTAATATTCCTGGGCCTTCCCATGACCCTAACATTGTTAAAACTAGAACAGGCCGTGTGGTTAGAAAACCCATTAGATATAGAGAATAGAAAAAGAGGGAAATGTCACGATAGTGTAACTTAGAGTTAAATCTAGTACCATTTTATGTATGTTCTTTGTTCCATGCACAAGGTGTGCCTGTGAACACTGTGGTTGACTTTTGACGGACAGGCGTCTGAATATAAGATGGCTGTACTTTGTACTTGCATATTATTATTAATAAATGTATAAATCCGATTGCCTCATCATCTTCATTTATACAACTGTAACAGAAACTATTAATTTGAACGTTTCCATGGGCCTCTAGATTAAAAAAATTATTGTTCAAAATGAAAAAAATTTTGTTTTCAAAAAGTGAAAAATGATAAATGGTTGTATTCAGAATGTCACATAGAGACAAAAAAAGTAAAAACATACCGGGTGTCTTATTCAAAAATCGAAAGTTTATATCAGTTCCAGTGAGACCGGAAGTTACATGAAGCTGAGTTACTTGTCAAAAAATGCAGCTTCAAATTTCATTCAAATATCTGCAAAAAAAAAATATAGGGGCGAACCAGCTCCCGTGGACACCCCGTGTATATTGATATGGAACTGGAACCAACTTACATTTTACTATTTCTAAATTAGACGTCTATTTTCATATAATGATGTCAGTTGCAATTTTTTACTTTGATTTTAATAATTATGTTCAAACACAGTTTTTCAACATGCTTCTCCCCTCCCAGTAATGTATTCATCAATAAGTGTCACTGAGTATATTAAATCAAATGCGAATGGTCAGGACTCAGGTCATATTTCGATCAGTTTTTTGGAGAATGAAAAATCGTTTAAACCGAATGATTTCCAGTATGTCGAAATACGCTTCTCTCGAATATATTTCATGGATTAAAATATGGGTCAAATATTTAAGAGAAAACAACTGTTTTTCTAGTCAATAACATGATGGACATTGAACTACATATAACAGATAATCGAGTATTCCCAAAAGAGGGCAAATTTTCCTTATTTTCTTAGTATTTCTTCCTTAATATCGAACTTAGCGATTCATTTACGAACTTAGGGAATTTCTTTGGGCTGGGACCCAGACAATTTCCGTGTTGTCTGAGCTACCTATCCGTCATGGTATTAGCTAATGCCTGACAGATATATGCCTCATATTACACTTTGTGGAAATTATTTGAGACAAGAGAATTTTCTTCGAAATTACCAGTTTTATTGCCCTATTGAATTATTTTTGATTCGTTTTTGAAAAATTCTTTATATAAATGTTCATTTCTTTTAGAAAATCGAATAACATTGGAAGATTTAGATGGAGTGGAGAATGACATACTCAAGGAATTGATTCCTTCTCTCAGAATCAGACTGAACGTTCTGAACAGAACTGAAAAAACTCAAACGTTCCGATGAGGTAATATATTTGTGAAGATTCTATTAAATGGAATAAAAATACACTTTTATATTTTCAGAAATTCTCAGAAATGAGCGAAGTTAGCTTCGTTAGTTGCACTAGCAATAGGAGCGAAATTTCCTCGGATAGGGTATTTTGGAAGACCAGTCCTTCGAATTGGCAAATGTTAGTTTTAGTAGTTTGCAAAAATTATTTGTAGAATGTGTTTTCCTTATTTTATCTTCAAAAACTCTTTACAAGTCATTAATATAAATGTTTGATATTTTATAGAATAGAGTTGCTTGATATTATCTCAGAAAGACTGTTACAATATTTTAATATACATGTTTGAAAACTCACATGCTTTACTTGAAGCCTCAGCCCCTTAAAGAAATAATTATACTAATGGCTATCACCGAAAAAATATTGTATTATATTTTTCTACAGAGAATTTTCCTTCAGTTGGTACGTTTAGAGTGATAGATGGCAAACACTTTTTGTTTGATGTCATTGATAGTTTTTCAATATAAAACTTCCATAAAATTTTTTGGTTCAGTTTATGAGATAATGCAGTGTCTCACAAAAATCCTATTGACAGGAGTGATTACTTTAATGAAGACTTCGTTTTTTTTTTCTGTGGAAAACTTGAAATCAAAACAACTATAAAATATTTCATGAAAAATGAGAAATAAAAATTCCTGTGTTTTTATACTACTTTATATCTTTAACACTTGCGTTACTGCAGTTTCGTCCTATATGGACATTATCAAACTATATTTCAAACTGATAACTGAATGTACCAATCTCCTTCCACGTAGTAACGGCTACATCCATCAATTCAGTAAAATATTTTAATTGAAGTTATCAAGAACTACTTCGAAAAACTGTACTCATAAAAACAGAAAGTTTTCATTACAGGAGAAAATTAATTCAAGAAATATGAAACTATACCCAAGTTACGTCAGTTTGGTGTTTGGGTAATTTTCTATTTCTCGAAATAATTTTCACCTGTTGAAAAAACTTTTTTTTGTGTAGCAGAAATAGTTTTCTTTGTTAAAGAATGTCATGTTTTAGATGGATTATTATATTAAAGTAAAGGAACTTGATTACTTTTCTCAATACTTTTGATTTTTCAACTTAATCATAATAAGAACACTATTATCTACAATTTAGTAAATACGATGACTTCGCACAAGAACCTCATAAAATGTAACTTCATTGATAGAGAAAATGTAATTTTTTGGGCAAAAATATAATTTGGTGAATATAGAAAACGACATTTTTCAATAGAGGAAACGTAGTCTCTTGCATAGAGAAAACGTAATAACTTGGACAGAAAAAACGTAATTTCTCGGATATAAAAAATGCAATTTCTTGGGTAGAAAAAACACAGTTCATTGAATGAAGAAAATGTAATTTCTTGGATAGAGAAAACGTAATTTCTTGGGTAGAGAAAACGTAATTGCTTGGACAGAGAAAACGAAATTTCTTGGACAGAAAAAGTTCAATTTCTCAGATAGAAAAAACGTAGTATGTTATTAAAACAAAAGTTATTCTTTAGACAGAGAAAACGTAATTTTTTGGATAGAGAATAATTTCTTCGATTAAGAAAATGTAATTTCTTGAATAAAGAAAACTTAGTTTCTCAAACAGAGAAAACCTAATTTCTTGGAAAAATAATGTAACTTCTTGTATGAAGAAAACGTAGTTCATTCGATGGAAAATTCATAATTACTCACTTCAAAACTTTAATTTTCTTTGTTTTGAGAATAATCAATATCTTAGATAAAGAACATAATAATTTCTAGTGAAGTAAACAAGAACTATTAGTTGGAAAATTTTCAAACACTTTTTGCAAGAATTGAAAAGTAACAGTTACTTGAAAATGGTGTAACAGCCGAAACCGGCCGTAATAGAGTAGTAAAGTGTTAGTGGAAACTGGACAAAAGTTATATTTTTTCTTCCTTTTCTTATTTCATCATGAATTTCCATAAAATAAATAGATCATCAATCAAACAAGATATAACAGAATAATTTTTTTCGAATCAAACAGACTGCTTTATTTTGAAAATTTTTTTTTGTGTCCGGTGCATATTATTTTGAATCTGGTGAATATAAAACATGAAATATTTTTCCCTTGCAAAACATGTTTTGCATAATTATTCAGGTACTCCTTAATTTTTAAAAAATTCCAATTCAAAACAAAAAAAAATCTCATTTTCTTTATACAGTACCATCTGCAAATGACGTTAAAAATGTAATTTAAATTTGTACATTTATTTGTAGCTACGAAAAATTAAAGATAATCGTTTTTTTTCTCATTTTTTTGTCGGACTGGCAGTACGCGGATATATTTTTGTCCTTTTTTGTCCTTTTTTATGAGTCTTGCTCATAAAATAATGACTAGCATCATTAATAGTAGTTGGATTTTGTTTTCATGTTTTCACTTTTTTTTATTTAAATTTGATATTTATTTTATATTATAATTATACCGGAATATAAAACTATTTGAAATGTAAATATTTTTTTTTTTTCAAATTTAAAAAAAAGTTGATCTCGCTTGTAATAGATAATAGACAATAAATAGAAATAATTGAAATGTTTTTCTATAAATTCACAATTCTGGAAAATATATTTTATTGAAGAAACAAACTTCTGCTCTAGTCTCAGCAGGTGTGCCCCACGGTACCCCGACTGTTGTCAGCCCTCGAAACCTGCGCCCGTGCGAGGGCGCTGGTAAGTAACTCCGTCGTTGAGCGAAAACGTCGTACTTCAATAGAATAACAGCGGTAACTGAATGAGGTCCGCCTCCTGCATTGCCTATGCGTGTGTTGTCACTGTTGTCACTGTTGTCACTGTTGTCACTGTTGTCATCTCATTCACTACATACAACTGGAACCTCATAGTTTGCGAGGCATGATGTTTCGGTGCTGTCCAGGAAAAGGCTATAAGCAAATAACCGGGAAGTACTGCGCATTGCAAATTCAACACTATACCAACTGACTATCTGATCGCATATATAATAATTATAAAAAAACTATGTTTATTCAGGATTTTGATCCAGTAGGTATTATTCGTAAAGAAAATATTTTGCATTCGACAATAGTTATCTAACATAGATGAAGTTAGTTCTCAGTCAGCCTTTTTGATAGATTTTCTTGCACCCAAGTCAATAATATCGATAGCATTTGGTAAAATTATGGCATTAACACGTTCAGCGCCAAGCTCTGAGGCCAAACTTTCGTAATTTTTATGAATTTAACTTTTTTTGTAATTTTAAATATTTGAGGTATTTTTAGTGTAATACAATTATTTTCAGCTTTTTAACCACTTATATTTCAGTATTTTCCATGTGTATCTTTTTCGATACACTGGCCTGCGAAAAAGTTTTAGATACAACGTTCTTTTTCCCAGGCCATAGGTATGTATCAAAAGATACACGCTTCTTATCAACATGTTTGGTTCCATCTTCTCTAACTTGTTTCTTATGAATTAAAAAAAAGGATGTTACTACAATTTGTATCCGTCAATAGGTGCTTCTTAAGTGCAACTTTAACATATAATGATTACGTGTTGCGTAAAAATATGAAACAAATATGAAACAAAACTTTCATCCAACCTAAACCCCAATTTGAGAGGAAAATCTAGGAGACCAGAGCTTATAATTCCCCATGTAAAATGTACATAAAGTGCGTGCGTTAGCGATACATACGGACAAAACTGAAATTGAGTCGGTGTATGTTTTTAGATACACAATGTTTTAACTGTGAACAGATACACTGGCGCTGAACGTGTTAATTGTGCGAAAGTGATTTTGACAAATGGCACTTTTCGCACTGGTAATGTAATATACTAAAATTGTCACGTTTCTCTTACACAGGTTATCTCTATTTTGAATCACTTTTCATATCTTCGACAAGCTTGGACCTTGGATAAGTATGCCATTTGTTACTCCAACTACATGTACCATATTCATCAGATAAACAGAAAGACATACTGCTTAAAAAGGCAGAAATTTTTGTTTATATTTTGCAATATTTTTTGCGTATGCCAATTTCATATACATCTTACATTACCATAAACTTAATGAAAATTAAATGGCATACTGTGTAAAATCACGAGATGTTATTCCATAACTGTTCAAAATGTTTGCAGAGTTGAGAGTACTTAGGCGTACTCAATCGGTATGCCATATTTTTTCAAGCAGTTTCAAAACAACAACTTGTACAATTATCAATGGCAGCCTGTTTAAAAACACGGAAAATTTCCTTATTCTCATACAAATTCACGTGACCATACCAACCCTTCGGACCCGCCCTAACGATATGCCAATGGTTTTCGGAGTATTTTATTTTTGTTATTTCATGACAAAATACATAGCAGCCTGATTAAAATCGTAGCTAAATACATATTCTTCGAACAAATGACGAATAATTTTTCAATTAGGAAGAACCCAGGACGACTCTTTTATTCTTGCCTTATTATCATGAGGATATACGGACAATATAGTCCTTCACAAGGCATACTGAGTAAAATCATGTCTCAAGATCTGTCATCATCCGCCAGTCTATTAGCCACTGCTGCCAAACATAAAATGTGACATGATGTAGTTCGACGTCAAGACAGCTCAACTGAACGGTGTACTGGAGGAAGAAATATTCATGCAAATACAAAAAGGATTCAGTGTTTCATCAAACCTAGTATGTTTCTTGAAGAAGTATGGGTTGAAGCATGCTTCACGCTGTTGGATTAGAAAATCGAATACCTTTCTACGAATTTTGGTTTTTGTCCAAGTAATGCAGACGAATGTGTTTACCACAAATATTGGATGGAGTTCTATTGGTAATTTTCGTAGACGACGGTTTGATCATTTCCAAATGCAAATCAGCTATCAAAAGGGTTTTGGAAGAAATGAAGTCAACTTCTGAGATAATTTTGAGCAAAGTTGGTTACTTCATTGGTCTGCAAGTACTTCATTATCCAGACGGCATTATTTTCATACATCAGTCTGGTTATATCCAGAAAATAATCAAGAAATTTGGACTTCACGAAGCTGATCCGTACAAAATTCCTGCAGATCCAACCACCAACCTTTCAGTATGCAAGGAATCTATCCTACAAGATGGTGATGTTCCGTATCGTGGAGCCATCGGTTCTCTAATATTTGCTGCTATCGCCACAGGTCCAGATCTCACGTATGCAGTGGGAATTGTGAGTAGATACCTATCGCAACATACTCGAGCCCATTGGAATTCTGTAATACTGTCAGCCAAAGAAATTTATGGAAGAAAATATCCATCATCCTGCTGCAATATATATATATATATATATATATATATATCCGAACACGAATATATATATATATATATACATATATATATATATATATATTATTATATTATAGTATTGGCATACGCTATCATTTTGTACGCGAAAATGTATTCGTGATAGAATTCCCTTCCAAATAATGTATCACAAGTATAGAGTCCTATTGAAATTCTGAAGTAGGATGTGCTGAGGATGAGGACTTGAGAAGTTGCCCTTCGAAATCGACTGGTCCGAGCAATTTTCAATTATTTGTACGTCTTCGGGTGTGAAGTTTGAGCTGGAATACATTGTATAAATAGGTGTAACCAAATACCTACAAGATATACTTAACTCATTATAATGAGATTAGGAAATTTTGATTTTAGTTCGAAAATATGAATAGGACATTCATAAAATCTGTTGTGAATTCTGAAGAGCCTGTTTTATTTCAATCCTATATCAATCCTCTTGAAGAGCTTGGCAAAGCGAAATAGATTTTCGTCAACCAAAATGTATGTGGGATTAAATGCGATAGAAGCGAACCTTGCTTCAATGAAAGAACGATTTCGTGAGTGATATTTTTTTAATAACATTCTCCTTATTTAATTCATTTAATGATTTTTTCAATGAAAACTAGAGAGAATTAAAAAAATCAGCTATGTGAATGAAAATGCGAATTTTCACTTTCAGATTTTTTCTTTCCTTTTCAGTTAGAGTTTTTTCACAATATCTATCAGATTTTAGTTCGAAAATATGAATAGGAAATTCATAAAATCTTTTGTGGAATCATCTGCGACTGAAAAACAAACTTTAGTCGCTATTTTCCATCGTTCAGATGTAGTTCAATGTCCAGCGTGGCTTGTGCCGGGGAAGTAGTTGTTTTCTGTTAGATATTACAAATAAATCACATTTTTCATTTTTCAATTCTCATGGAGAATGTTCCCCTTTTCATCGAGCCTAGGAAAATCATACAATGTCTCTTCAGGGCCATTGAACAGATCGAATGTTGAAAATATTGAAAATATACATAAAATGTTGAAAATATGGAATGCATATTACTGCATAAATATTTAGCTGGGTGAATATAATCATTTCAAGCGTTCAAGTCGCCCAACATTATTTTAGATATACATCCTGATTTGCCTAATACCTCACATAAGACAATGTTTGAAATTGATTCTGATTTAAAGAACCATTGAAACTAGGTTAACACACCTTCAATAATCTCCATCCGTGAGAACTTTATGAATCCGAACTGAATCTGATGTCTCACAAAATTCATACCACAGACATCGATTATAATGTAAATCGTTATGATCCATATCATTCCTGTTGTCGAGGATTTGGCTTGTTCATGATTAATGCTTTCTGTGATAATTAAAAAAATAGACCCTATTCAATTTTATAGCAGCAGGTAGTTTACAGCTTATCCGAATTTATGTCCCAAATCAAATAACAAACAGAAAAACAAATTCATTATACGAGAACAATTTTCTCGAACAAATAACGAAAATTTATGGTGCAGTAAATATCATTATGTATGCATTAAATGTATAATTTGATCATAATATTGGTTCAGTTTGTTATTTATTGGTACCATAGATGAATATTTGAGAAGCAATATGCTTCGAGCACCATCCGAATTAATTCTTGGAGGACTAATAATCTTTCATTTAAAGGGTTGGTTTGCCATGATGGAGAAAGTTTTATTTGTTCGATACCGCTTGAGTCAGAGTACTATTAAACGAGGATTTGGCACGACTCTTATTTGTTTAAATCTTATTGTAAATCACCTAGGTAGAGAAATAACTCTTCATCTATTCGGAATAGTATGCGATATGAACTACTATAATAATTTAGTGGAATTTTTTCGTGAATTCAAGATAGTATTACTGACTTTTGATGAATGAAAAGACAATAAATATTATTCTATAGCATGGACAAGGGCAGCTTGGTTTCTGAGATTTGAATGCACACTAGACTGTATCATACCGGGTGACACATGAAATATCTATGACCTCTGTATTTTTCAAAACGATTAAATCAGCTTTATTTGAATCAATCTATCGATCTGTCGATCTGTCGATCTGTCGATCTGTCGATCTAACGATCTACCGATCTACCGATCTATCGATCTACCGATCTATCGATCTACCGATCTATCGATCTACCCATCTACCGATCTATCGATCTATCGATCTATCGATCTATCGATCTATCGATCTATCGATCTATCGATCTATCGATCTATCGATCTATCGATCTATCGATCTATCGATCTATCGATCTATCGATCTATCGATCTATCGATCTATCGATCTATCGATCTATCGATCTATCGATCTATCGATCTATCAATCTATCAATCCCTAGGGAGCCGGATACCGACTCAAAAATTTCTCCTTCGTTCTTCTTCACACCGGTATTCGCGTTAGCATTTCTTCAGTGCAGGTGCGGTCCTGTAATGAAAACTTCAACTCCTAGATTCACTTTTTTTGGTCTCTAAAATATATCGGATCACTCCATACGCTTTTTTGTACTTCTCTTCTGATGTAACTAAAAGCTCATCATGGTTTTCTTTTCTAGGGCATACGAATGAATACCAATGATGTATATCGTGCGTCATATACTTCAAAGCAGTATAGACATATTTCGGTTTCTATTTTTCTCCGAGTGTAGAATTGGGAGGAACTTTCTTTTGGAGGCTCTAGGTCCCCCAATATTTGGCATGATATTCGATACAGCCGTCATTGTCTACTCCGCTTTCTGCGTGACTTTATTCATATGCACAGCAAAGGTGAGCTTAGTGTCTAACCATTCACCAAGAAATTTGATGGTTATGCTGGGGTTGATCACGGTACCCATGGTATTGAAAACTATGAGACCAATTTTTCTCTTTGTAGTCGATAGCCAGCCTGACAAATCAATGCTTTATTAGCATTGTTTATGAAAGTTCCATCCATCCATCCATCCATCCATCCATCCCTCCGTCCGTCCATCCGTCCGTCCCTCCGTCCCTCCGTCCCTCCGTCCCTCCGTCCCTCCGTCCCTCCGTCCCTCCGTCCCTCCGTCCCTCCGTCCTTCCGTCCCTCCGTCCCTCCGTCCCTCCGTCCCTCCGTCCCTCCGTCCCTCCGTCCCTCCGTCCCTCCGTCCCTCCGTCCCTCCGTCCCTCCGTCCCTCCGTCCCTCCGTCCCTCCGTCCCTCCGTCCCTCCGTCCCTCCGTCCCTCCGTCCCTCCGTCCCTCCGTCCCTCCGTCCCTCCGTCCCTCCGTCCCTCCGTCCCTCCGTCCCTCCGTCCCTCCGTCCCTCCGTCCCTCCGTCCCTCCGTCCCTCCGTCCCTCCGTCCCTCCGTCCCTCCGTCCCTCCTTCCCTCCGTCCTCCGTCCTCCGTCCCTCCGTCCCTCCGTCCCTCCCTTCCTCCGTCCCTCCTTCCTTCCGTCCGTCCGTCCGTCCGTACGTCCGTTCCGTCTATCCTTCCATCCTTCCATCCTTCCATCCTTCCATCCTTCCATCCTTCCATCCTTCCATCCTTCCATCCTTCCATCCTTCCATCCTTCCATCCTTCCATCCTTCCATCCTTCCATCCTTCCATCCTTCCATCCTTCCATCCTTCCATCCTTCCATCCTTCCATCCTTCCGTCCTTCCGTCCTTCCGTCCTTCCGTCCTTCCGTCCTTCCGTCCTTCCGTCCTTCCATCCTTCCATCCTTCCATCCTTCCATCCTTCCATCCTTCCATCCTTCCATCCTTCCATACTTCCATCCTTCCATCCTTCCATGCATCCATCCATCCATCCATCCATCCATCCATTTGAACCTAATGAAATTGTTTTTAAGCATCCGTTCGTCATCCTGTGTATTACTATTATTCTCCTTATATTTACCTATTCAACTATTCATCACAAATTGGCATTCGTTTCTTAATTGGCTGTTGAATTGTATTTTATCGAAAATCATCATGTTGTAACCCGACGTCGATGACATAGTTTGTTGCTTGATAGGATTGATAGTGTTTGAAATCCAAAAATAATAAGTCAACCAAAAACGTCTATACCCTGATCAATCCCTGCAGGATGTTTATATCTTCTTTGATTAAAAAAACACGATATTGGCTTCCCATAGTGTTTTGATTTCAAAGCCTATTCACCAAACATGCAATTCAACAACCAACTAAAAAACGAATACCAATTTGTGGTATATGGTTGAATAGAAAATTTAATGGAAAATAAGGTAGTCCAGAGAAATATACAGGCTGACATTATCTGAAAAACAGAAGAAGAGGTTACTTTCGATCAAACAATAGGTTGAAAAAAATGTATTGGGTAAAAAAATAGTGTTATCATTGATGATTTACCTCTGCTCTCAAGTTGTTCTTTGGAGATCATAGAAGTTTTCCCTTCGTGGAACCAAAACACAAAAATATTGATGAAAAAAAAAAACAAATAAATTAAAAAGACAAGCTTTTATTCAAATGCGTTAGAAAGTAAAAAATAATTCATTTGGATGTGTAATGTAGGTTATTCTACTATTTATAGATTTCATAGCTTGCCACGTAGATACGTTACTGAAAACTGAACTGAACTGCACTGAAAACGTTTTTCAGTTCGAATACGAAGCTGCAAGCTTTTGAATATGTTACTCACAGAATAACCTACATTAACATCTAAAGAAATTATTTTTACGTTTAAGCGCATTTGAATTAAAGCTTGTCTTTAGTTTTAATTTTTTTAATATTGATATTTTATTTTCTGTTTTTTATTTAGTACGCATTAATCTATAGATTTCTGATAAAGAATAGTGATTACAAGGCCTGTTGCCTGTGAGTTTTGAGCTATCTAGTTCTCGAATGAGGAGGCCATCTAAATATTTACTCAACGATTCTGGAGCCGCCATCTTCAATTTATGAATTTTAGCAAAAGATTTATGATCTTCCATCCCAAATACTCCCACATAGCAATTTTGAAGAGAGTCAGACCCTCAGATCAATAATGAAACCTAAATAAATATATATATATATATATATATATATATATATATATATATATATATATATATAAAATAAGACGAATAATGTTGTGAAACGAAGATAACTAACTCTCGCGGGGACTGTTATGTGTTGGGTTTCTGACAATCGAACCGAAACAAAACACCTCTCGTACAGTGCCGTGCTTTTGTAAGGGAATCAAAATCACCTTTATCCTTATTTAAACAAGGAAAGTATCTTTGATCCAGTACGATTGAGTTTTGAGACAAGAATCGATTGTAACACCACCAAACTTGGTAGGCTAGTAGTTAGAACCATGATACCTAAACACGAAAAAAAAAGTTGTTTATCAAAATTCCAGGGGTGGAACATATGCTATTTTTCGTTTAAAAATGTATAAATAGATTTTTGCTGTAATCTTGGAAAGTATATGATTTATCAAAAAAACAACTTAACAGGGTGAAAAACAATTCAATTTTCCACAAAAATCATTACTAGTAATTTCTTATGAAATGCGCTCGTTTTCCCCGAAAACGTGATTGAACGCCGACATCAAATTTCAGGTTCACGCTTACCCGCCGCTGAAAGTTCTGGCAAAGCCGAATATTTGACTGGTCATAACTCTGCTAAAACTGATCGGGGAAGAAAAAGGAAAAGTTCATATCGTTTCGGAATACTCCTACCTTCTCAAGGAACTAAAACATGCGAGTATTTGAGTACCTAAAATGTGTTTTGTCGCACTTCACCGAGATGTTTGCGGATGATCCGAAAATCATGAATAATTCAGTAAATAGAGATAATTCTTATAATAATTTATACTGAAGCAGCAACCCATACCCTCTTTGGACTATTGCAACAATTTTAAAGTAGTGTGACAGGTCCCACTTATACATGCCAAAAAAACTGTATTTTACTCCTGCCTCATTTTCAACTTACCCATAAAATCGGCATTCTCTTCACTATATGTTGAAAATAATCTCCATATCTCTCCATATATATATATGTATATATATATATATATATATTAACTATCACTATTGTGAAGTGCAACCTCAAGCTTAAAATCACATACTTCATTTTTTATGTATGATGTGTATGAGCGATTATTTTCAACATTTACTGAAGAAATTGCCGGAGTTGAAAACTGAGGCAGGAGTAAAACCCAGTTTTTTCTTTGGCATGTAAAAGTGAGACTTGTCTCACTAGCCTTAAATCGTTGCATATAAAGAGGGTACTGATTCCTGCTCTAGTATAATTATTTCATATCAACTTAAATATCCATGACTTTAAGATCCTCCTTAAATATCGTAGAAGGGTTATGTGAAGTGGGACAAAACACCTTCTAGGTGCTCAGATACTCAAATGTTATATTTGCATGAGGAAGTAGAAGTCTTCAGGAACGATATGTACTTTTTCTTTTCCTTCTACTATAATTTTCAGCAAAGTGTGTTAGCGCGAACATGAAATGTAACGTCGGCGTTAAACCACGTTTTTTGAGAAAATGAGCGTATTTCATAAGGTATTAGGACTGAAAATCATTCTTGTGGAGAATTGAAATATTTCCCAACCTATCGTTTTCTGATGAATCTTATATTTTCTGAAATAACAAAAAAAAATATATTTTTTTTAAATGAACATTTTTTTAGGTTCCACCCCTGATTATTTGGTATACAATATTTTTTCTAATAATAATAATCATGTGCCGAGTTTCAGAGTGCTACATTCATTCTTCACTTTTTGCTCGAGTTTGTCTGTCGTTACTGGATTACTGGGTTGGGTCTGACTTGGGGAGAAATAAGAAATTTTCACCTATACAAAAGCAGTATATGAGTTGTAACAAATGGTTTGCCGTTTGTTTCTGACAATTCAATTCATGTATAAAAAATCGCATATGCCACAGTGCAATTGTCACTTTGACAGTGGCAAAAGTTAGCTTTAACTTTTACAGCGACAAATACACTAGGTTTTTTTAACTTATTCATTTGTTTATCAATTACCGTGGTGTTGGTTGCCAAAATGAATAGTTTGACATTGATATGTTTCTGAATTTCTTTTTCATTGAATTGTCTTGCCGAATTACACTCGAGGTTTGTATTGATATCAGGTAAATTTGTGTTGTTCAAATTCTAAAGTGTTTCCTTTAGCAATTTTACTCGAATAACTGTCAACCTAAAAATACTCCACCTTCGGTGTCGTGTTTTTAATAGTTGGCAGTTATTCTCGTATAATTGCTAGGAAACAGGTTCTCATTAAACAACCCAAATGTACCCGATGAAATACAAACCCCTTGTGCAATTATAAGTGAAAATACAATAAGTCTGTCGAGTATTCAAAATCCTTACTTATCTAGGAATAATCGAGGGAGTAGCCGATTTTTTATTGCTTACTACACAAGGGTTCTCTTTAAAACAAGGACCACTCATGTATGTTTTGTTATTTGGAAAAATTCATGGCATGCAGACAAGAGTTTTGTAATTAATATTTTGATTCAATTTGAAATTGGCATGTGGCCATTTTGGGAGCCGGAAATGGTTTGTTTTTATTCAAAATCAAAGAATTTAAAATACGACTGACAAATTTTGATGTTATCCTTTTGAACACCTATTCATTAAGTACCAGGTGTTATGAATGAAGAATCAAAATTTGGGGAGTTTTGTGATGTACAAGAGAGCTAACAAGTTTTTCGACGTATGGTCCAAGTATTTTGAAATTATGTGTCTGTTTGTGTTGTGCAGATCACCAATTTTTAATGATTCACTAAAAACACTTTCATGAAATATCTATGACCTCTGTATTTTTCAAAACGATTAAATCAGCTTTATTTGAATCAATCTATCGATCTGTCGATCTGTCGATCTGTCGATCTGTCGATCTAACGATCTACCGATCTACCGATCTATCGATCTACCGATCTATCGATCTACCGATCTATCGATCTACCCATCTACCGATCTGGCAAAGCCGAATATTTGACTGGTCATAACTCTGCTAAAACTGATCGGGGAAGAAAAAGGAAAAGTTCATATCGTTTCGGAATACTCCTACCTTCTCAAGGAACTAAAACATGCGAGTATTTGAGTACCTAAAATGTGTTTTGTCGCACTTCACCGAGATGTTTGCGGATGATCCGAAAATCATGAATAATTCAGTAAATAGAGATAATTCTTATAATAATTTATACTGAAGCAGCAACCCATACCCTCTTTGGACTATTGCAACAATTTTAAAGTAGTGTGACAGGTCCCACTTATACATGCCAAAAAAACTGTATTTTACTCCTGCCTCATTTTCAACTTACCCATAAAATCGGCATTCTCTTCACTATATGTTGAAAATAATCTCCATATCTCTCCATATATATATATATGTATATATATATATATATATATTAACTATCACTATTGTGAAGTGCAACCTCAAGCTTAAAATCACATACTTCATTTTTTATGTATGATGTGTATGAGCGATTATTTTCAACATTTACTGAAGAAATTGCCGGAGTTGAAAACTGAGGCAGGAGTAAAACCCAGTTTTTTCTTTGGCATGTAAAAGTGAGACTTGTCTCACTAGCCTTAAATCGTTGCATATAAAGAGGGTACTGATTCCTGCTCTAGTATAATTATTTCATATCAACTTAAATATCCATGACTTTTAGATCCTCCTTAAATATCGTAGAAGGGTTATGTGAAGTGGGACAAAACACCTTCTAGGTGCTCAGATACTCAAATGTTATATTTGCATGAGGAAGTAGAAGTCTTCAGGAACGATATGTACTTTTTCTTTTCCTTCTACTATAATTTTCAGCAAAGTGTGTTAGCGCGAACATGAAATGTAACGTCGGCGTTAAACCACGTTTTTTGAGAAAATGAGCGTATTTCATAAGGTATTAGGACTGAAAATCATTCTTGTGGAGAATTGAAATATTTCCCAACCTATCGTTTTCTGATGAATCTTATATTTTCTGAAATAACAAAAAAAAATATATTTTTTTTAAATGAACATTTTTTTAGGTTCCACCCCTGATTATTTGGTATACAATATTTTTTCTAATAATAATAATCATGTGCCGAGTTTCAGAGTGCTACATTCATTCTTCACTTTTTGCTCGAGTTTGTCTGTCGTTACTGGATTACTGGGTTGGGTCTGACTTGGGGAGAAATAAGAAATTTTCACCTATACAAAAGCAGTATATGAGTTGTAACAAATGGTTTGCCGTTTGTTTCTGACAATTCAATTCATGTATAAAAAATCGCATATGCCACAGTGCAATTGTCACTTTGACAGTGGCAAAAGTTAGCTTTAACTTTTACAGCGACAAATACACTAGGTTTTTTTAACTTATTCATTTGTTTATCAATTACCGTGGTGTTGGTTGCCAAAATGAATAGTTTGACATTGATATGTTTCTGAATTTCTTTTTCATTGAATTGTCTTGCCGAATTACACTCGAGGTTTGTATTGATATCAGGTAAATTTGTGTTGTTCAAATTCTAAAGTGTTTCCTTTAGCAATTTTACTCGAATAACTGTCAACCTAAAAATACTCCACCTTCGGTGTCGTGTTTTTAATAGTTGGCAGTTATTCTCGTATAATTGCTAGGAAACAGGTTCTCATTAAACAACCCAAATGTACCCGATGAAATACAAACCCCTTGTGCAATTATAAGTGAAAATACAATAAGTCTGTCGAGTATTCAAAATCCTTACTTATCTAGGAATAATCGAGGGAGTAGCCGATTTTTTATTGCTTACTACACAAGGGTTCTCTTTAAAACAAGGACCACTCATGTATGTTTTGTTATTTGGAAAAATTCATGGCATGCAGACAAGAGTTTTGTAATTAATATTTTGATTCAATTTGAAATTGGCATGTGGCCATTTTGGGAGCCGGAAATGGTTTGTTTTTATTCAAAATCAAAGAATTTAAAATACGACTGACAAATTTTGATGTTATCCTTTTGAACACCTATTCATTAAGTACCAGGTGTTATGAATGAAGAATCAAAATTTGGGGAGTTTTGTGATGTACAAGAGAGCTAACAAGTTTTTCGACGTATGGTCCAAGTATTTTGAAATTATGTGTCTGTTTGTGTTGTGCAGATCACCAATTTTTAATGATTCACTAAAAACACTTTCATGAATATTAATCAAGAAACCTTTTCCAACAGCTATCATTTAAGAGAGCCTGATTTTTGTGACAAAATTTATTGTATTCTCTGCCTCACTGAAAATAACTACCTACTGATTTTCTCTTTGTTTTTAAATTAGTTCTGAGACCATGATTATTTCTATATTTTCTGACAGTTCAATCATATAAGGTAAACGACAACTTTCTTGAAAAATAAATCTTCCTGAGAAATATTTAATTGAAAATTTTTCGATGTCCTATGGAATTTTCAGCTTATTTTTCGAGACAAATACGCAATGCTATAAGATGACGATAAAATGTACGATACTTTTTCTCTACAAGTAATTGTATGTATGATACAATTGTATGGGTCTAGGGGGCGCGTAGGTAGTGTGCCTGCTTGCTAATCCAAGGTGACCGGCCTCGTTCATGGCATCACTCGTTGAAAGGTAAGGACTGCGTCTTCCCTAGCTCGCACAAATCTCTCGAGGACTTGCGACGAGGGTTGCTCGTAAGGGGGCAGCCGGTTGACGGAACTGACAATTTTAACAATAACAAAATGAAATGAAATGAATTTTAGATCGAGATAATGTTCCTTATATTCTTTACATCTAATCAAGTGTTTAATGAATATCTGATGCCACGTATTTTTGACATGGAGTAGCAACAAGCTGTATAATATTGAAGATTTCGCACCATTTTCAGTGCATTGGACATGGATTATGATACATAAAAAATGATAAAATAAATTTTTAAACGAAGTCACTTTTTGAGACAATCTTATTTGTTCTACACTTGTACGAATTTTCTGGATTTTAATTTTTCAGACATATCTTCTGTGGATTCATTTATTTTCCAGTAATAATTATTGAGTAAAAAGTATATATTTACAAGTAAGGTAAGCATTGATAGATACGAAATCAACAATTTAAGGAATAAATATCTGGTAGGCATGAGCAATAGTCAGAAGTCGAAGCCATTTCAATTTATGTGGAAAAGAATAATTCTCATTTCTACTCTTCATTTGTTAATATCCACGTTCCTCGCAAAATAAACCAAACGCCCTATAAGCATGGCAGTCACGAATTTTGTGTAGAAGAAGATTATTGAGTTGATCCTTCGTAATCATGTCGACTAATCAGTGGTGATCTGCATACTAGTTGCACACAAGAGCAATATCTTGTTCAATTTAATTGTTGGAACATTTTTTGAATAACTTTGTATATATTAATATTTTGTATCGCATTGCTATGGTAGCAAGATTTGTCAACAAATAATAAAGACATTTGAATCAGTTGATAATCAACAAAACATTAATTGTTACTTGACTGCATATAAAAACTGTAGTAGAAAGATGAGAAATTCAAATTGTACTTGCTGATGTTCAATTAATGATTAATTTGTACTACATGAATACAACTCTACAGCTGTATAAGAATCTTGCAACCTCAGAAATATGTATAAAGTTGATTTATGTTGAACAATCTTTTGAACATGCATAAATAAATTCTCACTCACAATTTTAAAAAGTATTGGTTGGTGGTCAAAATTTGGCTAACTATTTCATTTGATCACACCATATTTCCAACTTCTAGTCAATATGTATGATTTATTCATTATTAGTACCTGTTTTACTCCAATATTATATCACAAGAATGCGTTCTATACAGGGTGTTGATTAAGTACGTTGACAAACTTCAGGGGGTGATTCTTTGAAAGGTTTCAGGGAGAAAAGTTCATATAAACATATGTCCCAAACGGCTTGGTTATCGAGATACAGGGTGATGGAAATACATTTTTTTCAAGATTTTTTAGACATAACTTCGACATTTTCGACAATAATCAGTTCAAATCAGGCAAGTACAACCCATTCAATAGTACGCACGATACAAAATAATTCAACCCTCCAGAATTTTTTTTCCGCTGTCACTGACATATTATGAGACAGGAATAATCAATGCTGTTTCATTTAACATTTTTTTGTTCTCTTGCAGTTTTTCATTTACTTGTATGGTTCAGGTGCTACAATGAAAATATGAATGCAAACATTTTCCAGTATCGCATAACATAAAGAAATTTGAGAAGCAAATATTCTCACAAACTTCGAAAGGTGATCATTTGAATTTTTTCAGGACGAAAAGTTAATATAAACATATGTCCCAAACGGCTTGGTTTTCGAGATACAGGGTGATAAAAATACATTTTTTCAAGATTTTTTGGAGTAGACTTCGACATTTTCGACAATAATCAGTTCAAATTGGGCAAGTACAATCCATTCAAAAGTACACACGATACAAAATAATTCACAGGGTCCTACTTTTTTCAGAGTCAAGAATTGTTCAATTATTTTCTGCCACCACTGAGAGATTGTGAGAGGAGAATAATCATTGGTGTTTCATTTAATATCTTTTTGTTTTCGTGAAGTTTTCATCTACTTGTACTGTTCAGGAGCTAAAATAAGAATATTAATACAAACATTTTCTAGTGTCCCATAACATTAAGAATGAAAATAAAACATTCTCATTTATTGTAAATTGGAAGAAATAGTTTTTAAGAATTATAAAAATCTAGGATGAATAAAAATTATAAAAAAAATATAAAGACAAGGTTTTATACAAATGCACTGAAAATTAAATAATATATTTTCTTCATTGTTTGATAAAGCTTATTCTGTGGGTATTAGATTCAAAATCTTCCTGTTCAAGATTACCTATTTTGTATCTACGGATACTTTTGAATTTGTTACTCACAGAATAACCTAGATCAAACAATTTTTGTTAATCGTCGATTATTCTAATTCCGAAAAAAAAAAATTTCTTCAAATTTAATTAAGAATAATTGAGAATGGTTCTTTTTAAATTTTCTAATGTTATGAGATACTGGAAAAATGTTTGCATTAATATATTCATTATAGCTCCTCAAAAAAACAAATAGATGATAACTGTGGCAGAAAAAAATTCTGAAGGGTTGAAGAAGTCTTGACTCTGAAAAAAGGAGGACCCTGTGAATTATTTAAGATATAAATTATTTTTTATCGTGTATTGAATGAATTGTACTTGCCTAATTTGAAATGATTATTGTCGAAAATGTTGAAGTTTACTCCAAATAATTTATTTTTATCACCCTGTTTATAGAAAACCAAGCCGTTTGGGACATATGTTTGTAAGAACTTTTCGTCCTGAAAACTTTCAAATAATCACCTTTCGAAGTTTGTGAGAATATTTGTTTCTCAAATTTTTTTATGTTATGCGATACTGGAAAATGTTGGCATTAATATTTTCATTGTAGGTCCTGAACCATAGAAGTAAATTGTGATTGTGTCAAAATTGTGTTTTCCGTTAATCTGCTGTCGTCCCCCTACGAACGGCAACCCTCAGAAGTCAAAACTTGTGCGAGCTAAGGATCAACGAGGTCTTACCTTTTAAAGTGCGATTCCTAGCACGTCCCAAGAGAATAGATCTCCAAAAAACTCCAAAAAATCTTGAAAAAAATGTATTTTTATCACCCTTTATTTCGAAAACTAAGCCGTTTGGGACATATGTTTATATGAACTTTTCGTCCTGAAACCTTTCAAAGAATCACCTCCTGAAGTTTGTCAACGTACTCAATTAACACCCTGTATATGCGACGCCAATGACTCCTATGGAATACAAGGTGGCTATCGTTTGTTTTGCAGCGACAGTGTGTTGCCAAGAGTGAGAAAATTCTAGTAACTGCTCGAAACGGACAATAATTACAAAACCCATCCGCATTTTAGAATCCGTTTTATTTTAACTTCTCTTTAACAAAAATGTCATAATACTTCGTCACCGGAAATATGAAGTGGGTCAAAATTCAGTTGTAAGAAACATACATACGTACAAACTGGGCAAGTTGAATGAAAGCTTGTAAAAAGTGTGTCGTTAACGATCTGAACCAAGAAGGATTGTAGCCAGATGATTATATTATGGCATAAGTCTGGAGGTCTTCCATTGATAGGTTTGCACTCCCATTAATCACCTCTTACTTGCTTGCGAAATGTGATTAGTATTCATAGAGGTGAACTAAATAGTTAGATATCAGCAAAGCATCTAGCTTGGATGTTTACCCCAACATCTAATAATGATATCATTACATAAAAATTATTCTAATTAAAAAAAAAAATGTTTACCAAAATTCCAGGGGTGGAACATATTTTTTTATTCGTTTAAAAAAAAATTGCAGTTCTTGGAAAGTATACGATTTGTGGAATAAAAAACTGAACATGTTGAAAGACCATTCAATTCTCCACAAAAATGATTCCTAGTAATTTTTTATGAAATGCGCTCGTTTTCTCAGAAAACGTGATTGAACGAGTTATACACTCGAGCCACCCTGTATGACCCGACATGACCGGAGCAGAGCTCCGACGAAATGCTGACATAGACTTTTGTGGATTCAATGAACCTTGCGGAATCGCAGAATGCTATTCAATTGATTTATGTGTAATTACTTTTATTCAGTCTTGACGAACTACTGATATTGTTCAGACGTATCTATTTTATATTTTTGTAACTTTGATTTCTGAAAATAAACTTTTTAAAAACAGTCTTCGACGTTCCAAGTATTTAAGTGGCGCAGTCGGTAGGATATTTTGTGGATATCCATCGCGGAAAATCTGTGAGTTTTAACTCTTAAACAAAATATCCGAACTTTATATACAGTGTGTCTCCCGAGATTCCATCCAGGATACCAGGAAGAGTACACATGGTTCCGAACGTCGCAATACTGATGCTGTAAGTTGATTTTCTTTAGTTCATGTCAGACTCCTCTTCATCCAGTGATTCCTTCAGCGAAAACACTCAAGATTTAGAGTTCAATCCCTCTCGTGCTTCCTTTTGCGAAAACACTGAAGAATTAGTATTAGTTAAAATATTTGACAATTTAAAAATTACTAATATAGAATTAAATATGGCTCCTCCAGCATTAGATATTAAAAATCTATCAATAATTCCAAATTTTGATGGAAACCCAAATAAACTTCATAGATTCATCAGTGCTTCCGAATCCATTCTCAATCATTACTGGGACACAGTAAATATTAATAATTTTCAAAATACACTTTTGTTGAACGGAATTATGAATAAACTTGAAGGAAGGGCTGAAGAAGTTGTTGCCATCTATGGAATCAAAAGTTGGGCCGATATTAAATCAGCCTTGACCCAAAATTTTGGCGATCAAAGGGATGAAAACTGTTTGAATCAGGACTTGGTTAATTTAAGGCAGAAGCCAAATGAATCTCCTTCTCAGTTTCATGAAAATGTTTTGCATTTATTAAATACAATTTGCAATCATATTGACCTAAATGTAGAAGAAGCTTTTGAACGTGAAAGTAAGAGAGAATTCTTTAAAAAACAGGCACTCAAAACATTTTTAGCGGGTTTGAAAGATCCATTAGGCCCAATTATACGTGCTATGAGACCTAACTCACTCGCACAATCTTTGCAATTTATAATCGAAGAGGATAATATTAAATATTTTCAAAAATCAAATCAATCTAATCATGCCAATACTACTATAGGAAAACCAAGTAATCATTCTCAATTCTCATACCAACATCCCCAAAATAATTTTATTCAGCGACCTTCGACTTCACAATACAGACCAATGAACTTTACCTTGCCGCAACCGTCCCAATTTCCAAGAGGACCAATAAATTTACCGAGGCACCCGAATCCGCCTACCCAAAGATTCCCTACAAATTCCCAAGTTTTCGGAAAACCCCGA
This sequence comes from Chrysolina haemoptera, assembly GCA_958298965.1. NCBI lineage: Eukaryota > Metazoa > Arthropoda > Insecta > Coleoptera > Chrysomelidae > Chrysolina > Chrysolina haemoptera. The sequence goes on along the minus strand of OY282599.1, from coordinate 13,572,299 downwards.
AATGCATGGAAACCATCCCAGAATGTTCCCCAAAATACACCTACACCAATGAGTACATCGACCCGAATCACAACACCTCAGTACAGGAGACAGAGTCAAAATAATTTTTTCCAAAATAATGGCCAACGACCCAATATAATTTCGGAAGAATTGTTTAATACTGAACATTTTGACGAACAAACGGAACCCAATTACGAAGAGAACCCTACGAACTTTGAATTTGAAAACTATGACGACACATACCATGAGGAACACCATGAAAATTTTTTAGAGGACCGGACACCAAACGAAGAGACGTGATAGAATATCATTTATCAACCGACAAAAAAGAACTCCCCTACATCCGAATTCTGCACCCCCCTTTGAAACTTCTTATCGATACCGGTTCCACGAAATCCTTCATCAACCCCGAATTAGCCTCCAAATATTACAAGGATAAAATATTTTTCGAGCCTTTCATAGTATCTACAATTTTTCAAACATCATCTCACGATTACTGTGCAGAGATCCCAATATTCCCAGAACTCAAAAAAAATGATAGCCTCAAGTTTTACCTATTCAATTTCCACAATATTTTTGACGGTCTTATCGGACTCGATAATTTGAAACTCCTGAATGCCCAACTCGATTTCGTCAATTCCAAATTATCCACTCCCACTTGTGTTATTCCGATACACTATCAACCATCACTTCAAAGTATCAAGTACAAGGTGACAATCAAACCCCATACAAAACTGATAACCAAAATTCCAGTTGATAGAAAAAATGGTCACGTCATCATACCAAGACAAAATATTCAAAATTGCGAAATTCCCGAAACCCTTTCCACAGCAGAAAATGGTCTAGCTTCAGCTGAAATTTCCAATAAAACTAATCAAGAAATAACGTTGTCCCTATCGAATCCAATCAAATCTATACATTTTGAAGAAAATAATTACGAAATTTATCACGTTGATGTAACCCCAAAAAATGACATCTCAAAATTCGATATTGACCAATTGATTCGAACCTCCCACATGAACGAAGAGGAAAAACGTGAAATACTTCGATTATGTAGAAAATTTTCCGACATATTTCATTCAGAAAATAGACCACTGACTTTTACCAACCAAGTGAAACATTGCATAAAGACCAAAGACGAAATACCTGTTTTTACGAAATCGTATCGTTACCCCTTCATCCACAAACCCGAAGTTGAAAGACAAGTCAAATCGATGCTGGATCAGGGTATTATTCGTCCAAGTAGTTCGCCATGGTCATCACCGATATGGATTGTACCAAAAAAGGCGGACGCATCTGGAAAAAAGAAGTGGAGAATAGTCGTTGACTACAGGAAGGTCAACGAAAAAACTATAGACGACCGATATCCGCTTCCAAATATAACGGATGTCCTCGACAAACTCGGGAAGTGCAATTATTTCACTACTTTAGATCTAGCCAGCGGATTCCACCAGATAGAGATGAATTCCGAAGATATTCCGAAAACAGCTTTCAACGTTGAAAATGGGCACTACGAATACTTGCGTATGCCGTTCGGGCTCAAGAATGCTCCAGGGACGTTCCAGAGAGTCATGGACAACATTCTACGAGGTCTCCAGAATGAAATTTGCCTAGTCTATCTTGATGACATCATCATCTATTCGACTTCCCTTCAAGAACACCTTGTTAGTCTGACCAAAGTCTTTCAACGACTCAGGGACACCAACTTCAAGATACAACTCGATAAATCGGAATTCCTCAAGAAAGAAGTAGCTTACCTGGGCCATATCGTTACACCAGAAGGAGTCAGACCGAATCCGGACAAAATCGCTGCGATCAAGAAATATCCAATTCCACGAACAACCAAAGAAATTAAAGGATTTCTTGGCCTACTCGGTTACTACCGAAAATTCATCAAGGACTTCGCCCGAATCACCAAACCCCTAACTCTATGCTTGAAGAAAGACGCCAAAATCGAACATACACCTCAGTTCATAAAATGTTTCGAAGATTGTAAAACCCTATTGACTAATGAACCTATCCTACAGTACCCTGATTTTTCCAAAGACTTTAATTTGACCACAGACGCAAGTAACTTTGCCATAGGGGCCATTTTATCACAGGGGCCTGTTGGAAAAGACAAACCAGTGGCGTACGCCTCCAGGACGCTCAATGAGTCTGAGCAAAATTATAGTACGATCGAGAAAGAGCTATTAGCAATAATATGGTCTACGAAATACTTTAGGCCATACCTGTACGGCCGAAAGTTCAAGATAGTAACTGACCACAAACCACTAAAATGGATGATGTCACTCAAAGAACCAAATTCGAGACTGGTAAGGTGGCGTTTGAAACTTGAAGAGTTCGAGTATGACGTAGAGTACAAAAAAGGAAAAAATAACACCAACGCAGATGCACTTTCCCGTATCGAGATACACACAAAAGAATTTTTTCGATACGTAGATGAATTCAACCAATCATTTGCTGGAACCAGCAATCGGAAACCAATACCTGATGACAACGAAGACAACCTCTCTACCACAGGAAATATAAGTGACCCACCAATAATGACAGATGTGAGGGAACAACAACATTCCTCCGAGGAATCTGCCTCGACTGAAGAAAATGAAGAAACAGACGGAGATACAATACATACCAGCCACGAAGAACCAATACTGGAAATGAAAACCTCCGAAAAATCACTCAACACCTATGACCACCAGTTAATGGTAAAATTCGTTCTACATTCGCCAACAAAACCAAAAATAGAAAAAATATTTCCAACAAAAAAACGCATCCTTTGCCAAATATCGATCAGCAACCTCGAACATGACATAATCAATCTCTTTAAAAATTATATTGATCCAAAATTCACATATGCAATTTACTACGAAAACGACACATATACCCCTCGTATTATCACCACCCTACAAACAACCTTCAAAAACTCTGCATATAAATTGATAAAATGTAACTCAGTTCTAGAAGACGTTACAACAGAAGACAGACAGACAGAATTAATAAAAAACTATCATGAGGGCAAGACAAACCATCGCGGAATTGTTGAAACTGAAACTAGAATCAAAAGGTCATATTATTGGCCAGGACTAAAAAATGACGTAACCAAGTATATAAATTTATGCGAAATTTGTCAAGTCAATAAATACGATAGAAATCCACCAAACCAAAAGCTTATGATAACGCCCACACCCTCGAAACCTTTCGAAGTAGTACATATCGACACTTTTCAAGCACAAAGTCAAAAATTTTTAACAATAATCGACACCTTTTCCAAATATGCTCAGGCATACCCCCTTTCAGGAATTTCAGGAATAGAAGTCGTGAAAGCATTTTTAATTTTCATCACCCATCACGGTATCCCCGCTCTTGTGATAATGGATAATGGATCAGAATTAAAAAATTCTGTTGTGAAAGAATTTTTCAAAATACATCAAATCAATATTCATTATATTACAGTCAATAATTCTCAATCGAACGGTGCAATTGAAAGGTTCCATTCAACTCTAATCGAACACTTGCGAATTATTAGATCCAAAGACAAGAATAAAATCGATATTCTGAACCAAATGCCATATGCTATCCTAGGTTATAATCACTCGATTCATACATCTACAAAACAAAGACCAATCGATATCATAAATGGACATTTGAATACGAAAGATCCATTTGACATTGACATTAACGAACAACTTATGAACAATTACATTCATGAACATCGCGAAATGACAAAAGAAATATACAGAAATCTAAACGAACAAATGACAAAACACAAAAAGAAAACTATTGATAGACACAATCAAAATCGAGAAGAACCATTAGAATACACCCCAGACACTGACCTCTATCGAAAAATAAAATCGAATACGAGAAATAAACTTTCACCAAAATTCACGAAAGCAAAAGTTGTCACAAACAAAAACATTAAGGTCATTGCCCTTCATAAACAAAATTTAAAAAGACCTAATACTAATAAGAAAAAAATGTTACAGGTGCCACCTACTGGTACCAGCAGTACCGCAGGAGGTAACAATAACCAACCTGAATAAGAATCCAGGGATTCTGCCGTTCAAGCTAGGAACGACCAGAATAAAAATCAAAACCCATACTTTCATCCACTATTATGACCTGAAACCTATCGAACACCAAATTCAATCGATAAAAAATTTATATAAAAACATAACAGTCGCCATTCATAGGAAAGAAAATATCTCCGATATGTCCGAACTCGTAAGCCTTGACCGAGCACTTTTGTATCGAATAAATTCTGCAGAACAGAAATTCAATTCATTGAGTCCAAATGGACGAGTGAAGAGAGGACTCATAGACGGGTTAGGATCGATTATAAAAAGTATTTCCGGAAATCTAGATGCTAATGATGCTGCTCACTATGACGAGGCAATCAATGATCTAGAAACCAATCAACAAAAAATCGTTAAAAAACTGAACAAAGATATTTCTCTTACTACCGATATGATCGAAAATTTCAATAAAACAATATCAATACTTGATCAGAATCAGAAGGCAATAACTTCCACCCTGAACAAATTGAGCACCAAATTGAACCAGTTAATCTTAAATATTGATGAATACTGGGAGATTCGAGACGTACTGAACCAAATCAATATATCACTCGAAATCATCTTGCAATTATTGATGGATATTGAAAACGCAATTACATTCGCCAGGCTCAAAACAACTCATAGCAGTATAATAAAAATTGATGAACTTCAGTCCATAGTTGAAACGATTTTGAGTTATTACTCTCCTGATCAATTGATTTTCCCAAACGATCCAAAATATACTTATAGATATTATGAGGTTTTAGAAATCGAAGCATATCATTCAAATAGTAAGATTGTTTTTGTGCTCCACTTTCCTATTGTCCATCCAGAAATCTTCCTTCTATATCACCTGTATTCCATCCCTACTGCCAATTCAACAATGATCGTTCCACCCAGTACCTATCTGATAATGAACGAGAACTTCTACCAATACACATCATTTGCCTGCATCGAACTGCGACCAAACTACTATTGTCCTAATAACAACCTTGTTGATGGCCTGAGACAACCAGACTGTGTATTTCAACTACTCCAATTGTCGTCCACCCACGTATCCTGCCAACAGACACCAGTAAGGACCACAACCAATTTGATAGAGCAGATCGATGAATCCCACTATATTGCGATACTTCCAAATCAAACCAAAATCCAAACCACCTGCAAACGAAGTGATTTTACAACACTTCGAGGGAACTATTTGATTGAACTACCAACTGGCTGTCGATTTGAAACTGATGAACACAAATTCATCAACGAAAAAACCGTAAACCACGGACAGCCAATGCTCCTCCCAGAAATCGTCGTACCACACAGTCCACCCAGGGAAAACATCTCCGAAATCATCATCAAAAATATTCCTCTGGACAAGATACATGAACTTCAAAAGCAACAGCACAACCTAGGACCGATCCACACTTTTCATACAGAAAATCCGTCAACCACCCACTGGATCATTCCCATCTACATTACAATGATTATTGTAGGGGCCTACTACATCTTCCACTTCATTCGTACAAAACGAAAAACGAATCCACCAGGGCCAACGGACGAACAACCCCCGACGAGCACCTCAGCATTTTTCACTCCATGAAATATGCTTCCATTCGGCGATGGAGAAGTTATACACTCGAGCCACCCTGTATGACCCGACATGACCGGAGCAGAGCTCCGACGAAATGCTGACATAGACTTTTGTGGATTCAATGAACCTTGCGGAATCGCAGAATGCTATTCAATTGATTTATGTGTAATTACTTTTATTCAGTCTTGACGAACTACTGATATTGTTCAGACGTATCTATTTTATATTTTTGTAACTTTGATTTCTGAAAATAAACTTTTTAAAAACAGTCTTCGACGTTCCAAGTATTTAAGTAACGCCAACATCAAATTTCACGTTCTCCCTTACCCGCCCCTGAAAGTTCTGGCGGAGCCAAATATTTGATCAAACTCTAAAAATGATCGAAGGAGAAAAAGAAAAAGTTCATATCGTTTCTGAAGACTTCTACCTTCTCATGCAAATATAATATGCGAGTATTTGAGTACCTAAAATGTGTTTTGTTGCACTTTACGGAAATGTTTGCGGGTGATTCAAAAATTATGAATAATTTAGTAAATATGGAATAATTATACTAAAGCAGCAACTCATACCCTGTTTGGACTATATGCAACAAGTTTTAAGTAGTGTGATTGGTCCCACTTATACCTGCCAAAAAAAAAACTTTGTTTTACTCCTGCCTCATTTTCAACTCAGCCATAAAATCGGCATTCTCTTCACTAAATGTTGAAAATAATCGCTTATTCATATCCTGCATATATATACATATACATATGTATATATATTTACTAACGCTATTGTGAAGTGCAAACCTCAAGCTTGAAGTCACATAATTAATTTTTTATTTAGGATGTGTATGAGCGATTATTTTCAACATTTACTGAATAAATTGCCCGGATTATGGGTGAGTTGAAAACTAAGGCAGGAGTAACACCCAGTTTTTTCTTTGGCATGTATAAGTGAGACTTGTCTCACTAGCCTTAAATCGTTACATATGGTCCAAAGAGGGTACTGATTCCTGCTCCAGTAAAATTATTTCATATCAACTAAAATATTCATGACCTTCGGATCATCCGTAAATATCGTAGAAGAGTTATATGAAGTGAGACAATACACATTTTAGGTACTCAGATACTCGCATGTTATATTTGCATGAGAAAGTAGATGTCTTCAGGAACGATATGCACTTTTTCTTTTCCTCCTACTATAATTTTTAGCTAAGTTATGACAAATCTAATTTTCGGCACTGCTATAACTTGCAGCACGAGCATGAAATGTGACGTCGGCGTTAAACCACGTTTTCTGCGAAAACGATCGTATTTCATAAGGTATTACTGAATATCATTCTTGTGGAGAATTGAATTATCTTTCAACCTGTAGAAATAGTTTTTTGATAAATCTTATATTTTCAGAAACAACAAGAGAAAATATATATATTTTTTTTAAATGAAATTTTTTTTAGATTCCACTCCTGATTTTTCCGAAAACAATTTTTTTTCTAATAAAACATGATGTCGAGATGTTATGTGCCAAGTTTCAGGGTGCTACAGTTCATTCTTCACTTTTTGCTCGAGTTTGTCTGTCGTTGCTGGATTATGAATAATTACTTAGACATATTTAACTTACCTGTGTTGATCACTTATAGGTAAATGTGTAGCCAGTAGAATTACTGCGGATCCCGATGATGCCCACTTTTTTGCCGAAATACACCTCGAGTGAAATTAACCAAGTTTTTCCATTTGAGTATTTTTTCTGTATCACGATTTTGAAAACACAGGAAAATAAAATTGTAAACAAATAATTTAAAAATTTCATGATTATTAATTTTCATCAAGTATAGGATAAGTGGTCAATTTAATAGTTAATATAGTATTATTTAATAGTTAAGATAGTAATTTTGCAGACAAGAATATTATTTATTACGTCCTTGGTTCGACTGGCCCTACGGACAGAAGCTATCTACTCGGAATTCAATAATTAATGTAAAGCTGTCATATCTGTAAAGAAATATGATGTGGCGGCGCAACTTCTATTTTACTCGACACGACGAATTAAACAGTTTCAGGATAGATGCTGAATGAATGGTGTTGTATTTCAATCGTTTTTCATGCAAATGATGCGATACCTTTATGGCTCATTCTTTGAAATTCTATACTATTGACTATTTGACTTGAAGCCGAAGCTAGGGCCGCCGGCGCCAACTCTACAAAGTTCACGCCTAGGGTGCATTCAATATGTGTAGGGAAACAGAACTTGATGGCACTCATCGCTCATTAATATGACAAATGGATACATGAAAAATATTGAATAATGTTGGCAAAAAGTATAAATATGTGAGGTTTTATTTTATTAGGTCTACTTCACCACGATTTTTTATGTTATTTTGTATATCATTATATATATTGAAAGCATCTCTTCAACGCATAAGTTTCAAATGTGCTTATCAAACACGCCATTCAGTACTTGGAAATGTATACCTATGTTGAAAAACAATTATAACAGAATGTTACTGGACGGAGCCTGTAAAGTTATCAGGAGTTTTAATCATTTTTTCTGAATGGTCGTGAACATAAACAAACTTCCTCTAGAAGCCTGTCCTTGTTTGAAATTGATATGACGAATCGTTTTTGAGTTATCAATTGACTATTTTACCCTTAAAAGCGTCCCAAACGTGATCGCGCTCATGGCCTCTTGAACAACACACAGCTAGAAAACTCGATTCCTCCGAATTCATGAGCTGCATAGACGTAGTGACGATAGGGTCGATAGACAGTTTTTTTTTAAGTTTTGCGTTGCTGTGTTGAGTTTAATTGTGTTTTCTGTTTTATTTTGGTCGTCTGTGCATTGAACTGTCTTTCATATCTAGTGTATATTCTTTTTGGAACATAGGAGTGCCATTTGCTGTCAGATTTACAAAAGTTATAACTGTAATAAAAGTTCCCGCAGATTTTCCACTAATATTGCAAGCAAGGTAAGTAACTTTTTCAGTCAAAACAGAAAAATATCTAAGAAGTGTGAATTATGCAACAGTAAAAAATACTTTTTGAGAGAGTGTGGGGGACATTTTGTTTTTCATTCTCCAAATTTGTAAAATTAGTATTGTTGAAATTGTTATTTATATTTAGATTATATAGTTCTAAAACCATTAGTTTTAACCATGATTATATAATAATAATAAACACTTATCGAGTATTATCACCGTGGTGCTCTGGAGCGACTTACAGATCTTTGATAGCGTTTTAAATTTTCAGCTGTGGGAGAACCCCGAAAACCTACATCACCACCCCATTTTAATGATAATCATGAATATCAAAAGGTGTATTGGTGGTTGCTTACTATCAGTGTGTGAAATCACTAAGACGAATATATTGTCAGAAGTGGTGGTGTTTTGTGTTTTTGTCGTTGGTGTTTTACTGCTTTTTTGAATTGACTGTTATCATGTAGGAATTTGGGCTGTTATCAGCTAACTATTTGTAGTCTTTACTTCCAGAAATTTTCCCGTTTCTGGAACGTTAACTCTTACGAGCAATTCTGACTATTAGCATATCATTTAAGGGGACAGGAGAATGGTATAACTACTAGGGTCAATTAAAATGCCAAATACATTCTTGGATATTTTCAAAGCCAGAACTTGGATTGGTAGTTGTGTCAGCATCATTTTGAGGATAAAACTTTACAAACCAGAACCGTGATTGACTGAATTCCAATGCAGTTCATACATTATTTCCTGCTCTCGAGGGATCTTTCAATTTATATTTCGACCTGACAACGACAAATAAATATGAAAGGAAACCGTACCAGAATAAAACGCTCAATAGATTTAATTATTGTTATGACTGTGATCAATACATTGAAAATTAAAACTTTTCTTTCATCCCTCAATTGTGTAGTTGTTAATCTTACAGGTATTTTCGTCACCAATTTATATTTTTACATTTTAGTGCGTGGAAATTGAGTAGGTACCTACATTTTACGAGAAGTAACCTGATCTAACCAGAATTAACTAACCTAACCTTACATTTAAGTGCGTGTAAATTTTGACAATGTTGCGAACTTCGGAACAGGTTGCAAACTGAGATTTATTGCTTTCTCGATGTAGATACCATTCACTTGACCAAAGCTTGAAAACTTTTGAAATTTTTGTTAAATTTTAGATTTTTCATGTCTTTTTCTACTGGCCTACATACCGGCTTGTCGTGATGCGGCAGAAATCTTAGCCTGGGTTCTCTTCGGTTACTCAGGACACACGATTCTCGGACCCCATGATCACTTACTCCACGGACGAGGGGAGTGGTTATTGGATAAATGACAGGGTCTGACTGAAATATTCCTAACGAAAAAATAATTATAATAATAATTAATAAGGAATCACATTATAGTAAAAAAACGGTAGAAACACGCAGTAATATGAACTGAACAGTTAAAAATTTAAATTGAAGTTTGAAAAACGAAAGAAACACGTTCGATTTGAATCGACATACTTTGGAAAATGTTACTATAATTATTTTAAAAAAAATTCTTGGTTACAAGAAGCACTTCCGGTGAATCTTGGTGGTCTGGGGCTCCATTTGGTTCATTTCCTAGCTTTACCTGCCTTCTTAGCTTCTATGAGTAGTGTTTTCAATTTTATTGATTCTATTCTCCCTTCCACTTTCTCCGATAGAGCTGATGAGTTTTATGATGAAACTGTTTCTCTTTACAAACCAACCTAGATTTGCCGCACGCTACGAGAAATATTCAGAAATCCACCTTCCACCTTTGAATATAATCTCAAAAAAATCACTGATTCGTCCAAGTCTGAATTCGAAAAGGCTCGCCTGAAAGCTGTCCGTATAAAGGAATCTGGAGATTGACTGAATATTTTACCTGTGGCTTCTCTCGGAACCCTTTTAGATTACGAGTCTCTCAGTTTATCTATTGGTCTGCGACTGAGTTTGAATATTTGTATTCCTAATGAATGTATTTGTGGTAGTGAAGTGATATCCTTAAACGTTCTATGGTATCGGCAGTTATTCCAGCTGTGTTATAACCAATTGGCACTAGCCGAGATGATGGTAAACGTCCTGATGGTAAGATGCCGATACCTTGGAAAGTCCGCAGGTGCTGCAGCAATATCTAGCGAAAAATTGAAAAAGAAAGAATATCAAAATCTTGAACATAATTATCTTTTCCATGCAATGTGTCGAAACTTTTGGTAACTTTGGCTATGAATCTCTGTCTTTTATTCATGAAATTGGAAGGAGATTGGACAGCGCCACGAAAGATAAACTTTCAACGTCAGTTTTGATAAAAAGAATCAGTATAGCAATTCGAAGGGGCAATGCTTCTTCTGGAATGAGTACAATTCCACTGGATGAAATATTCTATCTTCCCAATAACCAGCATATCAGTTATCAAAACTAATTACTCAGTACCTTCCAAAAATTGGAATTTTTCAAGAATGGTTTTTTGTATGGAGTATTCAAATACGACAACATCAAGAATGAAGGGAAATCTAGTGAAATCTTTTATACAGGGTGACCCAGGGTTAAACCGCCAAACGTTCAGTAACGGTTGTCAGGTGAAAATAAGAGTTTTTCTTCATTTATTCATATGTCACAACTTGCATCGTTTCCAAGATACAGGGTGTCAAAGTTTTCACGAACAATATATATATATATATATAAATAAAGTAAAAAACCATATATATATATATATATACAGTGACCGCCAAAAAGTATGTACCATATGGGAAAAAAGTTTATTATTAGAGTATTGGAAAAAATATTTTTGGGAAAAGTTTGTGCGTGTCCAATAACCTGAAAATCGATTTTGACACATGTCACGTGATCGCTGGTATGGCGGCAAATTGAAAAAAAATTACAATGAATAGGCAAAAAGTTGAATAAAATGGCCAGACATCGAAAAAAGTTATTTGAAAAAGTTGCTTAAAATTCAATTTTATACACATATACGATTTGTAATATACCCAGTATGGGGGAAGGTTCATGTATTTCATTACACCTTTCCCAAAGAAGATGAAGCTCTTATTTGTTATTCGATAGATTTTTCACCAAATTTCATAGTTTAAATTGAATTGTTAGAAGAATTATTTAAATTTAAATTCAATAAGAAATATGCTCGCCCTTCTGAGTTGGTACAATTGGCTGGTTTACTCACAAGCAGAGGCCAAATCGTGGACTCTACCTGTCAAACTTCAATTCATAATTTTCTTCTTTCAATTACATATGTCATTTGTCTGTTTCCTAACCAAGATGATAGACATGTGCTGAGTATTTCCACACGTGGAAATTATCCATATAAATTAAAAAAAATGATTATTAATTGACTAATTATTTTAATTATTAACCTTTTAATGTTATTTTATTATCAACTTCATGTTTCCCATTCGATAATGTTGTATCACTTTCATCACATCATTTTGCAATCAACCTCAAAGACACAGTAAGTATAGCTGGTACTGGGCTTCACTCCATTTTAGTATACATTCGCTTATTTATTATAGCTTCCCTGAAGATGACAGTAACCGCTGTTGAAATATTGGAAATATAGTGTTAAAAGAGTACACGTTTTGCTTGCTGCTTACCCAAATAATCTTCCCAATTGCATCCTAACTAGTCAGCAAAGACTACCGTTCTACTATATATATATATATAGGAGAGAGGAAGTCTTTGCTGACCAGTTAAGATAAAGCTAGGAAAACTTGTTGGGTACGCAGCATGCAGGAAGTATACTCTTATAACACTTGTTCCAATATTTCGACAACGTTTATTGTCATCCTCAGGGAAAGCTACAATATTATTAAAATACAATGAAACAATGACTAACAGTGGATTCCAAAACTACTTACAGTGTCGGTGAGGTTATGTGCATAGATATTATAAAATAGACGTTAACAATTGCAATGTACATATTAAAACAAATTGTGAGAGTCCTTAAATGTCATCATCAACAATTATTGAACTTTTATAGTTAAAAAACATTTATTATAATAAAATTGAAAAATTATTTCCTCATACCGGTATTTTAACGTCGGCATGGGAGAAGAAGAATTTAATTTAGGTTAACAAGTGAGGTTAGGTACGATCCTGCATGGAACAGTACTAAAAAGAGGAACATTGACAGACTGAACCTACCATGGAACGAGACCTTGTCATTCAAACATGGAATGGCACAGAACACCATAGAAAAGACATCATATCATTAATTAATTATTTCCACCTATAGAGGGAGTACTCCGAATACTGAAATTATTATTAAAAGTAAAAACAGATAATATGAATAGTAGACAAAATTATGTAACAATTATTTTGATTGAAGAAGTCTTAGTGACTCCTCAGATATATAGAAAAAATATATTGATAAAGATTTACGTTATAAATTTGTAAAGTTTAAATTACTGGAAGAGTAAAACATATTTTAAATAGATTGGGAGTTAAGGTCCCTTTCATTATGTGGATTTTGATCCAAGTGCAATAAGAATGAATATATTTCACTTAAATGGTTAATGTCAGTTTTTTTGTTCATACATGAGGATGACTGTGAGATGAAGGCCATCTCTAGAAAGAGTCTTTTATACTTGTTAGGTTCTTTGGCTAAGATTTTCGCAGCCTCAAAGTTGATATTATGACCTTCTGTCTGCACATGATCACTAAGTGCACATCTTTCTGGGTGCAATCTACAATCACTCTTATGTGAACAAATTCTATCTTTTAATAACCTGTTAGTTTCTCCAATATATTCATTCGAGCAGTTAGAACAAGGAATACAGTAGACTACATGTGATTGATGAAGTAAAGGAACTTTGTCTTTCATTTTAGTGAATAGAGAATTTATCGTTAGAACAGTTTTATTTGCAATTTTGATGTTATCAAAAGGTTTAAAGATTCTACTAAGTTTTGGAGTAATATTTGATATATAGGGTAGAGATGTATAAAAAGTATTGACTATGTGTTCTGGATCAGCAACATCAGCAATATCCAAATCTGTATTATTATTATTTATGACAGGTTCCATTGTGGAGCTAAAAAGAATTTTATTAAGAAGGACATGAGGGTATGAATTATTTCGAAATAGGTTGTACAAAATGCCCAAGTTTTTATTGTGGAAAGTACTATCAGAGATGCTGAGAACACGTTGCTTCATCTACTTGACCAGGTTCACTTTTATATTTTCCTTGTGGTACGACAAGTAATTCATATATCTACCCGAACTCATGGGTTTCCTGTACCAATCGATGATAATACTGTTATCATGTGAGCGAATGAGTTTCATGTCCAAGAAGGGAACACTACGCTCATCATCTTCACATTCCAACGTGAACTGTATATATGGGTCATAGCTATTAAAAATGTCAAGTATCTCTGCAGTACAGCCCGCAGGTAACGAGAGGATGATGTCATCAACATATTTCTTTATAAAAAATAAATTGAAGGGAAGAACATTAATAACTGTATCTGAAATGTCATCCATTACATAACAAGCAAGTATAGGACTAATTTTAGCTCCCATTGGAGTACCAAAAGTTTGCTTATAAATTTTATTGTTGAAAGAGAAAACTGTATTATTAAAGAGAAATGTTATTAAATCAAAAAAAGATTGTTTTTGGATACAACAAATGGAACTAATGCAGTGCCACTTTTTATCTATTGCTCTAATACAAGCATCTAAGTAAACATTACTGAATAATGATACCACGTCTAAGCTAGCAAGGACATAATTGTCAGGGAGTTGCAATCTATTAAATTTTGTGGAGACGTCAAAGGAATCTTTTATATAATAGTCATTATCAAAGTTATAAGCTTTTGTAAAAATGTCAGTTAAAAAGGCTGAATTTTTATCTGCCTTTTTAACTGACATTTTAACAAAAGCTTATAACTTTGATAATGACTATTATATAAAAGATTCCTTTGACGTCTCCACAAAATTTAATAGATTGCAACTCCCTGACAATTATGTCCTTGCTAGCTTAGACGTGGTATCATTATTCAGTAATGTTTACTTAGATGCTTGTATTAGAGCAATAGATAAAAAGTGGCACTGCATTAGTTCCATTTGTTGTATCCAAAAACAATTTTTTTGATTTAATAACATTTCTCTTTAATAATACAGTTTTCTCTTTCAACAATAAAATTTATAAGCAAACTTTTGGTACTCCAATGGGAGCTAAAATTAGTCCTATACTTGCTTGTTATGTAATGGATGACATTTTAGATACAGTTATTAATGTTCTTCCCTTCAATTTATTTTTTATAAAGAAATATGTTGATGACATCATCCTCTCGTTACCTGCGGGCTGTACTGCAGAGATACTTGACATTTTTAATAGCTATGACCCATATATACAGTTCACGTTGGAATGTGAAGATGATGAGCGTAGTGTTCCCTTCTTGGACATGAAACTCATTCGCTCACATGATAACAGTATTATCATCGATTGGTACAGGAAACCCATGAGTTCGGGTAGATATATGAATTACTTGTCGTACCACAAGGAAAATATAAAAGTGAACCTGGTCAAGCAGATGAAGCAACGTGTTCTCAGCATCTCTGATAGTACTTTCCACAATAAAAACTTGGGCATTTTGTACAACCTATTTCGAAATAATTCATACCCTCATGTCCTTCTTAATAAAATTCTTTTTAGCTCCACAATGGAACCTGTCATAAATAATAATAATACAGATTTGGATATTGCTGATGTTGCTGATCCAGAACACATAGTCAATACTTTTTATACATCTCTACCCTATATATCAAATATTACTCCAAAACTTAGTAGAATCTTTAAACCTTTTGATAACATCAAAATTGCAAATAAAACTGTTCTAACGATAAATTCTCTATTCACTAAAGTGAAAGACAAAGTTCCTTTACTTCATCAATCACATGTAGTCTACTGTATTCCTTGTTCTAACTGCTCGAATGAATATATTGGACAAACTAACAGGTTATTAAAAGATAGAATTTGTTCACATAAGAGTGATTGTAGATTGCACCCAGAAAGATGTGCACTTAGTGATCATGTGCAGACAGAAGGTCATAATATCAACTTTGAGGCTGCGAAAATCTTAGCCAAAGAACCTAACAAGTATAAAAGACTCTTTCTAGAGATGGCCTTCATCTCACAGTCATCCTCATGTATGAACAAAAAAACTGACATTAACCATTTAAGTGAAATATATTCATTCTTATTGCACTTGGATCAAAATCCACATAATGAAAGGGACCTTAACTCCCAATCTATTTAAAATATGTTTTACTCTTCCAGTAATTTAAACTTTACAAATTTATAACGTAAATCTTTATCAATATATTTTTTCTATATATCTGAGGAGTCACTAAGACTTCTTCAATCAAAATAATTGTTACATAATTTTGTCTACTATTCATATTATCTGTTTTTACTTTTAATAATAATTTCAGTATTCGGAGTACTCCCTCTATAGGTGGAAATAATTAATTAATGATATGATGTCTTTTCTATGGTGTTCTGTGCCATTCCATGTTTGAATGACAAGGTCTCGTTCCATGGTAGGTTCAGTCTGTCAATGTTCCTCTTTTTAGTACTGTTCCATGCAGGATCGTACCTAACCTCACTTGTTAACCTAAATTAAATTCTTCTTCTCCCATGCCGACGTTAAAATACCGGTATGAGGAAATAATATTTCAATTTTATTATAATAAATGTTTTTTAACTATAAAAGTTCAATAATTGTTGATGATGACATTTAAGGACTCTCACAATTTGTTTTAATATGTACATTGCAATTGTTAACGTCTATTTTATAATATCTATGCACATAACCTCACCGACACTGTAAGTAGTTTTGGAATCCACTGTTAGTCATTGTTTCATTGTATTTTAATAATATTGTAGCTTTCCCTGAGGATGACAATAAACGTTGTCGAAATATTGGAACAAGTGTTATAAGAGTATACTTCCTGCATGCTGCGTACCCAACAAGTTTTCCTAGCTTTATATATATATATATATTTTAATTCTGAGTACATTCGGATAAACATGCCAAGTTTTATCAAAATCAGCCAGAAAGTTTTTGAGTAATGAATAAAAAACTGTTTTTTTCTAAAAACTTTGACACTCTGTATCTCAAAAACGTATCAAGTTGGAACATATGAGGAAAAAATCTTATTTTCACCTGAGAAACAGATACTGATCGTTTGGCGGTTTAACCTTGGGTCACCCTTGTCAAGAAAATTGAGCTTCGTCTCCCGATGACGAGCCTCCATTTACTTTGTGTTGTTTGTTATTAATTCCTTGTTACACTTGGTATATATTGCTAGGGCAGATAATTTGGTTAGCCTTGAGTTGTTGTAGTTACGTCAGATATATATGTTATACGAATATTTTTGCCTGAAATATAATTTACAGTTTATTCGAGTTTATCTCGTTCATCTCAGATCACCATCCATAATTCTCAATAGGTTATGGGCCCAGTCCGTCAGTGATTCTGAGATTAATGGCATTTCAACGAAATTGAGAAAAACTTTGAATTTGAAAGTTAAATCGTTTTTGCGTCACACAAAAAGTTGATTCTGTTATTGTGATAGCGAAGTTAAGATGGACAAGAAGTCATATTCCATACAAAAGTTTGATGGAAGGAATTTTTCATTATGGAAATACCAAATGAATATTATATTCAGAGCAGGAGGTATTGGTATTGGTATTGGTTGGTATGGATGGTGACTGATGCGCTGCGACCTAGTTAGATCTATTGTGCCCCATCTTCTTCTGCTATCTCGAGGTGTTCTCGTTTACAGCATCCCCTCAAGCCTCAGTTCCTTCAGGAATTTTAGGATTTTGAGGGGGTCCATTTGTGGTATTTCTTCCACAGTCAGCTGGTGTGATCCCAGTATATTTAATCTTTTGTGGTGTACAGCATAACACTCCATCAATATGTGGTGAGGTGTTTCAGGATGTTCCCCACAGAATCTGCAGGTGTTGTCCTCCTCTAAGCCTAGCTTCCTTAGGTGTTCTTTGAGTCTGCAATGCCCCGTTAGAAATCCTGTGATTGTCTTTAGACTAGTTTTGCTGAGGTTAATCAGTGTTTTCGATCTTGCTCGGTTGAAATTGCCGAGGAGATCTTTGGCCTGCCTTAGCCCTGGAAGTCTTTGCCAGTACGTTGCTCTCATTGCTTCTTCAGTTTTATTGAGTTCTTCTTGGAAGTAAGATTTTCCAAGTCCGCAGAATGGTTCTGGTCCGATCAGTGGCGTTGATGCTCCTTTTCGTGCCAGGGTGTCTGCTTGTTCATTTCCCTCTACTCCGACGTGCCCAGGCACCCAGAGGAGGATCACCTTGTTGTTCCTGCCTAGATCATTGAGTTTTTCTAGGCATTCCCAGACCATCTTCGAGTTGATGTTATATGAGCCCAACGCTTTGATGGCTGCTTGACTATCGGAGAGGATTGCAATTTCCTTGTTCCGGTAGTTCCTATCGAGGTTGAACTGAATGCATCTTTCTATGGCGTGAATTTCCGCTTGAAAAACGCTGGGGAAGTGTCCCATGGGTTCGGAGCACTTGGTACGAGGTCCAAATACTCCTGCTCCAGTTCCGTCGGGAGTTTTAGACCCGTCCGTGTACCATGTAATGGTATTCTTACCCAGTGCTCAAATGGATTCTGTGCTCCATTGTTTCTTGGTATTTAGTTCCGTTCAAAAAAATTTCTCGAAACTAAATTTCCTGGTAATTTCGTCAGTTGGGAGATCGGCAAGGTGTGCACTTCCGGTGGGGGTTGAGCCCCTTACACTGTGTGCTGTCCCTTTAAGTCCGACTTTGGCCAACCTCAGGTTTGCTCCCCAAGCAGTTCTCCTCACCGTGAGATGGAGAGGAGTGAGGTCCAGAATGACCTCCATTGCTGCTGTTGGAGTTGACCTCATTGCTCCTGTTATGCAAAGACATGCTAGTCTTTGTACTTTCTCCAGGATTTTCTTTGTTGTGGCGAGTTCGGTTCTACCGTGCCACACTACTGCTCCGTAGGTGATCATAGGTCTCACAATCATGGTGTACATCCATCGCAGTATTGATGGGTTACAGCCCCACGTTTTTC
This sequence comes from Chrysolina haemoptera, assembly GCA_958298965.1. NCBI lineage: Eukaryota > Metazoa > Arthropoda > Insecta > Coleoptera > Chrysomelidae > Chrysolina > Chrysolina haemoptera. The sequence continues at coordinate 13,553,613 of OY282599.1, read as the reverse complement.
CTGCAATGTTCCTGCACACCATCAGTGATGATTTTGCCTTGTTAGCGATCTTTTCTACGTGTCTGTTCCAGAGCAGTTTTGAGTCTAGGGTTAGTCCTAGATACTTCACCTCTTGCTGCCATCCTAAATCTGATCCGTCGAGGCGAACAGTCCTTAGGTGCTGAATCTTTGTTCTTCTAGTGAATGTTACCATTGTGGTTTTTGATGAGTTAATTCTCAATCCCACAGAGAGGCACCATCTTCTGGTAGTCTCTAGCTCCCTTTCTATGAGATCGCAGAGGGTTCCTTCGAATTTGCCTTTGGCCATAATGACTATGTCGTCAGCATATCCCAGGCAAGTGACTCCGTTCCTGGTAAGTGTTCCGAGTAGTTCGTCTACTACGAGACTCCACATCAGAGGTGATAGTACCCCTCCTTGTGGGCATCCCCTGCTTGTGCTGATCCGAAAGCTGGTATCGCCCACTTTCGTTTCAGCAGTTCTTGTAGCCAACATTTGGCACATCCATCTGGATGTGGTTCTGTCTACTCCCTTGTTCGTTAGGGCCCTATTTATTGCTTCGTGAGAGGTGTTGTCGAATGCCCCTTCTATGTCTAAGAAGGCGCATATGGCCATTTCTTTATGCTCGAGAGATCTCTGGATGCTTTCGGTAAGCACGTACAGAGCGGTTTCCGTTGATCTGCCCGCCCTGTATGCATGCTGCCCGGGGTGCAATGTCACCCTCTCCAGTATCTCAGTTCTGATGTAGTTATCTACCGTCTTCTCCACTGTCTTCAGTAAGAAGGATGAGAGACAGATTGGTCTGAATGACTTCGGGAGGGCTGGGTCCTTCTTTCCTACTTTGGGAATGAAGGTTACCCGTGCTCTCCTCCAGTCGCTCGGTATGTACCCGAGCGCCAGACTGAATCTTGCTGCTTTGATAATGAATGGCATTAGTTCCGTTTGCCCTTTTTGTAAAAGGGCCGGAAATATACCATCAATTCCGGGTGACTTGAATGGTTGGAAGGAGTCAATTGCCCATTTCACTTTTTGGGGAGTGTATATAGTTTTTGCTACCTCCCAGTCTTCTCGTCTGGCTCTACCTGGTTCTTCCAGTGATCTTTCGAGTTCAAATGGTAAGCTACCTGGAAAGTGCGTCTCCAGAAAGAGGAGAGCTCGTTGCTCTTCATCCTCTGTGTAGCTACCATCTGTTCTTCTGAGGGACATTGGTCCTTGCTCTCTGCCTCTCGCCATAGTTTTGTGCAATCTGGCTGCTGCGGGGCTTGATGTGATTGTCTCACAGAAGCTCCTGAAGCTGTTCCTCTTGGCTTTCCTTATTTCTTTATTAAATTTTGTCAGCCTTTCGGTGTATCCCTGCCAATCTCCGTCCCGCTTGGCTTTGTTAAATAGCCGGCGGACTTCGGATCTCAGATTTGACAGGTGTTCATTCCACCAAATGGTCCCACTGTGTGATTTCTTTTCTTTTATGGGGCAGCTGGATTCGTATGCATCCATAATTGCCCCGTTAACCGCTCCTAGGGTCTGCTCAAAATCGACGTGACTGTTGCCGTTGAACTTGATCTGTTCTAGGTTGCATTTTAGATTGGTGGTGTATTTTTCCCAATCTGTGTTTCTAGGATTTCTGGTGAAGGTTGTTTGTGTCACCAGCCCTTCCATGTTGAACATAATGATTCTATGGTCCGAAAGAGAGGGTTCGTCTGGGCTGCCGAGCGTTATATCTAATACTTCTTGCCTAACCCTAGTTACAAAGGTGGGGACACATCCCACATTAAGTATATTTAGGTTAGCCGCGAGTATAAATTCTAGCAATTGCTCACCTCTTTGATTGGTGTCCGTGCTGCCCCAGATAGTGTTGTGCGCATTGGCGTCGCAGCCCAGCAGGAGAGGTAGATTGCTCCTGCTGCAGTAGTCGGTTAGCCTCTGTACTTCTTCTGGTGGTGCTTGCCCATCTCCAGCAAAGTATCCTGAGGCTATTACTACGTCGAGGAGTGAGTGTCCTGTGCGGATCTTGGCCCGAACCGGTACTAGGTCCCTCGTCGTGAATTCTGAAAGACAGATATAATTAATATTATTTCTGATCAGGATGCAAGCTCTGGGGTTGTCACACCTGACATCCCAGATCACCTTACCTTCTTTGTTCGGCAGTCCTTTGATCTGTCCTCTGTTGACCCAAAGTTCTTGGATCAACACAACTCCCAAGTTTGTCCTGGCGAACACCCTCGATAAGGCGGCTGATGCCCCCTTAGCGTGATGGGTGTTCACCTGGGCAACTTTGACTTGGGTAGCCATTGCTACGGTTGAGTTGGAGGGTTTGCCTCCTCATCGTCCAGCAGCATTTGCTCTTCTTCGCTGGGAGTCACCGTGACGTCCTGGTCCATGCTCCCAGTCGATTCGACTTCGCTGGCCACTGCATCTTCTACAGCCCCAGGGGCTGGTGTCTTGCCCGCCTCTTCTTCCTCCTTCTTCTTGCTCGAGTCCTTGCGGAGGCCGTGAACGGGGATTTTCCCGAACCTGAAGAAAATGGTGTGTCCCATTTTCTTGATGGCCTCGCAGGACTCGTCATCAATGCCGATATTCAGCAACTGCCCATTGCCCTCCTTCTTGCTCCCTAGTACCTTCCACAACTGGGTGTGAAGCCCCATGTTTTGTGTGCTTACTAGGGCTAGCAGCTTCTCCGTATCGAAGTCTATGCTCCTGGGAAAGAACACAGTGATGGTGTGCGCCCTTGGGATATCTTCTCCCAGGCACACCGTCAGCTCTGCACCCTTCCAGGTGCTCAGTCTGGGGGCATTTGCCCTCAGCCAGTCTGCCGTCTCTTGAGTGACGCAGTCTACCACAAGCATGCTTGGGCGAAAGTGGATTCCTCCAAACTGGAGTTTGCACTCTGCGCCCAGCACCATCTCCTGTACGATGGCGTCTTCAAGTGCTGTGAGTTGCTCAGCACTCAGCGTCTCCCCTGGGTAATTTTTGGGGAGGACTGCGACTTTCACCGTGCTTGCTGCTTCGGCGTAGCTGGTGGCTTGCCCAGTTTGCTTAGCAGCAGCGGTGCTACCTCCCGCTTCGGTCTTCCTCCTCTTAACATTTGGACGTTGAGGGGGAGTTTGGGTTTTGGGTCTCCTCTTCTCCGTCTGTTGTGGAGGTTGTTCTTGAGGCTTTTTCCTCTCGATGGATTTCCTTCTTGCTTCCTCAGGTGTCAGGCACTGTTCAAGGAAGCGAAGGTACCATCTTACTCCTGCCCCGCTGAGGCCCCTTCTCAGCGGATCATCGATACCTCCAGGCTTGCCCGGAGGTGGCAGGTCTTGTTTCCTCCGGTTGTTCCTGGAGGGTTTCTTGGAGGAAGTATCTTTACCGGATGCTTGCTCCGAAGGTTTTCCTTCTTTTTCCTTTTTCTCCCCCTTTGCTTCCCGAGGTGAGCTCGGTGTGCAGGAGGAGCCAGGACGCTCTTGAGCATCCTGGGTTGCGGTGACTTTCCGCGATTTTCCTTTTTTGTTTTTCTTATCCATGTTGGTCCCACGAATAGCTAGGGAACCAATAGTCGACCACGCCGGAGCCCCGCACGGCGTGGCAAGGCTGGTACTCGAGGAGGTCGCCCGGTATCCTCGAAGCTCCGTTCAAGACGGTGCTCTCCCACCGCCATGCATCCACAGGCACGGGTCGCGTAACACCTTGGATTGGAGGGTTGCTCAGCGCCACCTTATTTAATTCGGTGGTAACCTACGACGTGGCTGTGGGTCTCACAGTGCACGCCGCAGGCCGTCCGGCTATCCGTCATCTGCCGACGCTGCTGGTAGCTTCCCAGGCCCCAGCGAGCAGGAGGTATCAAGGCATTAGTTGATGGAAATGATGCTAAACCTGGAGACAATGCGTCTGTCCAAGATAAGAAATGCTGGGAAGAGAAGAACGCGAAGGCTATGCTTATAATTTCTACAGCAATGGAATTCGAGCAGCTACAAACCATCATGACATGTGAGATAGCATCAGATATGTGGAGACGCCTTAAGATAATACACGAGCAACGATCTCCTGTAAACAAAGTTATGTTAAAGCAGCAATTCTTCAACTACAGAATGAGCGACAGTGATAGTATTGCAAAGCATTTGAGTACTGTGGAGTCGATGACTCAAGCACTTAGCGACGTGGGAGAAACAGTTAGCGACACTGACAAGATTGCCAAAGTACTGGGTAGTCTACCAAGTAAATTCAACTCGTGCATGGGACTCATACGAGAAAGCTAGACAAACCTACGACAATCTTTCGGCCAGTCTTCTGAAAGAAGAGCTTCGTTTGTGTCAGATGGAGCAAACGAATACAGCTTTTGCATCTCTACAAATGTCCAAGTCTAAAGCTGAGAACAGAAGTGGCAACAATAATACCAAGTTCAAGAAAAGGACCGTCGAGTGCTTCTTCTGTCATAAGAAGGGACATCTCAAAAGTCAGTGTCGTTTCAGACAGCTAACTCAGAAGAAAAATAGTACTGGTAGCCAGAATTCCGAAGATCAAGCTTTCAGTGCTGAAACAAAAAATATCCATGCTGAAAATGTTGAAGATATGTGGTTAGCGGATAGCGCCGCATCCAAACACATCACATTTCACCGGGAGTGGTTCAAGGAATATTCACCATTATCAACAAAAATTGCTGTCCAAATTAGCGATAATAGTCTCTTATATGCAGAAGGAATTGGAAGTGTTGCTGTTAAAGCTTTCGTTAATGGACAGTGGGAGCCAAGAACTCTTGGAAATACTTTATATCTTCCGCACATGAAGAAGAATTTATTCTCAGTGGGAGCAGCAACTAGTAAGGGTCTGAAAGTTCAGTTTGCCGAAAATAAAATTGAAATCAGAGGTAAAATGTTACTAGCTCAAGGCTTCAAGCAAGATAATCAGTGTTATAAAATGGCTTTCAAAGTTGAAGTGGATGAACAAGCGAATATTGCCATGAATAACCAACTCATGCTATGGCATGAACGTCTAGGGCACGTGAATTTCCAGAAACTGAAGGAACTCACTAGAAAAGGCCACATACACATTTCATCAACGATAAATTTTCCTTTTTGTGAAGCTTGCCAATATGGAAAATGTCATAGAAAACCTTTCAAAGTTAACCCGAAAAGAGCAAAAATTCCCGGAGAATTTATACATTTTGATGTCTGCGGGAAAATGTCGACATCGTCATTGGGAGGGGCCAACTATTTTGTGGTATTCAAGGATGATTGTACATCTTTCCGGACAGTATTCTTCATCAAGAATAAAAGTGACATTTTCATAGATATTTGGAATTTGAAAAATTGACAAAAAGGCAAGCAGGTACTGAAATTAAAACCTTTCGATCAAATAATGGAACTGAGTATATAAATCAAGATTTTACTTGCCACTTCAGAGAAAATGAAATAGTACACGAAAGGACTTCACCATACACACCTGAAGAAAATGGTAGAATCGAAAGAGACATGAGATCGGTGGTGGAATCTGCACGTACAATGCTTCTTAACTCGGGTTTACCAGAGAGTGTGTGGGCGGAAGCTGTGAACACAGCAGTGCATATTCTCAATCGGATTCCAATCCAAGATGACCTAACGCCTTACGAAAAATGGACGAGTAAAGCAATCAACTTCACTTACTCCAGAAAATTTGGTGCGACGGCTTATGTACATACCCCCAAACAGTTTCGATCCAAATTTCAAAGCAAATCCAAGAAAATGTACCTTGTTGGCTACGATGGTGAAAGCTCCAATTATAGACTTTATGATCCCATTAGAGAAAGAGTGATTATTTCAAGGGATGTGAGTTTTGATGAGGATTCCCTAAGAGATAGGACTTTACTTTTCGAAAGTTATGCGGTTTTTGAAAACCTGTCAGATGAAGTGACATTTCAAAATAATGACACAGAATGTCAACATTCAGAAAAGAGTCTGCTTGAAAATGAGACCTGTGATCAAAATCATGAAAATGATATACATGGAGAATCAAAACGTCACTTACGGGACAGAAATATGATTCGAAGGCCTGAGCGGTTCGGCACTGAGTATGAAGTTACGTGTGCAGCAGTTATAGAAGAACCAGAGACTTTCGAAGAAGCCATAGCTAGTGATCAGGCTTTATCTTGGAGAAAAGCGATGGATGAAGAAATTTCATCACTAGAAAATAACCAAACCTGGAATTTGATGCCTCTTCCACCTGATCGTAAAACAATTAAATGCAAATGGGTATATAAATTGAAACGAAAACCAGATGGCTCTACTGATCGTTTCAAAGCACGATTATGTGCTAAGGGGTACTCCCAGAAAAAGGTATCGATTACTCTGAAACATTTGCCCAGTTGTACGGTACAATTCCATCCGCATATTACTTGCAATAGCAACAGTTCAAAATCTAGAAATTCAGCAATTTGACATGAAGACTGCTTTCCTCAATGGTGTTTTGGAGGAAGTGATTTACATGGATCAACCACCTGGCAATTTTGTATGCAAGCTAAATAAAAGTTTGTATGCCCTCAAACAATCGCCATATTGTTGTCAGTCAAGTGAGTCGTTTTCTAGATAATCCTGGCAGAGAACACTGGTCAGCAGTAAAACGGATTTTCAGATATCTGAAGGGAACACAAGGACTAGGAATCTGTTACCAAGGAAACCAAATATCACCAACAGCCTATTCAGATGCTGATTTCGCTAACGATATCGACACTCGCCGATCTGTAACAGGATATACAATGATTATGGCTGGCGGACCAGTAACATGGTCATCCCATAAACAAAAATACGTGTCGAGGTCAACTGCAGAGGCTGAATATGTAGCGTCGTCGGATGCAGCCCAAGAACTTACCTGGATGAGACATTTTCTCGAAGAATTAGATTTCAATTTGATTGGACCAGTAGAACTGATGGTTGACAATCAAAGTGCAATTCAGATTTGTAAAAGTACAGAGAATCATCGACGAACAAAACATATCGATATAAAATATCATTTTATACGAGAACCAGTTAGCAGACATTTTTACAAAAGCGTTACCATTTACAAGATTTTCACACAACAGATTATTGCTCTCAATGGAATGTCATTGGTTGACAAAGAGTGGGAGTGTCAAGAAAATTGAGCTTCATCTCCCGATGACGAGCCTCCATTTACTTTGTGTTGTTTGTTATTAATTTCTTGTTACACTTGATATATATTGCTAGGGCAGATAATTTGGTTAGCCTTGAGTTGTAGTTACGTCAGATATATATGTTATACGAATATTTTTGCCTGAAATATAATTTACAGTTTATTCGAGTTTATCTCATTCATCTCAGATCACCATCCATAATTCTCAATAACCCTGTAATTTAATGAAAAATATCTGGAGTACTGATTTTTTTCGGAAAATGGTGAATACTTTACATTCCGTCCATGTATTCAGAAACTTTGCATATTCCTTAATCATAACGTCCCAGCAGATTCGTAAGACTTTCTAAGATACCTTCTGGTAGGCTTACGTGAAGATTCAAACAAGACGAGTGCAGAGAATCATCAATTACAAAATGATTTTGTTATCATGAATGATAATCAGAAATCTTCCATTTCATGGACAAAATACATATTCATAATTCCAAAATTGTAGATACATCTGTAGGTCAGCTGAAGTCTATATTGAGATGTACTTTCTATAATTGCTGCTCCGTTACTTCTGAACCTTTCTGGGTACTTTCAATAGTTTTAATCCCCATTCCAGACTCACCAAACGAAGTCGTGAATTCAACACAATGTATTGAACTGTTGGCAGAAGATGAGACTTTGACTGACGATGCAAGTCCATACTGTTCAACTAGTGGAATGAAAAGGGAATTCAAAAAGATGAATCGTAAACAAACATTTCCAAAAATTTCGTTATGCATATAAAACGTGTTTATTCGACTGATGGCAGTAAATTGGACAACGTGATTGATTTTCCCATACAAAATTTGAATTTGGACCAATATTCTGCTAAGGATGGAATAAATACTATTTATAATATCTTCGCCTTATCTAATCATAGTGGCAACATTTCCAATAGACACTATATAGCATATTACAAAGACCCTTATTATATTTGTTGGCACCTCTTTGATGACTCCCGTGTATTTTCCAAGATTGATTCTGTTATCTTTCAGGGAGCATGTGTCCTTTTCTACGAGAGAGTTGACAATCTGAATTCTGATGGTGTTGGGGGTTTTCCTGAAAACACAACTGAAACAGCTGTTGCTTCATCACTTTGAGTTCCGGACTTCAATCATCATTTCATATGACGAAACTGAGAACTTTACTCAGCAACAACGGTTTTTAGTTCATTTGGCAAGCATGCAGGTATAATGAAATATATTTGTGAGAATGTAGGCTTTTATGGCTGATGTCAATGTTTTGACTGATTTTCTGGTTTTGCCATGGTCTTCTGTGTTCAAAATCTCCAAACGTTTCAATCAACTGCATTTGCGGCAGTTGTATTCAGTGGTCGTAGTTCTTTTCTGTTAAACTAAAGACCAACCGTGGGAAAACCTGAAAACCAACAAAAACGAAAAAAAATTATTCAATAGGATAGATGAAAATTTCTATTCGAATACTAGCAGACAGAAATATCTATCTTATTTTACATTTTTCTTGTTTTTTTTGATAAACTATATGCGTTTGCCAGTTTATCTTCTTTTTCCTAGTCCTTACGCTCTACTGAGAATACTATAAGAGAAAATCTTGAAGAACGACGATAACATAAGGAAGGTCAGATGAAATTATGTGATCACGAGTACGAGTATTGAATACACGAGTACGAGTATTGACGAGTATTGACTTCAATACTCTAGATCTCTAGAGAAGTGTGGGTATAAGACTTTGCTAAAGTTATGCATAGTTTTTGGCCCACTGTCTTCCGTATATCTATCCTTGAAATCACTCCAACAAACACCATATTCATGATTCAATATCATATATCATGATTCGAATAATCATATTTCAACAACATAATGTTTGTGTGATATTATTATTTTCATACACATATGTATTTGTATGAACTATTCAATGAAATGTACAGTATTGACAATATAAACTCATAGATAGATATTTATTGTGATATATTTTAGGATCGAATACGGTAAAGTTGTGTTTTATGATGAATCTATGGTTAAGTCATGTCTCAAAAAGGCGCAGTGTGTTGGGTCGAAAGCGTGAGCACAACCTATGACCCATAGTGCTTTTTATCTGATGGAGTAGACGCACGTAATAGCATTCCCTCTGTCACAGCCCCATCAGATCCTCTCATTTTTCATGTGTACACTTCGCTTCATCTATTCAAATGAAGATATAAATATCTCGAGATGGCCTGTCGCACGAACATTCTCATAATTTTGTTTTATATGAGTGTCTGTTAGATATAAAAGTCCTAAATTATAAAAATGTTGGTCTCCGGTACATCTGAGAATTTCAAGCTAGTTGGAGTCAGTGGACGAATTACTCTTTATTGCTCATTTTAAAAGATTGTTTCTGTACGCGTAGAGAGAAATAATTGAGATTGCGAAAAACAACATATCTCGAAACTAATGCAACAACGAGTATTCTTTATTAATGAACGATATTTATCTTATCACTCATTTAAGAACACTTGTTTCGAAATGGAAAAACTAAAGAAATATAAAACTACGAGAAATACTTGTTTCGTTGGAATAAATGTTATGTGAACTCAAAGTTCGAGTGGCTGCTTTACAAGATGTTTACGATGAATTCGTGAAACAACACATTAATTTAGTAGCCATCTCCGTGGCTGACGAACACTATGATGCTGACGTTGACAATCAGTAATTGGGGTGATATTTAAGAGCAATGATAATCCACTGGCACAGAAAGCTCATCGAAAATATAGCTGCCCTTTCACTTATCTAGGATTTTGCTGATGATAAAAGCTTTGATAAACCTATTTTCACCGCGTTTGATTACCTCTTTTGAATCACTAGTTGACTTCCTGATGAACATTGTTTTGTGTTAGAAACTTTGAGTAGATCTGGAAATAACGATAGTACTCCGAATTCTAAGGAATAAATAAACCACCTGCAAAGAAAATCATTCTCTTTATACATGTCCTGCGTTCGCAGACAAAAAGTTATAATTTAATTAATGTTTAATGTTTAATGTTTAATGTTTCGTGTTTCGTGTTTCGTGTTTCGTGTTTCGTGTTTCGCGTTTCGCGTTTCGCGTTTCGCGTTTCGCGTTTCGCGTTTCGCGTTTCGCGTTTCGCGTTTCGCGTTTCGCGTTTCGCGTTTCGCGTTTCGCGTTTCGCGTTTCGCGTTTCGCGTTTCGCGTTTCGCGTTTCACGTTCCACGTTTCACGTTTCACGTTCCACGTTCCACGTTTCACGTTTAACTTTTCACGTTTCACGTTTCACGTTTTACGTTTTCGTTTTACGTTTTACGTTTTACGTTTTACGTTTTACGTTTTACGTTTTACGTTTTACGTTTTACGTTTTACGTTTTACGTTTTACGTTTTACGTTTTACGTTTTACGTTTTACGTTTTACGTTTTACGTTTTACGTTTTACGTTTTACGTTTTACGTTTTACGTTTTACGTTTTACGTTTTACGTTTTACGTTTTACGTTTTACGTTTTACGTTTTACGTTTTACGTTTTACGTTTTACGTTTTACGTTTTACGTTTTACGTTTTACGTTTTACGTTTTACGTTTTACGTTTTACGTTTTACGTTTTACGTTTTACGTTTTACGTTTTACGTTTTACGTTTTACGTTTTACGTTTTACGTTTTACGTTTTACGTTTTACGTTTTACGTTTTACGTTTTACGTTTTACGTTCTACGTTTTATTTGATGTTGAAGATTATTATTGTGCTGATTGTATTATATATGTAGAAGAAATTACAACTATTATTATTATTATTATTGTTATTACTTGGTTAGGTGAATATTTTCGTAAATTAGCTGATGCTTTGAAGGAATGAAACCATCATTTATTTGCAAACATCAAATGATACCGAGGAATATTTCATTAGATAATAATCATCTCTTCCAAATATATTTTATTTTATGGCGAAGTATATGGCGAAGTATGTGGCGAAATAGGTGGCGAAGTAGGTGGCGAAGACGCTGGCAAAGGTTCAACTTTTAAATATCTAAAACTATCCTAAATAACATTTTGCAGTGGATTGAATGACTTCAAACCATTCCTATATTCCCTTGAACACACACAAAAAATTTCACCGAAATCGGCAGCCGTTTAGGAGTAGTTCACGGTCGTATGGATGCACAAATGATTTTTATATAAAAAGATATCTTCATTCAACGATTGTGATTATCTAGCAGTGATTTGGATAGTTTTCCTCCTCCAGATATCGCTAGAGCTTAGCAACAATGGCAAACAACCCCGCCAACATTGCCTCTAGGGGTGTTTCACCTAATGCGTACATGTCTCATTCCGCTTGTCTTGTCGGTCCACCAAGTCTTGTTTCTATGCAAGATTCAACTTCGACTCCGACGCATGCATTTGACAAAATATGTTTCCGGAAGGAAATCGTTCTAGTCCTAGTTCCGGCTCCCGACAATTTTCTTAACATTTTGATACATAATATCTCGAGTTTTCCAAATTACAACGGAAAACTGCATGGAGCAGGGGTGCACATCTTTGTCACAACTGGAAAGGGCAGAGGACTATGATGCCTATAAAAACATGGATAAGTATTAGTAGGAGTCGGCCTTCGCCAACACCATAATGGTGGTGAGAAATACACTTGCAACGGATAATGGCGTCGTTAAAGCTTTCCTTATAGAGCCTAATGACCCGGATATGACGCAGAGCATACAGAAGCCATATAAGGAAAGGTTCCCACAGCTAGAAGGCTTAGTAAATGATTTTGAAGTAATCGAATAGACAACTATAATACACCACATTGAAGAGATACCCCTGAAGAATATGAGAAAGATAGTAAAGAACATTTTCTACGGTATCAATACGAAGGTGGACATATACACCAATGATGGAAGCAAATAAACCCATGATATACGGAACACTTATGGCATCATGGTCACGGATGGAGCCAAGACCCACGACGAAATTCTTTCAAAAGTTAAGAACGCGATGGGACATTGGTGGTCAATGCTTAGCCGGTTTATGGACCCAGTACAATACTTTCCTAAAGATGCGAGAGGGTTGGGGTAAAGTTCTCTTCCTGAGAAGATTATTACCATTTGTATGCCATTATCATCCGACATGGCACACATATAAGCATCTGAGAGCGAGATAGTATCATTTCCAGTCAGGAGACAAGCGACAACAAATGGATCAGTTGTGATACAATGTTGCATTTGTTCTAGAAATCAAAATGATTTGAAAGTGAGAAATAGGGGAATGTATTCATTTGAAAAATAATGAATATGTTACAAAAAATAAATTTATATATTTATCATTATACACAAAAAATACGTTTGAAAATAGAAAACATAACTTGAAAAGCTGTTCTTCTCTCCAGATGGCTGAATGAGTCTTCCACTAAAACTATTTGCAATTAATGTATTGGTGGACAAATATATTGCATCCCATAAAGCCATTGCTGTATTGTTTCTTTAAATTATGACCTGTGTATTCACCATCCTAGCACAAAATTGACATGACATCCTAAGTATTGAATCAAAAGAGGAGATAATGTCCCACTGTAGAAGCATCAGTTGCAGTTGAATCGTTTGGAAATTTTAACCAAAGAAGTCCATGCATGGCACAACCTGGAAACCAATCAGAACAGGAGAGTGAATATTATTAGGCTACGATTTTATACAGATTCAGGAATGTAGTGAATCATTACCTCCTCAATAATTCAATAACAAGAATGAATATGAAAGTGGAGATTACTGCTCATGTCAATTTGGTGCAATTGCTTTATGGTATGTGGTATATTCTAGATATGAAGAACTTACCTATTAATTGTCCATGAATTTTATTGTTGCATTTCATGATTGATTCTATTAATAAGCAAGAGCCGATGACCCAAATGGTTTAAGTGGAAGACTCATTTCACCCAGCAACATGGATACTTTCCAAAAGATGATTTCCACTCAGTAGACCCAACAAGTAGATGTCAGTTTTAATACAATAGTCGTAAGGGGAAGTAGTTATCAGTCTTCATTTTGTGGAAATTTACTTGAAAGCGACTACATTTGAGACGTTGTGATTAGGTAATCGTAAAGAATTAGTTTTCTTTTTTTTTTATTATTTCATCCCTTAGGCAATAAAGAGTCCTTTACAACCTTTAGTCACAGGTTTTCAGATTGGGTTATCTTTTTTCAAATCTTTTTTATGTTGGACACCCTGTATAATAAGGAATATCTACATATATTTTTTGTACCTTATGTTCATTCATATTTCAAATGAATACATCCCTCCATATCTCACTTTCAAATATTGTCAATTACGAGAACAAATGCATATATTTTCAGAATGATTAGTTACACTTCCTTGAACTTTATTCAACGACTTTTTGATTTTCCGACGATGTTTCAATTATCAGCGATATTATATTTCGGAAACTCTTTGAACGAGTAACCAGTCTGTGATATTATAATTTGTGTTATTACACAACCTAACTAATGAGTTATCAAAAACAATGGTTTTTGATTCGAGTGTTTTGATTCGCAACTTTTTTTATTATTTCATCTCCTTTAACTTGTAATTACTCAATCTATTGGGTTCTAGTGTTCCATGTATACTTATCACTGACCCTTGATTTGATTGAAAATTTGAAAAAATATCCACAAAAAGCAAAATTTTCCTCTACGTACTAAACCGACAATATTTATAATTTTAATATAGACGTGAAACTTTGGATTGAAGCGGGTAGTGATCCTTGCACGCGCGACGACCGAATCAGAAGAATATAAAATATATATATACAAAAGAGAAAATTAGTGGGTAAACCCTCATAATGCAACCGTAGACGGATCCGTTTCGGACTATTAGACCTCTTCAGTACGGTATAGCCAAGTGTAATGTTGTGCAACACTTGAACGCAAGATCACACAAATATATAGGAGCCAACCACAGGAGCCAGCAACACATTTGTGGTTAAAGTCAGAACACCTCGTGTTTACAAGGCTTGAACTAACATTACCACGGAGGCAACTATAGCTACCTGCGTGACATCCTAACCCAGGAATATATAAATAAAGTAAAAAACCATAGAATGACTTCGCGAGGGGAATAATAAATACAAAAGAGAAAATTAGTGGGTAAACCCTCATAATGCAACCGTAGACGGATCCGTTTCGGACTCATTAGACCTCTTCAGTACGGTATAGCCAAGTGTAAAGTTGTGCAACACTTGAACGCAAGATCACACAAATATATATGTGATATTGGTCTCATTCGATTTGAAATGGCATCTAGAAAAAAATGTTGAACTGAAACAATTCAGTAAACAAAAAAAAATAGTTGGGTTTTTTGCAGATATTTCATAAACTATTTGAGATATCCAAAATTTGAAAAAATATCCCCAAGAAGCAAGATTTTCCTCTCTGTACTGTACCGACAATATTATTTATAATATTAATATAGAGGTGAAACTTGGGATTGAAGCGGGTAGTGATCCTTGCACGCGCGACGACCGAATCAGAAGAATATAAAAAATATATATATCTTTTTGATCAACTACTTAGATGCCATTCCGAATCGAATGAGACCAAAATCATAATTTTCGGTGTTCTAGGTCAGCTTTTTGACAAAATATCACTTGTGAACCGGACTATAAGTCAGACACCTAAGTCGGGATCTCGAGATCAACAATTCATTGATGTGAAGAATAAATAGTGTTGGTGCTGGAATGGATCCATGCGGAACACCAGCTTAAATTGGTAATCAGATAATACTCCATCAACCACCATGTGAAGAGAAAGCTAGAAAGCACGGAACACAACTGGAGATGCAAGATATGAGATGGAAGTTTGGCTATGAGAACTTGGTGCCAAACGCGATCAGATGCCTTGGAGATCTATCCAATGCAACGGCTAGAGTTTCACCATATTTTTCGATAGGTCCGGGAGGTACAGTCACTTTGTAATGCGTCATAGTATGCACGATGAAATTTAGTTGTTATTATAGTACACATATAACTTATTACTTAACCAAGATTCAGACCTCGAGACCGCGGTGGGTGGGGTGGTGGGAAGCTGTGCAACTTCTCAAAAAAGTTGAAAAAAAAGTATTAGTATGCACGCTAAATTTTTTGTCGTTGGTAGATCTTATAATACTCATCACGAAATCTTCTTCAGACCCTTGAGTAGCGGTGGGTTGCACAGATACAGGGTGTTGAATATGAAAAATTAAATCTATTTTTTATTCATAACCTCCACAGTTTAATTCAAAGAAATATTTTTGTTCAAAAAGAGCTTTATTTTAAAATGAAAATAACATTTCTAGTTATCACCAGTGGCGTACAAAAAGGGTATATTGGTCCGTTTCCTCCCCTATTTTTTACGCCACTGGTAAAATTGTAATTAAAAAATGTATGATTGTTTGAACCCGAAAAAATCAAGCATTTTCAAGATAATTGCGCTTTTATGAATACATACTAATAATGAAAAAATTGTTTTGCTGAAGTGAATTGTATCTTCCTTAATTATTCGAGAAGAACTGTGTTAATTTCAGGATGAGTCTAAATCTTACGTGTTAATGAAATACAATGCTCGCCAGGAGCGATAAACCTACCAAGTTTTGCGAAAAATTACATTAGGGGACAATATACTTGGGCTCAAATTATCAACAGATTTGAAATTAGGACCACAATATTACTAACAGTACAGATTTTCGATGAAAAATTTTCACTTCTGAAAAACTCAGTTCGTCTCACTTTTCATGGAAACACCCCCGTATCTTCCGTAACTATTGGAGTGGAACTCTGTAAAATTCCGGATCGGTAGATGTACAAGCGATGAGTGTGAATCTTGCCTGAAGTTGATCTGAGTGACATACACTGCTCGCCAGAAGCGATAGACTTGGCTAGTTTTGCGAAAAATTATATAAGGGGACAATATAGGTTCAAAATTCCATCGGATTCGCTATCAGGACACCAATTTCACTACCAATACAGATTTTTGCTGAAAAATATTCAGGTCTAAAATTCCAGTTTGTCTCACCTTTCATGGAAACACCCCGTATCTTCCGTAACTATTGGAGTGGAACTCTGTAAATTTCGGGATCAGTAGATAAACAGGCAATGAGTCTGAATCTTGCCTTGTTGATCTGAATGACATACTCCACTCGCCAGGGGGCATTTCCATGAAAATTAAGACAAGTTTGGTTTTCCAGAACTGAAAATTTTCCAACAAAAATCTGTAATGTAAGTAAAATTGGTGTCCTGATTCCGAATCCGTTAGAGTTTTGGGTCTATAATGTCCCCTAATTTGGTTTTCAGCAAAGCTGGGTAAGTCCATCGCTCCTGGCGAGCAGTGTATTTCACTCAGATCAACTTCAGGCAAGATTCAGACTCATCGCTTGTACATCTACCGATCTGAAAATTCACAGAGTATGACTCCAATAGTTACGGAAGAAACGGGGGCGTTTCCATGAACAGTGAGACAAACTGGGTTTTTCAGAAGTGAACAGTTTTCAACGAAAATCTGTACTGGTAGTTACAGTGTTTTCCTTTTTCCGAATCCTTTGTAATTTTGAGCCTAAGTATATTGTCCCCTACTGTTATTTTTTCGTAAAACTGGGCCATCGCTCCTGGCGAGCATTGTATTTCACTCAGATCAACCACAGGCAAAATTTTAACTCATCCTGAAATTTAAAGTGTTCTTCTCAAATAATTACGGAAGATACGGGGGTGTTTCCATGAGAAGTTAGATACACTGTATGTTAGTCAGGAGAAGAATGCTTTATAATCTTTTAGATTCAACACCATGTATTTCTGCAAAAAGCAGCTTTGTGAAAAAATGCATAGGAGAGTAGCATTGATATTTTTGGTAGAATATCCAGTACAAATTTGAAGCAGTGATTTGGATTACACAATTCACTTCGGCAAAACATTTTTTTCATTATTAGTATGTATTCATAAAAGGGTCTTGAAAACAACTGATTTTTTCGGGTTCAAACAGTCATACATTTTTTACTTAAAATTGAATGAAGAAATCAAAAAAATAAAATTTTCCTGATTTTACCAGTGGCGTAAAAAATAGGGAAGGAAAGGGACCAATATACCTTTTTTGTACGCCACTGGTGGCAACTAAAAATGTAATTTTTCTTTTAAAATAAAGCTCTTATTTAACTGAAACATTTCTCTGTGAGAAAAAACTGTAAAATGTCCAAAACTGTGAAGTTATGAATAAAAAATAAAAAAAAATTTTCAACACTCTGTATCTGTGCAACCCACCGCTACTCAAGGGTCTGACGATTGATTTCGTGATGAATATCACATGATCTACCAACGACACAAAATTCAGCGTGCATACTATGACGTATTCCAAAGTGACAGTACCTCCCGGGCCATGTAAGACATAAGCAAGCAGGTCACAGGTTGATCTCTGATGCCGGAAACCATATTGACGATCATTGATAATCCGTAAGCGTTCTAGATATATCATGAGCTCGATGTTGATAGCTTTCTCCATGACCTTCGAAATAATAGATAGTAGTTCTATAGGTCTGTAGTTGCTGGGTAGGTTCTTTTTCCCTTTTTTAGAGACTGGTTGTACCCTTGCAACTTTGCAGTTGGACGGAAAACCCCTTAATTATAAGAGAAGTTGAATAACTTGCAAAAGCTGGAGTTAGTTTGGAAACACATTTTTTTGAGGACGACAGCTCTGGAGCAGTTTCTGCTAAACCAGGGTTTATCAGATAATGTTCCTCTGGACGTGTTAGATAAATAATTATATGTTTGCATCCCCAGCATTAGGTTCTCAGAAATTGCCTCGGCACATTGTGTTGGATCTTTAAGAAAGAAACACACTCTTTCCCATGAAAATGCTGAGAAAAACATTCGAAGACTTTCCCAGTCGGCTGAATTGTAGTGCCATATGAGACGAGACAGCCTTGATGGTGCTGCTCGATGGCGTAGAAAAGGAGATGAGGTTGTGGTCGGAGTTCCCAAGTGGATCACAAACGTCTATACTGTATGGATCAGGATTGGTGGTGAGGAAAAGATCAGGTGTATTGGCATTTGGCATACTGGTTGTTGACATCAGCAATGCGTGTGGGTAGCTCGACCAGTTGCTTCAGACCATAAATGATAGAGAAGGCCTCAGCTTGATGACCTGCCTCGTCTGTTTTGTTGGAAAATTTGAGCCATGTGTATTGAAATCTCCCCTTATGATGACTTCAGCTGTTGGATGGTTTTGCTGGATAAAGTCTAATTTACCGTTTTAAATACTGAATACCCAAACAAACTTTAGACATATGTTGGTATTATCAATGAGTAGTGATAATAATAACAAAACAAATAGTTTTTCATGAGTAGATAGTAATAATATGGGTCTTATCTGAATTTTAGTTGAGGGGCTGTGGCTATGAATAACTTTGCAATATTCAGGGAAATTTCATTGCACTCTAGTGGCTCCACAGTGTGTCTAAAATAAGTGATATTATATTATATATATACAGGGTGTCCGGTAAACCTTGTACAATATTGAAACTGGTTATAGACCAGGTCATGACTGTCCAGAATATCAGAATTTCACCTCAGTCATGACCTGGTCTATCACCAGTTTCTATATTGTACAAGGTTTACCAGACACCCTGTATATATATTTTAAGCAAAATTTTTCAGTTACAAGCGAAAACCTAACGGGAAAACTGTGTTTTTCAAAAAGTAGGAAATTTTGGCCTTTTTTAACGCGCTCTAGCGACCGAAAAGTTTACTCACAAATACATTCCAGGAAGCAGCAAACTTGAAATCTGAATTCAGCACCCCGAAAGACATATAGAACGAGTGAGAAAACAACTACTATATTTTTTTACTGAAACAGGCACCCCCGGAGACGATTTGACTGAATTACGAGTACTTTCACCATTCTATTGTCAATTTCTTCCAGAATATCGAGAGACTGAGACCCACCTATACGGGTCACCTGTTCTGATCAATTTACAAATACATCATTATGAAATGTATTTGTATCAGAGGAATATTACCTCTTTCAATTATAATTTCAAAGCATTTCAAAATACCCAACTCAACACCAGATTTCTAATATCCGGAAACTAATTTATAACGAAACTTTGGTATAACAATTTATACTGAAAATAGCACACCATTAGTAATTATTGAGATACTTGACAGTTTATCCCCACATGTTCTGTTATTTACACTGCAGATATAACTTAAGAAACCACTTTTTTAGTGTTATTGCAGATGAGCGAGCTCGATTACACAAAAAGGCCGAACACGGAATATATCATGTCACTTTTTAAATGACTTCTCGAAACGTGGAGAATGAAAGTCGCATCATTAGTTACTTTTTTGTCACTCGACCGGAAATAACCACACCGTGGCTTCATTGACTATACCTGCATCAGCATGTCAGTGTACCTACTTTGATCAGTGAATAAGGCATTGAAGGTTTTTTTCTGGCACACTTCGTTAGTCTGGAAAGTAAATATACAGTGCTGACCATGATGAAAAATTATCATTTTCAGATTCACAAAAAAAACACGTTTTGAGGGATAGATTCTGTATATCAACAAAACTAAAAATCTATTATGACATACCTCACGTGACCAGCACTATGACGTCAATTTCGATAAATTCATTTCAAAAGGGAAACAAGAAGTGGTATTTTTGAAAATGACAAAAAAAATTTTTTTGTCGACCGTTTATTTATGATGTATTTTAACGCACTCAAAATCGTTAATTGATGACACCTATTGATGACAGTAATTGTACAATTTTGAATAATAATATTTACAATGAAAAAAGGAAAATTAAAATGGAAAATTAAAATAACTTTGAGTTAATATAAATAGGAAATAGTGATTGTTGTTTATCGTTAAATAAATAAAAATTGAAAGTAAGATTTTTTTTTGAAAACTACGATCGAAAGAAAAGTTCTGTATGAAATTCGTGAATTGAAATGGCGTTCAACAATCTCGAACATTAACTCGATTGTTAACGCCCTTATTAATACACTTGTTCGTTGAATACCTATTAAGAAGTTGTTTCCTACAATTACGTTTTATTAAGAAAATTGCATTTTGTTGTTTTTTTGTTATTTGGAAATGCTGCTTTTTGGTCTTGATGAAAATTTTAGGAATCATTATAAACATACGTTGAAATTTGCCACTATCTCAAACTCTGAAGTAATGAAAGTTACTGCACGACTACTACTCGATATATCATTCACATAATGAATTTGGAGTCAAAAGAATATATTTTCCAATAAAGGTGTTCATCGTAAACGAGTCACTCGAGGCCAGTGTGAATTAAACGACACCGACGATACTGTCATTCATAGTACACCAACAATTATAATAATCATTAGTTCGTGCTTGTAGTAAACTCCAATTTGTTACCTCACCTTATCTCCATCAGCAAATAGTCTATTTTCTTTCAACTACAGATATGTCGTACTACAACGTTCAGTACTACCTTTCTGGGACACTGAATATTTTTGGAAATGAGTTGATTCCTTTAATTTTGCTTCGCAGATTTACCCCAAAACTTGACAACATAGGTACTTATCTAGCTGCCGCAAAAAAGAAAGCTGAAATGTCACGAAGAATCATGACACAATAAACTTGTTAGAAACTGGATTTAGAAACTGAGTAGTATGTCAAAGTTCGTATCACAATAAATATCATGACATAACCTCACTTTTCGTCTCCCGCCGTGTGGTAGCGATTTGCGGGGCCCCCATCGAGATTTTGGCGGAGGGGCTGATGCCCCAGGCTGGAGGTACCACAGAGGAACGTCCACACAGAAGAGGGGGCACGCTAAAGCCCAAGGGGGCCAAGATTTCGTCAATTAAGACTCTTTATTGTCATTCGAACGTAGAATTGGGTAAATGGGATCGGCTGGGGGAAAGTGCGGGAGGTGGAGGCGATGACGAGGAACGTCCCCAGAGAAGATGGGGCCCGCTGGAGCGCTGGGGGCCGAGATATATCGATTTTAGTTTTTTGTCAATTTTAGTAATGTGACGCTGGCACTGGTGACAAGACCCTGTGGATTGTCTCCGCCACTGGTTGTTGTTTACACTAAGAGGTAGCGTTTGTTGAGGTAAGCATGACGTCACCGGAGTGAACGCGTTGTCCAGACGAATTTCTGGGAAATAGCGTGAGAACCATAAATAGAAACGACGTAGTGTGCAATGACAACGGATATTCGTTTGATAAACAAGATTAAATTCCAGGAATTGGAGTTTGTTTGTTAAGCTCATAGTGTGTGTTGTGTCGGAAATAAGGCATGTATGGCATCTCACTCTAACTCATCGGTTTTTTTCTGTCTTTGTCTTTGAGAATGACGCGGTTAGCTGCGTTCGGGGCGGAGGGGGAGAGGGGATTCAAGATTCAAAGTTATTCGGTGGAGAAACCTTTTTGTTGGAATTGAAATGAAACGCAATATTGTGAGATTTTTCCAAGGTTATTGTCACGTAGCTCTCGACTCGAGAGAGAGTTTAATAAACAAACAAATTCTAGAAATTCAAGACTATCTTTGTTCGTGTTGAGACTTGAAATAAAAATACAAAAATAGAGTGGAAAAAATCATTGATTTTTTTGCTCGAAAATTACACATCAGTACCATAAGCGATATATGTATTTCCATCTTCTTGATTGAAATGAGAAACTTGCAGAATGATTCACCCAATTGGTAGATCAGCGCCAAACTCACAAAGAACATGAATCCGTCATAGACGTCTTTTGGGCAGGAACTCGTTGGCGTCGTTGTCTACATCGGCATTCGGGGCACATTAGGCGTGGTGGTCGTCGTCACCTCTGTCGGCGATGCTAGGGCATCACATGAGTGTCTTTGCAAGTGTTGTTGCGAAAGACATTTCGCAGTTTGTATGCTTTGGCATTCGGAGGAACTTCGGCCTTTAGCACAGGCAAATATCCATCGTTCATGACATCTTGCGATATTTTCTTCCATTTATTCATTTGTTGATTGTTTTGATTGAAAAAAGAAACGAGAACTTTTTCTGCCTCGTAAGGTGGGCTAATGTACAGTACGTTTGACAGGACAGCTGTCAAAATTACATGGCCTGTCAACAGGGCGGTAGTTTGGAGTACACTGATAAACATTGCGCATGTCACATGAATATATAGAGAAAAAAATGCGCACATATATTCATCAGTGAACAACTCCCTCACACACAGAGAAAAAGAAAAATGGCAGTAGTTCGTTACATTCGTGTACATTGATAAAAATTGCGCAATATATGGGAAAAATACGCACATATTTATCACACTCTCACAGAAATTTCTCGAAAGACATTTCGTGTGTGATTGAATCGTTCAAACAAACACACAAAATGGCTCTCTCGTTGTATATTTTTCGAACTTATTTCATTTTTGCGAGGAAAGGCGCGTCATTTCCCGCAAAAATGAAATAAGATGGAAAAATATACTGTCCCTGTCTCTCCCTCTCGCTCTCATTCATACGACAAAATGAAATTCCAGAAAATTTGTTTAATACATCTCTAATAATAGGTACATAATAATAATGAAAATTACAATACATATAAAAAATTCAATTATCAATACGTCGTTTCTTCTGCGGCGGCAGCGGTGAGCTGCCGTTTCGGCCCTCGGAACGTTTCGAGTTGGTGAAGACCCATTTGCCATCACTGATGTGTATGTTATTGAATCGCTTGAAAGTCTCTATTTTGCGCTCGTATTCAGCCACTTGACACTTCAACTTTCTTAGATTGTCTAGGTGACGATGTATAGAGTCTCTGGGGGCACTGCTGCTGCTACCGACGGAGTCCCTCACTACCATATCAATTGATTCGAAACCCATGACCACACCGTAAAGCAATGTCTCAGGGCACAGTGAACTTCGTTGGATAATGCGGCAGTATACTGGAGGCACAGCGGAGACACTTTTTAGAATACTGGAACTTGTAGCGTGCTGTTGGTGGTGACCCCAATATCAACGATGTGAGGTTTTCTGTTTGAGGTTAATGTCTCCACGTACTTTATGAGAAAATCATATTTTTGGCTGCCTTTGACATAGACCAAGTCTGCATCTGCTATTGGCTGGAGCACTTCGGTAAGGGACTACGTCAAATCAATACACCAGGAGGAATATGGCACTCCGTGACGATTCCTTTCTAGGTATCGCACTTGCTGTTTGTCAACGGCACTTATGGCTCGGAACGGCACGCTCGGTTTGAAAACGCAGTCATTTGTGCACTGACCGTCGGTGATTGCGAGTTCTTTGGGCTGGTACTCGCCGGCTATAGTGGAACCTTGTATATCCTTGCTATCGCACGGAAGTTTCATCGTGTACGTCTCACTGTGAACTGCCCCGGCGATGGCAAACCTGTCTATGCCTGTGTGCGGAGAGAGGATTCCTTCACCATCCCCACTCTTCTTGTCTTGTTTCTCTCTTTTTGGCTGTTGCTTTCTCTTAGGTGCATTTAACCAGCATCACCCCCACTTTACTGCCGATTTCGCTGGCAGATGACAGATGAAGTCAAGTGTTTTGTGTCTTATGACAGACGACGTACGATCCACTTAAAGGCAAGTGTTCTATGATGAAATCGTGCACTATTACACAATATGCACGACTATTGGCTCGAAACTCAACTGTGGCTCATATGTCAAGTTTGACATCAACGGTGGACAATTTCATGAATTCCGCTCTTCGTGACAAAGATGGCGGCTCGGTTCTTGAATGCATTGTAATCCAGCAGAGGGCGTTTCTGGGAATAGTTCGCATAGCTTGGGTAGAATTCCGTATAGGCGCGATGAGCTTCCATAAAGTTATTCCTGCCAAATTGCAAGCACATGCGTTCATGCGCGTAATTGTCACTGTTCAACGTAAGCTGTGATGTCAACGTGGTCGAAGTAGCTGGAATCCCGTTCGATGTTGTCCATTCGATTCGTTTGGAAGGGACAATGACGAATCCAGAACTCTCCAATGCCGTACAAGTTTTGACAGACCATATTTCTTTGGTGAAACCAGGCGTGAATGCAGGCAGTTCGTGCATTTCCCACTTGCGGAATGAGATCACCGCAGGTTTGTCAGTCTTAATGGATTGCAGCAGCTGCAAGCGAATGTTGTCATTGGAAATGACGTTTTTGACTTTGAGCACGATGCTATTGATCGTTAGGGTGGCTGTGGTTGCGACTTGCGGATTGTCAACCTCTTCGATAACCATAGAGTTGTCATCGTTTCTGCTTCTCACCAAACGAATGCACTGTCGTCCGATTGTTGCATATCTGTAGTCGTGGAATATGCCAAACATATGCTTAAGCGGAAACCACATAGCGAAGGAGCCATCGTTGGCGTTGCGCATAGCTCCACCTGGATACATCCAACCGGCAGTGGTCAAGTGTCGAGATCGGCGCCTGCATAACAAATATAACCTCACAGGGTACTCACTATACCCGGCAAACGAACAGAGTCCACCTCCTTGCCGTTGATTTCATAGTACATTGATTCGAAGAAAAATGCTCCAGCATTATTGACGAATCGCAAATTGCCATCTCCTGCGGTTTTGACTAGAGATGATAGCGTCGTTCATCAGAATCCATGTGTCACTTTGCTGAATGACAATTTCGACAATGTCATTATTTTGGGTGGTACGTTCGAGTCTCCACTCTCTGGATGGATTAATCGAATTTTGAATGATTGTACACGTCGAACACTTGTTTTGACAACATGATGCCCTTGAGATATGAGGAATTGTATGCTCGAGAGAGAGAGCGTATGATTGGTGTGTGCTTCCGTTGACTGCGTCTGCGCGACTGAACTGACGCCTGCACTCTCAGTACTTTTATGCTGCTGATCGTTGTCTTCCAAATCAAATACCAACGCCATTTGACAGCTTGTGCAACACCAGTCGTACGATGATGGTTTCTTCACGGAAATTCACACTACGAAAGTACTGATCGAGAATATTCAAGGTTATGTTGTATATTTCCGTCTTGTACATGGCATGGCATGGTCTCGTCGATGACAAATCCGGGATCTTCTCGAAGTAACGGTAATTTCCGTATGAATTATGAACGCTGAGACGCTTCAGGCTATACGGTACGAAATATCTCACAAGAACGAAAGTCCATTGAAATATCATTCCTATACTTAGCCGTAAAACGAAGATGGCTTTTCATAACATAGAAAAATAGCAGGCTGAGCGAGAAAATGCCGTTCCCATTATCGTTTCTCTGCCTGAGCGTCACGTAAAAAGGTTCATTGAATAAATACAACCCGAGTGATATACGTCGAAAGTCTTCGAGCGCCGAATGGTGTTTTCGTACAATTAATTGTAACAAAGTAACACCGGGAGGCTCGGTTGTTGAAGAAAGCACCTGATGTGACGTTACTGTCAATGAGAACTGTTCGTACTTTCACTATGTTGACGGGCAGATCAGACACGTGAACGATTCCAGATGGAAGTATTCGAGGTGAGAAACCCAACAATCGTTCGATAGAGTCAGTCCTCTGGAGTGAAGTCTATGGTGTGGTACTTGCTGTAAATTTCGCACTGTTGCGTATTGGTATTGTGTTTGAGAGAAAACACTGCTGCCTTAGTGTTATTATTGTTGTCTTTCTCAGTCTCCACTTCTCTTTTCGTCTTCTTCACCTCTCTCGGTTTGTAGATGTGTTTGTGAATAAACTTGGCAATATCGCTTATTTCGTAACAGCCAGTGGGTATGTTGATGGTGCTAAAAGATGGCGTTCCGTTGGCAAAGTAATGGAATTTTCCTTAGGTTATATTCGGTATGCTGTTGTAAGAATGAAAACCGATCAAAGACAAGCCGTAAATGCTGTCTTTGTCCAATTGAATTGGCGCAGCGAAGTCTGCGGTCAGCGTAGAAGTGTGGTCTGTCATTGGGCCATTTTTGTGGAAGCCATTAATCGACTCTACACGAACCGAGCTGATCCGAATGTGACCGACAAGACCGCTCGAATCAAGCTCAGTTGGGACGATGTCAAGGACTTTGAATTACACACGTATGGAGAGAGTGCCACAGTGAGAGTTTCCAAAGATGATGACACCTACTTCTACTTGACGGAGCTGGAAATTCAGAAATTTCTGCACTTGAATGCCACAGTGTTGGCGGGAAGATTTGAATATTTATTGAATATGAACTTTCGTCAATATTATCATGATATATTGGCTAGTGTCGAAGTTCTTGCTAGAAACAACGATTTGACATTTGTCGAGGCTATAAATTTGTATACTACATCGTCCAAAGTTGATGAACATGTATGTTTCCGAGAATGTCTATTATATATGAGAGACAAAGTGTTATTCGACTATGAATCGAAATAAATGTATTTATGCATAGAGAGATGCAGCAGTACGAAGCAAGACTCGAGACGTTTGGAGGTTGGTCATTTTCGCCGAGTGCGTTGGCCAGAGCTGGTTTCACGTACACCATCTTGTACGATGTTGTCTTGTGTCGTGTGTGTGTGTGTGTGGTGTTGAAGGATTCTAATGGCAGCCAAATGACGATTCAATAGCTGACCATCACGAATGGAGTGCAAATTGTGAATTTGTTCGAAATTATCGCCAAGCCAACAACAACAATCAGACATCAGTGGTGGCGGTAGAACCGACAGATGGCGTCGATATACCTCCAGAACGAAGGCCGGTGACAGATGACACTCTGCCGACAGTTGGCGCTGGCATCGCAGTGCGACAAGTCACAGATGACACCTCACCGACAGTTGGCGCTGATATGGCAGTGTGACGAGTGACAGATGACGGCAAGCCCATGGAAGACAGTAAGCCCATAGATGATGGCAGTGCAGACTGCAGACTCACTGCAGAATACTATGATGATGTGTCGTGTTTGTTTTATGAATGAGCTACCTGTGTTGTTTCTACCTTGTAGACCCTTGGTGTGTTGCTCACGATGTGCTGCTCTGTGCGCAGTATGTAGAGCACCAATTTGAAATTTATTGAAAATATATGTATCTTAGCTAATTTTTCTTTAATTTTTTTCCATTCGAAAATCGAGGTCAGCCTTAAAAATGGATCATTTTTGATAGTGAAAAAGTGCTCAGTTTCAAGACGCAAAAACGATGCTCTTTCAGAATGGAAACAGTGCTCATTTTAAGGCTCAAAAGCGATGCTCTTTTTGAGTGAAAAAACTCACACTAAAATTGACAAGGTGGAAGTGCTTTTTTTTCAGTGGCTCAGTGGCTGAGTCTCAGTTGAGTGTCACTAGATTTAGTGACTGAAATTTCACTGAAATTCACTGAATTTTCGGGCCCCATAAGAAAAGCATGGGAAATTTGAGTTGAGTGAAAATTTTCAGTCGCTGAGTCTCACTGAATTCAGTAACTGAACTTGCACTGAATTTCACTGAACTTTTCATCCGTTTCGACCACCGTCAAATTTGGAGCCTCTTTTTGATTAAAAAAGTGCTGTTTTTCGACTCAAAAATGAGTACATTTTTTTATCGAAAAACAAAAGAAAAGTAGAGAAAATTTATTTTATACATCTATTGATACAATAATGATGATAATAATAATCACAATAAAATAATAATAATAATACATTTATAGTTTTCCACCATTCATTTTTCGCATATTTTTGTATGTTTTTGCATTGATTCAATCAAGATCAGAATTCTAATCGCCTGAGCCAATGAAGCGGTTATATGGAGGAGGCGTTTCGAAACGATGACCTTTGTAATCGTATAAATGTAAGTCATAATGACATAAATCGCTTGTTTTCAGCGTGAATAGTACCTCGTCAAATCTGTTGTGACACCATGATGAAGGATTTCGATAGAATTCGCCTAAGTTATTCGAGTTGTACACGATGTGTTTGTGGTCTCTGATACTGTGAAATGTATGGTGTTGCATGGCCTTTCTGAAGGCTTTGAAACAAGTATAACACTCTAAAAGAATAGATATGACGGTAATGAACATATCAAATAAAGGTACTTACAGTATATGAGAATAAGGTAAAATAACATTCAGAAGAAGAATGAAATGGTTTTAAGACAAAAACGTGAAAAGTCAATATGAAGTTTATGAATGATGGGTGTATATAGGGTGTAAAAGAATTGGTATATTGATTCAAGTTATTGATGAATAAATACTCTAGGATTTTTATTGTTGTTCAATTTTGTTTCACTATCTAAAATCTAATGTTAAAAAGAAGAAATTAATATAATCTTATCTAATAAACCAATAAACCATTTAAAACTGTTAATAAGTTATTCACCAAATTGAAAGATAAAACTCCTATGTTGGATCAAGCAGGAGTTGTCTACAACATTAACTGTCGTGAATATGAAAGAAACTATGTTGGTGAGACATCAAGAAATTTAAAATGAAGGATTGTTTCCCACAAAACTGATATACGTTTAAGACCCAATGATACAGGACATTCCATTGATTTCAACAATATTTCGATCCTAACTAAAGAGATCAATTAATTAAAAAGATGTTTTCTGGAAATGGTTTACATGAAAAATGAAAAAGATTCATTGAATAAAAAAACTGATTTCCAAAATTTGAATATAATTATTCTAACATTGAAACAAAATTAAAAAACAATAAAAATTTTATTCATCAATAACTTGAATCAACCTTTCACAAACAAATTTATACCAATTCTTTCACACCCTATATACACCCACCTGATCGGTTGAAGGATATATATTATTTGAAAAGGTGGTATTCAAATAGATGAAAACAATGATAAGAGCCTCAGTCCCCAGCCAGTCACTTGACTAGGCAACAATTTTTTGATTTTTTAAATTTTGCCATAGTTGCTAGCCCATTGGTTGAAGCATGATTTAAGCATCAAATGAAAGCTTGAAGTTTTTAGTTTTAGAAAAAAAAAATGTTTGCTGAATCTCTGACTGTTATAAATTTTGGCAGCCCACTTAAAAGACGGGCAACCCTAATGTACACTATAACGTACTGCATAAGAAACTCTGTAAGAACGTAATCCTAATTCATGAATATCCAATATAATTTTACCAACTTATTTTTATATTTTGAATATTTAAGAAATAAATAATAAAATTAATTGTTTTCACAATCACTTTTTTTTTAAATTATCGCGTATATAATTACAACATAGGAAATAAATTATAGGAAAACAATTAACATTAAATCAAGCAACTCATTTATTGAAAGTATAATATTAGCTTATAATAATGTATTTGTACCGTATATTTGAAAATTACTTCATAATTTAGACTTAAATTTTACGATAATAGATTTTGAGTTACAATGACGTATTTTAATTACAAATTATTCATTTTCATGCCCTTCCTTTGTAACATCAAAATTATGCTGCCCATCAATTTCTTCATCATTGTCATAGTTTATATTATGCATTAAAATCATGGACGTATAAATTAACTGGACCTAGCTGTTGACATCCTGGTCTGAAGTCGTGAATGGTCACAATCTTTAGTCGTGTTATTGAGTTGGGCGTTGTTACATCGCGTAGGTGATAAGTCTTTATCAAAATAATATCACTGTACGTATTCTATTCGATAACAATTAAAAAATCAAGTATGGTGATGGTAACATTATCAAACAACTTACACCTGGAAGACTTACACATTTCGAAATCCAAACTATCGAAAAAAATCATTACTTGCATCTTATTCAAATGGCTGTGTAAAGTTTGTTGTTTTTGATCGTTTGTCAACGCTGTTGAATATCATTGTTTATGTTTTCCACAAAGTGAACTTCTGACAGATCTGTCATTTTGTTATTGCTTTTTTGTAGGATTATTGTATTGAAATAGTGTTTTTCGAACTCATTTGTGTGATATAGTGGCAGTGTAATAATAGACAGAGAGTAATAATTGTGCAAACTTGCTGGGTTTGCAAACAATCCATATGTTTCAATCCGAATATCAGATTCCATTCGTACCATAGGCGTTACAGTGGGTATCAATCTGTTTTCGCCGTACAGAATGAAATTATTATGTGTATTCAAACCTTCATATGTGGAAATAATGAAATAGACGCCTCAAGAAACATTTACTATTCCATTTAGTCATTTGGATGATGCAATCAGAAAAAAAAGTTGCGAAAAAGTCCAAGAAATGTTTATCTGAATTTGGATTTATCTTTAGGTTTCCAGTTGATGTGACAGTAATAGTGGCTTGGTTGAAGAAGTTGGGAATAAAATGCTCAACTGAATGTGTTCCAAAGTCTGCTAGGGTTTGTTTCTTTCACTTCGAAGATGCAGCATTTGAGATAAAACCTAGTGGATGAATGGTATATCCCAAAAAAGTCAACTGCTTCAACGTGAGGGTAATTATTATTATTGATCAGAATTTTTATTTTCTATGAGTTATTTCAAATAATAATAGAGATTTCTACTTAAAAAAAACAATATGTTATATATTTTCAGATTGAACGATTTCAGAAAAAGAAAATCTTCAACTGATTCTACTGAAGCAGTCCCAGATACAGATTTTGAGAAAATTGTCAAAAATTCAAGCTCCCCACTGAAGAGGCGAGGATACATTGAGAAAGGCATAATTCAAAAAGCGTTAACTCAAATTTTGCAACTAAGTGTTCACCTACTTCTTGGTGTTTGACTTTGAAAAACTGATGATTTGACGGATAATAATCCTTCAAGGTCAAATTCTTATTTTCTGGTTTGGAAAAATATAGGGTACACAAATTCAGTGCTAAATATAATGAAGAAATTTGTTTCTTGAAATTACAGGTGGAAAATAGATTCTGAAACGACTCATCTGGAAATTGATCAGATGGTCACTGATGAACCAGTTTATGGGAAAGTTATAGGATCACCTTCTTCAGGCACCATGACTGCATCAGAAACTGAACTGATCGAAAAATTGATATCAAATTGATATCTTGTGATTTTTCGAAAGAAAAAGTGAGCAGTAGTAGTTGGTGGCAGTATCAAATATCTCTTAACGAGAAATTCTTGTATATTTATTTTTGCTAACGGCTTTAACGATTTGGATAAAAAAATATTCAGATAAGGTCTGAAAAAACTTGATTCCACTAATATTAATAGGAATGATGAAATTCTATTTTCACCAACTTCCATTTCAAATTATCATAATCTGAAATTTGGCACAATTCAAACAAATTCTTCAATTTTATTTTATTGCGGTTTTTGTGACACCCTGTAGGTAGTTGATTTTTGAGACATTCTGGAAATGAATGTTGGTTCGATTGTCTGTATTGTGAATACATTAAAATATCGCATTTCTGAATTTGAATGTTATGCGTTGAAAATTGCTGTGAAATATTCATTCTTCACGATATTCATGTTTGATAATATCGATATGAGAACATGTATTTATTGAATATATAAATTACCATTTTTAAGTAATTTTCTTTTTCTTTTTTTTTTAGTCGTTTGTCTCCAGCTTTCCATTCATTGAAAACGGAAGTCTCATTTTTTTATTCGGCAAATTTTATTAAACAAATTTTCTAAGGATCGATGATGATAAATAAACAATGCTGAGTCCATCTGTATTTATACGATATTATACGTCCATGTTTAAAATATCTTCTATTGTAAAAGGTGTTGGATCACCTTCAAACTATATAGTCTGATTTGACCCACCCGCATTGATTGATATCGAGTATGATACACTCTCGTTGAGTATAGCATTTTTCCAAATCGTTCTTGAGGATTTCCAAGAGGGAGGTCAAAACTTTTGACACTTTCACAAAAGAAATCTGCAGATGAAAATTAGCAAATAATTTTGAAAAATAAACAATCGTGCCAAATCCATGCTTTTATCGTTTTTTTTTTATTATAGACCATTGATGTAAATTGTTGGACGATTTCCATCTTATTAAAATTTTCTACATCTTGAGGATCAAGTAATGATGCAAAAACTTCTTGCATTTTTTCATTTTTCATCAGTAACTCTAAAGGTTTTTTCTTGCCTTTTCTAAAGAATGCAGCAGTGTAATCTGATCCTGTAAAAGCGTGGAATGCTGGAAGTGCCTGACAAACACTCACCCAAATTTTCGACAATTCCGTACAACTTCTACAAGAAATTATGCTCGGCTTGATCCTATAGTTGTTAAAAATATTTCCAAGTGCTGTAATTTATGAATGTGGCCACATTGTACTTTGAGTAAAGAAAAGTAAAAGTTTATAGTTTACGCTCTTACCTGTATTTGAATAAGTTAATGCATGATTTTTAGGTTACAGAGCAGCATCTCCATTATTCCACCAAGGAACCATATTATGATCAGAACCACGATTTTAGCACAATAGTACAAAGAGTCACTGTCGATAGTTAGTCCGTTTTTCATTCTGTTTTTAAATGATATTCGTTTCGCCAGAAGCCGAAAACTCTATGACAAAAATCGTCCTACTTTGATGGTCGAGGAGGGCTTATTTGCTTTTATTGTCTTCCGGATTGCTTTCCAGATCATCTTTAATGATATACGATGAAGAGATCACAAAACCATCTTCTGAGAAACCAGAAGATCCTCCCGAAGTAAGATTCAGGAGAACACCAGAAGAACAATGAATTTTTTTTTAACACTGAACATAACAGATTTCCCTATGCTTCTTTAGAGTTTGACAAAATATACAATTGTCAACTGATCCACTTGTAGCTTCAGCAGCACTCATTCTGGCCGATTTCAGTACTCTTTTGGCAATAGAGAAATTATCTTTTAGATGGGCCAAATGTTTGGAGACAAGAGGATGATCGTTCGTCAGTAAGGAAGGTTCCATTCAAGTCCTTGGATCCTTCAGATATCAGTAAAAGGGAACATGTACTAGAGGAGATATGCATTTTTTAGTGAATATTCAAACCTCTTTTGATATATATTTCTTTTAACAAATTTGACACATGAATTCCAGGTGGAAAATGTTTTTGAAAAAAATATTTTTATGTACTTTCTGAATAGTTAAACTGAATATCAACGAAGAAAAATCAATTGGTAATTATCAAAATGTTAAAAATCGAGGTAACATGTAGAATATGAAAACTTAGTCTGCCAAAGTTGAATGACAGTTGTATTAGTCGCAATCTAAATTTTTTAAAGTTTTAATCGGTTATTTCCATAGAAAATAGGGTTGCTTGATATCTCAGAATAGAATGGTTTATCTACAGATATTCAATAAAACGCGGGAGCTTACTGTACGTGTTCGTTCTCGTATGTGGGGATCATTTACGATTTATAGAACTTAGTGATGCTCTTTTCGGTAATCTGAAGATAACGAAAAGATGTTTATTCGAGGAAATCTATCCAATTCTTTTATAAACAGTAACTTTCGGGCAAAAATGGTCGTTATGCTCTTCCCACTTGAATAGATTGCCTCAAATGTATGTTAAAACACAAAAAAGGCCAAAAAAGGAAATTTTTCCACAAAATCAAACCTTCAGCCAATATCCCATTATTTATTATTAATATTTTTCTCAATTCCTCAACTGGATGCTGTAGTCATTATAAACATCACTGTAAGTATATGTGTGTGTGGTAAGGCAGTATGACTGAGTATTTTATCAATGTGATTGTCGGTCTGGTTGTTGTGGTTCTGAAACCCCGGGTGGTTTTTCACGGTCGTCCCAAGACAGCTTGATAGATAATCAAAAGTAGACGAAGCCGCAGGAGTCAAATATCAACTGAGGTTATTGCGTTTAAGCTCGTGCCCGAGATAACAACGTTAGAAATCGCTTGAGAATGATAATGCAAACGATATCTTCCGTGATCTTCAGGAGTTATACTTTCTTCATTTGATCCGCACAGATATTATTGAAAGCGGGTTTCATTTACATATTTTTATATAGAAATTTTTTATCGGGAAATTGATTTAAAGGAAACTGAAAAGTCAGTAGAATATGTGACATGTATCTTATATAAAAAAAATACAACAATAATGATAATTATTAAATTTTTAATTATATATAATAAATAAAAATATATGATGATTTATAACGTTATTTCAATAATAAGTAAATAATGTAGATGAAAGTGAATAAATGGGTAAAGCCGGGTAGTGAGCATGCGTTAATGCGATTCGTGGTGCTTCTCGTCACAGCCGACTTTATCTCCCGCCGAGCCGTGGTGAGAAAATCGGCAACACCGCATGGAAAGCAATTTGACATCCTACTCATTAATTCTTGAATGTGAATTTCTCGGCTTATTCGGAAAACTAAGAAAAAAACATAGGAGAATACATTTTTAGAGAAAAGAACGACGGCTAATGTGGTTATTGAATTTTTTTCAGCACAAACTTTGTCATTTGTCAAAATGGACAAATTCAACATTTTGTATAGGGTCAAAAAGTGACAGTATTTTTGTTGACATTTTGTATATATTTAATTTATATTTCTAGCTTTATGGATACTTGAATATGAACTATCCGATATACTTCTTGTCCAAAATTGAAATACCGTATGAGAAATACGTTGGGTGATGACAAAAATAGCAAAAAACGATTGTTTCATAATTCACCCTGTAATAAAAAGTTTCGTCTGTTGAATTTTACAATCTTTTGTTTTTTTTTTCTTTGGTGTATTAAGTACTCTTAGTTTGAGTACATTCAGAGCTGGGACGAGCACTGACAAAAAGTGCTTAGAGCAATAAGCACTAAGCACTATTTAAAGTGCTCAGAAATCTTAAGCACTAAGTACTTTTATTTACAAAATGCTCGCGAATACTGAGCACTTCCGAAAAGTAATCCCAATCAGGGAGTACTAAGCACTTCTCAGACTGTTAGATACTTGAGTAGGTGGAACCTAATTGAACATGTGAGATTTTCACATGTAATATTACATCGTAGATGTATCTGTAGATTTTTAAATCGGTTATTGTATTTACCGCTTGAAAAAGCTACAGTGGAGCGGAACTTGTCACGATGTAATATAAGCCTGAGAAGTGCTATGGATTTCCATCAATTAACAACCGAGTCAATTAAAAACTTAAGTTACTTCTTCTACCCAGATAACTAAAGTATATTCACATTGCAAATACGGACAATGTCAGTAAATTGCACGTCAAAGTCAAAGTCGAACATAGTCGTATTATGCTTGTTAACCTTGTGAAATGAATTTGGAAATGTTTACATATTTCATACACTCTTCGAAATGAGAACTTAAATAGATCAGGACAAGTATTTGAAATAAATAATCAATAATATTTTATTTGAAAACATAGAAACAAATCACCTCGAGAATTTCAAACAAAACGCAGATTCAATAATTTTAACGCAATCACGCTGAATACAACTCTGCGAAAGCAATTCGTTTTAGTTGATGTTCTATCGGCCAATAACGCAGCGAGAATTGGCGATCACGTGGACACATCGTTGTTTACATTCTACGTATTTGAAATATGAATATGCTACAAAATGACATTCAGTTTACCGCGCTATTATCACAGATTCAAAATATGTATCTTAAGCAAATTTTCAAAAACATAACCATAGCAACTTCATTTTTTAAATATATCTCTAATGTTCTGTTTGGTTTCAGTGTTTAAAAAACCTTCTGATAGAGTAAGTCTTGACATGTCAATTGAAACTGTAATGATAACCTGCCCTAATAACACAGGATCTTGCTGGTATATCCCACTAAGGTCCTGCATATATCCCAATGTTTCAGACTTAAGTACGACATGGCAGAGATGTTTCTTTTGGAACATGTTTTCATTGGGATGTTCTAGAAACATTCTTTTGTATCATTTCTTAAAAAAAAAAAAAAAAAATTGTTTGGTGTTTAACACGTGTTTAATTTGGTTGAAATTTGAAGTTGTGAAATTTTATAGTAACACTAATATTAAACAAAATAGAATTACAATTATCGAATATTTACATTGGTTAACTAGATATCAGATCAAAGAAAATTTATATCTGTGCTTATAGGGGTAGGTACTTTACTTCATTATTCAATAAACAACTTTTATAGTTGCCGAGTGTAATTATTTAATTAACATTGAAAACTTTCGAAAATCCCGCATTTTTTAGCAATCAACCCGCCTTCACTTGACACTGTTGCGGACTGCGTCATCTGCTGTCTACTACATCTACTACACTAAAATGCACGGCATAAAAGCACCCCACCAATTTCAACTCCTCGCCTTCTTGTCTTGAATCTCGATACACATTCGAAAATAAAGTAACCTGTGGTGAACAGGCAAGCTCAGGTTAAGTTTGTGTGTCAATCGCGAGCGAAAAAACAAGTTCATGCGTTTTCATAGATTGAAGATGTGCATTTTCAACTCGGTTTTCATTTTTCCTGTCTTTCATTTAAACTTCCCGCTATTATAGTGACCAATCACAGAGCGCTTTTCACGTGCCTTTTATTTGTCGTCTGTCACATTCGGCGTCGCTGAGGCCATTTGGCCATTTTGTTTTTATGTGGAAGTTTATGGTTAAATCGTATCGTATGCTTTTTGCTTTTGTCGATTTGATTTATATTACAAGTGTTTCTTATATTTTGGTTCCATTTTGTTTCAAATTGTGATTTGAATAATTTAATATCGTTGTAGTAGCTCCAGTGCAATAATTGTGATTATTTTGAAGTAAGTACAGAACGTTTTTTATTTTTTATGATGGAGTCCCGAGAAAAAAAGAAAGCTTTTGAATAAGTTTTTGCAACGATATAAACGTATTTACAAAAGTGAAAGTTCTAAAATTAATCCAGAACTAAGTGGAGAAGCGGGAGAAGCATCTACCTCACATGTCACCGTTTTTGGGGGCCCAGCTGCAACCTACATTCCTGAGCCTATGCCGGTGTCTGATTACTCTGATTCTGATCATTCAGATGAATCAGAATCAGACCATTGTTCCCACATCATAGATGATAGCGATTTTAATATTAATGTTGAAAATAACCTCGAAAATAACCAACCTATTTTACCCATTTTATCAAATGAAACTTTAGCATCTTCTGTTGGAAACTTGGCTATAAAGCATAATATAAATCATTCCGCTTTATCTGATCTGTTAGACATTTTGAGACAAAATAATCCTGAATTACCTAAAGACCCAAGGACTCTTCTAAAAACACCCAGACAAACTGGTTCCCAAATTAAAATAGTTGAGCCAGGGTTCTATTACCATTTTGGGTTATTACAATGCATAAAAAATTTGTTGATAGAGTATTTTAAACATAATGTTCTAAACACTAATGTTCTTGAAATTTGTGTTAATGTTGATGGCTTGCCACTTTCCAAAAGTTCTGCAAACCAAGTTTGGCCAATAATGGTTAATTTTTTTTTAAATAAAAATTTTATTCAGATTTGTGGCATTTATCAGGGAAATGAAAAGCCAAAAAGTAGCAATAATTTTATGTCTGACTTTGTACAGGAAGCAACAGACTTAATTGAAAATGGTTTTTCATACAACAACACAATTTATGAAGTAAAAATACATGCTTTCATATGTGATGTTCCTGCAAAGTCATTTTTGAAATGTGCTAAGGGACACAGTGGTTATATGTCATGCACTAAATGTGACATTGAAGGTACATATATAGGTAACCGAACATGTTTTCCAAATTTGGAGGGTTTTAACTTGAGGACGGATCTAAGTTTCCGAGCAAAGGAACAGGAAAGCCATCATATCGAAACCACTCTCTTAGAAAATATTCCAGGGTTAGATATAGTAACATCATTTCCACTAGATTACATGCACTTGGTATGTCTAGGTGTCATGAAAAAGCTACTTAACAATCTGTGGCTTAG
Organism: Chrysolina haemoptera; assembly: GCA_958298965.1. Lineage (NCBI taxonomy): Eukaryota > Metazoa > Arthropoda > Insecta > Coleoptera > Chrysomelidae > Chrysolina > Chrysolina haemoptera. The sequence goes on along the minus strand of OY282599.1, from coordinate 13,515,842 downwards.
TGGAAAACCGCCATACCGTTTTTCTTCTCAACAATCCAAAAATATTTCAGATCAATATGTATCATTTAAGAATCAAATGCCAACAGAAATACTTTGAAAACCAAGATCTTTATTGGAAGTGAAAAGGTGGAAAGCTACGGAGTTTCGTACATTTTTATTTTATTTGGGTCCTGTTGTTTTAAAACAAAATGTACCAGAAGAAGTATATGAAAATTTTTTATGTCTCTATGTGTCGATATCATTGTTGTCGAAAAATCTAAATTTATTATATTCCCAGCAATTATTCAAACATTTTATAGAAACATTCTCCATACTTTATGGCAAAGAAAATATTTCCCGTAATGTGCATAATTTGTTACACCTTGCTGATGATGTAAATGCATTCGGTAGCAAAGAAAATTTCAGTGCTTTTGCTTTTGAGAACCACATAATGTTTATTAAGAAACTAGTTCGAAAAGGTGACAAACCGCTTCAGCAGATCGTTAATAGAATTTCTGAACGGTCAATGATAGATTTTGGTAGAAATCCAAATTCATTCAATTTTTATCCCAAATTCAAAAAAGAACATTCTCAAGGACAGGTTATTGATAGATCGTTAGGTGTAAAACAATTTGAACAAGTTTATTTAAAGAACTTTATTTTATCTTCGAATGAAGATGACAATTGTTGTGTGCTCAAGGATAAAAGTGTAGTTCTAATAAAAAATATTATTGTTCATGTGGAATACACTAAAATAATTTGTCAAATTATTTTTATATGCCACCTTTTAAATATATATTTAGTAAGTGGTTTAAATAAGGTGCTTGAATCCTGGGATTTGAGTCAAGTTGCCTACAAATGTATTAAATTGATTTTTAAAAATAAATTTGTTGTCTTTCCTTTACTTCATACTGCTGAATTAGATTAATTTTATTACAGCAACATATTTAGGTATAATTTGACTACTGGGTGGTGGGTGTATCTTGCAGCTGGTTATGGGAAATTTCATGTACATTTTAAGGTGGTCTCTAAGATTTAACATTTAACATTTCCTTTAGAAAGAGGAGTCAATAATTTTACATCCTTAAAAATGTTTAATGGATTTGCTGCAACATAACGCAGCACCCAAGTTACTTATTGCCTATATTTTACTTATCTGGAAAAGGTAACAGATGTGTAAATGCTTTTCGTGGACACCTATAATATAATGTGGTAGTCAAGGTCAATTTGACTTATTTTTTTTTCTTTAAATTGTTCATTATTACTCTTTTATGTTATTTTTAGTCCATGGTGGTATGTATCAAAACCAAAGATGTCTGCTTCTTTCAATAAAACTTGGAAAGTTGTGTGTTTTATCGCTGATGAAATCGTGGAAGCAGTCCCTACAAGATGGATAAGTGGAGACAAATGTCTGTGGCCGGCTGTCACGAGGAAAAAATTAAATACTTAAAAAAAAAATGCGAGTTTATTTCTTGCTGGCCCTCACATAAAGTGAGAATATTCAGGAATGCTACTTATGGTAAATTAATTTCACTTGAGCTACTCCTTATTATTTATTATAATTGTATTGTGTCATTTATTATTATTGTAGATGTCTATGGAGTCGCAAGATCCAAGGCTTCAAAAGCTGAACTGACTAGTGATTTAAACACAGATGGAGAAGACACTATTGGAGTATCTGAAAAAAGGATTAGAAGAAAAAAAGTATTTTCTTCTTCGGATTCGGAAGACGGTGAACCATTAAAAAAAAAAGGTCAGTAAAAGCCATGAATATGCCACATCCGCCAGTTTGGACGAATGATAATGATTTAATGGAGGAAGACGAAAATTATTGTAATAATAATAATGACGAAGGAAATTTAATTATTGAAAAAAAAAATCTCTAAGTTTATTCATTTTTTTTGTTACAGATGCTACCTCGAATGTAATAGACTTGCAGTCAACTCCAACCACAAGCTTCAACAAGTCTCATTTAATACAGGTGCAGCAAACAAGTAGCCCTAAAACTCCTCTGTAGTCAATTAAAGAGTCAGTTTTTAAAGTAATATGAGTCTAATTTGAATATATTTCAGGCAAAACATCGAAAAGCTGTTGTTGCAATACAAAATTATTATATACTATACAATCCCTATTAATAGAGATTAATTCAAAAGTGGGCAACTATAACCAGAAAAATACAGAAGTGGAACCAAACGATGTGTCCATTCTGGAAAAATTTCAAATTGAGTTTACCATTTCAACAATGGAGCATCTAACAGATTTTGAGAATTTCCTTTCAGTCTCTAAAAATTATGTAGCATTGGTAAATATTTTGTATTCATTAATCACCTACTGCTTAACCCTTCAGCAAAATTTAGATTTGCATTTTCATCATTCCTTTTTGTAACTTAAAATAGAAAATTCAAGATGTTTATTTACAACTTCATCACTACTACATATTACAGACCATTTCTGTAATCTCTACAAAAAATAAACGAAGGGCTAAGCTTGCATAGCTAGTGACTAGTTATTAATATTTGAATAAATGAAGAGGGAATTTTGTATAAAAGTGTACAATTCTTTAAAAATGCAAAGCTCTTTTGAATGTCTGTTTTGTTTTTGGTTTTTTGTAAAGTTGAGCTTTATTTGGTTCAGACTGATTTGTTTTACATTTCCAAGAGTTTTTTGTTTTATTTTTTGAATGATTGTCATGTACATACATTTATTAACTTATTTAAAAGTTGCCGATCTGTTGTGTTTTTGTAAAGTTGAGAGTTTTATTCGGTTAAGACTGATTTTGTATTACATTTTCCAGAGTTTTTGTTTTGGTTTTTGAATAAAAAAAATATTTCATAACATTATTGTATTATTTTAAACCCTTTTAAGTGGAACTGATACATTACAAACTATCTCACTCGCTCTCACTCAAATATTGCCATGCAAGGGTTTCGTAGCCCCCAACTTTCAAGGTTTATTTTTCATTATTAGTGGATGAAAAAATTTGGACTTGTTGGTACAGATCTAATCTATGTTCCCTTTTTCTCACTTTTTCGAAATTTGATCTGGTTCTTTTCAAAAAAAAAATTAGAATTTTTTTAAAAAACATGGACTTTTTGCGATTTTTTCAGAAAAAACTAAATAAAATTTTGAAAAATGAAAAAAAGGGAACATAGATTAGATCTTCGTCAACAAGTTCAAATTTTTCCATCCACTAATTATGAAAAATAAACCTTGAAAGTTGGGGACAGCCAAACCCTTGCATTGCAATATTTGAGTGTGAGCTAGTAAGAGAGTTTGTAATGTATCACTTCCTCTTGAAACAATTTAATAGTATCCCTAGGATGTTTCATTTAAGTGCTCTGAATGTTTTTAGTACATCCCAAAAGACATCCTAGAACTATCTTGAGGACGTTTTATATTAAGTGCTCTGAATGTTTTTAGTACATCCAGTGTCCTATAAACATCCCGTCGGGACATCGCAAATGCTGACACGGGTGTTGCCAGCAACATCCCAATACTGTCTCAAGGAAAATAGGGATTTCCCAGAGATGATTCTATTGTCCCATATGAATGTTTCTAAAATGTTTCATAGATGTAACTGTGTTATTGAGGTGTTAGGATAAAACAATATCGCAAAGCGTTTATAAACTTTTATAAACATTCCGCTACGCTGTTCTGTTGATTGAAAGGACGTTTTTAACACTTGTTACACAATATACCATTTTGAAACAGAATTGCTTAAGTAAACAATTTGATTCAAATACAATAGAAATATTGATAACATTTTTTGTTTTGTTGACATCGTTTTTTGGGTATTTAACATCTCAAAATTTGGAAATGAAAATATGTAATTCAAAATCGTATCGAAATGGGCCGCACATGGTTATCTCTTCACAGATAAGAAGTGAGACAACAGAATGGTGATTAATATACCGCACATTCCCTGTATCAAGATAGAAAATGTCACCCCAATGAAATTTTTGGCTTTCGTCAAAGAAATGTGCATAAGGACGTGAACAAAAGTTTTTTTTGGAGGGGGTGCCGCCGGGTATTATTTGCCCCGACTTCATGTTTTGATAAGATTCATTTATATGGAAAGTGCTCGCGAGCACTCTTCGGGATTACTAAGCCCTAAGCCTTTTCGTTAAATGCTTTGGAGCACTAAGCACTGAATTAGGAAAGTGCTCGGGCTTAGGAGCACAAAAGTGATACAAGTGCTTCCACGAGCACTAAGCACTGCAATGATCAGTTTTTGGAATACACAGGGTAATACATTAAGAGGGACGACCGGCTATGTATCCATACAAAAGTTGTCAAAGTTGACTACAATGAAAATGTTAGCCATGTAGCTTTCGGAATCAGCATTTTCTGATCACCCTTTATGAAATTTAGTATGGCACAATTCATAAGATTATGAAAATTGGGATAGGAACACGCAAGTTCTTCTGCTTGTTACAACCAATGACATATTGCGGCTAGACTCCGTTGTAAACATTCGAGCGCTGCGGTCAATGCAGTCACATTCTAAGCACAATGTTTACTGTCGCTTGTTTCGCGGCAATTTTCTGCATAGAGACAATTTATAATATGGCGCAGCCAGGAGGGGGTTGGTGGAGCCACCCCCAAGCCACCAAATTACAACGATATTCATAACACCCGGCTGACGAAAAAAAAAAAAAAGCTCTGGTATCTGATTAATTGTATTTTCGGCTCCCCCCTAACTGAAATCCTGGCTGAGCGACTGTTTCATATAAGCAAATAACTGAGCAGTAACTCAGCTCAGCCGAGTTTTCGGTTGACTGACTGGCAACTATGTTTGGCGAAACAAGCGGCAATAAAAACTGCGATTAGAATGTGACTGCAGCTCGAAATGTTTATAACGTAGTCGAGACATTGGTTACAACAGTTTTGCAACCAATTCAAATTGAAATTTTATGCATATCTAAATGTCACTTAAGGTGATCAGAAAATGCTGATTTTTAACATTTTTATTATATACAACTCTTTTGACTACTTTTCTACTGATGGATACATTGCCGTTCGTTCCCTCTTAATGTCCCTGTATATTCCAAAAACTTACCATAGCAAAGCCATAACTGTTTGACATTTTGATAGTGTAGGTACTCAAAATAAAAGTAATGAAAAAAAATTGAAAAATTTTACCAACAAAATTTTTAATTACAGGGTGAATTATGTAACAATTGATTTTTTGTTATTTTGGTCACCATCTAGCGTTTGCCTCATACCGTATATCAATTCGGACAAGAAGTATGTCGAATGGTCAAGTATCCCTAAAGCTCTTGATATAAAATAAATATATACAAAATGTTACCAAAAACACTGTCACTTGTTGAATGACCCTGTACAAAATGTTGAATTTGTCATATTTGAACAATGAACATTTGAGTGTGTTACATGGTTTGGTCACATCTTTATTATTAAGGATTGATTAAAAATTTCGCTTCGAATAATGCTTGACTCACCCTATATCTATTAATATTTTTGATGAAAAACAAGTCTGAAATAATTACCTCATGGACAGGCAATATTTGTCGCCAAATACATTTTAATTTTCATGACAATGAAAGAAAAAGTAAGTATGCACCTTGCAAAATATATACAATGAATACAGAGAAATCTTACATATTACTTCTGAGTGAAACGAAAAGCGACTATTACGAAATTATGATTCAATAAAGTGGAAATAAATCAAAAACCACTTGGAATGTAATTAATATTCTCAACAATAAGTCTGTAAACAGCAAAGCTGTTTTATCTGATTATCATGGGAACGGAATAAGTTTAATGTTCGTTTTGTGAATTCTGCACCCATTATAGATAGTCTAGTATTAAATCCCAATGAAAATTTCAGTATAATCAATCCCAACTCAATACCCAGTAAGTGAATAGGAAATATTTCTAGCAAGCTGCAAACTGAAAAATAAAATGAGCAGTGGTGTAGATGATATACCACCAAAAATTTAAAAAAATGTGTATCCTGTCCTTATTACCAGTTCTTTGTCACATTTTCAATGATTGCCTAATATCTGGTACCTACCAAGATCAAATGAAGTTAGCTGTAGTTGTACCTCTGTACAAAAAAGGCAAAAAAATGACATGACTCACTACAGAACAATACATGTGTTGTCAGCTTTTTCTAAGTTATTAGAGATAATTATATCAATCAGAATCATGAATTTTTTCCAAACACAAGATTTTCTCAATGATTTTCAAAATGCCTTGAATCTCTTAAAATCTTACTTGAGAAACAGGAAACAAAAAGTATGTATTAGTCTACAAAATAGCGAGTTCTTCTCAGGTTTTACTGAAATCGAAAAAATTCCACAGGTAAGTGTTCTGGGTCATTTGCTATTCATTGTATATACTAATGATGTTTCAGAGTTTTAAACAATCAAGTACTACAGTTGTGTGTTATGCAGATGATCCCAATATCATTTTACCCATATGTGATAAAGATTTAGATCATTTATCTCATATTCCTAATATGTTACTGAATTATTGTTATTTTCAATTATGTCTACTCAACAACTCAACGTACAGAAACGTTGCAGTGTCATTAAACTCATCGGTTCTTAACAGCGACCTAATAATGTATTTCTGCAACATTTCAGTACATTGAACTATTTGCTATCCAAATATACAGGGTGTTCCAAATTAAGTCGGCACCATTGCCAACTCCGTTATTATTGATGCTACGAATTCGGTTAAAGGGGCAAACTAGTAGCATTTTTAATGGCCTTCTCAACGCCGAGAACAAAAAAAAAATTGACAGTCGCGTTTTCGAAATATTTCATAAAATGATATTTTTTTAAATGGAACACTCTATATTTTATCATGCATTTCGACTCGTAACTACATTCTCAATAACAAAGCTCCTATGACTTTTTTTCCTAAAGTTGAAAATGAGCGACTTATGTGGAAATATTTATTTTTTTCACTAGTACAAAAAATTTCTTTGTTTTGGCGAATAAAACCTCATGATTGTTGAAACACCTAATTTTGGTATTTATACGAATGACAATATTTTGTTACTAACAGCAAAATAAAACAGTAAAAAGAAAAAATTGCGCTAGGATTTGAACTCGTGAAACCCGTCAATTGACACAACTGAGCTATTTGGTATTAATTTACAAAACGATAATTTCCATCTTAAAACCATTCCACTAGCCGTATTTAGTTTGTGAATCAAAATATTTCTGCCATAATGATAACTTTGAAGCCGTTTTAGTACAGAACAGAAAATGCAGGAGCGTCATATTAATGCGGTTGGAAATAGCTATTTGTGTATTTAGAGCGCAAAGTGATGGATTGCCGCTCGAACAAAGAGAGTTACCGCGGTCTGCTTCGCGTCGCGCGGTAATCTTTGGAGAGCGGCAATTACACTTTGTGCTCGAAATACACACAATATTTTTTCGACAAACGCAGATCTCAGATACAGACAATATTCTCGATACTTTATTGATCATTGATTACCTTATAATAATATTCATTTCTTTTATTATTTACTAGATTAAAATTGAATGTACAATTCTGACAATTTTTAATAGATAAAGCCAAAGTCGGTATCCAAATTACTGGCAATACAATCCATATCTCTAACACATAAAAAAAAAATGGCTTGATCACGATTTGAACACGGGTCGCCGGCGTGAGGTGAAGGAGCCTTAGCCTCTAGACCAAACAGAAGGCGGTGTTTTTGAACATTTACTCGATATTTCATCGCGCTTTATCAAATCCGATTTTTATAAATGTTTCCTATTGACGAAACTGACTTATTTTCAACTTTAGGAAAAAAAGTCATAGGAGCTTTGTTATTGAGAATGTAGTTACGAGCCGAAATGCATGATAAAATATAGAGTGTTCCATGTAAAAAAATATCATTTTATGAAATATTTCGAAAACGCGACTGTCAATTTTTTTTTTGTTCTCGGCGTCGAGAAGGCCATTAAAAATGCTACTAGTTTGCCCATTTAACCGAATTCGTAGCATCAATAATAACGGAGTTGGCAATGGTGCCGACTTAATTTGGAACACCCTGTATAAACAATTATATTAAAAGTGCTGATCAACCAATTTCTATCAAACCCCAATATTTTGGGCATGATTAGTATGCACTGACCCTTGAATGTGAAACGTTACTCTGCTGAAGAATAAAAGTGAACTCTTTTGGTAATGACTGGTTTTAATTAATATACATGCTGCGACCAACCTTTCACATAAATGGACAACTTAATCTGGAAAACTCAATTTCAAACACCATTTCAACAGTATCTTTATAATTTCACACTGACAAATTATTATTAAACAAGTTTAAAACAGACTGCATACTTTTCAAAACTGTTACTATTACTTTTCGTTTTTTGTTCAAAAATATTAATGGAAAAAAATTTCAGAGAGGTGTATAGCAGGGCGATCCTTTAGGTCCGGCGAAAAACACGAATTCTGAATTCAACTGCTAGTACTTGGACGATGGTTCGTTCGCTGTTGATACAAATGTGGTTATGCAGGATTTCTACCATTCCGAACAAATTGGCCTAGAACTCAATTTTGAAGAATGTGAATTGATATTTCCGTCATACCCAAACGAAAAATTTGAAACTGATTTCAGAAAAATAGGTCCTGGTATCAAAATCGTAAATAAATAAAAATGAGATCTTGTTGGTATACCTTTGTCAGATGAAGGATTCTCTGAATCTATACAAAGGAAGGAAGAATCCCTTCGTTTAATCTCTTCACGTTTGAATAAAATTCCTATGCACGTTTCTTTTTTTCTGCTCAAAAATTGTTTGACAATACTCAAATTGATGTAGACTCTCAGATGCAGTCCAACTTGGAGAAGTTATTAAATTTGATGACACCTTGCGTGTATTTACTGAACAAATTACAAACGACCACTTCGATAATACTTCTTGGCTCCGAGCGACACTACCTGTAAATTTTGGAATTTTGGGTTTTCGTTCAGCAAGTTCGCTAGCTTCACCAGCTTTTCTATCATCATTCAAGAGTGTCTCAAAATTGATCAGTGTCATACTTCCTGCTGCTTTTTCTAGCATTGACTATAATATATATCGATTTGGTATTCCGAAATTCAAACTATTTTATCTGATGAAAACAAAATCATTCAAAAAGCTTGAGATAGTCCACTTCTAAATATTGCATCTGAAAATCTTTGTGAATCCGTTGTAACTTTGACCGATAAAGCTGGCGTGAACGCAGTGAAATAATTCGGAGCCTGGTTGAACGCCTTACCTGTTGCTGCCGTGGGAACTTTACTAGACAACTATTCTTTCACGATTCCAATCGGGCTTTGATTGGGTCTTACTATTTGCACTCTCATATATGTATCTGTGGAAGTGGGTTGACAGGAAAGGAACCCATGGTTTGAGCTGCATAAAAAGTTCCGGGCGTTTTTCAAGGCATCATCAAGATAACGATCTCATAAAACGTGCTATGGTGACATCAGGTATTCCAGCTATTTTGAAACCATTGGGTACTAGTCGCGATAACGGTAAACGTCCTGACGGTATGACTTCGATCCCTTGGAAATGCGGTGAACCAGTGGTTTGAAATTCTACTTGTTCAGATCATTGGCTGCAGATATAACTGGTGGAAAATTAAAACGATTTGAATGTCAAAATCTCGGAACTAATTATCATTTCTATCTGGTTGCAGTTTAAACTTTTGGTGTGTTTGGTACTAAATCTCTAATGTTCATTAATGAAGTGAGAAGGAGATTATATCAGGCAATCAACGAGATACGGTTCACTTCGTTTCTTATACAGAGAATAAGTTTGTCATTCAACGCGGTAATTCTTCTACCGTTTTCTACCGAATTCGTTGTCGCGCCGCTCTAATGACAGAGACAACCACAATTCAAGAAACTACTCCGATGATCATATTATTGATGAATGCAGCAGAAACTCCTCTAAGGTTGCAGTGGTACACAACACCGTGAAAACACTCGATTTCAATGGACTTTGAAAATAGCGACTGAAGTTTGTCTTTCAGCCGCAGATGATTCCTTGACAGATGTCATGAATATCCTATTCAGGGATAATCACCGTATCAGGAAATACTCTGAAGACGATAGCAATGGAAAACGCACAAACAGCTTCGACACCATCAGGTCTGTAGAACATATTGTCAAAACTCTTGGTCTTAATGGGTTGGAATATATTGGTAATGAATGCTTTATGCCAGTGTTTATCGAACACAAGAAGGTTACTGAGTATTTGAAAAAAGACGTCTACACAAGGGATTTAAATACTGGCATATCTACGAAAGAAGCTTTAATAAACGCATTTGCCGAGGTGATCAAGGAACTTTGGTCCGAAGATTCGTCAGATAGAGTTGTAAAATAGTCTCCCCAAAGAGTCGAATCCAAAAATTCTCTTCACATTTCATTGGTTATGCCGAGAAAGATACTCAGGAGTTTTAACGATTCCAGTTAGATTGTCTACATTTAGACGTCAACAGAGCAACTGAGAAGCCAAACACACTATGACAGAGATAGATTAAGTGACAGTGAGAAGGCTCTAGAGTCATGGTCTAGATACTTGAGGACGGACAATTCCAAAGGTGTAGATAACTTCGTTGGTCTGTTGAAATCTACAATGAAATGTACTTATTGTGATCACTGTTCAGTCGCTTTCGATCCGTTCTGGAATCTTTCCGTCCCAATACCTTGAAGAACAGGCCCACTTAGACTATCAGAATGCTTGGACTCATTCAGAACAATCCAAAGAAAATTGAATGTTGCCATCGATTTTTCTTTAGAGGGATTGGACATGAATAATTATGATGCAGCAGACAACGTATCCCCTTGTCGCTATAGTCTGTCATAGTGGAACTACCTACAGCGGACACTATATATCCTACTGTAGACATTTATATGCGAGCACGAGGCACGAATATAATGATTCGCGTGTAACCCCAATTTAATCTAAATCCCTCATGAGCGGAAATGCCTATATTCTCTTCTATGAGCAGAAAAGCACTGCATCACACGTTTTAAATTATACTTAGTTTTATTCTATTTTAATTTGTATTTTACATTATGTTCTATTTTATACTTATTCATCTTCTGAAATATTGAATATCAGTATGGGAATGGAATACGCAACTATAACGTATTTTCTTCACGCAGAAACGTCCGTTGAAGGCTATGTTGAATATGAAATATACAGATTCTTGTTGTGGTACCTTCAAATTCAACAAAATTCTTACCGTATATGCCATTTCATATATGTTTGTGTACTTTTTGTATATAATGATAAATGAAGACACATACAGACATGAATATTCTACGAGATAGAAAGCCAATTTTATTGTTTCCAAGCATAGACTTACAAATACAGAGGAAGGGCCACATTATGCATCCATTAAATTTTATAACAATTTACCTTTGAATATAAAAGAATATCGCAAATTTTAAAAAACCTGTTTTTGTTCTGTTGTCACATTGAGCCATATTCATTGAAATAATTCCTGGACGAGTAACTTTATTTTTGGTTTAAAAAGAATTTTCTTTCACCAATGACTGTGATATATACAGTGACCGCCAAGAAGTATGTACCATATAATTAATTATTATGGTTGGTTAAAAGTTTATGATTAGAGTATTGGAAAAAAGATTTTAGGGAAAAGTTTGTGCGTGTCCGATAACCTGAAAATCGATTTTGACACATGTCGCGTGATGGCTGGTATAGCGGCAAATTTAAATAAAAATCTATGAAAAGGCTGTATAAAAATATCAAATTATTATCTTATGAATAGCTCGACCATACTGAAACATTTGTATTTCAATGATGATTACCAAACTTTTTCATTTTCTCCACACCAGTGAGCACCAAATTAAAAAAATTGGATTTTGTCAAAACCTTGGCTGTTACATTGGTTCGTATCTAATAGTTTTAGCAGAATTCAACGACCATTGTGATGACATGACACTATAGAAACATGGTGTTTTCCAGATTATAATCAAGTTTCGATGACAATCGTGCCTGAGCGTTTTACTTCGCATACAATGTTTAAAACTCTAGGCCTCTTTAATTTGACGAACTATTTTTAAGATTATGTGCGAAGTAAAACGTTCATGCACGATTATTATCAAAAATTGATTATAATTAGAAAAAACATGATTTTTTTGGATTTTTACATCATCGCAATAATCGTTGAATTTTGATATAACTGTTAGATACGAACCAATGTAACAGCCAGGGTTCTGACAAAATCCAATTTTTTTAATTTAGTGTTCTCTGGTGTGGAGAAATTGAGAAAGTTTTGTCATCATCGATGAAATACTTATGTTTCAGTGTGGTCAAGCTATTCATGAGAAAATAATTTGATATTTTTGTACAGCTAGAAAAATATTAAAAAAAAATAGCCATTTTCAATTTTCTCGCATTATATCTTCAAACTTCGCTAGTGTGTATAGAATTAAATTCTAAGCAACTTTATCTATCAACTTTTTTTGATATCTTGCCATTTTACCACACTTTTTGCCGTTTCATTATCATCATAATAATAAACTTTTTTCCCATATGGTACATACTTTTTGGCGGTCACTGTATATATATTTCAGGAATTTCAAACAACAATCGTTCTATGTCAAGTTATCTGAAAATGTAAATGGCTCGTTACTTCCATAGCCATCATGATATTATTTCTTGAAGACTATTAGCAGAAATGTCCAATAAGGGTTGGTTTTCATTATCTGTCGATAATGTATCGACAAATAATTTTTTGAATGAAGCGAAGAATTTGTATATAAGTGTATAAATTTATTATTTATTGCAAAGCGCTTTCGACTTGCGTCATCTTCAGTGCTTACCTGAAAGTAAATACTCTAATTGAAGAAATTTGAATTCAAAATTGAAATTGAAATTGAATTCTGAGGTTATATAATTTAGAAAGTTTAGTGAGTGCTTACTAGTCAGGCAACATGAAGTATCGAGATTTGTTAAAACATTATCTGTTTAAATTTGAAACTTATTTAAGTCTAAAAACCAACGAAATGCATGTTGGAGTTATAAGACCATGTGGATATTTCAATTGAATGAAAACCAACTAGTGACTTTGTGTCAAAACTGTCAAGTAAATTGTCAAAGAAAATTATTGGTACCAACTTGAAGAGTGAACCAATAGGAATTATGAAAATGTTGCAGGAGTGCCAATATAAATTATTTTTTAATATTTTGAATTAAAGTATTGAAATTATTAGTTGAAGTTAGTGATCCTTTTGTGAAGGGGGAGGAAATCTCTGTACAAGTTCACTTGAGTGTTTAGGCAGTGATCATTATTAGAAAGTTCTTATTTTTAATAATTTTTTCACAAATAAGGAATAATGAAGTGTTTAAAATTTTTACAATACCATTCAGTATAGGATGGCGATAAACATCGTGATATCAAGTTTTACTAGAACTGTATCAAAGAAAAGTACCCATTTCCTATTTTTCCACTTCTGCAGAATAGCCAGAGAGTTCACAAACTGATGATCAAGCATGCCGTAGAAACACAACCCTTCATATATTTTTCTCCAACTATCCCTCATTCATGTCTCCTAACTAAAATGCTAATAGCCCTAAGGAAAAACCACCATGATGGATATGGAAGTAACGCTTTATTCTCATTTTCAGATAACTTGATAGATAACGATTGTTGTTTGATGTGTAGCTTTTTATTATAAATGTGGAGCAATGACTATGCAACGAAAGCTCACTCTCTTGGATCGAATATAATCATAGGAACTACCAAATTGTATAGGAAAAGCAGAAAACATCAAAATTTGATTCAAGTGTCCATGAATTTTAAAATAATTTCACACCCTTTTACTAACTGGTGCTTTATTCACTGTGGGACCACGTAACTTGAGTCAGCGTTAAAATGAATTTAGATGAAGACCTGCTTGTACATTTTCGATTTTTTTTTGTTACAGTTCCCCGAATATTATTTTTCACTCTTAAGGTGAATGGTTCATGAGAAAAAGTTTGTTTTTGAAAATATTTTTTAAATTAATTTTATTCTGTACTTTAAGCAACATAATGTGTTCAATTACCTGTCTGAATAGGTGCGCCAGATGCCCAGATGCATTTCGCTATTCAATCCCCTTCATTCAATACTCATATCATAGGGTTAGGTAAGAAATCATGAAGAATAAAAGTTTAAGTCTTCTTTCTTCTTACCAAATACCGTAGCTTTCAATATGTTTATGACAAATTTGTGGCCAGCCAGCAACGTAGGGAGCATTTGGCCAATTTGGATCAAAACAGAGTAAAAGTCGAGTGAAAACAGAGTGACAGGTACAGTGAGAAATTTTGGAAGGTGAGAGTCTGAAACGAATTTGAGAGTAGTAAAAATGGATTTTAGAGATGGAAAGAGAACTGGAATAAATGGAGATGATGCAAGACAGAGTGAGAACCACTTAGTAGAATGTAGAAGAGAAACAAGGTATGAAAGATAACATAAGAGAAAACATAGAGAGATTAGAAGTGAAAATGCATAATAGATTTAAGGACGACAAAAGGAAATAGTTAATATGTACAAAGAATTTGAGAATGGAGTAGAACGAAGAAATAGCCAATTTTATGTTAGTACAAGACAAGAGACTGTAAATATGGGAAATGCTATAGAAGAGTCAAATTCAAGGGAAAAGGGTGGATTTGGTAAAGAATAATAATGAAATCATGGGTGAAATTCAAAAGGGTGAACAAAAAAGTATGTCATCAATAAAAAAGAGTCAGCTTGTTAGATGAATAATCACAAAGTGGAACAACAAATGCAAATGAAAATTCTAGAATCTAAAATGAAAGATTTAGAATAAATTAGAGTAAATAATATAAAAACTAGGATTAATAATACTTCCATCGAAATATAAAGAAATTACGCAAAAAAATATTCGTATAAATTATGAAAAACAAAATAAGAAATATTTATTTTTTCCAATCTGAAGGGCTATTGATTGAAATGGCAACATATTGTCTCGTCGGGTGAAAAAAGGGCATTTCATTACCATTAATTTGATACTCCACACTATTAGGACTCGAACAAACTGTCGTCAACATACCTAAAAATAAGAGAAATTGCCAAGCTGTGTGCACGCTTCAATATACTTGAAGGAAGAAACTTTGTATTTCGTGCAAAATATTTTTATTTTAAAAATTGTAGCAAAGCGCTTTCGACTGTTAAGTCATCATCAGTGCGTACCTGCAAGTAAGTAATGATTGAAAATGAATTTGATAAAATTGAAAGTTTTTGAAATTTGAACGTTATGAAAAGTGAGGTTACTTACTCGTCAGGTGTACAAGAAGCCATATAAAAACATCATGTCCATGGACCAAATTAAAATGTTACAAAATATAAAACATATTTAAAATTGAATAATTTTCATCCTGTTTAAGGATTATTAAAGATAAAGATATGGGATACTACATCATATCTGTCTGAATGTTGAAGCGGAAGTGGAAAAGAAATTTAAATTGACAATGTATGCCAATGACACTATTGACAAGTGTCAGTGACCATTGACAAATGTGACATAGAGTCAAAGAACTCAAATAGAAATTGAACTAATCCAGACATGAGTTTAAAAAAGGAAACGTAAATCTGAAAGTGATTAGTATAATGGGAACGTTTTCTTTTCCAAAAATACGCTACCAAAGAAAACTCTATCAAGATTACGAATAAATTATCAAATTTAGTAATGGGTGAAAAATAATGAGTAATAATCAGAAAGAAAATAGGGAGGTGGGTTCTCTATGGATCTGTCCATCCTCAACCAAATATTGCTAAGACACCGAGAAGAAGTCTAATGAGAACTTCACTCAATATACTCATGTCACATATGCCAATGGTCACTGTCACTTGTCAATAGTGTCATTGGCATACATTGTCAATTTAAATTTCTTTTCCACTTCCGCTTCAACATTCAGACAGATATGGTGTAGTATCCCATATCTTTATCTTTAATAATCCTTGAACAGGATGAAAATTATTCAATTTTAAATATGTTTTATATTTTGTAACATTTTAATTTGGTCCATGGACATGATGTTTTTATATGGCTTCTTGTACACCTGACGAGTAAGTAATCTCACTTTTCATAACGTTCAAATTTCAAAAACTTTCAATTTTATCAAATTCATTTTCAATCATTACTTACTTGCAGGTACGCACTGATGATGACTTAACAGTCGAAAGCGCTTTGCTACAATTTTTAAAATAAAAATATTTTGCACGAAATACAAAGTTTCTTCCTTCAAGTACCTAAAAATAATACCGTAGATCTCTTCTTTTAAGTTTAAAATAACATTGAAATTCATCGAGTACCCTGTGACCAACACAAATAATATAACAAAACCATGAATCCAAAACTGATAACATATCGATTACTTGTACTTCGGACTTCCATCGACTTAATGGTTGAAAGATTTCTACTTCTTTCAATTTTTCCACTACGTTTCAATTGCTTGAATCTACAATGATCTTCAGGAGGATACTGACAGATTTAAAATCTCCAAGATGTTTTATAGGTCTGCAGAATATTACGGTGATTACGTTGTAATTACGCTCGGTATGGTGGCGCGAGTTATACACTCGAGCCACCCAGTATAACTCCACATGACCGAACCGGAGCACCGACGAAATGCCGACATAGACTTTTATCGATTCAATGAACTTTGCGGAAACGCAGCAAGTGTATCAATTGATTTATGTATTATTCAGTCTTGACAAATTACTGACATCGATCAGAGTATTTCATATATTTTTGTAACTTCGATTCTTGAAAATAAACTTTTTAAAAACAGTCTTTGATGTTCAAAGTATTTGAGTGGCGCAGTCGGTAGGATATTTTTTGTGGATATCCATCGCGGAAAATCTGTGAGTTTCAACTCTTAAACGAAATATCCGAACTCTACATACAGTGTGTCTCCATAGATTCCATTCAGGATACCAGGAAGAACACATGGTTCCGAACGTCGCAATACTGATGCTGTAAGTTGATTTTCTTTAGTTCATGTCAGATTCCCCTTCATCCAGTGATTCCTTCAGCGAAAACACTCAAGATTTAGAGTTCAATCCTTCTCGTGCTTCCTTTATGAAAACACTGAAGAATTAGCATTAGTTAAAATATTTGACAATTTAAAAATTACAAATATAGAATCAAATATGGCTCCTCCAGCATTAGATATTGAAAATCTGTCAATAATTCCAAATTTCGATGAAAACCCAAATAAACTTAGATTTATCATAGATTTATCATTGCTTCCGAATCTATTCTCACTCATTACTGGGACACAGTAAATAGTAATAACTTTCAGAATACACTTTTGTTGAACGGAATCATGAACAAGCTTGAAGGAAGGGCTGAAGAAGTTGTTGCCATCTATGGAATCAAAAGTTGGGCCGATATTAAATCAGCCTTGACCCAAAATTTTGGCGATCAAAGAGATGAAAATTGTTTGAATCATGACTTTGTTAATTTAAGGCAGAAGCCAAATGAATCTCCTTCTCAGTTTCATGAAAATGTTTTACATTTATTAAATACAATTTGTAATCATATCGACTTAAATGTAGAAGAAGCTTCTGAACGTGAGAGTAAGACAGAATTCTTTAAAAAACAGACACTTAAAACATTTTTAGCGGGTTTGAAACATCCATTAGGCCCAATTATACGTGCTATGAGACTTAACTCACTCGCACAATCCTTGCAATTCATAATCGAGGAAGATAATATCAAATATTTTCAAAAATCGAATCAATCCAATCATGCCAATATTACTGTAGAAAAACCAAGCAATCATTCTCAATCCTCATACCAACATCCTCAAAATAATTTTATTCAGCGACCTTCGACTTCACAATACAGACCAATGAATTTTACCTTGCCGCAACAGTCCCAATTCCCAAGAGGACCAATAAGTTTACAAAGACACGTTGCCGTTATCTCGACGCACCCTAGGATTACTAGCCCTAGCAATCTCTTGTCGAGTGTAACCATTAGTTTGCAATGCCTTATTCAGATGTTGTAGCTCTGATTTCAGATGGGCCGGCTCACAAATGCGTTGCGCTCTGGTATTGAGAGTTTTTAGAACTGCCCGTTTTTGTCCTGTGTGATGATTAGAATTTCTGTGCAGATATCTGTCTGTGTGGGTTGGTTTTCTGTAGACTTTGTGGCCCAAAGTTTCATCCGGTTTTCTGTTCACTAAGACATCCAGAAAAGGTAGTTGTCCATCTCTTTCCTCTTCCACCGTAAGTTGAATCTTCGGGTGTCGGCTGTTGAGGTGGTGAAGAAACCCTTCTAGCGCCAACCTCCCATGTGGCCACACGACAAATGTGTCATCCACGTAGCGAAACCAAGTAGACGGTCGATTTAGCGCAGAATCGAGAGCTTGACGTTCAAACGTCTCCATATACAGGTTCACTACTACCGGGCTGAGAGGGCTGCTCATGGCGACGCCGTCAAGTTGCTCGAAGTATCTGCCATCCCACTGGAAATAGCGCTGTGCTCAACCAGCTGCATTGGGATCAGGTAGACCATCTCACCACGCACACGTCCGAAACCGTGTTTGAAAAAGCTCGGATTAGACAAATCAAAAAATTTGAATCACTGCAAGGAAGAACCACTCCACCCACGTTAGACACAAACCGGACCGTCATCAACCTGTCAAATCGCCAACTCACGACACATGAGATCTCCGTACTACACAAAGGTAGCAATCCAACTAACACCAACTGACCTTTTAGTCAGTTTTGATGTCACCTCTTTATTCACGACTATACCGATCCCCGAAACGATGACTCTTCTCCGTCAACTGTTCCCGGACGACCTCGCTGATTTGTTTCAACATGTCCTCACCACCACTTATTTCCAGTGGGATGGCAAATACTTCTAGCAACTTGACGGCGTCGCCATGGGCAGCCCTCTCAGCCCGGTAGTAGCGAACCTGTATATGAAGACGTTTGAACGTCAAGATCTCGATTCTGCACCAAATCGACCGTCTACTTGGTTTCGCTACGTGGATGACACGTTTGTCGTGTGGCCACATGGGAGGTTGGCGCTAGAAGGGTTTCTTCACCACCTCAACAGCCGACACCCGAAGATTCAACTTACGGTGGAAGAGGAAAGAGATGGACAACTACCTTTTCTGGATGTCTTAGTGAACAGAAAACCGGATGGGACTTTGGACCACAAAGTCTACAGAAAACCAACCCACACAGACAGATACCCGCACAGAAATTCTAATCATCACCCAGGACAAAAACGGGCAGTTGCGCAACGCATTTGTGAGCCGGCCCATCTGAAATCAGAGCTACAACATTTGAATAAGGCATTGCAAGCTAATGGTTACACTCGACAAGAGATATCCAGCGCTTGATAAATGAGCCCACTGTGTTGCGGGGCTCGTTATCATACACTCTGAATCTGGTAATGTCTCAAGTGAGAGAACTTTTATCGATAAAGTATTGTAGGACAGGTGTTTTATAAATGTTGGAACTGAGTCGATGCCTGCAAGCTCCCTAAAAGTTTTCACTCGAAGGTATCGCCTACTGTTAGTGATGATACGAAGAACTGTTTTCTGCATCCTGTCGAACTCCAACAAAGGTATGGGCCTCAAGTTGCAGAACACTGGACAAGCGTAAGTCATCGTGGGTCTAGCCCTCTGAACCGCTTGTCCAGTTGTACCCTTGGGTATCTAGCAGTGTTCACGTTTGCAACAGCCTTGTTATTGCTTTTCAACTTCCGATAAAGTTTCGAAAAAGTATACTTGTTCATGAAGTTGATAGTCTCCGACTTAGCAGGATACACCTCGATCTTATTCTCCGCTCAATACGGTATGACCTTCCTGTCCAAATGATTTTGGATCCTTGTTTGGGCAGAGACGCTTGAAAAGGAATGAGTAAAAATGGCCGTGACGTCTGTATACACAGCCGTGCCCAATTCATAGGTATAAGTAAGTTAAGATGCGGGGATAAAGATGAACCATGCGAGACACCTGCTCCGATTGGTAATTCCGAGGAGCGAGTGTTGTACTCGCACCATAAAAGTCATCCCAACAAGGTAAGAATTCACCAAACTCACCATGTTTGAAGGTATGCCTGCCAATAGCATTTTATTTGTAGATGAGACCGTGAACCCATACCGAGTCAAAGGCTTTCTTCATGTTCAGCAGGACCATGACTGAGTTGGGTCAGCGTTGAGCTGCCTGTTTCACCCCGTGTATAAGTTTCATGACTTTGTTCTTCTTTTTCAAAGCCGAATTGTATATCGGGGATCATTTTAAAATTTTTCCCGAGACTCAACAACCGTCTCAGAAAGACATTCGCGACTACCCTAGCAATCACTCTCGAGAGCGATGTAGGTCGATAGCTATCTAGTTTGCGGCCATTCTTACCTAGTTTCAAAATAGGTTGCACCAGTGCCTTCTTCAGACAATCTGGATAACATCCCCATTTGACGATTGCATCAATCAAGTGTTTAAACTGGATGAGGACTTTCTACGGCAGATTTCTGAGTGGAACGGCGTCCAAGCCATCCGGCCCAGACGTCTCATTCGTCGGAAGTCTTTTAATGACTTCCGTTAGCTCCTCATAGTTTGTCGTTACTTTGGCAAATCTATGACGCCAATAGGATGCGACACAGATCCTCTAAATCTTTTGTTATCTAAGATTTTCGTCTATGCACCGAAGAGTTCCACCTTCTGAGGATCCATCACTAGCTTCTCGCACCCTTTTCTATGGCTGGAATCGATGCAAATATCTTCGAAATAAGTTTCGACATCCAACACAAAGAATTCTCACGAGGGTCTAGCTTCTCCAGCTTGTTCTTCCATACGCTGTCGTTATTGTCACTGATCTGCCCTAAAATCTCTCTTTCCAGCCTTATTGTATCATTGTGATCAACTCATTAATGTGCGGTGGAATGACATACCGGTTTCTCTTGATTATAGTCTTCTTGACGGCGCGCTCTCTAGCAAATTGAAAATTTCTGATCAGAGCGAGAGTTACCTCCTTAATTTGATCTTTTGAGATGTTTGACTTGATCGGTGTCATAGCATTCAAAAGCCTTCGGAACTCGAGCCAGTTTGCATTTCGGTAATCGTATTCAGTCGACGGAGGACGCTCGTCCATCCTACACTTTCCGAAACACCACTGGATCGTGATTCGAAGTCATCTCGTGGATGGCTTGAGTTCACTTATATTGGTAATATTTTTGTTCACCACCAAGTCGACTATAATCGGAGTGGTCCCATTCCATTGGCTCGTCTGAGTGCACAATGGCCACACATTGTCTAAGGAGTATTCGAACAACGTCTTACCGTTGACATTAGACTGTAAACTTCCACTCCAATCAGCCTGCCTAGCGTTAAAGTCCACAGCCAGCAACACCTTATGGCCGGTGTTACACATATTTTTCAAATCAACACTGAAGAACCTATTATTCGGTGGGTTGTTTATCGCGAAAACTCAGCTAGTTTTACACCAACATGTTCTTTGGAACTTTGCTGAGGTGGAAGCTGTGCATGTGCGATACCGATGCTGATAAGGATGAAGTCAATAATAAGTGGAAGCTTATTACTGATCGAACCAGCGTTGAACATGCATACCTTCATAGCTTGCTCAAAAGTGATAGCGCTTACTATCCCTCATATTTTTCAGGGCAGTTATGGCCTTTTCAAGGGAAGATTTTGCCTGCGCGACCTTGGCGATCAAATCATCCAAAGCTCGACACAGCTCCGAAATGTTTAACATTGAGATGAATGATTGTATTTCACCGGCTAGACCCACAACATCCTGAAGACATTCTGGGAAGCTGGGTTGTTCATTATCTCTCTTTCATTTGTCTGTTGCTGCTCTTGATTCTGCTGCTGGGCATATCTTCCTGTTGGGGGCGACCGCAACCGCGCAATCTTACCACTGAGCCAAATTGGTACTTCAGATAGTGTAGAACATTCAGAAAAATTATAAAATGAAGGATATTGGTTCAGTCAATTCTCTTCTTGGATTTCAAATATCAAGAGACAGATCCAAAAAGACAATTTGGATGAACATTGAGAATGTTTCAAAAAGATTCAACATAAACCAAGCTAACCAATTTTAGCCGTTTCAATCAAAATCCGGGACCAGTGCATTGGGATGCAGTTAAACATATACTTCGTTATCTGAAAGGGACAGTCCATCACCAATTAGAATTTAGTGAAATGAAAATTGGTGAAACACACATGAAAGGATATTGTGATGCCGATTGGGCCAGCGATCCAAACGACAGAAGGTCAGTAACAGGATATATTTTCCTAAAGAATGGTTCTCCTATTTCTTGGACCACCAAGAAACTGCCACCAATTGCTCCGAGCACTACAGAAGCTGAATACATGGCGATGTATTCAGCAGTTCAGGAGGCTTTATTGCTTCGAGGTTTGAGTCGAGAGCTGAATTCCAATTTCGAACGAACCCTACTGTATGTGGATAATCAAGGAGTTCAAAAGTTGACGTTGGATGAAAATTATCAAGCTCGTACCAAACATATAGACGTTCGTCATTATTTTCTCAAAGAAAAAATAGATGATGGGGTTATCAAGATTCAGTATGTACCAACTCAGTCTATGATCGCAGATTCTTTCATTAAAGCGTTAGAAAAATTTTTGAGATGCGTCAGCAGTCAAGGACTTATTTCAAATAGGGAGGGTGTTGTTGCGAATTTGAATTAACGTATTATTCATAATGTAACACATTGTATTTTCTTTATATAGCAGTTGAACTTTACATGTCATTCTGTCATATCAGAATCAATTGAAAAGCGTGTTGGCGACAATGAAAGGAAATATGTTTTTTATTAAATTAATTTTTGGAGAGGACGGAACTCAATGAAACACCATTTGTACATTTGTGACCTGGTAACGCTGATGCTTACTGGAGGTTGATTTTTTATTTTGAATAATTTACTTTTGACAACCTACCTATTGCTGCTGAGACCATATAATTGAGGAGATAAATGTTTTTTTTTTATAGTAGATAGCATGATTTACAAATTTCCTTTCTTTTTGCCACAGCTCTGTCAGGAAATTTAGAGAGTCAGTACTCAGATACTTTGACAGAATAATGTTGACTCGAAGAGTGTAGTACATGATGGAAGACAATTTTCAGAGAGTTGAATTTGGACCTAAGCCTACACGGTATTGTAAAACCTACACGGTATTATAAAGCCTACACGGTATTGTAAAGCCTTCACGGTATTGTAAAGCCTACACGGTATTGTGAAGCCTTCACGTTATTGTAAAGCCTACACGGTATTGTAAAGCCTATTGAAGTACTGTAAAGCCTGTCATGGCATTGTAAAGCTTATTGGAGTGTCGAAAATCCTGCTATGGTATCGTGGAACCTATTGGAGTATTGTGAAGCCTGCCATGGTATCGTAAAGCTTATTGAAGTAATGTAAAGCCTGCCATGGTATTGTAAAGCTTATTGGAGACTTGTAAAGCCTGTTACGGAATTATTAAATTTGACGAAGTGTGGTAAAGCCTGCTGCGGTATTGTAAAGCCTGTTAGGTATCGTAAGCCAATCAAATAAGCCTCTAGAGTTTAATTGGATATAGAGAAGTAGACCTGATACTAGAGATCTCTGGGAGGACTATGATTTTGGAGCCCAGTGAAGACCAGACAAAGTCCAAGGAAGCCAACAAGTCATGATATTTCTTGATATTTCTACACTAGTTGTGTCAAGTTTGAATGCATTCAAACTAGGTGAGAAAATGATTATTATGATATTTAATATGGATATTTTTGATTACGACTTGGACGACCCATTATTTTGGTAGCATTTTACAAATAATAAGGTCCATAACTTGTTGCTTGAGTCTAAGTACCTACTTGATTGAATTGTTATATGTTACTGTGTCGTTTGTTTGGAGTGGAGACACCTTTCTTTCAGCACAGTAAAGGTCTTTCTACAGAGATCGGCCTGGGAATAAGTTTTTTGAATTCATTTCACACTGTAGATGGCGTCCAATTAACATCATAAATAAATAAAACTTATTCTCAGTGTCACTGGTCGGACCTGTGAGGATTATCGAGTGACGTCGACCCACGCTCTTGCCTCCCAAATCAGGTAGCTAGCCGAAGGGAATATTTGTGCCCAACTAGAGGTTACACTATTTATCTTACATCAAAAACGAGATATGGGGCATCAAATACCTAACCAGTCATAATCGAGCAAAATGGTATTTGAAGAGAATCTTTCCAGTGAATCACATAATGAATAGTAAACAGAAATTCAGAATTTTTCCTTCAAAATCAGTTATTTGATTGCAACTTAGATTGATCTTGGTTACCTTCTGAAAAAAGAAATGAGTTATCAGTAACTCTGAAAAGCTTCGACAAGAATTTTATTTTGCAGACCAGGATCCAACAAAAATATTTTTCACAGATGAGATTGATACGTGTGTTGGCTAGTACAAAAAATGTCTACCTTAGAATTTTACAACACAATCGTATATGTCTATCATCATTATTATTGTATTGAAGGTATCATTCTATACAGTCTTGAAGTTATTTATTATAGTTATAGATCTATAATTTGTGGGTTGTTTTTTGTCACCTTATTCGAAAATGTTTTCGGAATTTTGCAATATGTGAGGGTTGGATATAGATAGGTTAGGTTTAAATGTGAGTGAGCCCATATCAGGCTCTCCACTGCGGCCAATGGCCTATTGTGGCTCTGGATATAGATAAATAAACGAATAAATGAAAATTCTATGGCATCAGCTTTTATTTAAATTTTTTTTGCTATTGTTTTCTACAACATATTATTTTCAGAGTTGTCAGATATGTAAAAACAATTCAAAGTACCAAGAAAACTGATCAGAAATTGATTATAAGGCATCAGTTGAATAAAAAATTACCAAATCTACTTGTGTATCAAATATGCAATAAAAACTCGTCAAAAACCCAGAGAATGCAAACAGAAACCGTACGGAGTAGGTCAGAATGATATATATTATCATTATCAATTATGAAAAAATTTTCACAAGAGCAATTTTTGAAATTGTGTCTTGTACCATATTTTTTTTACACTTCTCATTATACGACTGACAAATTTAATACAAGTAAAAAATCCTTGTGACCCTCGTACGTTGTAGAACCCATTTTAAATTTGATGAAGTATTTTTTGTTTTATTCTGACTTACATTCCTACGTAGGGCTCATCAGTAATTCTAAATTAAATTAAAGGAAAAAAGTAAACGTAAAAAACTTTTTGAAGGAAATCATTTATATAAATGCGTTGAAAATATTAATAAAATTTTGAAGTAAACCCATCGTATTCTTACATTATAAAATTTTATAACATATAAACTTGTCGTGAGAAGTCCATATGCATTTCTTATAAACTAAATTTAAATCACCTGTATCAAGATTTATTCTTAGAAGCTTTTGATGTCATAAAAAAGTTTATGATTATGTTTGTGATAATAGTTATTTATAATACAAGTGTTAAAAATGGCATTTTCACAACAACTGTATCAAACTAATTTTTTTGTACAACAGTTACTGCTAGTAAAAAAAAAACAAAAAAAATAAAAGATCTATACGGCTATACGGATTCGAACACAGGATCTTTGGGTTACAAGGCTGACTGACAGATACTTCAAATATAATAAACCCCAACGCACTTTATTTATTTATGAATGTCATTATTTGTCAGTGATGAAGGACCTTCTACAGTTGGACTGAATACTACTTTGTTTGTAACTTCAAAAGGAATTAGTATCACCAATTGCGCAAACTGCCAAATACATGTGTGAACTTTTATAAATGATTCCTTTTGAGTAGGTGTTCTGTTTATAATATCTGATTGAAGTGTTTTTATTAGAGAGATCTATATTACTGAGTATCCATCATTTCATCTGTCATTTTACTTTTAACACCAGTGTTAAAAGTGACTTTGTGAAAACGTCAGTTTTTAGTTCATGTGTCAATGAATTAAAAACCTAATTTTTAATGACAGTTGTACAAAAAAGTATGAAGATTATATGATAGCAAACACTCTGTGGCAAAAGTATCTCCCACTCAAACAGAAGCAAATGATGGGCTTGATTACTTCAAAGTTTATTTTCTTTTGGTTCACTTAAATAAACGATTTCCTTTGAAAAGTTTATTTCATTTTTGTAATTTTTATTAGCATTAGATTCTCAGCTTCTTAACATGTACTCCACCTTGCTGGAGACGTACATACCGGTCAAGCTAAGAAAATAATTCAATGATTCGATGTTTTTCACAATTTTTACAGATTTTTCTGATTTTATTTTCGCAACTTTTTCTGAAAATTTTTGTTTGTCGTAACTTTTCTCGTCTGAAACTATCAGAAATTTTCCACATTTCTACGCTATCTCTTTCTAATCCAGGGGGGAGGCAAGGTGGAACATTTTTCTGTTATTGAATTATTCAACTACTTATCTGATTATTTTCACAATTTCTACTTATTTTTCCGATTATTTTTGACTTCCTAAACCGTTGTAAATTTTTCCAAATCCTTATTCGTCCTCTCTTCAGGAGGCGGAGGGGCAACAATTTGTTGGCATTGTCAACGAAACTGAACCAACAAAGTGAAAAGTCCGTAGAACAATAATTGGAAGTCAGCTTGTTAGATTTGACTAAACAAAGCAATTGAAATTATTTCACTTCAAGGCTGTTGGATCAAACTATTTGACAGTGAGCCACGGGCTTAAGGCACAAGCTTTATTAATCTTCAAATAAATGGTACAATTTTTCTGTTATGGAATCAGCATATGGTTGATCATTTTCATGAAAGTTCTTCAAAAATTTGTTTTCCTTCACAGATATATAAATATAATGTATGAAAGAATAGTGCCTACAGCACCTAACATTTATTCAATCTTGAATTAAATTAATTTTTCAATTATCTTGTTTTGTTATAAGATTTATTCGTTTGCATCAAGGTGTAGTGTAGTGTAGTGTAATTTACACATTTTGAATCGAGTATAGCTGAGTGCAGTTCAAACAAAGGAATGTTTGGCCCTTTTAATAATTCCAGTAAGGGATATATCCGTCGCTTCTCGACTATGATGGTAATACTACTACTTATTCGTCTTTTGAGTGTTTTTTTACAAAAAGGATTCAATTGGTCAATTTTACCTTTTTCGTCAACGTCAAAAATTATTACATTCCCTGATTAAGATGCATCACCAGCGCGTCATCACGAAAGTCAAATTTCATCATTGCGCCGCACATCTTAGGTCTTAGACCATCAGATAATGACATATTTTGCTGACTCATTTTCTCGTATCAGGGATTTTAACCACTGAAAATTATGCCAGTGTTGAGATCAAAAAATGAAAATTTAGCGATCGAACGTATGCTAGGCATATGAAAAAAAAATCCCAAAATTTTCCGGCCGGAAAATTTACTTAAACAGCTGATTGGCTTATGGGAATGTTCTGTCGGGTTCCTAGCGATATCAGATTTCATTTTGTCGATTGCCATAAGCGAGAAAATGCGTCAGCGACCGAGTATTCTTTTGCAAGATGGCTCCCGTATTTCCACCCTTTAAGTACATTCAAACCTTATGGCTTTGGTTTTTCACTATTAGATTGTTCCTACCTGTTAATGTGTTAAAATGACATGAATGAGAGATTGAAAAAAAAAAATAAAAAAAAAAAAAAATTAATTTTCCAAATGCCTAGCACACGTCCGATCGCTAAATTTTCATTTTTTGAGCTCAACACTGACATAATTTTCAGTGGTTGAAATCCTGGAAACGAGAAAATGAGTCAGCAAAATATGTTATTATCTGATGGTCTATGTGAGGGGATATGTTTTTCAAGAGTGATAGTGGAGATAACGAAGCACTTGTCCGTAACAAAACTACGTATCTCGGACCGCCAATAAGATATATAGCTCCTAATCGTAGTTTCGGTTTCGCGTAAAAACTAATAATCTCATAAATATTTTCTTCTTCTTCTGGTTCTACAATTTCCTTAAGAATACGGAAATCTACCGATTTTTTTTCATTTGTCAAACCATAAAAAAAAAATTTCTTCAGAATCATAAAAACCAAAAATCAGTTAATTTCTGGCATTTTTACAAACAAATGGAATCATTATTTGTACCAACAAAATTTTCAGAAAAAATTAAAACTGATCGCTCAAAACTGAAACTCGTTTCATCAAAGGTATTGTTTGCTCTTAACCCAATACTAAGAAACCTCCGCAAGATATTCTAAGGCGCATCGAACTAGCTTTTTGCTTTATTGAGTGATACTTCAATACACCGAAGAAATTAAATAACTAGATAATAATAAGAATCATATATTGGTGAAATAACATAATAAACAGATTGATTGAAAATCAACTATCTACATAAATTTTAATTAGGTGTACGAAACTAGAAGGCAAATCATGAATTATTTTAATTAGAATATCGATACCAACTGGAAAATACATGGTATCTGGAAAATCGGTTGGCTTAGAAAGACCCTTCTGCAGAATTTGGTACAAGACAAGTTTGGTGTCGAAATGTAACCCGCCGAATAACTCATATCAAATCTTAGTAATTTTGCTACAAACATATCAATTTTTATGACAATATATTTCCTTGCTTAACAACCAATCAGTGGATTTCAAATTTTGAAATTCAGCCAATAGAATCAGAACTACAGTGAAAATATAGCTTGTCGCTGTATTTTTACAGTGATAAACCTGCTTAGTTTTTATTTTACCATCTGTCTGTGTCTGTGAAAATGATTTAAATTATAAACGTCAAATTTATGTGTTTGGACTAGTTATCTTTATTTATCAATACGAGCGATCGTTGGGGACAAATGTCCATTGGTATCACAGATGAGGCCATGGAAAAGAGTATTCCGTTGAATACGGCTAGAAGTAAAGCATCAATTACCAGGTGACACGATTTTTCTTTATTTCAAATCGATATATTGTCGTCCTAAATACAATTCGTGGTATGATTAAAAACCTATAATTTTTTGGAATATCAATTCATTGGCAATCCCAATGCAAGAAAATAATTCATTAATATTCCAAAAAATTATCGGTAATAATCATACCACTTATTATATTACCCCTGATAATTGTTGACATAGGTATTCCAAGAAACCTCACTCTGTTTCATAACAAATAGATTCATTCTGAAAGTTAACAGATATTTTAATATTACATATATCACATGTTTCAGAATAAGCCACTATAAATAAGTTACTGAACCTCACGTTCATTATCATCCTGCTTGGAAAATTTTAGAGATGGTGAAAAGTTTGGAATTCATATTTATATATTGCTCAGTGCATAATACATATTTTATTTGGTGAGTTTAACTTTTCATATGTTTCTATGTAAGTTTGGCGCTGTTGAAAACAGATATTTGTTGAATACAAATTAATTTTATTAAATACGAATAATCTTTTCTCTCGGTGAAAACTTTATATAAATATTCTCCTGCAGGCTACGTCTATCACCGTAATTCCATACAATATTACAATTTTGTTGTTTCCGTTTGAATAAAACAAACGAAATATCGGATTTCCTTTGACATTTTCCCCTTGTAAAATTTAAATATAAAAATTTCCCGTATATAAAATAGCAACTCATTTTGTTCGTCCCAAAACGGTATCTGCTGCTGAAGTAACGTTGAAAATTCATTAATGATGTCTTTTATCTTTTCATCAGACTATAACATTGTTACAGAACGTGGCTTATCTAAGAAATCCCAAAAGCACCATACAATTCATTCAATCACGTCGCAGTAGCAAATGCGATCATTCATCTTGAAAAAATGTGTCGATGAGAGGATGACGCTGCCGTTTTTTCGAGTCTCCGTCAATAGCGCACGACAGTTAATTTGGGGGCCGCTGCGTAACAGTTGACAGTCGGTATTTGGACTTATGACAGACGGCAACACTATAATTCATGACTTGAAAATTCCCACTCAGGTAGACGTGGGAATGGTTCGCCCACAGAATGATTGCGGCAAGTGGTAATGGGTCTTACTAGTCTACTAGATTTAATAAACTTTTGATCAGATTTTCAATTTTTTTTATTGGTAGTGAAGAAATTTCCAGCTTATATGAAAATTATAAAAAAGAACATGAGCGAGATTGAGTTTATATGTTTCCTCATTATTTTTCAATGACGTTTACGAAGATGACAGGAAGTGTTAATTTCATTTGAAAAACATTAAATATTGTTGATGTTTCAGAACGCTACTAACGCACACTGTATCAACTTTTTTGAGATATTAGTTCTTCATACTTCTTCAAACAATGATTTGTTAACAAATAATTTTTTATGGCCTGGCTTCTACAAAAAGAAAAATAATATTTTGATATTATTATTCATTTATTGAACTTAAAGTACATTGATATATGAAAATTAAAAACTATTGGTCAAAAATCAATATTTGATTACATCGTTGATTTTAGTTCAAAAATAAGAATAGGACATTCATAAAATCTGTTGTGGAATCATCTGCGGCGGAAAGACAAGCTTTAGTTGCTATTTTCCATCGTTCAAGATAACCTCTTGGGAGGTATTCATGGTGAAAAGGGGAACATTCTCCATGAAAATTTAAAAATGAAAAATGCGATTTATTTGTAATATCTAACAGAAAACAACTACTTCCCCGGCACAAGCCACGCTGGACATTGAACTACATCTGATAGATATTGTGAAAAGACTCTAACTGAAAAGAAAAAACCTGAAAGTAAAAATTCGCATTTTCATTCAGATAGTTGATTTTTTTAATTTTCTCCAGTTTTCATTGAAAAAAATCATTAAATAAACTAATGTTTTTAAAAAATATCACTCACAGAAATCGTTCATTTCATTGAAGCAAGGTTCGCTTCTCTCGCATTTAATCTCCAATACATTTTGGTCGACGAAAATCTATTTCGCTGTGCCAAGCTCTTCAGGAGGATTGATACAGAATTGGAAAAAACAGGCTCTTCAGAAGCATACACATCAGGGATGGATATGAGGAAAATATTTCTTCTGCGGTGACACTTTGAAAGTTATTTTTTGACATAGACCTGTCATTGGCATTGCATTTTGATTTTAGTTCGAAAATATGAATAGGACATTCATAAAATCTGTTGTGGGATCATCATTTTTCAATTTTCATAGGGACTGTTCCCCTTTTCAACATGAAT
The DNA here is from genome assembly GCA_958298965.1 of Chrysolina haemoptera. Classification (NCBI taxonomy): domain Eukaryota; kingdom Metazoa; phylum Arthropoda; class Insecta; order Coleoptera; family Chrysomelidae; genus Chrysolina; species Chrysolina haemoptera. The sequence goes on along the minus strand of OY282599.1, from coordinate 13,484,692 downwards.
ACCTCCCAAGAGGTTATCTTGAACGATGGAAAATAGCGACTAAAGCTTGTCTTTCAGTCGCAGATGATTCCACAATCCACATGTTTTTCTAGTTTTTCAATATTCTCAAGAATCCGCTATTTTATATAGACTACAAGACCAGGCCAATTTTGGAGGAGTCATTGGACCCAGCATGAATTATATTCAGAATTATAGTGCCATACGAAACAACTCCTTTGCGCAATGTGCCGTCAGTTGTGAGCGGTGCAGATGAGTACGAAAGTCAACGAAACTTTCCATCCAGAGGAGGGATTTTTCGACCAAAGATTCTTGTACGACATTTCTCAAGATGATAAGATCACGGAACATAATCAAGTAGGACCTAATGCCGTACAAAAAGAACGGTTCTGAGAGCCACCAAATTTTTTTATTTTTCCCAAATTTTTGTTATGACTTCAGGTGATTTATTACTGTACGGTATTTGTATCTTCGAATTTGTATAACTACATAGATTTATTTTTTAGCAATGCCGTACATATTTGCCGGTACAGGGACGGGGAACCCCGCAGGCAAATTCGTACTTCGACCTGTATGTTTCAAGGTCATTGCAAAATGTACGGCATCAATCCCACATCAGTGTTCAACACATAAAACGAGTTTCAGAATTTATGCCGTCTAAAAATGTTGGTTCATAAATTAAAATTAAAAAAAAAATGAATAAAAAATTAACTACATTTGGGGGTTGAACTTATATTATTCAAAGAGAGGTTATAAATGCCTGTACGGCAATTGGTTTTTAGGCTAACTATTTTCGTTTTACATAATATCAGGTTATAATTAACGGAACTAAAAAAAAAATTGCACCGTTATTCATTTGAGAAGTAATTTTCAGAAAATCATTGCTTTTTTAATTTCTCAAGCATCCCAAAACAAAAAAAAAACTGATGCCGTACATTTTCAATTTAAGGATTTTGTACAGTTAAGATTGTATATTATGTTTTTAGGAAATGTAAGCATATTTAATATACAAGTCCGTATAACATTTCGGGGGCATGAAACATGTACAGAACATAGACGTGGCCGAAATTTTTTCTGACCACTATTACTCAGACAACTCTGGAGAAAATTACAATCATACATTTCTAGAAATGAAAACCCAAACAGTACATGTAAACTTACATTTCACTACAGATGAAAACCTAGCATATAATCATTCCTTCACTAGGGACGAACTGGTTCAGACAAAATCCACTATGAGTTCTTGAAACACCTACCTACGAACTAGAAAGAAAACGTGTTGGTACTTAATATTCAATAAAATATGGTACTCCGGTATATTTCCTGAGCGATGGAAAGAAGTGATAAAATTCCCATACTGAAACCTGGAAAAGATACCACCAAACCTGACAGTCACCGTCCTATCTCCCCAACAGCAGTCTGAGTGAGTTACTGAAAAAAAAAATGGTAAATAACCGTCTTATTTGGTATCTTGACACCAATAACCTACTATCCACGTTTTGAATGGGTTATAAATCATAGACTAAAGCATAGACACTCTAGCTCACATAGAACATAAGATACAAACCATTGTCATGAAGGAGGAACACCTCTCGGCAATATTTTTCGATTTGGAGAAAGCTTATGTTCTAACGTGGAGATGTGGTATAATGAAAACACTCTAGTAACATTGAGAATGGAATATCCCAAGGGTCTACATTGAGCGTGATCTTATTTGCAAGAAACTCTATAATCGGAAGCATTCCAAGAGGGATTCATGAAATCATTAACGTTGATGATTTGGTAATATTTCATTCCTTCAAATCCATCAACGAAACTGAACAAATTCTGCAAAGATCCATTGATATCCTTCAAGAGAAACTACAGAAAAAGGTTTCAAATTCTCTACTTGTGATAAAGCCATTCATTTCTGCAGAAAAAGAAAACATCATGAAGTTCCAATAGAATTGTAGGACTCGATTGAATATCTAGGCTTAACTTTGGACTCCAAACTCACCTGGGGCCCTCATCTGAGCGATCTCAGAGTGAGATGCCAAAGAATCACTCAGTATAATGAAAGCACTATCTGGAATAAGATGGGGCGCAGAGCATGAAGTACTGCTGAGTATTTATCAAAGTCTAACCCTCTCCAGAATTGCTTATAGATGCACAATCTACTCGTCTGCCAGGAAATGCCGCCTGAAAACTCTAGAAAGGATTCAGAACACCGCCTTACGACTGGCAACTGGTTCATCCAGAACGAACCCGACATTGTCACTAAAATGTATGGCAGCACTTCCTCCACTTGAATACGAAAGATCCAGACTTCTGTCTGACGGTCATGATGCCATTTATAATAAGTTTTTTGCAAAGCCAATCATCACCAGACCTATGGCAATACGCATTAGAGAACAAAGCTTAATTACACATCATTTTCCAGAATTTCCGGACTTTATCGGACATTAAATCTTATGCAATAGAGAGAGAGAACAAAACAAGTCGGAGTCGAATACAGAAAAGCTGGTATTGGAATATAATCAGAATATTGAAAAATTTGTAAATTTCACAAAATATTTACACAGACGGATCTATACCAAAAAACGGGGTTGGTTGTGAATTTGTCGTACAAAAACGAAAATACCCATGGGCACTTCACCCCGCTGCAAGTATTTTTACTGCAGAACTTTACGCCATTATGCAAGCTATCCTCTACTGTGATTTCAATTTCTGATATGCTCTAACTCCCTGAGCTCCTTGAAAGCCATGCAAAATAAATTCTCATTCGATCCTATAGTCGCTAATATCATCACTCGACTCCATCTTGCCAAACATGCAGTCAAAACTATAGCATATACATTTGCTGTCTGCGTGTCAAGCTTATGTGGTCTCAGTCTATGTCCACAGATAAAACGCGGCGCTACGAGTGTTACGAGTACTATCATCTACAACACGCATTTGGTATAGACGAGATACCGGTGTGTCGTAATGAGACAGAAATCTTAGCCTTGGTTTACTCCGTCTGCTCAGGGCAGAGCTGGGCCGGGTACTGATAAATTGTACTCGAGTACTGGGTACCGGATACTTCCAATAATCGATAAACGAGTACATAGTACCAAGTCCTTTACTCATTACACATGCTCTCGAGTACAGTACTCCGAGTAAAAGTACTCAAATTCAAAGAGTACTTCTTGCGAGTACTTTCTCATCAAGTTGTATGTAGCAAGTCCAAAAATAATTGAACAATATATCCACCCATTGGGTTTTCTCTTGGAGTCTTGCATTATACCTTCACCACTTTTTGCACCCTATAAATAACCATGAACTATCAAATCAATAATGACTAAACTATTTTGTAGTTTTCAGTCCATAAAGGATAAAATTAACGATAATAATAATGAAAACAATAGTTTTCAATAGTATTTCGCGCACGAGATGCAACCAATTTTTTTCTACAAACGTCAAAAAAATAGGTTAAGTAAATTTTTTTAACAATTTGAAAAGTGTTAAAAAAGCTTATTTAATTATTGTTGAACATTCATAAATAAATGATTTTTTGGATTTTCGCTTGATTGAGGACCATAAAGTTAGAAATAAATGATTTCTTGAATTTTTGCTTGATTGAGGAGTATAGGTTAGAATACGAAAATCCCATATAGTTTACATGCAGTGTGCGAAATAGGTATTTCGCACATTACTTCGCGCACGTTGTCATGGTAAGGAAGGAAAATGAAAAAAAGTGTCACTTCGCATATTGTAGTCAATGCGCAAAACTTGTCATTTATTGACGGTTGCAGAAAAATAATTATTCAGTAATGGCATAACTGGTTGATTCTGTTTGCCAAGATTGGCTTCATAATAACTAATGTTGATGATTTATAAAGCCTCTGGAGTTTTGAGGTTGCTGCTGGGTGAGGCATGCTGGACTGGACAGACAGGCCAGGCGTAGACGCGTTGCATATTAAAGTACTCGTAAAAATATACTCTCATCAGAAGCGCGGGTATCGGATACTTTTACGCGATATGTACGGGTACGAGTACCGAGTACTTTATATAAAATGTACTGGGTAACGTGTACAGAGTACCAGAAATGTACTCAAGAGTACAATATTCGGGTATTTGTACTGAGTACTTCCCAGCTCTGGTTTAGGGCACATGAATCTCGGACCTAGTAATCACTCAGCCCACGATATGGGTAAGTGACACCAGCGCGCCTCCTCCGGATATATCGGGGCTCCAGATATGAGGCCCGACTGGGATAATACTATCGGATAAAAAAAAATAATAATGAGAATTTCTGAATTCAATTTTCACCCACTTCCAATCGCTCGAATAACCTGAAATTCGGTAAACCTATCAATGACCAATGGTGATTCAAGGATTCCATAATATTAATTGAATTATAATAATATAATATATAGTATATAGAGCGTAAATTGTATATTTTAATTTTTTTATGAATAGAGTGATCGTAAAAACTTGCAGAAATATACAGTGACCGCCAGAAAGTATGTACCATATGGGAAAAAAGTTTATTATTAGAGTATTAGAAAAAAGATTCTTGGGAAAAGTTTATGCATGTCCGATAACCTAAAAATTGATTTTGACACATGTCACGTGATCGCTGGTATGGCGGCAAATTGAAAAAAATTACTATGAGAACGCAAAAAGTGGGGTAAAATGGCAAGATATCAAAAAAAGTGATTTGAAAAAGTTGCTTAGAATTGAATTTTATACACATAAAAAATTTTTTTAAAAATATTTTCCTAGCTGTACCATACTGAAACATTTGTATTTCAATGATAATGACAAAACTTTCTCATTTTCTGTACACCAGTAAGCACTAAATTAAAAAAATTGGATTTTGTTAAAACCATGGCTGTTACATTGGTTCGTATCTAACAGTTATATCGGAATTCCACGACCATTGTGATGACATGACACTCCATAGACATGATGTTTTCCAGATTATAATCAAGTTTCGATGATAATCGTGCCAGAGCGTTTCACTTCGCATGCAATGTTGAAAACTCAAGCCTCTTTAATTTGACGCACTATTTTTAAGATTATGTGCGAAGTGAAACGTTCGTGCACGATTATCATCAAAAATTGATTATAATCTGAAAAACACGATATTTTTGGATTTCCCTATCATCGCAATAATAGTGGAATTGTGATATATCTATTAGATACGAACCAGTGTAACAGCAAGGGTTCTGACAAAATTAAATTTTTTCAATTTAGTGCTCTCTGGTGTGGAGAAAATGAGAAAGTTTTGTTATTATCATCGGCATACAAATTTTTCAGTATGGTTAATCAATTCATAAGAAAATAATCTGATATTTTTCTACAGCTAGAAAACTATTTAAAAAAAATTGCTGTTTTCAATATTCCCACATAATTTCCTCAAACTTTGTATATGTATATAAAATTGAATTCTAAGCAACTTTTTCAAATAACTTTTTTCGATATCTTGCCATTTTATCCGACTTTTTGATTATTCATGGTAATTTTTTTCAATTTGCCGCCATACCAGCGATCACGTGACATGTGTCAAAATCAATTTTTAGGTAATCGGACATAATGCACAAACTTTTCCAAAGAATCTTTTTTTCAATACTCTAATAATAAACTTTTGTCCCATATGGTACATACTTTTTGGCGGTCACTGTATAATTTAATCATTTACCAATAATTAATTGATTTATTCAATATTAGTTTCCTTTCATAAAATCACACTGGTAAAAATTAAAAAAAAAATTTTTGTTGTGTAGGTGGCTGTGATTCCATATCTTGATATCGTTTTCTATTCTAAATAACTTTTATGAATGAACTTCTTTGATAATATCAAAAAGAAGGGTAGATTACTACTGATCAAAATTCCTATTTTTTGTTCTCCCCTGTACACCGGTTAGAAATTCAGAATTTTGATAACTCAAATACAAGTTTTTCGCAAAGCACCAACTTTTATTAGAAATAAAATTTTCTGACAAGTGCATAATAAAAAAGTTTCCCATATGGTGCAAAATTTTGAAACTCACTATATACCAATTCCAGTCGTATAGCACTATTCTTTTTGTACGGCATAGAGTTTTTCTTGATTATTGCTATACTAACTAATAAATTATATTCATGCCGTAAAAAAAAATTACCGTAAAATTACCCTTTCCAGAGAGGAAATAAGTTTTCCAGGGCAGTCACATGTTCCACGAAAAATGTACGGCATTACATATTTTCATAAATTAGTATTAAGATCATTGAGTTTGGTGTTGTGTCAAATGACCCAAACTATACTAGTTAGGGTTAGGGGGTTAAATGTGGAGCTTCCCACCCCTGAACCGACAAATATGTACGGCATTGCTAAAAAATAAATCTATGTAGTTATAAAAATTCGAAGATACAAATGCCGTATAGTAATAAATCACCTGAAGTCATAACAAAAATTTGGGGAAAATAAAAAAAATTGCTGGCTCTCAGCACCGTTTTTTTTGTACGGCATAAGGTTCTACTTGATTATTTTTCCGTGATCTTATCATCTTGAGAAATGCCGAAAAAGAATTTTTGGTTGAAAAATCCCTCTTCTGGATGGAAAGTTTCGTTGACCTGCGTACTGATCTGCACCGCTCACAACTGACGGCACAGAGTTGTTTCGTATGACACTATAATTCTGAATATAATTCATGCTGGGTCAAATGACCCCTCCAAAATTGGCCTGGGCTTGTAGTCTAATACGTTTTGCGAAAGTTTTTTTATATAGTTTCTTTATGTTCACTGGAATCAAATTCAATACTCTACATCCTATATTTTATAGCATGTTGTTGCAATATAGTGTGTGAAAATGTTTGTGAAAATGAAGATTTTTGTTAGATTTTGATAGTATTATGGTAATGGATGAATGTTATTAATATTGAACTATGATTCTTGAGAAAACAACATGATTTTTTATAAAACAGTTCTCTTATAGTCAAATTTTTTTATTGGTAAAACAACAATTTTGACAGGAATTTAAATGGTTGATTGAACATAATTTTTAGGACATATTTTTGAAGATTAGTTAATGATTTCAGAATATTTGTGTAAGTCCCTCCCCATGCAATCACTCTGTATTACATAATGGATTCAAACAAAGAATAATGAAATATAATCAAAAGTTCTCGACTAACAATGTTTTTGAGTAACCGAAATTTGTGTCTGTCTCAATTATTAGGTTAGTATTGATATGTGAGTATTCCATTTCAGATTTTTTTTATATATATTCCAAGATATTTTGTATATTAAATTTTTTCTATTTCTTCTTGACACTAACAATTGAATTTACCACAATGTTCGAGTTTTTCTAATATGCATTTGGATTTATGAATAACAATTTTATTTATATTTTTAGGTTGATTGATCTCATTGCAGGAAAATACTTATAATACAATTAGTTTTCTTCAAATTTAGCGTTGAAAGATCATGATCAAAGTTATTCGTTCATTCGTCATTGTTTCTTTTCATGAGTTTCCACTGTCAATTGAAACTGTATCATTAGCATAGGAAATTATTTCACCCAAAAAATTTGTTTTTAAAACTTCGTTAACATATAACAGGAAATGAGGAACTCCGCCAAGTCAAGTTTCTAATGTAGCTGATAATAGTACCTACTTTAACAATTTTTCGTCTGTCTGTTAGATAGATTTTGAAGAGATCAAGGCATACTCCTCTGATGCCATAATGAGATATTTTTTTCAACAACTTATCATGTGAAACAGTATCGAATGCTTTCTTTTCCAAAAATATACCATATATACATATGTATATAGTATTTTCATTGTCATCTAAATTTTTACTAATTCGGTAACTAATATGAAACATTGCATCAGTTCTCATATTTTCTCGAAATCCCTACAGTGATGAACTAGTTATTTACCTAACAAGTGCGGAAAGTAGTACTTTTCCGCACGCGACGGCAGTTGCACGAACGACGCGGAGCGGAGTTCGAGCAAGCGTTAAGGGCGGAAAAGACATGTTCCGTAAGAGTTAGGTACAATATTTTTCCTACGAGTGTTTTTGTTCATCTTATTTATGAAAAAACAAGATTTTTAATGAACAAGTTTTTATAATAACGCTGCAAAATGGCTAATAAGAAGAAGAATAGTTTTATAGATCATTTAGTTAGTCCTAAATATCCTCATTTTCAATAATACAAAAATCGAGCGGAAAAGTAAAAATCGTACGGAAAAGTAACTTTTCTGCACGATTTTAAATCGTACGGAAAAGTACAATTTTCAATACGAAAAATCGTGCGGAAAAGTTACTTTTCGTGCCGCGTACCGATTGTATTGATCAAAGATATGGGCCTATAGTTATAACAATTATTTTTATCATTTTCTTTATGAATTGAAACAATGGTAGATTTTTTAAAAAATTTAGAGAAAACATCAGATTTAATACTAAAATTTAATGAAAATGTTAAAACTTATGAAATTTGGCTAATGAGATATTTTAGTATTCTATTATTTTTCTGATCTGGCCCGGGAGATGAGTCAACTTTCAATATTTTTGTAGAATTTATGATTTCATTTTCTGAAATAGGTTTCAAAAAAATACCTCCTGGATTGTAGTATGGAACTAATGATATGTAGTTGTCTGGAATATCTATTTCTTGAGCTAATTTGGGACCAATACGTTAAGTGACCAACAAAGTTATCTGAAATTTCTTGATCACTTTTTATAATATGATTATTCTCATTGAATATTTCTCTAATTTCTTTGCGAAGTGGTCGAGCTGTTAGAGCGTTTGCTCCCACCCAATTTTCCATTATTAAAAGGATGTTAAAATTAATTTCTTTATTTATATTATTTTTATTTTTTCGGCCCGAGTTTGATCCCCACCGACATCACGGAGCTAAAGTGTTTCGGATTCCACTTTTCTCCGAAAACCTGGGAGATTCGTAATAATAATTTTTTAAATTTTTTTTAATAGATATTTCAGTTTTTGTCCGCCCTGTTGCTTCATTAACCACTTTCCAAACTTTTTTCATGTCACAGCCGGTTTCGTTCGATTTGTTTTTGTAATAATTGTCTTTGGTAAATTTATTGAGTTCATTCAGGAAATTTCTATATTTCTTATAAGTACCCAGTAGAGCAAAATCATAGCCTTATTTTGAATTGCTTTTTTTCGTTGACAAATCAGGTTATTGCAAGTTACTCCGATTATTTTGTTATTCAATAAGATGACTGAAGAAATAAAAACTTTAATATTCAAAAGAAACTCATTGAAACATCGACAAACCATATTCAAAACCTACCTAAAGTCATTTACACTTTTGATAAATGGTCAACCTCTGCATGAAATTCATTATGAAAAGATATTAGAACTACAATTACGTTCAGAAAAACAAGAACCTTCACTAGCCGAATTTGAAGAAGTTCAATTTTCAATAGAGGCTTTGGTAATCGATCCAAATGAACAATTAGTTGAAAGAAAAGAGTTTCAATATTTTTTTCTTTAGTCTCTTTAACTAGAATGTATATTTTAATATATTATGCTGAACGTGATGCTAGTCAAAATGATCTGCTCAATAAACCTAATCCTCTTTCACCAGTAGAAAATATCAAACTGCCACAAATACATCTTCCTAAGTTTTCTGGTTTGTACAAAAACTGGTTGGAATTTGAGATACATCCGACTTGTTAAACAACTCGAATCCAACTATTAGTCAAATACAAAATATATATAAATAACATTATTTACGGGCAGCGCTGGAAAGTGGTGCAGCGCAAGTTATTCGGTTTTTGGAATTTTCTGCGAAAAATTATACAGTAGCTTGGAAAGCATTGCTCAATCGCTATAATAATGACGACTTGTTGATAAATAATCATGTTGAATCAATTTTTTCGATTACAACCTCAAACCATGAATAAACTCATGATTTACGAAAAATGCTTGATGCCAAACATTTAAAATCATTGGAAACTCTTGGGCAACGACTGCACAGTGGGATACCATACTTATTTATATACAATGTGTATCAACGATGCGTGTGTGGACGATAGCTGCTTCCCTATTTAAGAGAGGAAAAAATGTTTTAAATAAAAGTTGAAGAGAGCAATGAAAGCAATTTTTTAAAGATAACTACCAACATACAGGGTGTCCGGTAAATGTGTGACTTATCAAAGTTATGTTCCTTTAAATGAAACACCCTATATATTTTCCCTCCATTGAATTTCTTCGAAAGAGTTTTTCTCAAAAATATAGGGTTTTATGGGTTTATACAGTGTGGTTCTGAAGTTATGGTAACATTTATGTCCCAAAATGGGTTCGTTCAACACCAAAAATCTTAAAATAATAAATGGTGAATTTTCATTTCATATTAATAAATTCACCGAATGGCACTTTTCCCATACAGGGGCAACCAAAACTCGGGATCCCTTTTTTCTCAGTTTTTTGGAACACTCTGTAAATGAGATCATACCAGAATAGTCCAATCTGAGCTTCCAGAAAATGACGGGGTGTGGCTACTTGATTTCCATCGTAAATGTATGTAATTCCTAAGGAAAGTATGACAAATGTCATAAAGCAATAATGATATTTTTGTATTCAATGATGGACAAACCCGGCAAGAAAATAATCTCAAAAAATGTAAAAAAGCCTCAATTCATAAGAGACAATCTGCCATTTTGAACTAGGTACAAATTGAGTCCATTTACAATGGCTTTTCGAACTTCACTTAAAATTGATCTTGACGTTCACGACATAACCGCTAAATTATTCTTTTTCTTCCACTTCTTGTGTTTCACCAAACGTTTCTTTCGAATACCGTCTAGCCGCATATTCCTTGAATCAGGATAACGAACTGCATACATTCTACTAGCTAAGAGCAGTTTCTGTAACATCTACCGTAATGTAGATCATTTAATACATTATATCAAATCATCCTAGGAACATTTGAATGTTACAGGAATTGTCAACAAACGTGACATTTAATTATCGAGGTGAATTTATAGTTGAATTCTAATATTTTCTCGTTTCAAAATGAAATTATCCACCGAAGAAGTGATAAACATGATCTACATTTTGGGTAACTGTGACAGAAATTGTTTATTAGCCGGTAGAATGTATACAGTTCAATATCCTGATTCAAGATCTGTACGACCAGAGAGTTTTCCAAGGTTTAAAGAAAGATTAGAAGAAACAGGCAGTGCCAAGCACAAGAAAAGGTAAGTAGTGAATAAGATTGCAACAAAAGAAGAAAATTAATTAGCGGTCATGCTATCAACAGTTGAGAATCCTCATGTTAGTACGAGGGAAATTTCAACAGAGCTGGATATGTCATACTTCCGGGAACAGAATATTGATCAAAAATAAACTTTATCCATACCGAATTGAGTTACATCAAGAATAATACGAAAGGCATTATGATACCAGAGTTCGCTATTGCGAAAATATATTATATTTCATTCGCGAGGAACCAATGTATATACATTTCATGTTATTTTGTGATTAGTCTACATTTAAAAGTAATGGGATGGTTAATAGACGCAATTGCCACTACTACTCGATTACCCCATTGGGTAAGACAAGTTGACAACCAAAAAACATGGTCGATAAATATTTGGAGGGCATAGTTGGGGATCAGGTTATAGGACCATATTTCTTTGATGGGCCTCTGAATGGAGAAGTTTGCAGAGATTTTCTTCGAGATGCTATACCGAATTTGATGGGGGATGTACCGATCGACACCAGACACAGGTTATCAACATGATGGCGCACCTCCCCATAATCACAATGAGGTTGAAAGACCTCACACCTCCAGATTTCAATCTCTGGGGATATGTTAAAGGCAAGGTCTATCAAAAGAAACCAATGACACCAAAAGACATGAATAATAGAATTAGACAAGTTTTCCGCTCTATTCTCTATTACAAGACCAACTTTAACTGAAGTTCGAAGAGCCATTGTAGATAGACTCAATTTGTGCATAGGTCAAAATGGGAGATTGTTTGAACATGTCCTGTGAATTAACGCTTTTTTATATTTTTTGAGATTATTCTGATGCTGTGTTTGTTCAACATTGAATACAAATATCATTATTGCTTTTATGACATTTTTCATACTTTCCTTAAAAATTAGATACATTTCCACTGGAAATGAAGCAGGCAAACCCTACATTTTCTGGAAGCTCATAGTGTGGACTATTCTGGTCTGGCCTCATTTACAGGGTGTTCCATTTGAAAAAAATGAGAAAAAAGTAGTCCCGAGTTTAGGTTGCCTTTGGAAAAAGTGCCATCCGGTGAATTTATTGATATGAAATGAAAATTCACCATTTTCAAAGATATTTGGCGAAAATTTTTTCTACTTCCTAATTATTGATTTTGATATATTTAGTGTTGAATGAACCCATTTTGGGACATAAATGTCACCATAAATTCAGAACCATCCGGTATAAACCCATAAAACTCTACATTTTTGAAAACCACTCTTTCAAAGATATTCAAGGAGTGAAAATATATAGGGTATTTTATTTAAAAAAACATAATTTTGATAAGTTACACATTTACCGGACACCCTGTAGAATAGTAGTTATTTTTAGAACATAGCTTTTATTTCTCTCTACAACTTTTATTTAAAACATTTTTCCTATCTTGAATAGGGATGCAGCTATCGTCCATCGTTGATACACCCTGTATTGATCAACAAATTAGACAAAGTAACTGCATGAGAGTGGGAAGAATTCATGGCTAACAAAAATAGTGCCACTAAGCAACAACTTCCTACACTGAAAACCTGGACCAAGTTTCCACAAGCTTCAACTGTCATCATGCAAGATTTCTACATGGACTATCTCTTAACCGGTTGTATCACAAAAGAGGAGGCAGTGAGGCTATGCAATGAAATATGTATAATATTGAATACCGGTGGTTTCCTCTTTCAAAAATGGGCGTCAAACAGTAAGCAATTGCTGGATCATGTGCAAGCCATAGAATGAAAAAACCTTGGGACTGTACTGGTCTGGCTCAAGTGATGTCTTGATGTATATTATTGGAAAATTCGATTTCAGAAAACCCATAACTAAGCGGTCAATTTTATCTGAGATAGCGCAGGTATTTGATCCGCTGAGCTTGTTGAGTCCTTGCATAATCCTGGGGAAAATGATATTGATGTGGATGCTCAAACTCACTGGGGATGAAGCAGTTCCTGAAGAAGTTTATTCCAACTGGTTTAAACTAAGAGGTCAGTTGCCAGAGCTGAATACATTGTAAACTTCCAGAAGGGTTTTGAGTAATGAGGTTACCAAAAAAGAGCTACACACCTTCTCAGATGCTTTCCTAGAGGGCTACGGGTCAGCCTTATATGTCCGAACGATAAATCAGAGGAAATATCAATTCGACTTTGAAATCTCTCACAATACCACAATTGGAGTTGTGTGGTGCAAGGAAAAAGTCTATGAGAACAAAATGTGATGAATTATAGTATTGAAATGATTCTAGCGTTTGCCTCTGCTGGATAAAAAGTCAGCCAAATACCTTAAAAATATTTGTACAGAATGATTTTAATGATATTACATTAATGATTTTGTATCCGAAATGAATGTATGATCATCTCCAAAATTCAAAACATGAAATAGATAAAGATAATTTAAAAATTCTCCACACATGCGAAAAAGGGAAGATGATGAATTTGTTGGAATCTATGGAAATAAACAAATCAAAGAAAAACCCCAACTCTATTATCCTCAATGAACAACTCGATTTAAACGATAGCCCTTATCTGAACCTATAACCCAATTCCCAATACCTGCATTATAAAATTAATTGTTTTTGTTCACTTATTATTGATATTGATTCCGAGAATCGATATACCGCTACTAATCAAGGTATAACCTAGGTTAGGCAATGTGGGTATAAATATTCAGATTTTTATGTAATTTAGTTAGTTGTGAAAATGGTGTAATGACCGAAACCAGTCAACAAATATAAAATTATCGTGGAAAATAGACAAATTTTTTTTAGTGTATCCTTAGATTCATTATCTAATAAAGTTCCCAGGAATACAACAGGAAGTGCGTTGAGCCAAGCTTCGTATTCCTTTGTACTCACTGCCTCGAGACGAGCCAATTGGAAAGTTCGAAGCTGTCTCAAGGAGTTATTTGAATGATAAGTCGATCATGGGAATGTCCCACGATTTTTGTGAAATTTTTATGTCTGGAACAGAGAATCCGGTTTTAGTGCACCACATTTTTTCGCACTCATCATAACAATGGGTCTAATGAATAAACCTTGAGCAAATGCTTTTACTCAGATTATTTGAAACAGACCTATCCATTTTATTAATTAATGAGAAAGACACACCTATAGTAAAAGCTTTTGCTAGCTTTTATTCATAACACCCATTAATCAGGGACATCAGAGAAGGAGTTGGGTAAAATTTGATCTATCAGATGACGGACACTGTTAACGGAAGACAGGAAAGCTGGTGAAGCGACTGCAAGCGAAGATCGAACACACAAACCTCCCATGGACACTGGCAGGGATGCCTGAAGCCAATTATCTTCGTCAAGGAATTGTTTGTTATTTTTTCAAGAGTGTGACGAATTTCGTTATCAATATTTCTTAGATTCTGTTCATTACTCCAAGTAGGGCTGCACCTAAGAATGTGGGTTAATTTATGATTTGGGATGAGCTGGGAAATCGTATAGACGAGAAGACATTAGAGAGAGAATATTCAGTTTATCTTTCAAGCAAACAGAGAGAGCATCATCTGATAAAGGTGCTTCAAGAAGAAGCCAATCTGATTTTTCTAAAATTTTTATTCCTGGGGCCACTGAATTGAACTTTTGGATCATTATTGTATCTTGTTTGTCTAGAAAAATCAATTCACATTTACTGAAATTCAATTCAGGTCCAAGCTCTTGAGATCTAGTAATCATATCTTGCAAAACTTCCAAAACTGAATTGGCGTCGTCACCTATCGTACTATCGTCAAGATACCAGCTATTGAATTCAGTTGGGATGCTCTTTATTAATTGGTCGAGTGATAAACAGAATAAAGCTGGACCTAGTGGATCACCCTGTTGAACATCTTTTTCGGATAAAATAAGATTATCGCCAAACATTAGACAACTTGGATGACGATAAAATTGACAAAGTTTTCATAATCAATTTTCAATAAAACTTTTCGAAATGAAGTATTGTGTTGGTTAATATAACAGCGAGCAGAATGTGTTATAGCTTCACACCTTCCTGGAGTTCGAAAACCGCATTGATTGATTGAGGGTCAAGTAGCTCAGTGGTTGAGACTGAAGCGTTCAAAACCATTGACTGCTGGTCGGCTAGGTTCGAATCCTCAGCGACTTCAGATTTTTATCTGATGGCCCGAGAAAGTGCTAGGAATCGCACGTTAAAAGGTAAGACCTCGTTAATCCTTGGCTCGCACAAGTTTCGACTTTTGAGGGCTGCCGTTCGTAAGGCGACGACAGCTGGTTAACGGAAAAAACAATTTCAACAATTTTTTTTAACAATTTTTTTTTTTAACAATAAGGTCGGAAAAAATTGCCAAGAGAATATTTAATATTTCGACAAGCAATATTTTTGAGATTAAACGGCGAAAGGTCGTGCCAACTGCTATGGGGCGTATACCTCCATTTTCTTCTTCAGTGCATATAAAGAAGCTCCATAAATTATTGGGCAGATTTCTGGAGCGATACTACCTAAGAGCATAAGATCCAGAACTATAGCTTGACATATCTTGTAGATGGAAAGGTCTGAGTGAGTCGAAACCACCAGCTGACCCTGTCCGAAATGACATAACTGCTTCGAGAACATCTTTTGTCGAGACCATCAATGGGCTATTGTTGGCTTCTTCTTTCGGAATAACATTATTCGGTTTTGAACCAGGATGTTTGCTTCGTAGTTCCTTCAAAGTTTCTTCACTAAAATCTGACAAAGTGTCTGTTGAGTACAGAATTCTGATAGCGGGTCTCCATCAGAGACCAATAACACGTCTAGTTAAACTAGTCCCAGAAAATGAAACTTTTGATTTGTGATTCAAAACGGAATGAGTATTACTGGGTTTACTTGAATTTCTTTTGATAATGGAACTCAGACAAAGTTTTTTATTTCTATTTTGTGCGGTGGGGATTTTAAAATATTTGTACGCAAAGAGTTAAAGATTTTTCCATGTCTCTAATGAGTTGTTCTTCGCACGTTCATCGATTGATTTGGCAAGGGCAGTAGCAGTAATTAATTTCGTAGCTTTTTGTATTCCTTTTATGATGATAGTCTGTCTTTTTAATGTAGCCAACAGGTTTTGGAGAGAAAAACATTTTTCTGGACGAGGCACATTGTACTCCAAAAAAAAATCTTACAATAGAACGTCATAATTTGTTGAAAAGAGTTCAAAAGTCAGGTGAATCTATCGACGATTTTTCTAACTGATCTGAAGAATAAGAGTCTTTCTTGCGAATTGGATACGCTGAGAGAGTGCTTAATGATGGATATGTTTATCGTAGGACTGTCTAATCAAACACAGCTGTGTTCTGAGAAGATCTTCCGCAGAAATCTAAGAATAGTCACTTGTCTACTAAAGTTGCAGGAACACCAAAAAAATTACCGTCAGGTAAGTCATACAGGCACTGAATGTTACACTGGATGGAATGGACATTTTGCAAAATGGTTTTTTCGCAATGAAAATGTCAAAACTGTTTTTGTTTTGGCAGATGTCAAAGTCAAATATGTCAAAGTCAAATATGTCAATGTCAGATATGTCAAAGTCAAATATGTCAAAATCAAATATGTTCAAGTCAAATATGGCAATGTCAAATATGTAAAAGTGAACAAAAATGTCGGGTTCTATTCATTTCAGAGTGATACGTAAGATTCCAATGCGTTGAAGTGTCATATAGAATATAAGACGTTGAAATGTAGTACTGATGAAGGAGTGGAAGCGAATGTTATTTCTTTCAAAAAATTTCAATATTCAGATATTTATAGTAATATTTTACCTATACCTGCAAAACGAATGTCATTTTCAAGTGATCGGGGATTTTCAAATGAGCGGGGATTGGCGCAGTGATAACGCCGTGGCTTCGTTATCGAAAGGTCGCGGGCTCGATCCCTAGGCAGTGTAAGATTTTTTTCAGTTCCAGATAAAAATCTGAGTGATTGAATCTTGTTGCTGGCTGGGGATAATCCTCCACGATTCACTGTTGCGTTAATAATTTACAGTGCTGCTCTTAAGGTGGCGTATGGAGTAAGTAACAAGGCCTACCCATAACACATTATATTCATAGTGATTAGACCATCATTCAGGTCTGTTTGGATATATTTGTTATCTCGATAATTATATGATTGACTTTTTAAAAAGGAACTACGAGGTGGTACGTACCACCGTTACAAATAATACTAATTGATATAGTGACGAGCTTTATTAGACTGGCTTTCGGCCTTTTATATGTTTACAGAGTGTCGGTTCAGCATTAGCAGTTCCCATCGTGGAATTCTGCGAATGCTGATAGCAAACAATCAGTTTTTTCTAAGGAAGTGTTATCGCGTGTAACCTGATACCTATGAGAAGGCCATAGTGCCATAATATCGCATATAACAACCCCCTTATAATAAAAAGTTGGTGCAAAAGCGACAACTTTTGAAAATGATAATTAAAATTATTAATATTATAAATATAATTGGACTTAGAATCCTTTACTACTGGATGGAGTCAGCTCTAGTTGTTCTTCTAATGGTTCTTCGAGATGGACGCTTGGACGTCTTCGAGGGATGAATCTGCTGAAGGGACTCCTGGTTCTTGATGGTCTGGGTGAATGTGGAGGTTGACTATCCGATGCCATGATACTGATTCTTGTGGATTTTCTGCGCCTACATTTGCAGAACACGTACAGAAGAATTAATGAGATAATCAATGCTATTGTGAGGTATGTGAACCATGAAATGTGTTTGTTCACATAGGGTTGATTGATGAGCTTGTCCAGATCTTCAGAATATTGGTTCAACTTATGCTGGGCTATGCTTAAGTCGTCCGTATCGAGTTTGTTCAGTTTTAGCGATTTCAGGTCTGGAAGACAGTGTTTTTCAGGTAACTGATCGCAACATTTGAATGGTATCAATACAGGTTGGTTTCTGTATGTGATATTTTTGTAGTTGTTCACGAAGTACTTTGAATGGACTCGTGTACTTCCTATGAATGCGTTGCATTCGGGTTGAAGTCTGAGAAGAGAGTTTTTGTTGATGATTTGAGTGACTGCCTCTCTGTTGATGCACTTGATGGTAACTGGTAGTGGATCGGACAATGATATTAGGCACAGATTTGTTGCTAATTGATAAACGTTGTAATCTTTGGCAAAGATGACTGATGATTGGCATCTCTTTGGTACATTGATCAGCTGTCGAAAAAGCTGGGCTTCACATATGGCGTTGTTATCGATTGGGTATGGCAGGACATCGGAACAAATTAATGAAGTGGTTTCCAGGTTCTTGCATTTATCCAAATTAGAGAGAGAAACGTACAACATTGAATCGTCGTCTCTCGCAATATACTTTTTTGAAGTTATCAAAATATGATGGAATCCTGTTCGGTTATCCAGTATAGGAATTAGGAAAAGGCGGTACAGGGTATAAGTTTCGGGTTCGACGAGGGGGATTTTGAGAACGAACACTATTTTTGAATCAGTTTGATAAGCGTGGAGTTCAATGATTTCCAAATATTGAGCAACAGTTGACGAATAGATTGGAAGAGGTAAATTGTTTTTTGATAATGATTGAGATATCTCTTGAAGAGAGTTCACTAAAGTTCTTGGAGAAACGATCGATGTGTGAATGATTTTAAGACGAGCAAAAGTAATTGAATTCAAAATATCATCAAGACTTGATTCAAGAAACATATAACTTTCCATTAGTGCTTCACACAATTCAGAAGTTTGTAGCTGTGCCTGAATGAAAGCTAGATCATCGGAAAGAGTGTATATTGAATGTTCGATTTCTTTCAAATCTTTATTGAATGTTTCTTCGTCAATTTGCAATTTTTGTATAGTATTATTGAAATTTTTTATGACTGAAGTTGTAACCGATATTTGATTTTTCATAAGATTTTCAAGTTGATATTCGTCCTTACTGATTTTTTCTATAAGTACACTCATTGAAATATTCCCCATCGGAAGCATCTAAGCTGCCAGTGATGGCTTTCCAAAATGTTCCTACGCCGTTAATCAATCCACGTTTCATTCTATTGCAAGATCGAGTATCAGCAAATACTTCACGGTATTTCAAATCGAGTGATTGGGAAATTTGGGATATGAGGCTTGTGTCGGTTTTGAGTTGAGCTCTGAAGGCTTCCATTCTAGGGTTGTCTGTTTCTAGAAGATCCATCATGCTTTCTAGAATTTTGTCATTTTTGTCCAAGGCTAGTTTGATTGGTCTAAGTCTTTGTAAATCAATAGTGTCCCTTTATCGTTAGAGAGTTTAACAGAGGATTCTTCATGATAAAAGATGCCGATTGTATTATTGATTGTTTCAAGCTTGTATTGGCAACTGGCTGCCGAAATCAGCAGGATGAACCTGTAATTAAATTATTCGTCTTCAAAATAGGGTTTTAACCTATCGAAACGTACTTTAGTTTTTTGTCTTGTTTTCCAATTGAATTTGTTTTGCAATTTGTCTTTTATTTGTGATTCTTTTACATACACTTTGTCACCTACTTTATACTCGGGTATTTTGTCTGAAACATTTTTGTCCAATCGAGCTTTGGCTTTTTCTTTCTGAGTCTTGGTTCTTTCGCGTGCGATTTTATAGTAGTGGGATATTCTGTTGTTCAGATCTCGTACGTATTTAGATATGAGTTCTTTTTGATTGTACAGTGTCTCTGGTGGTCTACTAGAGGTATGCCCAAATACGAGTTCATGGGGTGAAACCGTGAGTCTTGTTTTTTGTGTTGTTGTAACAAATGACTGCATAGGGTAGTATATTGAATGGGTGTTCGTCAGGATGTTCTGTCTTTCGCGCCCTAATCATTTCCATTAATGTTGCATGAAATCTTTCTAGTGATCCATTGGACTGAGGGTGGTTCACACTAGAGTAGGTCAGTTTTATGTCGTTTAGGGTACAAAGGTCTTTGAGCATGTTGTTCTCGAATTCCCGACCTGAATCACAATGAAATCGGAGTGGGGTTCTGTAGTGCTGAAAGTATAGCAAAAGGGTATTGACCACAGACTTTGCTGTCTTGTCTTCAAGGGGGTAGGCCTGAGTAAATTTTGTCAGTTCGTCTCTGATGGTAAGAGTGGGTCTCTCGAGAGGTCCATGACTGAAATACGTGGAGAGGGCAGTAGACCAAGTGGGCAAAGCAATAGTTGAAGCCTACGAAGAAAGCTGTCCCGAAAAAACAAGGCAACAAAATAACAAAACAGTCTGGTGGAATAAGCGTCTAGAAACCCTCAGAGGTGAGGTGCGGGAGCTTTTTAACAAAGCTAAATTGAACCAAGATTGGACCACATACAAGGTTAAACTCACGCAGTACAACAAAGAAATAAGAAAGGCCAGAAGACAATCCTGGAGGAAATTCTGCGAGAAGGTAACAGATACCCCTATGTGCTCGAGAATCCATAAGGTTCTAGCCAAAGAAGGTACTGTAAACCAAGTAGGTTTCTTGAAAAAGAACGACAACACCTATACCACAACATTTGAAGAAAGTCTAAGGATGCTCACAGAAGCACACTTTCCGGCCTCAGAAATTCTCAATGGTCCGTTAACAGTAGACAGTACCAGAAGCAGGCCAAACAGGCCAAACAGGCCGACGGCTTCGGAATGGAGACTGGCTACGGAAATATCGAGACCAAATAGAATCAGGTGGGCTATCAGCAAATTCAAACCATACAAGTCCCCTGGAGTAGATGGAATATACCCCATATTTCTCCAAAAGGGACAGGAAATACTTATTCCACACCTGTGCCGTATATTCCAGGCTTGCATAGCATTACGGCATATACCTACGATGTGGCAAGAGGTGAGAGTCATATATCTCCCAAAAGTAGGGAGAATAGGCGACAAGACACCCAAGGCATATCGTTCCATAAGTCTAATGACCTTTCCACTTAAAACGTTGGAAAGGCTGATAGATAGATACATAAGAGACGAGGTATTACAAACAAACTCGCTCAACGAACGCCAGTATGCGTATCAACCAGGCAAGTCAACGGACTTAGCACTGGACGACCTCAACAGGCTACTAACGAAGTCCTTGGAAGACAAAGAGATAGCCATGACAACATTTATAGACATCGAGGGTGCCTTCAATAATGCATTCACCGAGTCCATAGCAAATGCCCTAGCGAAAAAAGGGGTACATCCCCTACTGTGCCAGTGGATAAACGCCAATTTGAAGAACAGGGTCATTATATCAGAAATTGGCGGAACAACACTGACAGCTAGAGCAAACAAGGGATGTCCGCAGGGAGGGGTGCTGTCGCCCCTACTTTGGGCCATCCTAATTGATGAATTAATTGAAAAGCTAGTTTCCAGAGGCTTTCATTGCCTAGGATATGCCGATGACCTTGCAATTATTGCAAAAGGCAAATTTGCAAGGACAGTATCGGAGCTTACACAGTCAGCCCTAGATATAGTCGATAGGTGGTGTAAAGAGAAGGAGCTGACAGTAAACCCTCATAAAACCACAATAGTCACATTCACACGAAAAAAAGTACTGGAAGGACTTAGGTCACCGGCACTGAACAGGATAGAAATTCCATTTGCCCAAGAGGCAAAATACTTAGGAGTCATCTTCGACCATAAGTTGACCTGGAATCAACACCTACAAAAAACCATAGAAAAAAGTACTGTAGCCTTCAATCTGTGCAGGAGAATGTGCGGAAAAAATTGGGGGCTACAACCAAAAATGACTACATGGCTTTACGCCAGAGTTATCAGACCCATGATAACGTATGTGTCGGTGGTATGGTGGCCAAAGACCAAGCAGGCAGGAGTGGTTCGACGACTTGGAGGACTACAAAGACAAGCATGTCTGAGTGCCACCGGGGCCATGAGAACCACCCCAACAGCCGCCTTGGAGGTCTTGCTCAACCTACCTCCACTACACATATACATCCAAGCCGAAGCCAGGTCTGTCACGAGCAGGTTGCTTAGAGGACAAGCACCCATTAGCAATATGCACGGGAGAGACTACAACAAGCTATATGAAGAGTTGGATAACGACCCAGTTACAAGAATGCCATCAGATGGCATTCTTCCCAGATATAGCTTTGACAAAACTTTCAAGACTAGTATAACGGACAGGGATGCGTGGAAGGGGGGGCCTCCCATCAATGCGGAAATCGCTGTCTACACTGACGGCTCCAAAACGGATGAAGGTGCAGGAGCCGGCATTAACGGAACCAAGCCGAAGATGAAAATCTCACTAAGCTTTGGCAAACATGCGACGATATTTCAAGCGGAAATCGTTGCAATACACCATTGTGCACAAGAGCTAATAAGGCACGATTTTTCACGAAAAAACATTGTCATATACTCAGATAGCCAAGATGCGATAAAAGCAGTCAACTCAATACAAGTTACCTCAAAACTTGTTTGGGACTGCATAGAAGCCCTAAAAGAGCTGGGCAGTCAGAACAGACTGACACTAGCCTGGGTACCAGCACACACAGGTTATAGAGGCAATGAAGAGGCCGATACACTAGCCCGAGAAGGAGCAAGTAAGGCCCTGAATGGCCCAGAACCGTATTGTGGTATAGCAAAAGCTGTACTAAAAACAAACACCAAATCATGGATTCAACAGAAGTCTCAAGAATGGTGGAACAATGCACCAGGGATGAGACAGGCCAAAGAGTTTATCAAACAACCGCAGCCAACATTCACAGACTATCTACTAAGCCAGAAGAGGAACACTACTAGAATAGTAGTAGGACTTCTCACAGGGCACTGTAGGCTCAACAAACATAATATGAGTACAATAGGCCTGGCAGAAGAAATGCTATGCAGGTTCTGTCAGGAAGAAGAGGAAACATCAGAACACATACTATGCCACTGCGAGGGCTTGTCAACGCTGGGAGAAGAAAAACCAAGAGCTCCCAGATTCATGGGAGTTCTGAAAACTAGCCTGTGGAGTCTCGTAAAGAAGACAGGGCTAGACAAAGAACTCTAAATGATCTCGAGGACAAACACAATAGATCTGAAAAGGTCGCGGTGTAGAGGCTTGTAGCACGAAAGTCCCTAATATATAATCTATATCTATAAGAGCGTAATTTCTTGTGGGGATTTCACAGATGTCAATGTTGACTCTTTCGAAAGGGGTTTTTGGTGTTTCCGTGATAACCAGGGGAATATTCAAATTTTTTCTACATACTTTCACTTTTTGACAAATTTCGCAATTTTAACGAAGTATTGTACATCTTTGGTTAAGCCTTGCCAATTAAATTTTTCTTTTATTCGTCTAACCGTCTCATTTATGCCAAGATGAAGGTCAGCTTCTTCTGCGTGGTAATGATCAAGGATTACGGGGATTTCGTCCGGAATAGGCGTTCTAATTATATTTTGACAAATTTTCAGTTTAATATCTCTGTCATTGTAAATGAAGCAAATAATTTCGAGAACAGGGAGTTCTAAATTATTTTCAACGAAATATGTTTTCGAGAGGTCGAGTTCATTTTGATTTTTGTAAAGAACATAAAACAACTGTTCGGGTATTTCATCAGGAATGTATGGTAATGCGATAATATGGTACTTTCTATCTTTCACAGACTTGCTACTTAGGATATTGATTTTATCAGGAGCGAAGTCTGCTTGTTCTTCAAAAATGTCCTCAATGATTTTATGATGGAATTCTTGTAATCTGTCTTGCCAAAACAATGTATTATATTTTGTTTGATTTGTCTAATAATTGAGGATTGACGAATTCGATTTTTGAGTAGTCAATAATTGATTTTGTTTTGTATAGATCGATGAATCTTCCAAACTCATTGGCATTGGCAAGTCTGGTTCGTCTGTCTGATTGTCTGCCGGATTTTCTGGCTGATTGTCTGCCTGATTTTCTGGCTGATTGTCTGCCTGATTGTCTGCGTCAGGGTTGTCGTTCAAATTTTCTTCTTCCAAGTGTAAGATTATGGATTGAAATTTCGCACATTGTTCGAAATAATTGATTTTAATCCGTGAAAGTGCGTCTGCATTTTTGTTTACTTTTCCGGGTTTATAGATGATTTCGTAGTCGTACTCTTCAAGCTTTAGGCGCCAGCGAGCAAGTCTACTGCCAAGATCTTTAACGGAGAAAAGCCATGTCAGGGGACGATGGTCAGTTACTAATTTGAACCTTCGCCCAAAAAGATAGGGGCGGAAGTGCTTCACTGCCCAAACGATCGCAAGTAATTCTCTTTCAATCGTCGAGTAACGGGTTTCAGCTGTGCACAAGGTTCGAGAAGCGTAACCAATGGGAAGGTCTTTCCCGATAGGTCCCTGAGAAAGAACTGCGCCAATGGCGAATGCGCTTGCGTCAGTGATGAGGGGGAAGGGTTCGTCGAAATTAGGATATATCAAAATTGGAAAGGTAGAGAGTGCCTGTTTGAGATTTTCGAAGGCATTTCTGCATTCTTGATCGATATCGAAAGTGATATCCTTTTGTAGGAGTCTTGTTAGGGGTTTTGAAGTTTTGGCAAAGTCCGGGATGAACCTTCTGTAATAGCCTGAGAGTCCTAGGAACGATTTGATATCTTTGGGATTTTTGGGTTCTGGAAAGTTTTTGATGCATTCAATTTTGAGAGGATTTGGTTTTACACCATCCTGGGTAATTAGATGTCCTAGATAAGCGACTTCCTTACGAAGAAATTCTCACTTGTCGGGCTGAATTTTGAGATTGGCTTTGCGAAGACGTTTAAAGACTTCAGATAATCGGGAGATGTGTTCATGAATTGTGGGGGAATAGACGATTATGTCATCCATATAGACGAGACATCTTTCGTTTTGAATGCCCATGAGAATATTGTCCATGACGCGCTGAAAGGTGGACGGAGCGTTCTTCAAACCGAATGGCATACGAACGAATTTGTAATGACCATTTTTGATAGAAAAGGCTGTTTGATTTCGTCCCATGTGGATGGGTTCCGAGAGTTCACTAACTCGGCTGCTTTTGCGCGAAGTTTATTTTTGATATGTAAGACCACTGAAGTTTTCTGGTCTTCTACAGCCATCGTGTGAGCAGTATCACACGCTTGCAGAAACGTTGTCAGGAATATTTGGTTTCCATCGTACTCGGGTACTATGAAGAATATTTCACTCAGCTTGTATGGCTCTAGAGGTTGAGGTTGATTTCCCTCGGGAATTTCTGGATTGATCATTGTGTTTAACTATACTGGAAAATTTCACTGCTCTATGATAATCAATCAGTACGATTATTTGGGATAATTGGACAGTGCAATTATCAGAAACAATATTCGTTCACTGGTATTGATTGAATATCAGCAATTGGGGAGAATATTAGGATCAATTGGGTATCCAAACAGATAAAATATTGAAAAATTGGAATATGCGAGACAATTCAATATATGGTTTCTTACTCTATTTGTTGAAGCATCGAGTTCGTCTTGTTCTCGTCGACGTCTGCCAGGGGCTTCACCAGGTGTTCCTTCCACAGATTCTTCGAGTGATGACTCCCTCAGGTTCGATGCCGGTAAAGGATTGGGATCCACCGCCACTAGTGAGGAGTTGCCCGTGTTCTAGTAACGTTCTCGGAATCCTGCAGCGACTGCGCCAATTTGTTATCTAGATAATTATATGATTGACTTTTTAAAAAGGAACTACGAGGTGGTACGTACCACCGTTAAAAATAATACTAATTGATATAGTGACGAGCTTTATTAGACTGACTGTAGAACCGGCATTCGGCCTTTTATATGTTTACAAAGTGTCGATTCAGCATCAGCAGTTCTGCGAATGCTGATAACAAAAGATCAGTTTTTTCTAAGGAATTATTATCGCGTGTAACCTGATACCTATGAGAAGGCCATAGTGCCATAATATCGCATATAACATAAATATAAATAGAATAAATAACATTTCTATTGAAGGTAAATCATATTGCATCATTCACTTTGTAGTTGCAAATATAGATTTTCAGACCGTTATAGATCTACGAACCTCTGAAAAGTTAGGTTCAATCCAGAGAGTATTCCCACTGACTCATACATTTCTAATTGATGATTACAGGATGTTTTCATAGACCTGGATGTCTGCCTGGAGAGTGTCACATCACAATTATTGAAGAAATCACTCCTGTCGTTAAAGTCCCTCGAAAAATGATTTTTAGATTAATTGACAAACCAAAAAAAAGATTGAGAACCTATGATATCACTAAATGTAATTGAAAAGGTAAATGAGCCCACTGACTGGGTGAATACAGTTGTTTCAGTTGAAAGAATAGTGGATATTGTTGAAAATATTCTAAGAAGAAGTCATATATCAGTTTTCTCCAATGAAGGAATACACCACAGGCCAGTAGCATTTCTCCAGCATAATTACTCATGTCTAGGACACTGAGAATGAAGTTGCTAATTAACGAAACACATCTCAGCGTTGTTGATTATGACAAGAATAAAAAAAAGGTTAGGGAGAAAAGAAATAAAATGCAACCATATTATGATAAACAAATTCCTTCTCACAGATAGAGTGCTGTGATTGAGAACAAACAATTGCAAAACGTTGCGGATAATATTACTTTAGTAACAGTCAGGCAATTGTATTTTCTATCTCAACAATTAGTTGTCAGGATTGAAAATGATATAAATGATGATGATTACCAATTAACAATGTTGAATACTAAAAAAGGAGCATCAATAACATAGTAGGTATACAGAATCTGGTAGATAGATGTCATAAAACTAATGTACCAAACGAACCGAACATTGTGTCTAATAAATGTTCCTTCAGCTCCTTCAATTAGTTATCATTACTAATACTGAATAACATAACACCTATCAAGCTGCAGGAACACCCCAGTTCTTGGGAGCTTGGGAGCTGCACCAGCAGCTGCTTCGAAAAGGAATGCTTCAGTCCCTGCGTATTCATAGCGTGAATTCCACCGAATAGTGAAACATTATTTCTAAGCTTCTGAAGTTAATTTCAAATTTAATCCAGCTAAGATGTGTATCTTACAGACAAAACGGGAATTTTTAAATCATAACATTTTACCAGTAAACAAATTGCTCTTCTATAATCTGATTTAATAAGTAGGTACCTAGGCTTACCTAGCTTGGCCGGTTTTTCCAATTTGTACATGATTGGAAATTCCTAGGATGAACTTTCGTCAGTTTAATTACAGGTTTCAAAACGAAACAAAATCTTTTTTTTCCTGAGAAGGTTTGGTCTAGGATTTTCCGGTGAGAAATAAGCAGTCTTGGTCAACCGAGAGAAACAGATCATTCTTCGACTTCGAAGCGTTTAGTCGTCCTTCAACCAAAATCTAACAACGTACATAGTGCTGAGATTATTCGTTATTTCAATAAAGAGATTCATCAAACGTTACCTCAAGTTTCGGCTCTGCCACAGCAGTTGAAAGTCACCCACGAAAAATACAAAATATGTTATACGGTCCTAAAATGCCCATATCGCCAAATATCTTTAAGGACCCCATTTTCCATGGTAGGCCCAAAAGGATTTAACGGCTGGTGAATAACTTGCAATTTTATGACAGGATGGTCTCTGGTTACTCCAAGGGGAAAACCGCTGAGAATATTCTGTACACTAATTCCCAAAAATCGTAGGTGATGCCTCTAATACCCAAGAAATTCCCGAGTAATACCCAGTAATTCCAGAGTAATACCCCCCAAGTAATGCCAGTAATGCCCGTCAGAAAAGTAAGAAAAATATAAAACCGTGTCTTGATGATAGGTTTGTTGGCAAGTACAAGTCGAAAGACCTTTTCTTTTTCATTGCACAATTCGGATTTCCGCTACTGCTCTCTAATTTTCCAGACAATTCCAATTCCCATGTTTTGAAGACCTTTTTTTTATGCAGTAGTTGTTCTTTCGCTTCCGAATAATTTTTGTAATAGCCATGTAATGCTCGAGTAATACCCAATAATCCCTAAGTAATTCCTCTAATGCCCAATTAATACACCAATAATACCTGTGACCAATGTCCTTCTCCTGTCCTTGCCGCATCTGGGACAGAATAGCTTCAATTTCCACGTTACTGGCGCCCGTTTCCAAAATAAATGTTTTGTTTGGAAAAGGTTGAATCAAAACTGGTCCGTTGATCAAAGCTTTGAATTAAAAGGAGTTATGGATTATAACTCACGTTCATATTTCAA
Source organism: Chrysolina haemoptera (assembly GCA_958298965.1). Classification (NCBI taxonomy): domain Eukaryota; kingdom Metazoa; phylum Arthropoda; class Insecta; order Coleoptera; family Chrysomelidae; genus Chrysolina; species Chrysolina haemoptera. The sequence continues at coordinate 13,456,425 of OY282599.1, read as the reverse complement.
ACTTATTGATTTTTATCTCATAAAATAAGATATCTTCCACTTGTTGGATAAAACATTGTATGCCACTCGTGTGTTACGTTTCCTAAGTCACTTGAGAATTTATACCACGAGACCGCGTGACTTATTTTCAACATAACACACTGATACCATGAATAACTATTGAATCTTGCTCAATTCATCAGTTATGATAAAAATGCACTCATCCCCATTTATTAAATTCATTTGAACGGTGACTAAGCTAATTTATTTGATCACGGTTCATTCCCTGTACTGTAGATGGATCTCGTAGATTCTCGAAATGCCGCAGTTGTTCTAGGTGATGACGTCACCCATTCTTCCAACGTGAGTTGGAGCGTTGATAGAAATAATGCGGAGATGGCTCAGTTCACTCGTTCGTAGAACAAGAGGTCAGGCTTGTTACACTATACTTGCGTAGCTCGGTCTCACGATGTTCTCTCATATATTTCACAAGATTATCCCATATTTCCAAGTCTTACGATTTTCTTTGACACACCTATTGTCTTGTCTACTAAGATGCTGTCTTTGGGTTCATTACGTTCTGCTATTATGAGTTGAATATTCGTAAAAAATCAATATTTTTCTAGCCCACAACATGCGAATACTTTCCGGTATTCCTAGTGAATGAAAATTGGCTGATGTTGTGATGTGGTATATTATTGCATGTTATAAAAAAATGTCAATTATTTGTTATAAATGTATCATCGCAAATTTTTTTTTTAATTTCCAATGGGAAATTAACAAAATTATTTGCGGCGTTGGCGTTGAGCATTGTTAGATGAATAGTTCTTTTTAAGAATGACACAAGCTACAATTTAATTTGCATTTGGAGCTTTTTCGTTTCCTATTCGGTCCTGAAAGTAGATATTGTTTAAGAGTTTTTTTACAAATTGAAATGATTTTGTTATTGCTAGATTAAAAAGTAATCCTTAAAAGTTTCATAGAAAAGGGAATAGGGGCCTGGAATTTAATAATAATGGAATATGTTTGGAGCGTGATGAAATTTGAAGTAGGTTTTTCTTAAAAATGTAAGCAAAACTCTGAAGCATCGTAGAAATAAATACGCTTCCGCTCCACGAATATTCGCAACCAGGACAATGGGTGCGTGAAGGGCATTCACGTGGCGTATGAAATCCGGCTAGAGAGAACATTGGCGGATCCAAAATCAACAAGCGTGCAAGTGCAATACGACACATGCCGTCATTATTTCGACGGATAATATACTGCTCTAATTGGTAAGGGTCGATACGCCCTCTCGACGTTAGCTCTCCCGTTATAATATATCGCAGCACCCGTGAAAACGATCCCTTGGGAGATAATTATTGAGAATCAAAAAGCATATGGTAATAAGTCATATGGTGTTGGTTGGCATCGTGAAATATGAACCATGAGACGGTGGATGATGTATTAGATATTCCTGGAGAAATAAACATGGAATTATTTTGTAAATTTGGTCTCTTAGGTAGTTGGTTTTTTCTATCGAATCTCTCATTGTTGTAGCATAGCATTTTCTGACGCGTAGCAACAGCCTCAAAAAAGTGATTTTTTTCCACGTTTCTTTGTAAAATAATATAACCGTACTTTGATATGGTCCTTTTTCCTTTGTTGGCCAATCCTAACTTGCTGACAATTCATTCAAGTTGCTTACATGAATTGAAAAGAAAAACACTTGTGTCTCATTATCACTATGTACTCCATTATTATGACAGGTTTCGGGTTTTATCCCATTATTAAGTATGATAACTGAATAATATGTTCTACAGTTTCGGCTTTTGATATAAACATATTCATTTTAAATGAATAGGTTGAGTGAAAATAATACTTTATAAATTTACACAACACTTACATTTGATGCTGACAGCTGTCTCGACACACTATGTCATCTACTAAACGAGTTATAAACCAACCTAGGTACAAAATGCCATCTTCTTAAATACTAAAAGTTATATAGGTAGGTAGAGACTGACTAAACATTTAAATCTAATATGGGTTATATGAGGAGCTCATAGGATTTATGTACAGGGGTGCCAACTATATAAATTCAAGAGGTGGCCTACAATAATTTCCAAGAGGTCAACATTATTAATTCAAAAGTGGAGACATACTTTCGTTGATGGTTCTATATTTCAGGTTTTTAATAGATTGATTAATTTCCATGGCGTCCAAAAATTCATTTTATTTTCTTCTTCCTTCCTTATCTTCACTTATTTTATGTTTTGATTCTTGCAAATATTTATATATTGTGTAACTGATGTGTACACGGTGTCTTACGTCAAAATGTTTACCGGTTTGGCCTGTATATAAATACTGCAGGGTATTTCTCGCATTCTATTCTATAAATACCTCATATTTTCATTTTATTTCGTTTGGGTTTTCCATTGAGAATTTTACCTAAATTGGTATTACTCATAGAAAAGTAATTTTGAAAGTTATCTGAAAGTATACCTGAGTCATTAATGCTGCTATATTTATATGTATGTGGTCTCCGATATTTTGGTAGAATTGTCCTGAAATTATTGTATGGCTTTTATCCATATTTCCTGCAGCTGAAATCTTAAAAACCCACCAAACAATGAGTAATTCTCCTCGGAGCGCCACGGTAAATAATAATGATAGCTGTTTTCTACCCTTCGGTTATCTCTTCAAGTGTTTATGAGATGAAGGAGTATTATATTGAAATCAGAACTAGACTGATATTCGAATTAGTGTCATTTCCTCATTGAAACCAATAACTCATCTCAAGTAGCTATTTTACAAACAAATGAAAGTAATTGATAAATCTCACTTTTGCACAGCTGGACCGATTTTGATAAATTGTAGCTGAATAGGTGATGTCAGGTCAATTATTTTACTCCCCAAATGTCTTAAAAATGTCTCATTTTCATCCACATTTAAATCTAGATATCATGTTCCTTTAAAAAATGCTCATGTCCGCCATTTTAATATTGACACTGACTGTATAACAGCACTTCTCTTGAACTCCGAAACAACATCTTTTATGATATTTATATCAATATGTATCATTGTTAGCCATATTCAATTCAATAATTTTAATTTCAATATACCAAAAGATACAAAATTCAGGAAGGGGCGGGATGGATTATATTTTTCGGTGGCCAAAGTTTTTTTTATATACCTATCATTAACCATGTCTCATTCAGTAGTTTCATTGAGATTGATTATTCTCCCCAAAAATGTACCTCTCATTTTACTAGAATCATTGTTTATAAGGGTGTTCTCTGAAGTTTTGAATTTCCGTCAATTCCAGAATGCCATCAGTCCTGTTTATTATCACAATGTTCTCTGAACATTATAGAATGTCCATCGGCAAAAAATATTCATTGATAATTACTCTCTCCAAACTGCGAAGGCGTAGGAGGTCCACAGTAATTATTTTTCCTACGAGCATGCGGAAAAGTAACTTTTCCGCACGATTTTTCGTTTTGAAAGTTGTACTTTTCCGCACTATTTTTACTTTTCCGCACGATTTTTGTATTGTCGAAAATGAGGATATTTAGGACTAACTGAATGAACTATGTAATTATTCTGTCTTATTAGTCATTTTGTAGCATTATTATAAAATTTGTTTATTAAAAACCTTGTTTTTTCATAAATAAGATGGACAAAAACACTCGTAGGAAAAATATTGTACCTAACTCTTACGGAAAATGTCTTTTCCACCCTTAACGGCTTGCCCAAACTCCGCTCCGCGTCGTTCGTGCAACTGCCGTCGCGTGCGGAAAAGTACCACCTTCCGCACTTGTTAGGTAAATAACTATTTTATAATTCCGATTTGCTAAGTCGGAATTGGGCTATTTGCGACTTAATATCTTGGAATTAGACTAATTCCGACTTACTGAGACGGAATTATTCCAGTTCCGATTTACTGAGTCAGAATTATTCTAATTTCGACTCGGAATTAGTGTAATACGTGTAGTAAGTCGGATTGAGAGTTACCAAGTCTGAGTCTACAAATTCCCTAGCCAGTTCTGTATAGTACGAGCGGGATTGTTCACTTGCTTGGATAACAATAATTATTCCATTGATTATTGATTTCAACAGGGCATACATAACTCGTGAACCAATCAAGATATTGCAATTTTTATGAACTTATTTACTTATCATAATTACCTTTCATTAGCAGATGAGGATATTGTACGAAGTCGCCTTCGTAATATTGTGTTATTCCGTTACGTTTGTTAGCCGGTTGGTCACAAAATCATGTCGTATTTTTGGAATAAATCCCCTTTCCAAACAGAATCGAATTGTATCATGGTTTTCTCAAAACACATTTTTTGATATTGAGGTGGATTTTTTCAATAGCAACTATTCGCACTGATTGGTTTAAGAATGATTAGTTCAGTTATTTTATATCAGAATTATTTAGTATTTATTGTAAATGTGGTAATATACCATAAACAGATTTTCATTATTTTCTTCTTGAAATGAGGCTGCTTCTATTTGATGGGAAATATGAGGAACTGCGATATTTTGAAAGAAACCTAAAATAGGGAAAGTGTTTTTATGTGTCAATTCACCATATACCGGGCAGATCATTTCGAACATTTGTGGGTGTGCATAATCGAACATGTCCTATCCGTCTCTCCGTGCATTTTCATCAATACAGTGTTGCAGTCACTAGGAAATATTGCTCAGAATCGAATGTTGACCCAGAAATTCGAATCAAAGCCACCTATGACCAATTTAATTTTTCAACTTTTTTTTCCATTTTTTCCTCATCGCCCTGTACGACATAAGGAATACCATGCTAGACTGATAGTATATTCTCAGATATGATATATTCTCTGAATGACCTCACCTTCCTCGCTTCTATCAAAAAAACACATTTATTGAATTATGGAATGGAATTTTGCAAAAACTTGCTGTAATCAGTGAATGAAACTGAATTATTTCCAAAATATGAATGAAATTAATAGAATTATGGAGTATATTTATATAAAAAATGTTAGTTGTAGTATAAAAATGAATTCATTTTCATTCGGTATCATAACTTGGAGACAATTCAGTTTTAATTACCATTTGCAGCCAGAAATCGAAAATTCCGTCACATATTTCAATAAATATGATTTTCTGATAGAAGCGGGGAAGATGAGGTCATCCAGGCAGTGATATCATCATATCTGAGATTATACCAGCCGTCTAGCACAGTAAGTGTTCCTTATGTCGTACAGGGCGATGAGGAGATAATGGGGAAAGAAGTTGAAAAATTAATTATTGATTGAAAGTTTGATTTTGTGAAGGAAATTCGATTCTGGACATGATTTTTTGGGTTTGTACAATCTGAAAATGAAAAAAATCTGTACAAGTGTGGAAGTGTAGAAGGGCAAATTATTTGATTTGTCCGATAAGTTACTGCTTTCGTAAGACTGGTGTTGACGTTTCGGAGACTGTATCTGCCTCCGTTATCAAAACTTTCTGAAAAGACGCTGAAAACTGAATTGGTTTGGAAATAATAATATCTTTCTTTAACTCTGTCAAAGAAACCAAACCAAATACAGTTTTTCAGCATGTTTTGATAGCGGAGGCAGATACAGTCTTCGAAACGTCAACTTTTTCGAAAAAGAGAAGTATTTTTTGGTTAATTTGATCTCATTTTTTCAGTTCAGTAAATTCAGTGTAGGATACGTTACTGACAAAGAATAATTTCATTCAAAACAACAGTCTTGTAAGCGCAGTAACTTATCGGCAAATTAATTGATTTGCCCTTCTACACTTGTACAGATTTCCTTGGATTAACATTTTTTCATTTTCAGATTGTCGAAGGTTACAAACCTAAAAAATCATATCAAGAATTGAAAAACTAAATTGGTCATAATTTGAATTTCTGGGTCAACATTCGATTCTGAACAATATTTCACTTTTAATTCTACCGTGAAAAATAAAATAATGAGATGGGATGGGATCGATAATTAAAAAATCAACCATCTGAATTGAAATTCGAATTTTCACTTTCAGAGTTTCTCTTTTCAGTCAAGTTTTTTCACAATATCTATCAGATGTAGTTCAATGTCCAGCGTGGCTTTAGCCGTGGAAGTATTTGTTTTCTGTTAGATATCACAAAAAAATTGCATTTTTCATTTTTCAATTCTCATGTAGAATGTTTCCCTTCTTAAGCCGATAACAACCACGCATTTCCTCAAGATCGGAATTGTGTTTTTGTTTACTTGTTATCATAGCAACTGTTGCCATGGCAACAGTTTTTCCATAACTGATTTCTAATATTACTAATACGAATACTGACAGTGACATTTATATTTATTGCTCTACATAATTTTACATTTTTATCAATAAGTTACCTTTGTACATCTCTGACGATTTTTAAAAGTTACCCTTGCCAGTCTTAAGAACCTGGAGGATATCAAGATCTTTGAAATTACACATTGGTTTGATATTTTTTTTCCAACTTGAACTGGCACCTGAGAATAAAATTCTCTGACAAAAAATATTGGGGGTGCCCGCCCCCTCGAACATGTCGGAAATACGACCATGGGAAAATTTATCAATAAGTAGCTGATTCTCTAAAACCAAATGGGAGAAATGAACCCGATGCGATCAAAACGATTTTCGGATACATGTTAATGGGTAAAACATCCAATTTCTCTTCAAATGAGACATTTGTTCGTTTTTGTAGGTCCTACGATTCTCCCTTAATGGAGGACACTCTCAAGAACTTCTGGAAAATAGAGAGTGTTTCAGATGAATTTCCGGTTTCCCCTGATTATGAAACCTGTGAAAATATCTTTTTCCTACGAGCGTGCGGAAAAGTTACTTTTCCGCACGATTTTTCGTTTTGAAAGTTGTTCTTTTCCGTACGATTTAAAATCGTTCGGAAAAGTTACTTTTCCGCACGATTTTTACTTTTCCGTACGATTTTTACTTTTCCGCACGATTTTTGTATTTTTGATAAAGATGATATTTAGGACTAACTAAATGATCTATGCAAACTATTCTGTCTTATTAGTCATTTTGTAGCATTATTATAAAAACTTGTTTATTAAAAACCTTGTTTTTTCATAAATAAGATGGACAAAAACACTCGTACGAAAAATTTTGTACCTAACTCTTACGGAAAATGTCTTTTCCGCCCTTAACGGCTTGCCCGAACTCCGCTCCGCGTCGTTCGTGCAACTGCCGTCGCGTGCGGAAAAGTACTACTTTCCGCACTTGTTAGGTAAATAACTATTTAGAGGCGTGATAGACGAGGATATTATACAATCTCACTACCCTTGAACGGTGAATTACCGGAATTTCCGGGAATTTGAGATCTCGCTAGAACGTCGACTGCTGGAAAACCCCGCGTTATACTCGATGTACTCTGATTACTTACAAATGCAATATATGGAATTGATAACAGAAATGGCTGTACCTCTCAAGTCATACTCTCTACCGCATCACTGTGTGATTAAACCTGATAGTTTGAGCACAAAACTACGATGTGTTTTCAATGTCTCTGCCAAGCTCCCCAATCAGACTATAATCAAATACGATTGGGTTTTGAGACGAGGATTGATTGTAGCACCACCAAACTCAGTATGCTAGTAGTCGGAACTACCATAAACACGAAAAAAAATGTTTACGAATATTCCAGGGGTGGAAAAAATATATATTTTTTTTCGTTTAAAAATAAATAGATTTTTGCTGTAATCCTGGAAAGTATATGATTTATCGAGAAGAAAGTCAACAAGGTGAAAGACAATTCAATTCTCGACAAAAATTATTTCTAGTAATTTCTTATGAAATGCACTCGTTTGCTCAGAAAATGTGATTGAACGCCGACATCGCGCTTACCCGCCGCTGAAAATTCTGGCAGAGCCAAATATTTGATTGGTCATAACTCTGCTAAAAGTGATCGGAGAATAAAAAGAAAAAGTTCATATCGTTTCTGTAGACTCCCACCTTCTCATGCAAACATAATATGCGAGATTTGTGTACCTAAAATGTGTTTTGTCGCACTTCACGGAAATGTTTGCGGATGATCCGAAAATCATGTATAATTTAGTAAATATGGAATTATTATACTGAAGCAGCAACCAATACCCTCTTGGACTATATGCAACAAGTTTAAACTAGTGCCAAAATGAAAACATTATTTTACTCCTGCCTCATTTTCAACTTATCCATAAAACCGGCATTCCCTTCAGTAAATGTTGAAAATGATGATTCGTATTCTGCACATATGTTTAATAACACTATTGTGAAGTCAAGATTGAAATCACATACTTCACTTTTTATGTAAGATGTGTATGAGCGATTATTTTCAACATTTACTGAAGAAATTACCGGGATTAAGGGTGAGTTGAAAACTGAGGCAGGAGTAAAACCCAGTTTTTTCTTTGGCATGTCTAATTGAGACGTGTTTCACTTGTCTAAAATCGTTGCATATGGTCCAAAGAGGGTACGGATTCCTGGTTCAGTATAACTATTTCATATCTACTAAAATATCCATGACTTCGTAAATATCGTAGAAGGGTTATGTGAAGTGGGACAAAACACATTTTGGGTACTCAGATACTCACATGTTATATGTGCATGAGAAAGTACAAGTCTTCAGAAACGATAGACAATTTTTCTTTTTCTCCTAACATAATTTTCAGCAAAGTTATGACAAATCTAATTTTCGGCAGTGGCAGGTTAAGTCGAGCCTGAAATTTTATATCGGAATTCAATCAGGTTTTCTGAGAAAACGAGTTAATTTTGTGAGAAATTACTAAGTATATTTCTTGTGGAGAATTGAATTATCTTGTTGAAATTGTTTCTAGATAAATTTTATACTTTCTGAAACATCAGCAAAAAAAAATAGAATTTTTTTAAATACAATTTTTTTTGTGTGCCACCTCTGATATTTTGGTAAACTATTTTTTTTCTAACAATATATGACGTCAAGAAGTCATGTGCCAAGTTTCAAATTGCTACGATTCATTCTTCACTTGTGGCTCCCATTTTTCTGTGGTTACTGAACTATCTGTGACTTTCTGTTTCGGGGGCGTTTTTTCAAAATTGTTTTGTGTTTCCTAACTACGGCACGAAACTTCAGAGGGTGATTTGTTAGTTTGTTTTAACAAATAAAGTTCTATGTCCGGAGTTGCTTCGTTTCTAAGATACAGGGAATTTAATTTTAAAAAAAAAAAAAAAAATGGTACTTATAAAATATCATGAATATCCACGAACCGATTTCGTATAGTTATTTGAACTGATAAGGCGCTTATTTAGCCCTAACTAGATTGAAATTATTAGGGCCAATGGCGTCTCAGTGGGCACAACAGCCAAGAATATTGTGAAAAAAAGTACGCCACTCACTTTTTTCTCTGGGTTTTTATCAGATTAGAACACTGACAATACATATTTTTGGTCTCTTGTATCTTCTTCATATCCACCTTGGTTTTCGAGAAAAAAATATTAAAGCCACTCTATTGCATATCATATACAGCTGCTTTGGAAACCAGATAACAGTGATAGTAGGGTTTTTTCTACAAATAAGTTCAAATAATTGTACCTCGAACCGATTTGGTTGAAGCTTGGTAGATTGTGTTGGAAAAACTCTACGTCAATCTCATCTGTGCAATAGAGTGGCTTTCATTTTTTTTTTGTTGTTAAACCAAGGTGGATATGAATAAAAAACAAGAGACCAAAAAGTGGTCTAATCTAAAAAAACCCACAGAAAAAAGTCAATGGTGTACTTTTTTTCACAATATTGTTGGCTGTTATGTGCACTGAGACGCCACTGGCCTTAATAATTACAATCTAGTTAGGGCTAAATAAGCGCCTTATTAGTTCAAATAACCAAATCGGTTCGAGGATATTCATGATATTTCATAAATACCTTTCTTAAACAAAAAACTTCAACGCCCTGTATCTCAGAAACGACGCAACTCCGGACATATGTTCATGGGAACTTTTTTCCTTGAAACGACCTAACGAAGCATACTCTGCAGTTTCGTACTCATTAATAATAATTACAAACTGGATAATGCATTTTACTGTGATAACCGAAAGGTTATATTTTTTCGTCAAACTCTAATTACGCTTCAATATACGTGTGAGACACGTATGCCAAATTTTAAGTACCTACTGCCTTTCTACGTAATATGTCAATGTCTGACGTTTATTTATAAATTTTTTTTGGTCGTGAAATTGACTAATTTGACCACATTATCTGTGTCAGACAATATGAAAAGTTTTTTTACAGCTTTCAATGAATTAATGAATGTATGGTTACTAATAAATTTTCCTATGGTCATTTTTCCAACATGTTCAAGGTGGCACCCCCCATGTCCTACGTTTTTTGTCAGACAATTTTATTTTCGGGTTTCAGTTAGTGTTTTCAAGTTATTCAATTCGAAAATAAAACATTATCTATAAATTTTTTGTAGTCGTCAAAACGACTTAATTAGATTTTTTTGGAAAAACGCCTACGAATCAAAAATAGTCACAGAGGTAAACTGTGACTGTGGCAGACTAGGTGCATTGAGAGTTTGGAGAGAATATCTATCAGTGAAATGTTTGTCGATGGCATTCAAACTATTACAATATAATGTTGACGTATATTTATGAAAATAAGAAAACAGCGCGGTGAAATCATAAAATTTCACGTATTAGCTCGTTGTACTTCATTAAGTACAAGAATCTCAAAGCGCATCGTCACTGAGGCAACTTAATTCGGGCGATTCAGTACATCGACCCTGTCGATCGACAAGTCGCCTGCTTTTTTTGCGAAATTTCTGTGAATTTAAATTATGGTAGGAATAGTATCCAGTCCACAGTGTGGAATCAGTATTCGTCGTTCAAGTCAACAAAAATGGACAGCCAAAGCACATATTATAGAGTCGAAAAAACGGTACGATGCCCTGATAGATAAGTGTACCTTGGGCACTGTGAACATTTTTTATACGCGATATTAAAAAATACAACACAAGCAAAAAGACAGCTTCAACAGACATTTTTATTGGAGTGGGAAGGTAGAGTCTTTTCCTACGAGCGTGCGCAAAATAGTACATTTCGCAATACATTTGCGTGCGTACACTTTTCTGCTCGGCACTTTTCACCGCCGGCGCCGTGCGGAAAATTAAAACTACTAAAAAATTACATCGGTAGGGAAAATTTATATTTATTTTAGTAGCTGTAGATTATTATATGCAATGTGAGAAACCGTTTTAACTTTTATTCGTAATTGCGATAGTTGATACAGTAGATACCAAGTGTTCATTTAATGTTCATATTCGTTTACGTTTGTTGAACAACTTGTTATATTCGAAACCAGAACAAACCTATTGAGATGTAATTTTTTTTTGTGTAGTTAGCTCTTTCTTTCAAGTTCAATTAAAAATTATTGACTGAATTATGATTTTTTTATTTTTGTTGTTATCTGATATGAAGCTCGGACGGAAAATGTTGTTCCTAATACGTGAGCCAGGTGCCTTTTCCGCACGCAAAAACTCATCCGAACACCGCTTCGCGTCGTTCGTGTAACTGCCTTTGCGTGCGGAAATGTAACACTTTGCGTACTTGTTAGGAAAATAATTATTTCGATTTCTTGTTTGACATTGCATATTCACAATGTCGAATCGTTGAGGACACGCCCATTTTTCAAAGTCTAAATATCGTAATCTGATGTTAACGGTAAGTATGTGTTTTGTTCTTGTGATAAATGCACACAATGTCTTCGAGAAAGATTTCAATTTATGATACCGCTAGAAAAATATAAATCGTATAGTTTGGTACGCATTTTCATAGAAAAATGTTTTCCCATGGATTTCACCTCGTATCAGGACTCACTTCTATCAAAAACTCATAACGAATCCAATTTCCACAAAAAGTGAAGGGCATTGAAATATTCCCGACGTGCAACAACCCTTAGTGGAGAGCACGTAGAGGGTGAATCGAGAATATATAGTTCAGATTTTCGGTGTGGTTGCCCTAATGAATGGGTTTACATTATACGCGTGCAAGGCACGTGCAGATAGGCCACCGGTCGTAGCACAAAACATGTAGGATCAAAAATAATACGATCTACAAGTGCTTTCAATATATTGTATGTCACATTACGGACCACTGCTCTATTACGTCCTTCCTGCTTTCATTGCGTTTCCTTTATTTCAAAAAGGATTTTAACAATTGAGAGAGCATGCTTCCCAGGCCATTATTTTTATTTTATTTCAGTGTTATGTTCGATAAGTATAGATGAAATCTAGTCTTAATGTCAAAAATTATGTAGATTCAAAAATGATAATAACCTCATCAGAGAAATGATCACCCATTTTATATATTTTTTTATAGAAATTCCTCTCCATTTAACATTAACAAATCAGTTGAAGAATAAAATTCATCTACTTTTATTCTATTTGCTATGATTGTCAAATAGATTTTTAGGGATTGATTTATTACTCTCCTACCATGAGTCCAATGTGAATCATGCAACTAAACAAGATCTATCTTCTCTTTGTATTCATGTTATTGACATGATCACATTTTGGAAATCGGAACAGCAGATTTGGGAGAATGCATCGAATAATCTAGATGGAGCTCATAGTAATTGAGTGATCAGCAAGGTGTCACCCTTTTCGATTCACTTCCTTTATAATACCTTTTAGTATGTACTTTTTCAAAAGGGTCTCATCTGAGAGATCTCATGTGCTTCCGAATATTTCTCCATATTGTTATATAATATATTATCCGGTGATTTCGTATGTGGATGATATGTTGATTCATGCAAAAATGAACTTTCCAGTTTCTTGGATTGATACATTTTTCCAGTAGATTTCTAACAAATACGTCCAAAGTTCTAGAACCATTGATATCGTTATTGAAATTTTTGTATAGTTAAATTGAGATATTTTGAAAAGATGAAACAAATCGTGCAAACAGTACTTGTGTTGCGTCTCGCTTCAATTTTTAAAATCATCTATAGTTATCATTATCGTCAAATAGAACATCAAAATATCTGACTTCGAAGTGCGACCTTGAACCCCTTTTTTTGTGTCGCATTTTGCACAGACGGTAGTATCACTTCAAAACTGAAACAATATACACCGCAAAAGTATATTCCCGCTACCGGTTTTTTCAACGGAAAACCCTTTATTTTCCGATTTTCTCCTTACTTAGAAGTACTCGCTTGTGTTATTTGACAACTATATCGTTGGGTGTGTGACATTGATCATTGGATTAGAGCCCGCGGAGCTAGACCTGCATTCCGGATTTCCACCTACGCTTTCCAGATTTCCACCAAAAAGGGCCCTCTTATGAAGAGAAGCACCATCCGGAAGTCTCTGAACTCAATTGTGTGTTTTAATCAAATTGGTAAGTCGTTTCGATGTTTTTCGAAGGTCGGGCTTATTGATTCTGAATCTTTTTCAATAATAATTATTACGAACATTTTTCTCTTCAAAATTGAACTATCGAGAGCAAACATTGATCCTTCGAGCCTCTGAATCAGATCAGATTACTCAGTGGAAATTGAATTGATTTTTTTTTTTTTTTTAATTTAAATTTAAAAATATTTCATCCAATGATAATTAAATTATTGAATACTTCAACACGGCCATATTTATCAATTAACATTCGCTTCCTTCTTTGCTGCGCATGAACAGCTTGTAAGTGTTTACTACATGCGTATATTGCTTTGTTATCAGGTCTCCTCCTCACACGCTCATTCGCTTTCATTAATTCGTTATCGGCCCGCGAAAGGTATCTCCGTTCTACGTTCTAGGTATCTCCGAACGTAAACATTGTGAATTTGGTTTATTTTTACTGTTTTTCACAAATCGCAAAGTTTCTTCGCGTCTTTTTTGTTTCAAATATTCATTTGAACATGGAAAAGAAAGAAATATAAAGCCTACCGCAACACCGCTATCAGCGAATTGCTCTTTTAAAAAATCTCGCTGGAAAAGCTAAGACTGATAAATCTGTGCGCTCTTTATTCAGAGTACGATACACTGAACATCGGAAAAGAGTTTCTTAAAAATCATACTTGTCTAATTTCTGCTCTGCTTTCTGCCCCAGATGCAGAAACAAGGCCGGAGGATATTACCAGGGAAGGATTTTTGTCAGATTTTTGACGTGAAATCAATATATGCTGACTTGTTTGAGTCAGATCTTCAATTCCTAACTCAACAATGACGGGCGTAGGTAATGTACAGCCTAATGTTCGCTTGCCAAAAATTGAGTTGATACGTTTCAGTGGAGATTAAAAAGCGTTTACTTTATTTATTGATCATTTCAATTCGCTTATTCATAACAATAATTCCCTTACGGCAATTGAAAACTTCAACTACATGATTTCATCGTTGCCAGGTCAACTTTTATCGATAGTTCGGAACCTACCTTTGACTTCAGATAATTATGATTTTCATATAAAAACCCCAGTTGACCGATATTCGAACACTAGATTAGTAGCTCAAGCTTACTGGGCGGAACTTGATGGTATCTGTAAAATAGACTGATAACCCGGTAGCTGCGTAAGTTATTGGACACATTTTCAGAAAATTTTGCTGCGTTTAAATCATTGAGTTTGCCCACCGATCAGTGGAGGTTTGTTCTAGTGGTAATGCTGATGAAAAGATTAGATGGTACAATACTTACTCGATTTGAAATAGATCATACATCGTCTCAGATAACGAGCTACGATGAATTGACAGAGTTTTTAAATATCCAATATATGTCATTTTAGATACACATATCTTCTCAAGGGATTGGGAAAACCGCAAATTCAGATTCATCTTTTGTCAGACATGCCCCAGTTACGCAAAATCACATTACTTCGATGTTCATGAACAAATCGCTCGCTTCCTGTTGTATTTTTTGCCAACAAAATCATCGGCTATGTTACTGTCAGTCGTTTACAAGTAAAACAGCCAAAGAGAGATATGACTTGTGTAAAAGTAAACGCCTCTGTTTGAACTGCTTGAGTTCCTCACATGACCTCAGAGCTTGCTACTCCTTATTTGGTTACATACTTCACCAGGACAAGATTTTCACTTTCTGTTACAACGGTACCTTTGGAAACCATCGGACCCACATCGGGTTCAGTCAACTCAACTTCGGTTAATAATATCCAAAACCGAACAGATTCAATCATTGTAGGTTCTGGAATACTCTCACATTTGACATGTGTCCTACTTGCCACCGCTTACATAAAAATTATTGACAGTTTCGAAAACTATCAACCCTTACGATACTCATTAGACAGTAAAAACATGAGCTCATTCTTAACTCAAAGAGCGGTCACTAAACTTGGTTTATAGGTTTGGATTCAATGGAATCTTCTATTAGTAGTGGACGAGTTACACTTTCATTTCAAGCTGCTTATCGAAAATCCTCGCTTTATCATATCGATGCTATTGTTTGATTTTCATAGGCCAGGAAACGACGTTTTGTTGGGAGCAGAAATATTTTCCAAGATTTTATTGAATGGTCATATCTCTGGGACAAAAAGTGAACCCGATGCGATCAAAACGATTTTCGGATACATGTTAATGGGTAAAACATCCAATTTCTCTTCAAATGAGACATTTGTTCATTTTTGTAGTTCCTACGATTCTTCCTTTATGGAGGACACTCTCAAGAACTTCTGGAAAATAGAGAGTATTTCAGATGAATTTCCGGTGTCCCATGATTATCAAACCTGTGAAAATATTTTTTTAGGGGCAGTTCAGCGTGATAGAAGTGGATATTATATAGTTTCACTACCCTCCAACGGTCAATTGCCGGAATTTCTGGGAATTTGAGATCTCGCTAGAACGTCGACGGCTGGAAAACCCCGCGTTATACTCGATGTACTCTGATTTTATGAAAGAGTACCTACAAATGCAATATATGGAATTGATAACAGAAAAGCTATACGACTCAAGTCATACTCTCTACCGCATCACCATGTGATCAAACCTGATAGTTTGAGCACAAAACTACGTTGTGTTTTCAATGTCTCCACCAAGCTCCCAATCATACTATAATCAAGTACGATTGGGTTTTGAAACGAAGATCGATTCTAGCACCACCAAACTTGATACGCTAGTGGTTGAAACCCTGATAAACAAGAAAAAAAAATATTTTAGCAAAATTCCAGGGGTGGAAGATTTTATTTTTTTGTTTAAAAATAAATAAATAGATTTTTGCTGTAATCTTAGGAAGTATATGTTTTAAAACAATTTAATTTTCGATAAAAATTATTCCTAGTAATTTCTTATGAAATGCGCTCGTTTTCTCGGAAAACGTGTTTGAACGCCGACATCAAATTTCAGGTTCACGCTTATCCGCCGCTGAAAGTTCTGGTGGACCCAAATATTTGATTGGTCATAACTCTGCTAAAAATGATCGGAGAAGGAGAAGTTCATATCGTTTCTGAGGACTCCTACTTCCTCATGCAAATATAATATGCGAGTATTTGAGTACCTAAAATGTGTTTTGTCGCACTTCACGGAGACGTTTTCGGATGATCCGGAAATCATGAGTAATTTAGTACACATGAAATTATTATACTGAAGCAGCAACTCATACCCTCTTTGGATTATATGCTACAATGTTAAAGTAGTGTGACATGTCCCATTTTCACATGCCACAAAAAATACTTTGTTTTACTCTTGCCTCCCATTCAACTTACCCATAAAACCGGCATTCTCGAAAGCAAAAGCATAATGCAAAAATGCATGCGTGTATCCAAAAATAAAATTCAACAAACGACCAAAAAGTGTCCCAAAGTGCACTCGTCGAAACGATGGCATTGAATACACTTTTTGCTAGTTACGAACCCCAAGTAGGACAACTAGTCAGAGCAAGTAACCCTCCTGACATGCTCTCTGCAATTCAAAGGGTAAGAAGGGAAATCCAGTTGAACTATTTTCAACAACACAAATCGACGAACAGACGAAACACAAACCCTCAAAACAATCAAGTTAGAAAAGTAAACTCAAACCCCATACATCAAAAATTTTGTTCTTTTTGTAAAATACAAGGGCATACTTTGAACGAATGCCGTTAAAAACAATTCCAACAGCCCCAACAAATCCCACAAAATTTTCAGACCTAGTTTTCAACAAACACCAGGACTCAGTCAAAATCCAAGACCATTTCATCCAAATCAAACACCAACCCAAAACCAATCAAATTAATCACAATTCAGACCTCCAATTAGTGGGCCAAATCCTAATATTAACCAACACAGTTCCTAAGTCATTCAATCAAATCCAAATTTTAACAGATTCAATAATACTCAAAGAACTCACCATTTGAACTCACAGAATCCTGATCCCAATAATTATACCGCTAATTATTTGGACTCACAAAATTTGGACGATGATTATTTGGCTAATTATCAATACCCTCAAACTTTTGATACTGATCGTTATCTGATAACTATCAAGAATACCAACATTTTACCCATTAGTCCGATCCTTACGATACTGAATATTTAGAGCCAAATCAATACGAAAATTATCAGGATTTTTCTATAGGCCGTACAGATTTCGATCCACCAATCAAACAGCTAACGAACTCGATTTCATAACTTTAAAACAAAGAGCAAATCCTGAACTTATCAGACGACTTGAATCCAAACCTGAACTTTCCAGAACAAATATTTCTATAACCCAATCACTTATGATCAGTTCGAAAAATTTGTATCATATCATGGATGCAACCATTACCTTCAAAATACTTATTGGTACCGTGGTAGTGAGAGTTTGTCGATATTTAAACCAAAAATTGTTCAAAAATATTTCTATAGATTTACAGAAAATATTATGATTCAAGGTATAACCAATCAAAAAATCAACATATCTGAATCAGTAATGATACCCTTTACTAAAGATTTAATTTCAACAATTTTAACAACAATTTGTGGTCGTTGACCAATTCGTAACATTTGGTCATGGACCACCCTAAATTTTCTGACCTTGGGCTTTATAATTTTCGAAGCTAAACCCAAGCTTACTGTCCGAGATTTGACTTTCACAGCAAGCGGACGTGTGATAGAGAATCTTTTTTAAATATACAAACGCGAATTGCGATCGAAAATTCGGAAAGTTGTGCTATAATCGAGTAAAAAGAGACAAACTCGAGCAAAAAGTGGAAAATGAATTGTAGCACTCTGAAACTCGGCACATAACATCTCGACATCATGAATTATTAGAGAAAAAATTGTTTACCAAACAATCAGAGGTGGAACCTGTAGTAACCTATTTTTGAATTTTCCACCTCAAAGTGAGTTGATAATAGTGATGGTGGTATGACTGTTATGATCTCGTATATTCATCAGGAGTAGGGGGAAATAGGCGGGAACGTAGGCTAGTTCACTCTCTCGATTGTTCGAAAAGAGATTAGATCACAGTTTATTCAATGTTTGTGTTGCTGGAAAATAAAGTTGTTAGAACCCCACTCGAGTTATTTAATTATGGAGTAAAGAAAAACCACCCACGACGCCCACAACTTCAGAAGTGGGATCGAGATTTTCAGTTTGTATTGAAACGAAGCTTCCATCCTCAAAGCAACGGTGAAAGTGGCAACCATGTGCAAAGTGGTTCACCGGACCGGCAAGACTCAAATCAAGCCGCTATGACAAGTGCAACGGCACAAACACCATAGAAGAGTTAGTTCAGGCAATAGTACGTGCAATGATTTTGTATGATAAGGGAGACGGTAGAAACGATCAATCTCTACCAGCCAACCCTGTTTCAATGAGGCCTAGTAATAAAGAAATTGCAGCTCTTCTTCCTGAATTTCTCTCCTTGGACCATATGCAACGATTTAAAGCTAGTGAGACAAGTCTCACTTATATATGCTAAAGAAAAAACTGGATTTTACTCCTGCCTCAGTTTTCAACTCACCCATAATCCTGGCAATGTCTTCAGTAAATGTTGAAAATAATCGCTCATATACATGCTACATAAAAAATGAAGTATGTGATTTCAAGCTTGATGTTTGCACTTCACAATAGTGTTACTAAATATACATTATTATGCAGGATATGAATAAGCGATTATTTTCAACATTTAGTAAAGAAAATGCCGATTTTACGGGTAAGTTGAAAATGACGAAGGAGTAAAATATAGTTATTTATTATACAAGGAAAAAATCTGATCTTTCTCCCGTGTATAATACACTATTTTTTTCTGTGACGGGAAAAACGACGATTTAATCAAATATGTGTAGGGATCGGAGATGTTGAACTTCAATTCTACACGAGTATTGGTTATATATCCAATAATGTGAATTTCTAGGGAAATTCACAAGTCCAGGTTTAGTAAAAGGCCTTTATAACTTTTTTCCTTTACTGAACAGTCTATTTACACTAGTTACACTTTTTACAAGGTCTTATGATACTATAAAGAGAGGCGTAATTGAAACTTGTGCTTTTCCCTTGTTTCTACACAGTTTTTAGCAACACTTCACTCCGCACTTTTTCGAAAACACTCTTATATTAATTTACAAGTCACTAAACTATGGGTGAGAATAAACGCGTATTTTCAGTCAACTTCAAGGGTCTCTCCGTTGAGTCAGACACACAGATTACGTAAAAAAGGGTTACTAGAGTATAATTTAATAACTAAGCGAATGTACTGAGAGCGATTATTACAAATTTGGCATAATGCCGGGAAGCGTCTTATAATAAGCAAATATGGCGGTGAACTCTTCCTTCGTACTTAGCATTTTTTAAGGGTGACAAACCAGCCGACAAAAAGGCGGCCAATGAATTGATGCGTGAAGATCACGAGTTTCTCTGTTGCCGCGCTTTAACTGGGATAAATCTCGAGTCCTTTCATAAGCGTAATGCTAACCGAGAGATGACAAAAACAGGAAAACACATTTATTAGGTACAGGGATGAACGACGAACGACAAATACGGGACGAAGTGGGTATTCGGTGTTGCCGGGTATATCATTTTTGCACAGGTAAAGAGGAAATCTGAGCACTATGTGTATATATACCTGGAAAAAAAAATCTCTACTTTTTTCCCGGTTCTCGGGGAAAAAAGTAATTCCATAAAAAGTTATATTTATTACCTGTCAACACGGATAAAATGTCAAACTTTTTTCCTGTCGCAGAAAAAAAAATTATTTTAGCATGTATAAGTGGGACCTGTCACACTAATTTAAAATTGTTGCATATAGTCCAAATAGGGTATGGGTTGCTGCTTCAGTATAATAATTCCATATTTACTAAATTATTCTTGATTTTCAAATATCTCCGTGAAGTGCGATAAAATACATTTTAGGTACTCAAATACTCGCATATTATATTTGCATGAGAAGGTAGCAGACTTCAGAAACGATATGAACTTTTCCTTTTCCTTCTCCGATCATCTTTAGCAGAGTTATCAATCAAATATTCGGCTCGGCCAGAACTTTCAGCGGCGGTAAGGGTGAACCTGAAATTTGATGTCGGCGTTCAATCACGTTTTCTGAGAAAACGAGCGTATTGCACAAAACATTAGGGATTATTTTTGTGGAAAATTGAATTGTCTGTAACCCTGTTGAGTTGTTCTTTCGATAAATCATATACTCCCCAAGATTACAGCAAAAATTTATTCATTTATTTTTAAACGAATAAAAAAATATTTTCAACCCCTGGAATTTTAGTAAACAATTTTTTTTTGGTGGTGCTACAATCGATTCTTGTCTCAAAACCGAATCGTACTGGATCACTAGTGAGAGGAAGTTCGAAACAAGGGACAATTGAAGTTAAAGACCTAAAAGAATCAGGATATCAGTTCCCTGAAATATCCTGGACCAGGAATATCAGTAAAGTGCAGGAATATCAGCGCAATGAAAAAGGAATATCATTGCAGTGTGAAAGGAATATCAGTTCATGTTGTAAATATTACTGAGTAAGGACACGTCTAGTGACCATATTAGAAAACAGTGACATTCCAGACTTTTTTGCAACGTCGACGCATCCACCAGAAGCATCAACGCCGCTTCAAACAAAAATCAGACATTCTCTGCTATTAGGAAAACAGAAATAGACGAGAATAAACTCTTCGAAAGAAAATGTGCTGATACATTCCAACTTATTCGCATTAATTATTCAAAGTCGTCCAAAAGACAGATTTATTCCAAAAGACTGCCTTACATAAAAGCTTTTTTATACTCAAGATAAAAATGAAACAAATAAATATTATCATGCGACCCGATGGGAATATGATGGATTTTTGACACTAATCCCAGTTAATCCCACTACTTGACACTTCGATAAGCAAACGAACGTCACTTCGTTTGACAGTTCATAAACATTTAAATATTAAAAATCGAAACCCAGTAATTCATAAACAACATCTATTTTTTTCGTTCGAGAGATTTCCACAGTCGCTCGTGGACAAACTCTCACCTCACGAAAAGAAATTTCCATCTCTTGTTGAAACATATACTATTCTCGAATTTTTTTAAATGAAATAATTGTTTCTACAAACGTCAGAAAATGACAAGGTTCGCGCATTGACAACAATATGCGAAGTGACACTTTATTTTATTTTCCTTCGTTACCATGACACCGTGCGCGAAGTAATGTGCGAAATACCTATTTCACACACTGCATGTGACAACCATATGTGATTTTCATATCATACCCTATATGGTCCTTAATCAAGCAAAAATCCGAGAAATAAGTTATTTCTGAACATTTAACAACAATTAGGTAAGGCTTTTCAACACTTTTCAAATTGTAACAAAATTTTATAGTAAGTACCTTATTTTATTTTTTGACATTTGCAGAAAAAATTTTGTTTGCATATCGTCTGCGAAATACTTTGGTTAATTTTCATCTCTTTTTCTGAATTTCATCTTTTTTTCTTAAGATCATCATATTTTACACCAATAAACACCACACAAACACCAATGAATCTTTTTTCCCTACATACGGTTCACCACACTTTCCTTTCTAATGACAATTGACAATTAATAGTGGCGCATTTTGCGTGTATAGCATAATACCAAGGCTCAACGGAACCCATCACAATGGACGACACCGACCCTCCACCTCAGCCCCAGGTACCGATAGTCAGAGACCCAAACGAAGCATAATTTGTTTTTACGAACAGCAGTAAGCTCCTGCGCCAACTGACAACACCACAGGAGCAATGAAGAAAACTAAAATGACGAAGTTAACCTGGATCAGACAATCACAGGCACCAACGAGGACAACACAACAATAAAAGTAAACAAGGACGATGAAACAATAACCCAGGAAAACAAAGGTGAGAGAACAGGAAACCAACCAATGGAAGAAGGAGACCAATGTATGGAGGATATTATGAAAGCAGTAGAACGTATAAACAACAGTGTGGCCAACGAGAAGAACGAAAAGATACGAAAACTGAGCAAACAATAATCAGATGAGCAACACAAGAGATTATGGCCAAGCTAACAAGAACTATAAGGAAAAGTGAATAACTGCAAAGGGATGATGAAAACTGAATGGCCAGGCGCACCTCGTAACCAACCGTTACCAGATACCCCCACCATTGAACCTAACTCCGTCAATGAACACATTTGCACTACACAACCCAACATTCCAAGCACCATGCAGAAATTCCCGAAAGGAAAATTAATTCAATACAGTCCCAAAGGCTATCCATGACATACAGTGGAGGTGAGATGTAAGTTCTTTCACTACCTAGTTAAATCAAAACTGAGCATGAACTAGTGCCAACTAGAGTTTAGCAATACGTAAGAGTCGCCATGTATTTTCAATCTAGTAGATTTGGACTCGTAGCTAAATACTGCAAGGAGAAACCACGGTGTTATCGCTGTGCAGGAGACTACCAAGAAGAAACCTGGCAATGAACAGAAAGTTGTTCAAACCGTGAAACGATGAAAATTGCACCAAACCTACACGAAGCCCGATATTGATGATGTCCAGTTTACACTAGGGAAGCGGAACAATCTAGAGAACAATTATAAGCAGAACTAATCAATTAAGAAAAAACGACGACTCTTAAAGAAATAAAAGTAATACAAATCAACATAGGAAAGGGGAAATCGGCAACTGATCAACTGATACAAAAAAAGATAAAAAAATCGATATAGCAATAATACAAGAAATGAACAAGAACATAAAGCAAACAGAAACAATCAATCTTCACAAACACGATGCAGATTCAAAAACAGGAATTCTCATGAGAAATAATATAAAATATGTCATACAAATCACAGAGACGACAAACGAAAACGCATTCAGATAGGGGGAGGCAAAAATAAAATAACAATAATCAATATAGACGACGAACCCGGAAGAATAGTCAACACAAAGTTTAGATAGATAGAAGACAAAATCAAATACAAAAGTTGTAATCGCACGGGATCTGAACGCCAAAAACGCAAGATGGGGAGAAATAGAGACAGATACAAGAGGAGAGGAAATGAAGGAATGGATTGTCACAAACAACTACTGCATAGAGAATGATAGAAACAGCGACGCAACATACAGCTGTACTAGAGGGCAGAGCTAGGTCGACCTCACGTTCACCAAAGAAATCAAATTACGAGAGTGGACAGTTAAAGAAGAAGAAAGCCTGAGTTACCACAAATATATCAGGTACACAATGGTGCAGAAACAAGAAAAAGTTCGAAAAGACGTCAGCAAGGCGAACTGTAAAAAACTAAAAAGATCGCTGGACACAATAGAAATAAATACAACAAACGTGGAAGACGGAGCCAAAGCGTTCCAAACAGTACCTAGTCTAACTCTTGCAAAGAAGAAATTTCAATGAAAAAACTAATACAAGACAAAACCAAATCGGATGGACAGAAACACTCAGAACAAAGATAAAAGAGACGAAAAGGCAATGGCAGCAGGACAGAATGAATGCACAAAAGACAGAGATATGAAACGATCAGAAGGGACTATAAATAGAGATTGCGAGCCACGGGGATTAGAATTTGAAATATTGAGAGAAAAAAATAAGGAAAACACAAAACTCACATCACACAAATATGATTGGACTTGGACAGAAAACATAGGGGACATACATCGAGAACTGATGAAAATATACTTCCCAGATGACAAACCAAACGCCCACGATCACGAGAAAATACTACAGCAAATAAGCACACTAATACAGAACAAAAGAAATTGGAAATTTCAGCTTGAAAAATTACAAGACATCGCCATCAACTTGAAATACACCAAAGCAATATCCAAAGACAAGATACCAAACGAGGAAGCAAAACACATTTTCGAAGCCAAGGGACCCAACTGCTCACAATACTCAATATAGCAATGAGAATAGGCAAATTCCCCATAAGGTAAATGTCTCAATTATCTACACAATAGCGTGTTCGTGAGAATGACGAATACATTTCGAACTCAAGGAGTAATTTATGTCTGGTTGCGATATTTAGTTTCTAAATCTTTGCAATTTTAATTTCGTTGAACATACAAAAGAAACTGATCATAAAATTGTGAAATAATTCAAATCAAAGGAATGAAAACGTTAGGCAGATGTCCCAATTTTCGACACCTGAAAAAGATCAGTAACCAATTGCCGACATGTATGAGTACCAATTTTCGACACCATGAGAAATCGAAAACTAGTATCAATGATATATTTATATTTTTATCTATTGTGAACAAAACAGTATGAAAAAAATCAATTTTTATTCATAATAAATAAAGAAGACATAAAAGATAACTAATAACTAAAATATATATTCTCGAATAAATTTAAAAGAAAATCTTTGGTACAGTATCAATTCCAGGTACTTCATACACACAGTGCCGGCTTAAGGTAATTTGCCGGCGGGTGCTATGGCTGAGGGACCGCCCTTCAAACTCACAAAGTCATACAAACTCACAACCACAACATAAAGAACAAAACAACTATAATCTGATAATTCTGAAGTGAAACTGAATTACTGACTACTGTACTACTGATGAACGCATAAAGAAAATAGGAATAATAAATATATTATATATCTCACATCTCACTGTTTATTACCTCCCTAAAGATTTTGTCGCCTGGTGCAATAGCACCCAAAAGACCCCTGGTTGAACCGGCACTGTACATACACCACGTACAATCATACATAATATGATTACTGTAAGTAGCCTTCTGGACATTTTTTAAATATGGAGTAAACTGAAAACGAAATACCAATACCGTTACATGAATGTTCTGATAATCGGCACTTATAAAAAAATTAATGATAAAATCATCAAACTCAATTACAGTCTAATGTCGATTAATATGGAGGAACATTTTCAACATTTTCTGAACTGATGATTATAACAGAACTGAAATAATAAAACTAGCTTCCATAAAATTGTAAATCAAAACTTATGTACTTAGTCTCAGTCACCGACAGAAGGTCACACCATCTATGGACATAGAGTTGTAAGTATTACCGACAGCAAGATTATTTTTGCTACAATTGATAAATCGCAGAAAAATAGTGTGTCGATAATTGGTACACAGAAAATTTGGGGTTGATTGAACATACCAACGAAACAATTTTTTGGAGAAACATTAAAAGTGAGTTTCTGATAGAAAGTCAAAAATCATCTTGCGTAACCCTTTCATCGACATTTATGTCTATATATAGAACACAACATGTTTTAGATGTACCTATTATCGACAACATAAATTCTCATGAAATATGAAATTAATAACATTTTTTTCATAGA
Organism: Chrysolina haemoptera; assembly: GCA_958298965.1. NCBI lineage: Eukaryota > Metazoa > Arthropoda > Insecta > Coleoptera > Chrysomelidae > Chrysolina > Chrysolina haemoptera. Next base: position 13,430,781 of record OY282599.1, on the reverse strand, counting down.
AATGAATACAAACAACCAAATAGAAATAGCTTTATATTCAAAATATCATACTTTAATAAAATTTTGTGGATTTAGGGAAACATGAGTAAAGTGTGCGCACTTACCAGATCAGCCAGAAAAACAGTATTCACCTGACGCCGACTGACACTCGACTAATTTGCACCAGTTGGGATGCTTAGAAGAAATTGGTAGTGAATTTGAATATGTTCCGAAAACTAGAAGCTACAAACACGTCAAAGCAATTTTTTTACATCCCTCTTCTTCTTGTTATATTGACGATATATTTTATTGCGTAACAACCAATCAGTGGATTTCAAATTTTGAAATTCAGCCAATAGAATCGGAACTACAGTGAAAATATAGCTTGTCGATGTATTTTCACGGTGATAAACCTGCTTAGTTTTTGTTTTACTAATTATAAACGTCAAATTTATGTGTTTTGACTAGTTATCTTTATTTATCAATATGAGCGATCGTTGGGGACAAATGTCCATTGGTATCATAGATGAGGCCGTGGAAAAGAGTATTCCGTTGAATACGGCTAGAAGTAAAGCATCAATTACCAGGTGACACGATTTTTCTTTATTTCAAATCGATATATTGTCGTCCTAAATATAATTCGTGGTATGATTAAAAACCTATAATTTTTTGGAATATCAATTCATTGGCAATGCCAATACAAGAAAATACAACTCGTCCTGCGGACTCGTTGTATTTTCAGCTTTGGGATTGCAATTCATTAATATTCCAAAAAATTTTCGGTAATAATCATATCACTTATTATATTACCCCTGAAAATAAATAGAGAAGGGAAAAGATAGACCCATCTCACTACTGCCTACCCTAGATAATCTATCAGACAAGCTACTAACAATACGCCTCACATATTACATAAACAACATAGACAGTTGTATATGGATTTAGAAAAGGGTTTCAGTCGATGCGATCGTGAATGTTATACAAACCATAAATATAAACAAAGGAAGAAAAATACATATTCGAGTCATAACACTCGATATAGAGAATGCATTTGACTCGGCATGAGTACCTAATATACAGAGTATGCTAAGACAGAAAAGGGTACCACACAAAATGAAAAGGCGAACTGTGAAAACCTAACAAGATCGCTGGAAACAATTGGAATACACACAACAAACCTGGAAGACGAAGCCAAAGCGTTCCAGATAGCAGTCAAACGCTTGCAAATAACCAATTCCAATGGAAAAATAATACAAGACCCAACCAAATCTGGTGAACAGAAACAGAAAGAGAAAAGAAACGAACAAGGATGTCTGTCTGTCCTGCTGGCAATGGCAGCAGGACAGAATGAATGCACAAAAAAGACAGAGATATGAAACGATCAGAAGGGACTATAAAACAGAAATAAAAACCACCAAACATGACTCAATCAGGGAATACGTAACACAACAAAGCCAAGAGATTAGCATTTGAAAGATTGAGAAGAGAAAATAAGAAAAAACAAAACTCGCAACATCACAGGTCTTCCTGAAGAATACAAACATAACCAGTGGACCAGTAGAACACACCAGAGAGAGAGGATGACCACAAGGTTCGAGCTTGGGGCCCATTGTTCGGACAGCTGTAATATAGGACTGGTTCCAAACTGTAGATACTGAGACATACAAAGACCCAAAAATAATCATACAAGCGTTAGCTGACGATAAGATCGTCATAATAGCGGACAGAATACATAGGAAAATACAAGATAGGTGGCTAAATGTCTGGAAAGTATGTAAGAAATGGGCAATAAGAAGTAAGTTCAAATACAGCTAAGCCAAGACAGAAGCGATGTTCATAAAGAGAATGGGGTGCAATCAGAATCATATTAAAAACAATTTACGACGAAGCGGTGGAACCATCATCATTATACGGAGCACAGATTTCGGGATAACGCGCTGAAGAATTATTAGACACCTCAGAGCTATAGAACGACCATACTTGCTGGCTATAACTAAAGCGTACAGACTCTCTATGAATGTTCAAAGGTACAAATAGACGCCGCAATCGAAAACAAACATAGGATCAATAATAAAAATGTCATACCCGCGAACAAGAACAAACACCAACAAAAGCCACACCCCGCGAAAATACACAGGAAAGTCCCAGAAGTAAGACCGAACGGTACCCAGATATAGACAGATGCTACCCTCACGCAAGACCATGCAAGAGCTTATGGCTAGATATAAGTAAAAAAAGACGGAGGGGACATATACACAGCAGAATGATTGGCATCAAAACAGCAGTAAGTAGAATGAATAAAAGATGATGAGGTAAGATAAGAGAACATTCCCCAAAAACGCCACCAAACAAATAACAAACAAAATCAGCAGCTATAAAAACATAACCTTCTTGGTCAGAGTGGCATCTTTAACACTGTGGTCTGGAAAAAAAGTGTATAATACGATAATATTACGCAAGTGTCATATATGCTTTTCACTATTACTCTTGCTTACCTACTCATTCAACAGGTCATATGTTTCAATATGTTGAATTATTCTATATTTTATTTTAAAAATTATTGTAGTGTCATATTTTTTGAACTGTCATCAGATTATATTTCATATATTTGTTTACCTATGACTATGTAGAAAATTAGCTTTATGTGCTAAATAAAGAAGTTATCAATACAGGACAGATTGGATAACGACAAAATAATACAAATAACACACATGAATAGGAACACAGAGGGTATGAAAAGAGCAGAAAGAAACGTAAAAAGACACACAACAGGCATCTGAAAGAACAACACAGTAAAAATAGAAAAGAACTTAAACAAGAAGAAGAAAATAAAAAAGATGATGACATGGCGAAGACAATGGGACAATGTGAGTAAAGGGAAGAAAACATGCACCATCTTCTCAACGGTCATCAGGAATAGATCTCACACGAAAAACTACAAGAGTATTATCAAAGGTTCAACTTGAGGAACACAAATGACCAGTGAAGCTGAGGCAACGGGGTTGATAAATAAAATCATATCATAAATATCTGCACTACAATACAAAGAATAAACGGAAGAGAAAACCTGAGAACATATCTAAATAGCAAACAAAAAACAACATCAGAGAATTAAAGGACAGATAAACAGATGAATAAAACAAGAACTAAAGATAAAGGAAATCTGAAAAAAAAAAACAATCACGCACAATCTGATGACGCCAGCTAGCTGACGCCATCCAAATTCATTCAATAAACAGTCATCAAAGTCAATGATATAAAGAGTTGAGGAGCACAACTCAAATGCTCTTCTCCGCTAATTTTTGTACGAGAGAAAGTTGAAATGGGTTCTCTTGCTGGGAGGTTTCGACAGATAGAGCGTAGCAACATGGCCTCATGCCGCGAGGTATGCAGGCCCTCCATAGTCCTTGGACTATTGAAGAGACGTGATTGAATATCCGTAGGATACGGACCTATTTAAGCGTAATTTAGCTCATGTTGCAAACGTACTAAGTATGCATCTGGCATGAGCTATTGTATCGTTAAAATTGTTAAAATTGTTAAAATTGTTTTTTCCGTTAACCAGCTTTCGTCCTCTTACGAACGGCAGCCCTCAAAAGTCGAAACTTGTGCGAGCGAAAGATTAACGAGGTCTTACCTTTTAACGTGCGATTCCTAGCACTTTCTTGGGCCATCAGATAAAAATCTGAAGTCGCTGAGGATTCAAACCTAGCCGACCAGCAGTCAATGGTTTTGAACGCTTCAGTCTCAATCACTGAGCTACTTGACCCTTCCAAAGCTTGAGGAAATTTTGTTTGTTTCATAACTAATTACTCTGATGTTACAGGTATAGCATCCGAAATGGAGGATTGAATCTATCGCATTGGTCAATAGAGCTTGGTTATTTACTCACAAGGTGAAAAGTAGCCAAATAATATAAGTGAATACAGAGGTGTTTCCTCAGGAACGTAGAAACGTAAGCTATTTATTTATTTGGTTGGCGATTATTTTGTTCAGATCAGATTGATTTTTTTATTGATTACCTAATATTGTGAAGAAAAAGAAAATTCGCAAAGAATGAAGAGGTCAGTAGGCCGATATTATCGGTGGTAGGAATAATGTACTTCCTGTGTTCAGGAGTCGATTTGCGACGTAGCGAAGTGTCCCAGTATAGACAGACACTACCACACTACCGAAGTGAGGCCGTGAACATTAAAGTGATTCAGAGAGACGAATTATCTCTTCAACATCTGTGGACTTGCCTACTCAAAGCCACGCGTATCATATGCCACTGTGGCATAAACATTCACAGTTCAACAGTATTCGGCGGTACCCGAACTTTGCCTACTGGGTCGGAGCGGAGGAGTTCGGTACCAAACCGGCAATATACCGAGTGAAAACGAGATCACTTTCGGACTGCCTTTTTTTTATTTTCTCGCCGTTTGAAATGAAAATTAGTAGGGCTAATATTCGAGATAAACATAAATTTAGTGCATTGCACAGTACTTGCATATGAGTTACCGAAATCTCAAATTTTCAAACGGTATACAGGGGGAACAAAAAATAGAATTTTGATCAAGAGTAAACTACGCTGTGATTCCAAATTTCAATAGTGTTTTCAGAAGAACAACCTCCCTAAATGAAATTTTTGATAATGTCAATAATAAGGGTTAGTTCAAACAGTGTACAGGGGGAACAGAAAATAGAATTTTGAAAAAGAGTAAACTACGCTGTGATTCCAAATTTCAATAGTGTTTTCAGAAGAACAACCTCCCTGAATGAAATATTTGATAATGTCAATAATAAGGGTTAGTTTACACTTAATCAAAATTCCTCTTTTTTGTTCCCCCTGTACACCGTTTGGAAATTCGAAATTTTGACAACTCATATGCAAATAATCTGCAATGCACTGATTTTTATGAAGAATAACATTTTCTGACAAATTGATAACAAAAAAGTTTTCCATATGGTGCAAATATTTGAAACTCACTGTATATAGTCTGGAACACATTTTGATAATAAAGCCATTTTAGGCGTATTCGACTATTTATGAAACTTCATATGAAGTATGTTTCATTCTATTATCAGAACGGTGAAGGTCGACCTTGTAATAACCCTTGTTGCAGACAAGAGTGAGATAATGCAATAAATTGAAGAGTGGGTTCAAAATAACTCAATTAAAAATGAATATCAACAATTTGAGTATATATCGAAGTTGGAAATTCAGTTTGACCTAACGAAAGACCTTACAAAATGATTCTAATAAAAAAAGGAGAAGTGAAGGAAAGAGAAGGAACAATCCTAGGATGAAGAGAATACGAGAAAAGTAACACTCTATAACTTAACCTAAACAGTTACTTTTCATTAAAATGTCTGATAACACACAAATTATATCAATATATTGATCCAATCCCTTAGGATCTTTTGTACGATGTCCTTTTTCAATGTAGATAGATACTCGCTTGATCAGAATATCTGAATAAATGGCAACAATCTTACCAAGGGGAACTTTGCTGGGTCAAACCTTGTTTCAATCATATATATCAGTTTCTTCTCATAATTAGTTAGTTTTGTATCCAGAACACAGCTACTAAATCTCTCTCGCAGATTTCAATTACGAGAACTGCTGTTTATAATTCACGACCACGTCTCTACTGCAAATGAATAAAAAATATCTTTTCTTCAATTTCCGTTGAGGTATTCAATTGGACAACCGTACTCACCGTGGTCGTATTATTTCTTTTTTTTTTAATAAAGTTTTAATTCGATCAACGAAATCAATTTTTGAATTATTGTAAGTTGACAAATTGTCTGACAGTTTCATCTTCGACTTGACCATCTGTCAAGGAAGATATACCGGGAGATACTACATTTTCATTAAGAATTTATGTTTATGTATTCAAATAAGGTATGTTTCAACCTCTTTTCGGATCCTGTACAATATCGGTTTCACCGGAAATTACACCAACTTTCCAAATTTAAATGGGACACCCAGATCATTCGAATAATTGTAATTCATAACTTTAAAATTAATTCTGATATTTTATTTTTAAATCAAATTTTAATCTTCAATAGAGTGCCATTACCATCCTTAAATTTTTCTATATAGCCTCTCTACTTACAGAAAAATTAAAAAAATTGTGAAGTCGTGTATAATTTGATTTTTTTCTCCTAATTCAAAAATCTAACTGTACCTAGGTATTTCACTTTCATAACACTATTGAATACACTATTTCAAGACGAATCCAAAAATGTATAACACATACCTAGCTTCCACCACAACTAACTTTTATTTCATTATTAATTTAAATTTTGGCCCTATCTCTTCACAAAGTCATAGTTGCCGTTTCCATGGAAATGACAATCGGGACGGCGCTGGCACCAGGGGCCATTTTAACAAATAACAATAGTTCACAACTGCGCAAGTGTTACGTTTCCTCACGCAAATACAGTTAGACGATAGACGCGAAGAGGAGTTCGGATCAGTTTTTGCGTGCGGCACTTTGCGCACTTGTTGAAAACAAAATTATAACGTCTTAATTTGCTTCGTTAAAAATGATTGTTAGCTTGAAATATTGACTCGAATCCAAGTTTATTTCGACTTTGAGGACACTTTTCAACATAGAGTACTTACTCCATGAGGTATATTTGTCTGAAACGTGTTTCGTAAATCTACAAAATATGCTAGTTAATACCTCCTCCTTGATACTATTTGTCACTTTGTTGTGGCACTAGTATTCAAAATGTTTATATTGTTTCTCATATTTTTGTTGAGATTTACCGGGCAGTAAATTTATGTGGCTTGGAAAAAGAACAACAAATGTCAATTTTTTCAATTTTTTCTACTCAATTTATTTCGAATGATATTCTTGATGCGATAGAAAACTAGATTCGAGAGAAATATTCGACAGAAGATCGACCAATTTTTGATATTGGTTGTTCTTTTTCCAAGCCACAGATTTAATCTTGCAGACATTGAGGCCTCTAATCTGGTATCTCGCTGCTAGAGCTGCTCATTTCAACAGCTTTTAAACCTTTTTATGATTCGATGAATTCAAAAGTATCGGTGTTTGTATTTTTAGTTTCTTGCTGACAGAAACTAAAGAAAAATCTAACATCATATGTCAAAGTTGACAAGTGCACTTGTTGCTTGACAATATTAAATAATCATTTACAAGGTACTCGAAAAATATATATTTTTTCTACTAGCGTGCAGAAAAGTCCACATTTCCGCACTCATTTTAGTTTTGAAAGAGTCACTTTTCCGCACTAGTGCGGAAAAGTTTTTTCAGCACTATTTTTAGTGCGGAAAAAACATTTTAGTGCGGAAAAGTAGATTTGTTTAGTTTTTGCGGATTATACTGACATTTAAATATTGCGTCGCAGAAGGTTAAAATAGAAAGCTTACCAAGTATTGCTGTATAGTTTAATATATATTTAATAATAAATGTTCTTTATGTTAACTTTTGGGTGTGTTTTCCGCTAGTAGAAAAAATAGTGTACCTAAGACGAGAGTAAAGTGTCTTTTCCGCACGCGATTTCTGGCCGAACTACGCTAACGCGTAGTTCGGCAATCTGCAATCCGCACTTGTTAGGTAAACTACTATTTTTGTTTTAAGCTGAAATACAAATTCGGGAAACACGATTGAAAGAAAATAACAATTGCAATGGCTTCTCATATTGATGCATCAGTATAGTCGACAGCAACTAGAATAAATATACATTTCCAATACCAGTAAGATTTTTGAGTAGTTTTACTTTTCTGCACGGCGTGTGGAAAAAAATCCTATCCGCACGCACGGCATGCAGTAACTTTGCACACGCAAATGTATGCGGAAAAGTAAATGTCTGTTTATTGTTCTTCAGTGTAAACGAATTAGACCATTAATGACAACTTTTAGGTTATTTAAGTAGGTGTTATGCAGGAGTACCGAGTTTTATGACTTTTTTCGTAGATGAGAAGTCTAGTTTTCATTCTAATCCCAATCATTTTTGGAGACTAAAAAATATTGTTATCAACTCGTATGTTAAAATACGATTAATGATTTCGGCCATTAACGCACTCGCTTCGCTCACACATCTTTTATATCCTACATGTTTTTCACAAATAGTTGCAATGAAAATATTGATTACCTACACATTAAGCTGCGAAAAGATAAGAAGGTTTATCATTATTACAAAAATAAGAAATGGAATAAGTATTTTCAGGAGTAGTATAATAAGTGGTATGATTACTACCGATCATTTTTTGGGATATTAATAAATTGCAATCCCAAAGCTGAAAATACAACGAGTCCGCAGGACTAGTTGAAATTTGAAATCTTCTGTTTGGTTGTTAAGCAAGGAAATATATTATCAAAATAATCTAATATCCTAAACCACAATTAGCTGCTCGAAGTCGGTATTCATTTTGCCTGGCTATATTCCTTAGCATTTCTGGTGTAATGCTCTCAAATAACTCTAGTTTGCGTAGTTTTATAATTTGTGGTATTTTTGGCAGTGCGACATAGAAAATACTTTCAATGGTAACCTATAAAAAAATCAAGAGAAGTCAGATCTGATGAACGAGGAGACCACCTACTTGGTCTATACGTAAAGAAGACAGAGTGTCCAAAGCAATCTGCGTAGTAGTTTCTAACAGCAAAAGCTTTATGGGGCGGTGCTCCATCAACCGATTGTTAATTCGCAATGGTAATTCAAGAATACCTTGTTTTAATTTTTTTTTTATTCCTAAATATCGCTGAATCTTCAGTCAAAAATCATCGAAAGAGGAGTGATCCAACAATCCTAGTTCCCACTATTTCATCCCAAATATTTATCCAAATACACATCGAAAATGTCCTTCGTTCATTCTGTGACCATTTCATGTGGACGTATGTACAACAACTTGTTAGCTCTGCGAGATAAGGCAAAATTTAAATTAATAATGAAATGAAAGTAGCTTGTGATAAAATATGGAAGTATGTATGTGTTATATATTTTCGAATTGATCTTAAAATGGTGCATTTAATAATGTTATAAAAATGATTTCGTTACATTTACGTTTTTTGAATTAGAACAAAAAAATTAAATCATACAACTGTACAGCCTTCCTTCAGGTTAACAAAGGAAGATATCATTTTTCAATTTTCATGAAGAATGTTTTTTTTTCAACATGAAGATAATAATCTTTCAACATTTCTCTTATAGTAGAGAGGCCAGGGGCTGATTCGAGGCGGGGGCTATATAAAAAAAACAGATCATGATCTACAAAAAAAAGCTTGGATATCTTTGTAACCACACAGAAAAATAAAAAATAATATATATAATATAATTTAAAAAATAGTATTGAATCAAACAATATATTTCAATCAAACAAAGTCGTTGTTTTAATGCGGCGGAATAAACCTATTATTTCAAAGAAAGCGCAGGTTCATTTGAATTTCAATACAAATATTTGTTTGATACAAAAAAACATTGGATACATTAGAGTATTATATTTTTTTCAACCAACTCTTTGGTTTGTTTGATGCGAAAATCACATGTCTTCAAATTATGATGGAATGAATTGTTGTTATTTTTTATTTATCTCATCTGAAAATATATTACATCGGATAGAGAATATTGTTCTTTATGAAAACAAATAATAATTCGGTGAATTCAGAAATATATTTATTTGAGTTAAAGAAACACATTGTTTGGTTCAAAGACATGATCGATAGGGTGGCAAAAAATGTTTTGGTTTTTTTTTCTATATTTATTTCATTTCAGAATGTATAGTACTGAATTCAGTGTGGATTTTCTTGAACTGACAAAACATGTTGTTGGTTCAAATATGAGACCGTTGATATTTGTTTGAAATTCATAGTCATTAATATTGGGCAATACTTCAGATACATGGAGTATTAGTAAAAATAGCTCTGGAAGTTCTTATTAATTTTTTTTAGTTGAACACTCCTTTTGGAGTTATTTGCCTCTGAATAGTGCGTTATGAAAGCAAATTCTTGATGATGACTTTCAAAGAATTCCATCATTTCTATGCATTAATTTGGAAGTTACCTATTTCCAACACACTCTCTAGTGGAAAATAACTACAAAAGAGAAGAATATAAACTCCCGTATTATTTTTACCCATATCATACATGATCCTGAAGTATGTCTCAATATTTGTAGGGTTATTTAACATTTTATAATAAGGGTCCATTTGAGCGATTCATTCATAGGAAATTAGTATTTATCAGAATTTCTAATATTTACTTGGCATTTGGAACCAACTCTTATAGATAATTTTTCAAATCCTTAGAATGTATGGAGACAGAAATGTATCGATGAAAAAACAAATTTTTTTATATCTTTCCCACAATAAAAAAATTAATATTTTTCTTTTTACTTCTACTTACTGGACTAGATGACTTCTCAGCAGGTTTTCGTTAATTTTCCACAGCGTGTTCTTCTTTGACGTTAGTGCATGTTTGGAATCTGGAAGCAAAATAAACAATGTATTGGACTGTGAGTGAAACTTCTCAAATAGAATTAAAAATAATTTGAAAGTCAGTGTCTGCTAGAAATCATTTGGTATATGAAAAAATGTTATATTTGTCATTAAATTAAATAGTCACTTTTCATTTGAAGGCGATATGAACGAAAAAACGACACAATAACACAAAATGACAGAAATTTGTGAATAATATAGTTTGATTTTCATTGTGAAATAAAAAATTCAACTTATACTTGCTAATTATTACTTGAAAATGATGCTATATTGATCAACAATAAATCGAAACAAATAATTTACTAAATCGAAACAAATGATATAATGAATTCAATACTGCATCGAAACAAATAAAATACTTAATCGAAACAACTGAAATTCTTGAATAACTTAAATGGAATAAGTTGGAAACATTTGATATGTTAAATTAAACATACAGATAATATGTATTGAATACATAGTTACATGAAACTCGAATGAAAGTACCTGAACCAACTTACCTGCGAGAAAAATAATTTATGGGCGATTCGAGGTTGGGAAGTGGGCGGGGGGAGACTTTTAGAGTGGGAAACGGTTTATCATTTCAGGCAAAACTACGAGTCCTATCGAAAAAAGTTAAAAAGCAAATATGAAGGTGATGAAAAGATTCACAACTTTTGGATCCACCCTTTTTTCACATAACCTCAAAGTTTATGCAAAAAATACAAAAAACTGGCTTTTCGGTTTTTTATTTTTATTTCCAACAAAAAAAAATCCACGAAATTTGGTACAAACTAACCTTTTCATGTCCCAAACACAGGCACCCTAGTTTTCAAACGAAAATTCTCCAGTCAAAATATCTGCATTTTGGAAAAAATCGTTGTGCTTTTTGTTCGTTGAAATCTCTGCTTTGTGGTGGTATGAAAAACCATGCATTTCTATGACACATGTTTCTAGAAAATGCAAAAAACGAAAAAACTTGGAATATAGAAATTGCAAAAAACATGCGAAAATTGTTGATTTCCTGAGCATTGAAGATATGATTTGAAGGGAAATTATATTTATAAATATTTTAATTCGAATTTTAATCACTTATCCATTAGTTTTTGCTTATTTGATGACATTTCTTCATTGTTACATTCGACAAAGTGGATTGATTTTCAGAATGCGTAAATTGATTTTCAGTTGAATTTAATAAAGTATCATTTGTAGTTCAGAATAATCAACTTGATTTCAGAAACCATCATTTGAATTTCAGAATAGTCAACTGTATTTCAGAAAATGTCATATGTATTTCGGAATTTATCAATATATCTTTTACGGAATTATTTTTTCTGAGAAACGATAATGTAGTACCAGTCAACTCCTTCAAGATTTACTAAATCGAGCCATACACATTCATACACAAATCATGCAATCTGAAATTCCTTTCACGTTATCCGAAATACAAATGACGTAATTGGTGATGACATTAGTAGCTCTAGCTATAGTGATATTTCTTTCATTGGTATCACTTATATAAGAAGTGATATGATCTACATCTGCCAAAATGTTTTTTACAGGAATGTCTTTTTTTATTACTGGTTCGATACTAAATTTTGGTCCCAATGATAAAAATTGTGAAATATCTTCAGGAATTATAGAATTTGATAAGTTTTTTATCTAATTTGGATTTGTTTTCAATTTTACTTTTTTTTCATTTATTCTTAAATCATTGAATTTATTAATGTTCTTTGTTTTTACTTCATGAAATAATCTATTATAAAGATGAATTGCTAGACACAGTAATACCAGTACTCTCTTTTGACTTATTTTTCATCAAGAAATATGTGGATGATATAATATCAGCACTACCAAAAAATGGTATAACCGAAATTTTGGATACTTTCAATAGTTACGATCCATTTATACAGTTCACAATCGAAACAGAAGATTCAGATTTCTCAGTACCTTTTCTGGATACAAAACTTATATGATCGGTTGATAACACAATTTTAATTGATTGGTATAGAAAACCATGCAGTTCAGGAAGGTATTTGAATTTCTTTTCTTACCACAAATTTTCGATGAAAGTGAATTTATTAAAACAAATGAAAGACAGAGTACTCAAAATTTCTGATATATCTTCTCATAATAAAAATTTAATAAAATAAAAATTAGTTGAAAAATTTTTGTTTAGCACATCTTTAACAGAAGTTGATAATAGTGTAAGACAAAATAAAAATTGTCATAATGAACTACCTGTAGCAGATATAAATCAGGTTTCAATTTTTTATGCTTTTTTACCATACATCAAAGAAATAACACCTAAATTGACCAGAATTTTTCAACCATTTGAAAACATCAAAATTGCAAACAAAATAGTTATTTCAATAAGACAAATATATTCAAAAGTAAAAGACAAAATTGATATTTTTTCACTTTCAAATGTTTTTTATAGTATCCCTTGTTTAGATTGTGATAGGGATTACATTGGCCAAACAAAAAGATTATTAAATTAAAGAATAACTTCTCATAAAAGTGATAGTAGATTACATCCTGAAAGATGTGCTTTAGCCATGTCAATGATTTTGACCACCGAATGAACTACCCTTCAACAACTGTTCTTGCAAGAGAATCACATCTTTCAAAAAGATCTTTCTTAGAAATGGCTTTTATCTCTCGAAAGAATAATTCCATCAATAAAAGAATAGATATAAGCCATTTGAGTGAAATTCATTATTTTTTACTGTCACTTGATATAAAACACCAATAAATCATGGCGACCGAGGTAGCGCAGTGGCCAAAGCGCTCGGCTCATGATCCAAGGGTCGTGAGTTCGATTCTCCAATGAACCAGACTTTTTTTCGTTAGAAATTAATTCGGGGTTATTGAAGAATACCTTTCCCACGTTTCATGATTGACGGGACTACGAATAATCATGCTGCTTCTAAGGTGGCGTATGGAGTTAGTAACAAGGCCTATCCAGAACAAGTGGCTAATGACCATAGTAGTCGATGCCAACACACCAAAGAAAAAAAAAATCATAGTAACTAAACGTAAGAATTTGAACACACTGTGATTATTTGTCTTTGAACATAATAATGTCACTTGTAAAAAAGTAACAGTCGTATATCAATATAAACAAATAACGTATGACATGTACAACTAATTTGTTTTTTTCGTTCAGTTCTGTATTTTCAAAGAACAACGAAAATATTGCATTTCTGTTGTATTTATTAGCTGAAAAATTCTTTTTATATGTAACTTATATATAACATTTATGAACATATATGTCAGCATCCTCAAATAAGATATGAGTACTCATAATTTTGAATTTTACAATTTTTATATGACATTTTCCATTTGTAGTCTCCCTGATGATGGAATAAACGATTCCGAAAGCTTGGAAAAACTTAAAAGAGTTTTCTTTTATATCGCTGCAGCCCTACTATTAGTTATACTCTTAACTGGTCAGCGACTATCCTCCTTTTCATCTGTATATATATATATATATATATATATATATATATATATATATATATATATGCGAGGACCAAACATTTATAAAAAGGTTGGTAGATTCCGTTTCTTCTGGGATTTTAAATATTTTGGGCGAAAAAATGGGTCTGCTAGAAAAAAGTGTTGATCATATAAAAACGGAAATACACTCTATGAAGGCCAGTCACAAAGAAGAAATAAAAAACTTAAATGATAAAATTGAAGTGCTCGAAAAAACAGTATTGCATTCTTCTCGGAATCCCTTGGATGCAATTCAAATAATGGATGAGATCAATGAAATCAAACGTAGAGAGAATAATATACTCATATTTGGTATTCATGAAGATATAGTTGAGCCAGCCTTGCCCATAAAAGAATTAATTACATCTATTATTCCGGATTCCAACATCAATACTACTACAATTATGAGACTCGGTAAAAAATTCGAGGGAAAATCAAGACCAATCAGAATATCAATGCAAAATAAATAAGATGTGCTTACTCTGATCAGGAACAAAACGAGAATTCAAAGTACTGACAAGTTCAAGAACGTATACCTGAGAACTGACCAAACCGTGAAACAACGTGAATATTACATAACACTACGTAATGAATTAACAATGCAAAAAAACAATGGTGAAAACAACTTAGTAATAAAATATAAAAATGGGCATCCGACTATAGCAGCAAAAAATTGTAACTCCATCCAATAGATTATTAAAAAATGATGCAATTAACACATTAACTATTTGTTATCAAAATTGTAGAGGTCTAAATACCAAAACTCACTTATTTTATAGAAATGTACTAGCAAGTTGTCATAGTGTTGTTGCAATTTCAGAAAGTTGGTTACATTCAGATCTTTTCAACAGCGAACTATTTCCGCATAATTATACAGTTTATCGTAAAGATCGAAGCACAGGAGCTCGTGGAGGTGGTGTTTTATTAGCAGTCGATAGTAACGAATATCAATTCGAACGCCATGAATTGATTTGTCATGTTGATAAAATAGACGTTTTGTCAGTAAAGGTCTGGGGCAGTAATCATTTTTCAAATATCATAATACTTGTATATATTCCCCCAAACATATCTGTAGACGAATATGATGAATTTTTCGAGTGTCTAGAGAACATTCATGACCTCAGCAATACAATAATTTTAGGTGACTTCAATATTTCAGAGCTTCAAGATCATTATGATAAAAAAGCTCATACCAATTTGATATATCGTTTCAATAACTTTCTGAGCTATTGTGATATGTATCAAATTAATAGAGTTAAAAATTATAATGACAGACTCCTCGATCTGGTAATTGCCACTAGCGAAAACAATTGCAAAGTACTCACTGATGACGATCCACTAGTTCCGATTGATCGCCATCATCCAGGACTTATAGTTCATACTTCACCAGGGCCAACCCATAAAAATTTTTCTTCTTCCATTAACCGGTATAATTTCAGAAATACCAATACTCAAAAATTTTGCAGACTACTCGGGGGAGTTGATTGGAATCAACACTTCAGCAACCTGAATGGAGTTGATCAAACATGCGAACGGTTTAACGAAATCATACAAAATATAATAAAAAAATGCGTACCCATGAAAAAATGCTGCTCCCGCAAGTACCCTACGTGGTATTCAAAAGATCTGATTCGTAAACTGAAAGTGAAAAATCACTACCTGAAAATGTATAGACATCATAAACTACTTTTTTATCGTGAAAAGTTCAGAGAGATGAGGCATTCAGTTAAACGAGATATAAATATTTCATATAAAGCTTTCATTGCGAACTCCGAACAAAACTTGAAAAAAGATCCCACTGGTTTTTGGAGCTACGTGAACTCAAAGAAGGATAAATCTCGAATTCCAGGACACATGTATTATAATGATCAAACATTGTCCTCACCGAACGTTATTGTAAATGCATTCGCAACGAACTTTCAAAGCGTATATATTTCTAATAATAATCTAAAAAATACAAACTTGAGTAATGGAGAACTTTTCAATACTAATGATTACTTTACACCTTCGTGATATCTCGGAAAACGACATCATTTCGGACCCCAATAAATTGAAAAATAAATTGACAGTTGGACCAGATGGCATCCCAGTCAAACTTGTTAAGAATCATTTTGCTCTTTTTGTGAAGCGTCTCTGTATCATTTACATGCTGAAAAATTGTTACTTTCCGAATATATGGAAGCTGTCGAGGGTATGCCCTATCTTTAAATCCGGCAAGAATTCGGAAATTGTAAATTATAGTCCGATTGCCATAATATCAGTGTTCTCGAAACTGGTTAAAATAATTTTATCGGACCTCATCTATAAGCACGTAAGAAACACAATTTCCGAATTCCAACATGGTTTTGTGAAGTGTCGTGGCACTGCATCAAATCTTTGTATATTTACGCAATATGTTACTGACAAACTGGACCAACGTTAGCAAGTTGATGTGGTGTATACAGACTTCAGCAAGGCATTTGATCGGGTTTCACATCACCAATTGCTCATGAAATTATCAAGCTTTGGTATTTCGAGGAACCTCCAATATCTCCTGAAATCATATCTTAGTGAGAGGAAACTATTTGTGGAATATGAGGGAATTAAATCGTTTACATTTGATGCACCTTCCGGGGTTCCACAAGGTTCAAACTTGGGTCCACTATTATTCTTTCTGTTTGTTAATGACATTTCTGATAGTATCAAGTTTAAAAAACTACTTTTTGCTGATGATATGAAGATTTTCAGGGCGATTGAGGACTACTCTGATTGTATCTCATTACAAAACGATATCACTGAGTTACATGATTGGTGTCAGAAAAATGAACTATCATTAAACATAAGTAAATGTAAAACTATGGCCTTTGGAAGGAAATCATCAGTACAAATGTATAACTACAAATTGGATAATATATCGTTGGCAAGCGGTAATTCTTGCAATCGAGAGATCTGGGTATTATCTTTGATGAAAAACTAACGTTCTCGTCACATATCGAGCATATAACACACCGTGCAATGAAAATTCTAGAGTTTGTGATGCGTAATAGCAAAGAGTTCTCATCATTAGAGGCAATGAGCTCTATATATTATTCATTGGTCAGAAGCAAACTGGAATACTGTAGCTCCATATGGAATCCGTGTCAAGAAAAATATATTTATTGTATTGAAGCTGTACAGAAAAAGTTTCTTAAATTTCTTTACTTGAAAAAGCATGGTTACTACCCTATAAGAGAGCATAGCTATGAATTACTCTTAGAAAAGTTCAACTATACATCACTTAAAAAACGCCGCCAAATTAACGACTTGATTTTTATGTACAAAATCATACATAATCAGATCGACTCTTCTACTTTACTTTCATCATTGAACTTCAATGTTCCTCGTGTAGTTTCCAGGTCACACATAACATTTCACATCGACGTACCTAACTCTCAACACCACTTTCACTGTCCTTTGACTTCAATGTGTAGAAGCTACAATAGTCTACAAAATATAGATATATTCTTTTTACCCTTAACTCAGTTTAGGAAAGAAATTTATAATGCACTTTGTAACTGATTGAAACTGTTGCTTATATATTATAATGTTACATGGTATGTAATGCTAATATTGAATTCGTTTTGTTTTATTTTTTGTTTGTCAGGACTAATATAAGCTTTTCATTTTGTATTATGTACTCCTGTAATTGGGTCTTATGACCTGTTGGATGTATTTTCTCAATAGATTAAATAAACAAATAAATATATTATATATATATATATATATATATATATATAAGGGGACATTTTCGTGACTGTTCAAAAATGTATTCACAAATTAGTGGGAAGCAGTCAAAGGGAGACCAATTAAGACGATTTATTCGTTTTTGAGTCAAGCTTTCGAAAATAACTCATTTTCTTCTTCAAGACGTAACTAAAATTAGTTGTTAAATAAATATGTGATATTATTACATAATTTAAGATACTTACTAACATAAAATTCAAAAGAAATTAGATACAAAAAGAAACATACAGGTGACAGACAGAATTTGAAAGGACAAGTTGACAACTATTTATGCTTGCTCGATCATATTTTCGGTATTTCAAATTAGAGATACAGAGTGAGAAAATATAAAAATATAACTATATGTATAAATATGTAAATAATCATTTCAAGGAGGACGAGGTGAGATATTTTCTTTATGTTTTTTTAGTAAAAATGTATCGAACGGTGAACAGCAATGGACAGGTAGACATTCAGCAGACAGCTACTCAGATCGACTTTGAACTCGGGATCGAAACGGGAGTCAGGACAGGAATCGAAACATCACAGTTTGTCGATCTCAGCAAGTATCCAGGTGAACCATTGTGACGTAGGGTAAGGGTGAAATACGCCCTCAGCTGAGAGTGAAATAGGCCACCGGTATGAATGGAAAAGCCCTCCAACAGGAACGAAATAGTCCATTCAGCAAGAACGGACTAGGACATCCGGTAATGGTGAAACAAACCGTCTGGTATGAATGAAGCAAACCGTCCGGTAAGACCCTGTGAAATAGGTTGAATAATAACCCATTTCAACACGTGTCGAGTGATAAAAAAAATATGGTTTACTCCAGAGGGTAAACAATAAGTGACGAAATCATTTATTTCGAAACACTAAAAAGGGCATATCCCCAAACTTGAAGGTACAAAAAAACTATGAGGGACTACTGATCCCCTCGGCGTCTCATTGATCTTCCATATTAAAATGTCTACACTGCTCCTCGGAACTGTTTCCCCCAGAAACATTTTCCATGAAAAAGGTGGGAGTGACAATAGGTGTTCCCTACAGTCGAAAATTGAAACAACGTTTCTCTCGTTCACACGATAGGATGGAACAAGTGCGATACAACAATAAATGTCGAATGACCCGAGAGTCCACTCCAAGTAACCTGACAGTCAATGAAACGAACTAGCATTAGAAACGGCGCTATAAGTATTTGCTGGAACAGCTGATAAGTGTCCATAGTCTGAATGCCACCAGCCATCTACCGGGTTAACTTATACTCTTGAAAATGAAAACAAAAACAATGCCATCTCGAAAAATGATCTAATGCCGCTAAAATTAATAACAAATATTTTTGTAAGAACCAAGAAGATAATACAAAGAAATAAATAAAGAAATAACACATAGGTACGTACAATATTATTCTTTTCGGTGACAATTATATGATTGTACAATTTGTTTACGGAATTAACTTCAATGTACTTAATTGTTGTTCAGTTCATAGGACTATGATATATTTTAATTCATAATTCAGAATGGTATAGTTCTGATGGAAAAGCTTTGGTCGCTGAACGAACAAGTAATGGTAGAATAAATATACTGTGGGTGAAAATTGATAGCTAATTTTAATACAGGATATGATGGACCTTTTTAAAGTTTTAATGAAAACTTGATTACTAAACACGGAACTGGAAAGTATCCATTAAATTAATAATATTAACTAAGTCCTGTGAAATATAATTTAATTTTGACACGTCAAAATGTAATTGAATATTGCCAGAAATAAAATGAATAAAAACCATTGCATCAATAACTGCAATAAATAATCATACTGATCACCGACAATACAAATGAAATAATCTTGTGCCCTGCTAGACACAGGTTATGCTATATAGCTTAATAGGTAAAATAAATTTTAAATAAATATACTGGGCGAGTAAAAGAAAAATGCTATAATAGTTATCCGTATTGTATTTTTTGTTTATTTTTAAATGTTGTATTTTATATTTTTTGTATACTATCAGAAAGTAGAGATTACAATGAACAAAAAGCAGATATTTTGACGAGAGAATTTTCGATTGAAAATTAGGGGGCTTTTTCGATATTAAATCAAGATAAGGGAAAACAATACATATTTTGAATCCAAAAAATTACAGTGTGTTTGGGAGATGAAAAGGTAAGTTTGCACCAAATTTCGTAAAGATTTTTTTTGTGCGAGATGAAAATAAAAAACCAAAAGGTTGTTTTTTTTGGATATTTCACATACATTATTATCTACATCTGTGACATTTAACCTTTTTTAAAGGACTTTCCCCGTCCCCCTCCCGACTTCAAATCGCCTGTAAATTATATTACCCTCTATTGTTGTTATATTTTTTTACTTTTTCAATGGGTATCATCCTGTTCTGTTTCTCTTTTTGGTGTCAAAAATTATCGATCCTGGTCTAGTATCTCAACGTCAAAAAACAAACATTTCGTAACAGTGCTGTCAAACAAAAGTCACAAGTTTGACGATGTACATTACTAGTGAACAGTCGCAAGGAGGTGTTGAAAGCCCTGGTATGAGCCAGTGAGAAGATTCACTACAACCTAACGAAAATACAGCAATATTAGACAGCAGCCGCATCTCGTGAACATAGTGCGCGAAAAAAGAATTGTAAGTGCGAATATATCGTCAAATTTCAAAAAACATGGGTGGTGGATTTGGGAATTCTATAAATTGAAATTATAAAAGTTTACATATTATCTTGACAATTGTTTATATTGGTATATATGAACCCCTAGGTATTGAACAGGGCCGGCTCCACCAGACAAGACAGTTGGAGTTAATTTTCATAAAATGTTTCATTGATTATTCAGTATTCAAAAAGAGTTATACTGGTTATAATCAATAATTTTGTCGCTACGACAAACTGAGTAAAAGGCGTGGGCGTACTCATAATTTTTCCAAAAAGGGGTATTACATGTGATGGTTATTTGAGTAAATTGGACAATATTTGATGTTGACTTGGTTGGCTTTGTTCTAGGAATGTAGTTATGGATACGTTGTGGCAATGACTGTGCCCAAAACTCTTTGAAAAAAGTAAGTAATGCAAGAATTTGCGTTCCAATTCATTTTATTAAGAAATGTCTCAAGACGGTCCTACAAACGTACAGTCAAAATAATACGGTATATTTTTATCGGACGAATTCTATGACTCCGAACGGATATTATGTCTGCAATGAAAAACAAAAATTATATCTCGATTCATTGGGATGAATATTCTGCAGAACTGGAATGGATACTCAGTTCCAAATATTACCGCATAATAAACAATAAGGTAGCCCCGCTCAGTATGAATGATCTGAGAGAAACGAGACTGCTTATCAAGCAACTTTGATGAGAACGAGGTTGAATGGTATTCCTTGCGGATGACGGCTAATCAACTACGGACGGTCGGAAAAGTTATTGACAGAAGAATTCTACGTATGCCTGAGGCATACAGAAATGATCAGTTGATCTTAATTTTAAACGAGGGAACACGAAAGTTCGAATCGGGTCCGAATTCAATATGTGAATTATTTTTATATATTTTTTGTTCTGGGTTTGGAAATGGCGGTTGTCGAATCGCAAATTTCAAAAGTAAATGACACCTAGGCCATGATAGGATATAGAATATAGAGGAAATCATTGTAGTAAGAACACCCTGTGGTTGTTTTCGAAACTAAACCCTCTTTGATGGCTACTTTTCAACTTTGGAATCAAGAACCGAGTCAGTGTTGAATTTTTTTTGAGTTGTGGTCCCTCAACTTGATTGGTATATCCTTCTCTCTTTAGAAAGTAAGTAAATCAAATAATAACACCTAATGTCACTCCATTCGGATAATTGAGGCTAAACTAGAAAACGCCTACTGTAGTTTTTTAATGTAATGTTTTTAGATCATAATATGATGAAATAATAACACTACTGTTTATACTTGAGTTCTTTAATTTGCATGTTCACTAGACAATGCTTTTATTACAACTCGCTGGTATTGATGCACGATAGGATATGACTTTAAGGTAGTACTATATATGCAGGATGTCACATATCCCCCCTTAAAAAAAATTACACTATTTTCTTACAATTATTCCTAAAACTAACTATACATTAAGCGCTCAGGCTGTGTAACTGTGCGCTTAGGTCGCATATTTATATTTTTATTTGACTCCTTAGTGTCAGCAGAAATAGCAAGATCTATCCCGCCAGCCGATATTTCCCGTGATTGATTGTGTACAGGATCAATTTCCGTAGAATCATGAAAAATATCACTTGGCAATTTAGAATTTACTATATGCAATTTTTTTATCTGATTAATGTGCCGTTTCCACTCTATATCATTTAAATCTGGTACTTTCACAATATACGTAGCTTTTCCAACTTTCTTACTAACTATAGCCTTAATCCAAGTAACTTTACCAACTTTTCTGTAATCTTTAACTGTTACTGTTTCTCCCGGAACATACTGCACTAATCGCTCACCTCTAAAGTACAATCTTTGTTTATTTTGTTCCATTATAACGCGACTTTTTACGATATTATTGGGATTTGGTAATAATGCATCAAAACGCGTTCGCAGATTTCTTCCAAACATCAGTTTGGCTGGGCTAATTTTTGTAGTACAATGGGGTGTGTTGCGATAGTCGAATAAAAAATTATTTAATATAAAATTTAGATTTGACTCACTATTTTTACTCAAAGCATTCAAAAGTGCATTTTTCGTAGTTTTTACGCAATTTTCTGCCGCACCATTTGAGGAAGGGTGGTACGGAGGTGTGGTTATATGAATTACATTATGTTTTGTTAAAAATTGCTCGAATTCTTTGAGCAAAAAGATGTACCATTATCTGTTACGATTTGTTTTGGTAATCCGAAACGTGTGAAACAAGATCTTAAAATGTCTATTGTCAAACTAGAGGTAATGGAAGACATTTGAAAAACCTCCAGCCACTTACTATGAGCATCCATAACTATCAAAAACTGCCTGTTTTTGAATGGACCCATAAAATCTAAGTGCAACCTGTGCCAAGGTTGTTCCGGTCAAGGCCAACTATTCAATACTGATTTTTCTGGTAAACTTTAATTGACTAAACAACCCTCACAAGTTCTACAAATATTTTCTATAGCTTTATCTAGACCCGGCCACCAGAAATATGAGCGGGCAAGACTTTTCATGTTGACCACTCCCATATGACTATTATGCAAACTATCCAATATATTTTTTTGTAAACATCGAGGAATTATTATTCGATTGTTCCATAGCACACAATCCGATTCAATCGTCAACTCATTCCTTAGCCTATAGAATGGTTTAACATCGTGCTTTAAATTATATGAGTTTTTGGGCCAACCTGACCTTAGATATTTCAAAACTTCTATTAAAGTTTCATCTTTTTGCGTGGTTTCTTTAATTTGAAGAAAATCTAGAGGAAAATCCTCGTTATGAGAAAAATAACTTATGAAATTGAAATCTACATCTTCTATACTATTCTCCTCAATAGGTACGGGTTCTCTAGATAGGAAATTAGCATAATTATGTTCTGATTTCACATATTCAATGTTATATTGATAGTTGGACAAAATCAACGCCCATCTGCGAAGTCTGTTCGCCGAAAACTGCGGAATATTTTTTGTGGGATGTAAAATATACATTAAAGGTTTATTATCAATGACTAGAATGAAATCTCTCAAATACAAATAGTTATTAAATTTACAAAGGCCGAAAATAACTGCTGAACTTTCTTTTTCCATCTGACAATAATTTTTTTCAGCCTCTGGTAAGGTACGAGAGGCATAGGCAATGGGTCTTTCAGTCCCATCTGGCATAATGTGCGTAATTACTGCCCCAACGCCTTTTTCTGAGGCATCCGTGATCAAATGTAATGGTAATTTTTCGTCGTAATGTACTAATACCTGCGCTGACATCAACAACTGTTGAACCTTTTTGAATGCCAAATCACAGTCTGGTGACCACGCCCACTTCGAATTTGATTTAAGAAGATTATTAATTAATCCTAAAAATGATTTAAGTGACGTAATATTGTTTGGAACAGAAGCATTTTTTATAGCTAATATTTTCGACTCTGAAGTATTCAACCTGGTTTTATCAATATCATAACCTAATTATGAAATTTTATCTTTGAAGAAATGACATTTTTTTAATGATAATTTCAAACCAGCATATTCTAATCTCTTTAACACTGCTTCCAATCTAATTATATGTTCGTTACGATCATCATCATCATTCCGAATATTGAACTGGTTCAATCACACCGAGATCATTTAATCCCTGAAGTTCCTTTTCCACCATTCCTTTAATGGCAAAAGGCAAGGGTCGTGCCCTGAAAAATTTGGGTGTGACTGATTCTGATTTAAGTTTAATAGAAATTACCCCCTTGTTGAAATTTCCAAGTCCTGGAGAAAAAAGGTCATTATACTTTCTAATTAAAAACTGTAGATCGTCAGGCAAATCCACATAATATAATTTTGAAATGCCCAAATCACAAATATTAAAAAAATCGCGTCCTAGTAGAGGTGGACCACCATTTTCAACAACGAAAATATTTAAATCAAAATTTCTATCTTGATAAATGATATTGCAAACAATATAAACTAATGGGATAATCTCGTCCTCATTATATAACCCAAAAACCTTGTCAGTGGTAATAAACTGTTTTTCGTTGAAATATTTTTCATAAAATGTGAGAGAAATTACGGAATAACTTGCTGCAGTATCCAAAATAAAAGTGTACGATTTATTTTCAATCAGAAGTTCTATAAAAACGGGATTTGTTTTCGCTTCCAAATTGAATAGCGAATATTCTTCCGACTCTAAAAAGTTATTTCTGTTTTCATCTGATCTATTCTGTTTATTCGTGTTCTTTTTATTTGTATACATTGGAGCGAGATGTCCCTTTTTATTACAAATATGGCAATGACAATTTATATAAGAGCACTTATCTGTCTTATGATTCTTCCACCCGCAAACAACGTATCTGGTATTTGAGAGAACAGTTCCAACTGCCCCCGCTGAATTGCTGTGGCCTCCTGAGTATCCACTGGTGGCACCCACTGAATTTCTGTTTCCGCCTGAATTTCTTCCCCGTGAAGATGACGATCTGGATGAACAGGATCCAGAGGGTTTCGTATGTGCTGTACCTCTGGTATTTGCATAATAAATTTCCGGTTCCATTTTGACAGCTCTGCTGCCATTCTGCCCAGCAGTACTTTTGAAAGAAGCAATTTCCAGTATTGTAGACAAATTTACAGTTTCCTTTTCTTCGTATAGTCTGTCCTTCACCCGGCCATTCTCATAACCAATGATGAACCGATTCACTAAGGCTTTGTCGATTTCATCTGCTCCCGAAAAATTTGCCACTAATCTCCGCAACCGTGAGGCCCACTCTTTCGGTGATTCGGAAGCTGATTTCCGTGCTTTGAAAAATTTTTCACGGCTCGCGAAAACAGACACCACCGGTTGAAAATGAGTATCCATTAACTTCACGATATCCGTATATGATTTCGTTTCCGGTTCTTCCGGAATGCACATATTAAACAGTAACTAATACGCCTCTTCGTTTAATAAACTTAGAAGAATTGCACGTTTCCGTTCATATTTTTTAATTTCATTCGCCAAGAAATAATTGTTCAAACGACGTTTATAAATTGACCAATCAGACGTGGTAGGATCAAATTCCTGAACATGTCCAGTGTATTGTACGTTATCAGTCATTTTTTGTTACCGCTAGGTTCACTATAGAGTGTAAAAACGAATTTGCACTTCTTATCACTCGATCAAAACTTCTTGTCGCCACTTTGTAATGTTTTTAGATCATAATATGATGAAATAATAACACTACTGATTATACTTGAGTTCTTTAATTTGCATGTTCACTAGACAATGCTTTTATTAAGGTGCGTACACATCTGAACAAAACAGCCGAATGAGCACGCTGCGCCGAATGAGCATTCGTGCGTGCTTATATTGATTTCTCTCGCACGAGCCACATGAGCATGTATTCGGAGTTGCTCCATGTGTGTGTCAGTGCGGTTATGAACGCAGCAATGGAAATTTAGGTAGTGCTAGTGCTGCGTTTATAATTATTTATGAATTGCTGAAGAAAAAGATACGACGGCGTAGATGGTCTTCACAACTATATTTACAAAGAAGTCGAGACCGGAGCCTAACCAGCTCTTTCTTATTGAACGATATTCAAAGTGACGGCGACGGCTGGCGGTTTCAAAATTTCACAAGGATGTCAGCAGCAGATTTTTTATATATTTTGAATGCAATTAAAGATAAGATATGCAAAAAAGATATCTATTTTCGAAGGGCAATCTCTGCGGAAGAACTCTTGGCGCTAACACTACGCTTGCAACTGGCGATTCATTTACAAGTCTTCAGTATATATATACGTCCCTCTTAAATATATCTGCTATTTCACGCCAAGCGTCTTCTTTCTTAATTTTATTATAATACTGTTCATGTGTTACTTTCCACAAAATTGGGCGATTTTCATATTCTTTTATTAACTGCAAACACGTTTCTTGAGAAAAATCCATTTTCAATATGCGAGCATTTGGTTCGGCGCCAGGATGTCAACTAACCCGTCCACACTGAGCACGAATTTTCTTTGATGGACCGACAAATTGCGGATCGGTTGCCGCACAACATGAGCTTGTTTGGCGCGGTGCGTTTGTCCGTCCACATCTGAATGCTCATTCGGCGCAGCGTGCTCATTCGGCTGTTTTGCTCAGATGTGTACGCGCCTTTACAATTCGCTGGCATTGATGCGCGATGGGATATGACTTTAAGGTAGTACTATGTATACAGGATGTCACATGCTTGTATCAGCTTCGAGGTTGCTCTTGTGATATTAACGAGAAAAGTTTTAATTGTTTTGTTTCTTGTTGGTATTTTTTCTGAATTTAATCAGTTTTATTCAATATATGTATTATTCTTGAACCTCTACATTTGATTCGAACTCAAACAACCACCCTCATTACTAACAATCCATCCAAATCGATTTCAACACGGCACCCTATCGTCACACACAAAAACATTTTATTTGTAGCAGGAAGTGATGGGAGAGAGGTAGCACAAATGATTGCCAAGATGACAGGTGATTTGTTCAGGATTCATTCTCTTCTGAAACCAAACGCGAGTGCCCACATCTTATTACAAACAGCGATCGATAATTCTTTAAATTTTTCAAAAAACGATCTGGTCATATTGTGGTTACACGGAGCCAGCAGATGTCCATTGAATCATTTTTCTCCAAAATGCAACACACAAAGGTTCTCGTTATAACGGAACCATTTTGGTATGTCTACAACCATACAAATGAGACCATTTATGAAAATAACATCTGTCTGGCTAAGATAGTGCACAAATCCTTTTCTAGTTTTGTAAAAGTTTTAGAATGCAACAATATATTCCGAAAAACAAATTATGGTGTAGATGGTCGCAGATTGAAGAAAATTGGCAAATTGTACTGGAGCAAAGCAATCAAACATTTCTCAAATAACCAGTTTTTGTCAAAAGAACATAAAATAGCACTCTTGAAAGAAGGTAATAAAAATACTGTTGATCTAGAGTCAGCATCAGTGTATTGTACTAAAGAAACCAATACTGAGGACAGCATTGCAGAGGAAATAGAAAGTACCAATATGCAAACTCTACTAAATTAATCTATAAACCATACCAGGCCCACCAATAATCATGCAGATGGGGACAACTCGACATATTTTTCAGATTAAGCGATAGTACTAACCTCATATCTATATTGTTGTTTAATATTCAATCAATTCGCAATAAAATAGACGAATTTCTACGTATTCTTAGAACAACAAAAACTACCAAACATTATTCTTCTGACAGAGCATTGGCTGAAAGCTGACGAACCTCTGTATATTCTGGATTACGTTGTTATTTCAAAATATTGCCGAAATAATTCAATACATGGAGGAACCATGATAGTGGTCAAAAAGCAGTTTTTAGAATGTTTCCCGTTCGTGAATATTTGTACATATGACAACTTGATTGTGGAAAAGCAATTTGAATTTTCTATAATTTACTCTAAGATTTACAATTTATACATAATGTGTATCTATAGACCTCCTTCAGTAGATATTAATACCTTCATAGAACGACTAGAATACTTATTATCACAAGTACCCCCACTCGCATCTATTATTCTCGCCGGAGATTTTGCCGGAGATTTTGCGAATAAATCAATGTTGGTAAATTTGCTGGACTGTTTCAACTTATTTATGCATGTAGATCAACCCACGCGTGTCTCTAACTTTTCATCTACTTCTATAGACTATGTCTGCTCAAACATAAATGATGTAGAATGCTGCATTACAAATCCGCGACTATCTGACCATGAGGCGGTCACCTGTTTCGTCCCAAATAGATTTCACCATAAAACCGCACAAAATGGTTAGAAACGTGGGCGAATTTTCAGCAAAACAAACTATACCAAATTCCGACTACTCTGTCAGAGAGCGGATTGGAATTATATACATGGTGCTGAAGATGCAGTAAACGCATTTCAGACTCTTGTTGTTGAAATATTTAATGAAGCATTCCCACTACAATTAATAAAGAAAAAGAACCCATTCACAAAAAGAATTAAAAACTCTTCTAAAAATCTGAGTTGTCTCCACACCATTAGAAAATTTCACAGCGACGATATTTTCTTCATGTCTTACTTTAATAACTATCGTCGTATCTATAGACAGACTATCAAATTGTCTAAAGAGTTGCATTACAAAAATAGGTTGGATCAGGCAGTTAACAAACAAAAAGAATTGTGGACAATAACAAATGATTTAAGGGGTAAAACACAAAAATTGAGCCACCCGGACGTTAATATTGTCATAAACGAGTTGAACCAATATTATTGTTCCATTGCAAACAAATGAACTCAGAACATTTCTCAGACAGATGATCCTCTCGATTATCTAGAAAGGGTGGCATCTCCGATGCAATCTATGCTCTTATACGGGACGAACTCAGCTGAGCTTAAGTTAGTATTTAGCGAAATAAAAAATAAAAATTCCTCGGGTGAAGACCACTTATCAGCCAAATTATTGTCACAATTACCTGATGAAGCCCTAAGTGGTCTAGCTGTGGCCATAAATAAGTCTTTTGCCGCAGGTATTTTTCCCTCCAGCCTTAAGACTGCAATAGTTGTACCGCTGCTCAAAGGTGGTGCCACTGATGATCCAAACAATTTCAGGCCGATCTCACTACTATCAACACTGTCCAAAATTATTGAAAAGTTGGTAAAATGTAGGATAATGGGTTTTCTACAGAAACATAATATATTGGCGGCTGCACAGTACGGTTTTCAAAACAAAAAGAGTACGAATGATGCAATCTTCGATTTTCTTGAAAGAGTGTATATGAGCCTGAACGAAAAAGAGGCGGCTGCAGCAATATTCCTGGATCTTTCTAAGGCTTTTGACTGTGTAAGTCATGAAATACTCTTGAAGAAGCTCTTACATTACGGATTTCGCGGCAAATCTCTAGACTGGATCAGATCTTATCTTACTGATCGAAATCAAAAAAGTACTGGTAAAAAATGTTAGTTCTGACAAGGAAACAATTGTGCGTGGAGTCCCCCAGGGATCAGTTTTGGGTCCTATTCTGTTTCTGCTCTACATCAACGATATGGCCAACCTAGATATTTCTGGACATCTAACATTGTTTGCTGATGATACCACGATTCTTTGGCACAATGAAGATCGTGATACTCTGGTTCGTACTATTCCTGTTGACGTAGAAAAAATCAAAAAGTGGTGTGAGACTAACATGCTGACATTGAATGTTACAAAAACAAATCTGGTCACTTTCAAGATGGACCTAGAACAAGTACCTTTAGGTTCGAAAGTAATTAAAAGCAAGCCTGAAACAAAATTTCTTGGTGTACACATTGACCACAATCTAAAGTTCGAGTCTCATATAACGGCTCTAAAAAAAAAGTTATCCTCTGGTTGTTACGTTATCAATATAATATCTCGTGAACTTGGAATGTTACCTTCGTTAACTGCATACTACTGATTAATTGAGTCTCACCTACGGTATGGAATTCCATTTTGGGGATCTTGTAGTCAAATCTTATTTCAAAGTATTTTCATCCTCCAGAAAAGAGCTTTGAAATTTATCTTCAAAATAAAGATGCGTGAATCATGCAGGCCAATTTTACGCCAGTAAAAAAATACTTACGCTTTAAGAAATTTTCATTTTAGAGACAGCTTGCTTGATGCACAAATATAGGAAGAAATTTATCAACGCTGACACTAATCGATTTACACGTCAGGAAAAAAAACTGACTCTCCCTCTTTCCACTTCAACTCTCACAAAACAGTCTTTGATTTATAGAAGCAAGCAAATTTATAATCATTTACCTAGTCAAATTAGAGACATTAGCGATACAAAACATTTCCGAAAATCTGTTAAAATACTTCTGATGGTGAAATGCTTTTACAATTTAGAGGAGTATCTTGCATTTGTTTTCTAGTCGTCCTAGTCGTTCTATATTCTATATTTAATATCTATATTTATTCTACATTGCCATACTCCATATTTAATATTTTATTCTGTGATACTATAATATTTTTTTACATGTTATTTTGTTTATGTCTTCCTTGTAACTTTGAATTTTGAAAAAAATGTTTGTATATTTATTTTTATTTTTAGCTTTCTCTTTATGTGTGATTTATCCTAAGACATCTTACAAATGCTGACAACATATGTAAACAGTGTAATGTTTTTTGACTTTGTCGACAAATGTTTTTCATTTAGACAATAAAGTTTATTTATCTATCTATCAATCATCAAGCTTGCTATAAGATCCCCTCTCTCGCGTGGGTCACGAATTCAACATCAGCCTTTTCTGAAAAGATCCACCCGAAAATGAAAGGAACGGCTTATTATCCAAAATTATGGGTGATTATGGTTTGGTGCTGAATATAGGGAAAGGGCTAAACTAGGGGGGTTTCACTACATTGGCTGCAGACAATCAGGTCAGATATAACATTGGTGATGTGGACAGTGAGATTTGCAAAATTTCTCGATATTTGGTTAATTTTTCTTCCTCTTTTCGGATGATATTTGTTTCGCCTGGAGCCGAAAACTGTATGGTTATATGAGTTGATATATTTGTACTTGCTTGAAAGTGGGAAATATTCTGATTATTATTATCATCATTACAATAGGTATACAATTATGTCATTATTTCATTCAAGTTTCAAAAGGCATCTTGTAGAGAAAAGAAACAAACTGTCGTGGATAAAAAGTTTCCTCATATGTATTGCTGTTACCATTGATGATGTGAAAAGGAGGAATATATGAACACTGTAAAATATATCGAAAGTTTCACGGTGTTTCGTATAGAATTATGAATCGTGTACGCCAGGCGCGGATACAGGATTTCGTTTAGGGAAGGGGGCTATTTTTGCGTGATTTCATCTACATTTTGGAAAATTCGTTTTAAACAATGAATTTGATAGAATTTCATCGTTTTGATCATGAGTCGTTAGAGGACGGGGGGGGGGCAATTGCCCCTATTGCCGCCCCTGTTGTGCGCATATAGGCCGAGATGAAACTCAATCATACATAATTAATTTCTCACGGATGCGATGAAAGCAACTACGAACAAGAGAACGTCTGATTGAGATGTCAAAATTGCTATAAAACGGTGTAATAAATTACCAGCCTTACCCTACCGCCAGTTACGGTGAAGAAGTGAGCTTTGTACGTAGAGACATGGAATAGAATGAGTTGCAGTTTTGAACAACTTCACGCCTTTCACATCCACCAATAATTAAATTATTAACTATTCTTTGCCACAGCGGATCTTATACTATAATTATAAAATATGATGGGTTGTGTTAATAATATTCATCCCAAGTAAAATGAATTTTGAAATATATTGTCATTTTGAGAAGTTTCTATCATCTGGCAGTTTAGGTATCGATGGCTCATCAATAACAAAACGAAAGAGCGATAGATACAAATCCACCATGAGAAAATTTGTTGTAGATTTTTATTTCAAAAAATGTATATCTTCACAGAAAAAAATTGGTACCTGAATACAATGAAAAAGTTCAGTGACTCAATGAATATTTTTATCAATATTGGTCCAATGAACGCAATCGTTATGTCAATGTACCACTGGTTATCCATACTATGAATATGGATCTTAATAATATCAATGAATGCTTTCATTGATATCATGATCAAGTACATCAAATAGGTTCGTTATGGTAATGAATTCCATTCATCAAACGAATGAAGATTGTTCACCCAAGCAATGAATTGTATTCGTTCAACTGATGAAACTGTATTCATCAAATTAGTTATTATTGTCCATTATTCGAATGAATGCTGTATGATTGATATAATGATTCAGATTAGTTTGACGATGGATATTTTTCATCAATCCAATGAACGGTGATTATTAAGTATCGGTTATTCCTTGAATCAATAATTGATATACATTAAATCTATGTTTCAGTTTATTCTCGTGATGCTTTCACACATTGAACTAATTATGCTGTTTAGCATTTGAATAAGTGGTATTTATTCAATGATTGCGTATCATTCGTAAATGCAATGAAGGCCTCCCACTGATATTGAGCATACAGTGAGTTTCCGAATGATATGCAAAATAATTAACATGCATTCATCAGAACATCGCAATCCTGATTGGAAGGCGTATCTCCAAGTTATCTTTTATTTCGGCTGGCTCCTTTCGGAGTTCTTTGGATGTCTCTGTAGTCTGTGCTACCTGAGAAGATGCTTCAACGATCGCTTCTGTCTGCTTAAGTTAACCGGCTCTGTGCAAAGAACGAAGTCGTGCGGAGTTGTCCCTCTAGTGGTGGTGCTGTGTACTACCAGCTAAAGCTAACTTGCCAACGGAGATTTCTATGCGAGGATTCGGCTGAAAATATGCCGGCGAAATTTATGAGTATATTTAAACACGAGATGGCTTGGTTCGACATAAGGCTTATTATTATATTCATGAACATATTAATTACGGAGTTATAGAATGGGAGGAAAATGTTGCTTTTATCTGCCTAACAAAACTGGGACTCAGTAACTTCGTTACACCTTCTATGATCTTTCCATAACCCCAATAAAACCTGTGTGTAGAGTAGATCTGAAAATAGATTATCATTGATTTCGATAAACTTGGATTCATTGTAACAATAAAATTATCTCTGGGACCATTAATTACGTTCATTGATATGATGAACAATTTCAAATGGATTCAGTGTACCCCTTTCATTACCTTAATGAACTTTTCCATAGCAGCAACGAAACCTGTTCATAAATGTAAAAAAAGATCATCTTTGATCTCAATGAACTTCCCGATGAAAAATATATTGTGCCAATGAACGGAAAGGTAATAAACGGTATTCATTGATATAATGTACCACATTTCACCTATAAAATAGTATACATTATTTCAATGTACTTCTTTCTTCATTTCAATGATCTTTTCCATAGCCGCAATGAAACATGTTCATAGGTCTGAAAATAGATCATCCTTGATCTTGATAAACTTGAATTCATTGTAACAATAAAAACATACATATTTCAGTGAATGGTCATTCATTGACTCGACGAAAAATGTATTGTGCCAATAAACGAAGAGGTTTTCATCAATAAAATGTACCATATTTTTTAAAATATATACATCAGTGCTTTGGGACCATAAATTATGTTCATTGATGTGATGAACAATTTCAAATTGTTTCAGTGTACCACATTCCTCACCTCAATGAAACTTTCCATAGCAGCATGAATATAAAAAACCATCAACTTGAATGTTTAATCATTATCACGATGAAAACTTAATTGTGCCAATGAACGGACAAGTAATAAACGTTATTTATTGATATTATGTACCACATTTTTTTCATGAAATAATATACAGTGTTCCAATGTACTTTTTTCTTCATTTCAATAATCTTTTTCAAAGCCGTAACGAAATATGATCATAGTCTGAAATTAGATCATCATTGATCTCAGAGTACCCCTTTCCTCACTTCAATAAACGTTTCCGCAGGAGCAACGAAAACTGTTCATAAATGTAAGAAACGATCATCTTTGATCTCAATAAACTTGAATTCGTTGTATCAATAAATACCTACAAAAGTCAGTGAATAGTTATTCATTGCCACGATGAAGAATGTATTTTGACAATAAACGGAGAGGTAAAAAACGGCATTTATTGATATAACGTACCATGTTATAGATAGAAACAGTACAAATAGTGAAAAGTGATAAATTAAGAAGTGCATAATGAAACAGTCGTGAAGTGGCGCCATCATATCGATGCGGATTCGAATCCATTCGTTGGTCTAACAGGGACAGTTGCGAAGACTATTTTATCAGTCGGTACGTTGTAACCGGCTGGTTGGTATCCTAGGAAATTGTCTCATTGAATGTGATTTGGTGAGACTCCAAGAATAAAAATCTACCCAACTTCTAAGTACTCTTGTTCGATTACTTTGATGAAACGAAAGAACACTCTTTTGTCTTATTTCCACTAGATTTTTATTGTTACGACCGGTTTCGGGTTTTATCCCATTATCAAGTATAAAAAACTAACTAATACAATTGAACTCTAAGCCTAGTTATATTATGGAGAGGTAATTAAGAGAACAAGGGTGAAACAATATAAATTTAGACCCTGGAAGTGATGGAAATTACCTGGGTTTTTTATACTTGATAATGGGATAAAACCCGAAACCGGTCGTAACAATAAAAATCTAGTGGAAATAAGACAAAAGAGTGTTCTTTCGTTTCATCAAAGTGATCATGAATTTCCACAAAATAAACAAGTCATCAATCACACAAATTCTTGTTCGATTCCTCAAAAACCTCTCATCACCGAAAGTTACACCCAACCTAACCCAAATGATTAATCATTGATAACTTTCATATACTATCTAATCTAATATCTTCAAAGGTTCATCTACAGAGTGACCCATTTAAAATCGGGGAATCTCTCTTGAACTGTTATTTATTATCCGATTCAAAAGTTCTTTTTAATAAATAGCGCATCAACAATTCTAGTTGAGTTCCATAAATTCGAAACAAAAAATAAATATTTCAAGTCCCACTTATGATGTAATAATATTTCAAGATGTATTTGGTCGGAATTTAATCGGAATCTGTTCATAAAATAAAATGAGAATGTTGTTCAGTGTAATTCCAGGACAATTTCATTTTCGATTTCGATGAAATTCTGACCAAATGTATTTCGAAATATTCTGAATTCAGTGGTGTAGTCAGAATTTTAATAAATATTCTGAAATTGAAGTGGTGGGTTGATTTATTGAAAAAAATTTCAAATTTTGTTCCCTCAACTTTTTTATTGAGAGACGCTTTCCTACGTAATACCAATTGGAAATGTCGTGAATACAGTGGCGTCGTCAAATTCTATTTGGAAAAATCTTGCTTCTTAAGTTCATTAAAGTAAACAATATTTCTTGAAAACCAGGGTTTTGTCAATTTATTTTGACATCTTCAGGGCAATAAGAAGAGTTTTCCGTCTTGAAAATAAAAAGGAGTTCCACCATAACAGGTTTCTTTCTCAACAAATATACATAAAACTCAAACTAAAACAACAAACACAACACTGAAACACGTTAAAATGTAAATAAAATAATGAGCATCTAATGTGTATTTGAGTAGAAGATGTCAAAATAAATTGACGAAACATGGGCTCTCAAGAAATATAATTTTCTTCAGTCTGAGACCTATATTTCGCAAAAATAACTCCACAGTAATAATAATAATGAGAATTTTCAAATTCAACTTTAATCTGAGATTGAACATACATATCAAGGACCGATGGCAACATGAAGACTTCATCATAATAATGACTAATTGATGAAGATGATAATAATAACTTGAACTTTCAATATCCATCCACTTGCAATTGTCTGAAAAGAAAATTCAAAAATTTTGCAAACATTTCAAGGACAGACGATATTACAAGAATTTGATAATTTCAATTTCATAATAATTCCTAAATCCAACTTTCACTAACTTCCAATCGTCTGAATATATTTATTCATATATTTTCGATATCTCGGAAACGTCACAGAAGATTTGGATCCACTCTTTGGCATCATTTTTGAAAACTGGGTTCTACAGAGTTGAATCGTTTGGCAGTTAAAGTTCTCCCTAAAAGACCTCAGAGAAGGCAATACGGGAAGGGTCCGGAAGAGAGACCAGACCCATGTGAATTCTAAAAGGAATAGGCCATAGCCTACTCAGAAAAGCCGAGTTCTAGGACGAGAGAGATCCCAGATAGTGGCTGTTGTGTATTAGCACAAACGATAACTCTTTCGTTTGAGAGAATTGTGGACTATAAATTCGAGAGAATGAAATACACTTTCAAGACTTACCAGTTGGTTCTCAGCTGGTTGGTTTGCTGCTTTGGGGGCCCCCAGGAACTTCCTCTGCTCAATGATTCGTAACTACTATTGTCACTAAATGTAGAAATGCGGAAAAGAATGTTCAGAACATCACACAAACTTGCGTACTAGCGGTAATAATTAATAGCGAATGCGTTCGGTATGAAATAATAATGAAGCGGTATTCGAAGATTCTCGAACAATACTGGCTTATTCTCTCTAGATATATTTCATTCTCGTGGAGCGCGTGAAAAGTTATACATAAAAAAAAAGAAAGAAAAAAAACTCTGAAAGTATAAACTGATTGCTAAATCTATATGAATAACAAAACTTAACTATAAAAGTTATACAATATATTTGCATAACATAACTTGACCATAAAATGATACGAATCCAGAACACTCCGACCCACAAAAATGCTACGCATTTTCAGAGACTGAATCTGGAAGCGGACATAATTTATTTAATGGTCGCTTATAAATTCCTTGAGAGGTACGAACTGTTGCAACTCTCACTATCCCATCACGTCCAGGATGTAGCTCTATGATACGCCCAAGTCGCCATTGAAGAGGGTGACTTGATTCATCCTGTATAATGACAAGATTACCAATTTTTGCACAAGACAAATCATCTGTTCATTTTACTCTCTGCTGTAGAGTATGCAGATACTCTCGTTTCCACCGAACCCAAAAATCTTGTTGTATCTTTTGAAGTAATTCAAACCGACCCAAGCGATTCATCTTAACATTAGATAAGTCGGCATCTGGAGCGGAAGTTAAAGGTTCTAAGGTCAGAAAATGGCCAGGAGTTAAGGCGGATAGGTCATTTGGATCACTACTAATAGACGTGAGCGGCCGAGAATTCAATATTGCTCCTATTTGGCACAAAACAGTATTGAACTCTTCAAAGGATAATTTTTGTAATCCAATGACTCGATATAAATGCGTTTTTACGGACTTCACGCCGCTTTCCCAGAGGCCACCCATATTTGGTGCCCTCGGGGGTAAAAAATGAAAAGTTATAGATTCTTGATCAGCGGAGGATTTTAAAAATTGCAATAATTGTTTGTTCGCACCTACGAAGTTTTTTCCATTGTCTGTGTATATATGAGAGACACGTCCACGTCGGGCAATAAATCGACGCAGGGCTGCCAAAAAAGATTCTGAAGTTAGATCAGAACACAATTCTAAATGAAGCGCTTTAGTAGCCATGCATACAAAAAGACAAATATAAGATTTGCTAATTTTTGCGTTTTTCGTTTTATTTAATTTTATCAAGAACGGTCCTGCATTATCGACAGCGGAATGAGAAAACGGTTTCAACTCTGATATCCTTGGGCTTGGCAAGTTGCCCATTTTTGGCTGAAAAGCGATTGGTTTCATACGAAAACATTGAACACATTTAGATAATACATTTCGTATAGTTCTTTTGGCGGAAAAGATCCAAAAATTTTGAAACAACAAAAATTGTACTGTCTGAGCTCCTGAATGCAAATATTTAATATGTATATTTTGTATAATAAGAAAGGTTAAACGATGGTTTCTAGGGAGCAAGACAGGGTGCTTTTTGTCATATTGGAGACTCGAGTAATGTAGTCGTCCTCCAACTCTGAGAATAGATATATCATCAAGAAAAATATCTAATTTTCGGAATGGCTTCGGTAAAGTTTTGCCTGTTTTTAATCGGGAAATTTCATCCGAAAATGATGATTGTTGAACGTGTTTGACTAAACAAAGCGTGGCCTGATGTAATTCAAGATGAGACAGGAAATTTTCATTTTTTACTCCAGGGTTCTTGCAATTAAAAATGAATCTCAATACGAATGCAGTAATTCGTTGTACTTTAGTGAAAGATGATTTTTGTTCTATGATGATATCAATAAAATTTTCAGAAGTTACGGTTGTTAGAACTATACTTTTTTTTTCCTCTTCGGAAACTGCGGTGGACACAAAAGTTTCAAACTGTGTACTTGGCCAAGATTGAGAAGGTAATTTTAGAAATTCTGGACCATCCCACCATAATTTATTACGAATAAGTTCAGAAGGAAGATTTCCACGAGAAGCTATATCAGCAGGATTGTGATGGGTATTTATATAAAACCAATTTTTTGGAGCAAGTTTTTCTTGGATGAAACTCACGCGGTTGCTCATAAATGTTTTACACCTATGTGGATGAGATTTTATCCATATAGGGCTACAGAGGAATCTGACCAGGCAAAGATTTTACTAAAATGAATTTTTTCTGTGTATATTCTTTCCAAATAATTTATTAATTCTGCTAAAAGTGCAGCGGCACATAACTCCAATTTTGGGATAGAAATAGTTTTCAAAGGAGAAACTCTGGATTTGGAGCAAACAAAATGTGTAGAAATTACATCATTTCTTATGATTCTAAAATAAACAACACATGCATACCCTTTTGAACTTGCATCGGCAAATCCGTGTAGTTCACAAATTTCAGAATTGATAATAGGAATAGTAGGCAAACGAATATTTTTGAGTAATGGTAATTCTTCTCGATAGCGGTTCCAGATGTGTATGATTTCATGAGGGGGTCGATCATCCCAATCTATACCCAACACCCATAGCTTTTGCACAAGGTGTTTGGTAAAAAATGTTATAGGCGCTAGAATCCCTAAAGGGTCAAAAACTCGTGCTATTTCGGAAAGAATGTGTCTTTTAGTACAGATTCTGTCGAGAGGTTCCACTTCATATGTGAAGGAGTCTGATGATGGTTGCCATTTGAGGCCTAAAACATTGGTAATATTGTCAGAATCTAAAGATAATGCAGCGGGATTTATGATATATATTAGATAAAACTTCTGGAAAATTGCTAGTCCATTTGTGGACTTCAAAACCACCTCTTTTCAATAAAGAAATAAGTTCTATTTGGAGTTGCTGAGCTTTCTCCACTGTAGACGAGCCTGTTATGATATCATCGACGAAAGTTTCTGACGAAAGTACTTCGGCAGCTTGAGGAAATGTATTTTTTTCATCTTCTGCTAATTTTTTTAGAACTCTAAGGCAAGGTATGGAGCTGAGGATAAACCGTATGTTACAGTTAAAAGTCGAAATTCACTAACGGGGAGTGAAGAATCGAAACGCCAAAGAATTCTTTGGTAATCTTGGTTCTGGGGCACAATAAGAATTTGACGATACATTTTCGACAAATCTGATGTGAGAGCTACATTATGTAATCGGAATTTGAGTAATATTTCAACAATATCCTTTTGAAGCTTGGGACCTGGTAACAAAGTATCATTTAAAGAAACATTATGTCCAATTTTTGCCGAAGCATTAAAGACGACACGTAACTTTGTAGATATACTGTTAGGTTTGATTACGCATTGATGAGGAATATAAAAAACTCTATCATCTTGGATATTGGTCATCAAAGAATTTTCAATTTTTTCCATATGATGCAAATCAAGATATTCCTTCAGAAACGTATTATATTCATGGTATAGAGAAGGGTTTTTCAACAAGCGGTTTTCTAATGAATGGAATCTTTTTAGGGCAAGTTCCAGACTATTCGGAAATCGAGGTTCTGATTCGCGGAAAGGCAATGTTACAATAAAACGACCTTCTGCATTTCTAGAAACGGTATCTAGAAATAATTTTTCGCAAAATTCATCTTCAGAAGACATAACAGTTTTCTCTGGAATTTTTTCAAGTTCCCAGAATTTTTTCAAGAACTCATTTAACTCGGAACTGTCCGTTTGACAAAATAATGCTTGGATATTCTGCTGTGAATTATTTTCATATTTTCCCATCAAGATATATCCAAATATGGTATTTAGGGCAATGGGTTGATTCTGAGATCCAAAAACACGACCACTCTGTATAATGTGGGGAAAAATATCTGCTCCTAAAAGTATATCAATAGGACCGGGTATCTGAAAATTAGGATCAGCTAAATTTAATGTTTTAATATGTTCCCAATCTTCGAGAGGTAAATTTTGTGGCGGGAGATTAGTACAGATCTTCGGTAAAATCACACCTGTAATATGAATACTGAAATGGGATTGTCCTATCGGCCTCAAAGTTAACGAAATACTTCCTAGTTGCGATTGAGTACGGGTATCTCCTATTCCTTGAATAGTCCCTAAATATTCATTTATTTTCAGGCCTAATTGCCTAGCACAATTTTGAGTGATAAAACTTGTCATTGACCCAGTATCAAGGACAGCTCTGAATCTCTGAAAATTTCCTTGAAAATCTGCAATTTCTACTAAAGCAGTAGAAAGTAGAACAGTTGTATGAGATTTGAAAACTCCGGACATAGAAACAGTATCACAGCTATTTTCTGTTTGGCGATGTGTCGCTTGACTAGTCGAATTTCCCAGAAAATTTGAATTGTTCGTTACCGAGGGCGCGATAGTACTTGGTGTGTTTGCACTTGAAGTAGAGTTATGAAAGTTACTAGTGGTAGCGTTATGGCTAATCGGTAAGAGATTGCGTATTGGTTTCAATGTTTGAAAATGTGGATCATGTAAAGTAGAATGATGTCTTTTCGAACACCACGAACATATCATTGAAGACTTGCAGTGATTGAATTTGTGAGAACTACTTAAACAATTGCAAAAGTGCTAGGAATCGCACGTTAAAAGGTAAGACCTCGTTAATCCTTGGCTCGCACAAGTTTCGACTTTTGAGGGCTGCCGTTCGTAAGGGGGCGACAGCTGGTTAACGAAAAAAACAATTTTAACAACAATTTTAACAATTAACACATAATCTTTTGTTTTTTGCAAATTGAAATCTATCACTAGGCGATTTTCCCATGAATTCAGGACAGCGATATAATGCGTGATTGTTATTGCATAAAACACAGTGTCTCAAGGGAGGAGTGATATTATTATTATTATTAGAAATATTCTGGTGAGTATTCAAGAAAGTGGAAGAGGCGTGAGACACACGATTTGACAAATTTTTATGTGTAGGAAATACTTTACTTTTCAAATCTTTTTTTGTATTTTGTTCAGAAGAGCATATAGAAAAAAGAGAATTGCAACGTCTCTCTAGAAAGTCAAAAATATCTTTATATTTTGGCATATCATCTGTTTTGTGATGTAATTCAAACTGGTTTAGAGCGGCGGAATCAATTTTCCTCAAAAGCATATTTGCTAGTATAAAATCCCAGGTATCGACTGGATAATGAAGAGTTTTGAGAGCTTCTAAATTCTCTGAAAATATATCTAAAAGATTACGTAAGGCGTGAGGATCGTCAGAGGTTAATTGTGAAGAAGATTCAATAGCCCTCCAATGAGCTTGAGAAAGTAAACGATTATTTTTATAACGCTTTACTAGAGCATTGTAGGCAATATCATAATTTGCATTTGTCATAGGCATACATTCAACAATATTCAGTGGGACACCTTCTAAGGAACCGAGTAAATAATTGAATTTTTCTATTTCTGATAAGGAAACATTATTGTGTACTAATGAGTCAAATACATCTATATATGATGTAAATGACTTAATATCTCCACTAAACTTGATGAGTTCGACTTTTGGTAATTTGATATGTGCAGGATTAACACTTTGCGGGGAAGCACTTGAAGCTGTTGGAGATTGTTGCATATTAAACATGTCAGGAAAAATTGCTTTAATCGTGAAATAATCTTTCGAGAATTTTCTGCCAACGTCCATTTCAATTTGAAGGTCCTCTTCGGAGAGTGTCAAGTTAACAATACTACCTTATGTTTGTTGAATGCAAACTTTATATCATCGATTTCTTGGTATCTCATTTGAAAAACAGTTTTTTCATTACTATCAGATTTTGCGCTTTTTGCCGATGTCAACAAATCATCCAACTGGTTCAGTTCAATTTGCCTCAAGGTCTTTAGCTTTTTTACCTTATCTGACATTGTAAATGCAAATGGAAACAATATTTCTTTAAAAAAAAAACGGTAATATTTTTGTACTACCCGTTTCAACTTATTGAAATTCTATGGAAACGAATACGTGATTTCTCTACCAACAATTAATTTGGAAAGATTATCATTAATTAAATGAGAAGGAGCAACA
The DNA here is from genome assembly GCA_958298965.1 of Chrysolina haemoptera. Lineage (NCBI taxonomy): Eukaryota > Metazoa > Arthropoda > Insecta > Coleoptera > Chrysomelidae > Chrysolina > Chrysolina haemoptera. The sequence continues at coordinate 13,388,656 of OY282599.1, read as the reverse complement.
GTTCGCACAAACGGAGCCAACCATAAACCATGCAACAATTGAAGTTTGAAAGCATGAAACTTCAAATTATAAATTTACCTACGTAAATATTTCAGAAACTGGAAATCCGCGGTAGAAGGACCAAAATTATGTTGTGTATTAGCACAAACGATAACTCTTTCGTTTGAGAGAATTGTGGACTATAAATTCGAGAGAATGAAATACACTTTCAAGACTTACCAGTTGGTTCTCAGCTGGTTGGTTTGCTGCTTTGGGGGCCCCCAGAAACTTCCTCTGCTCAATGATTCGTAACTACTATTGTCACTAAATGTAGAAATGCGGAAAAGAATGTTCAGAACATCACACAAACTTGCGTACTAGCGGTAATAATTAATAGCGAATGCGTTCGGTATGAAATAATAATGAAGCGGTATTCGAAGATTCTCGAACAATACTGGCTTATTCTCTCTAGATATATTTCATTCTCGTGGAGCGCGTGAAAAGTTATACATAAAAAAAAAGAAAGAAAAAAAAACTCTGAAAGTATAAACTGATTGCTAAATCTATATGAATAACAAAACTTAACTATAAAAGTTATACAATATATTTGCATAACATAACTTGACCATAAAATGATACGAATCCAGAACAGTGGCTGAGAGGAAACAGGAATATATTGGTACTGAAGGCTCGATTATTTGCTTTGTGGTCATAGACCCAGCGTAGGTGTATTAAGTGTGGTCTCAGAACACAGCGAAATATGTATATATTTATGGGCGTAGAATTTGATTTTTATTTTTGCATTTTCCTAGCGTAATTTCGATAACTTTTTGAATAGCACCTGCGTAATTTTGCATTTTAATTTTTGCCTATTGACCCAGCGTAATTTTTCTTCATTTTGCATTGACCCAGAGTAATTTTGCTTTATTTTTGCATAGACCCTGTGTAATTTTGTTTCACTTTTGCGCATTGACTCAGTGTAATTTTGCTTTATTTTGCCTAGACCGAGCGTAATTTTGTTTTTTTTTGCGTAGACCCAGCGTAATTTTTTGTTATAAAGTATAATTTTTGTCAGAGACCCAGTGTAGTTGCTATATTTTGGTGTTTTTTCAATCGCGAGCAAGAAGCCATGAGATAATAATGATTTTATAGGCTAAGGACTGGAGCCAAACAGAATAAGTAAATACAGTATAGATGCTTAGGAATGATTTTGATGGTTTTTCAGTTTTGAAGTAGTGTTGCGTAGGAATATGCCTAGCAATAATTTCAATGGATTTTTATTCTGTTTGAAATTGTTTCATAAGTACTGTAACATTGGGTAATTTTTTTCAGAACTTTGTTTTACTTCAAGAAAGAATAGGAAAGATAAGGCCTTCCAAGCTTTATTTTATGGCTACGGGAATAACCTACCGGTGTTCCGATTCGTCACTCAGGTGAAGATTCTCCTATTCAGCTATTTCAGTAATCGAGCGTGGTCTCGACACGTGACATTACCACATTACAGACATTAACCAACCACACCAGTACGTGGTGGACACTAAAGTATCCCGGATAGACAATATAACCCTGATGTGATTTGTATAGGCTTGTCAAATCTAAGTGACGCAGTTAATGGACTTTCGTGATATACCCAAACTTTGTTTGGTAGTGGCTTGGTGTAATCAGGGACTATATTTAGTGAGTAGGCGCGGAATAGCGGCGCATCACCCACTGTTGCTAGCTATCTCCCGTTATCGAGGAACGTCAAGACTAACGATCAACGGTAATACGACAGCATCCGAGGGAAAAATTGTGGACACAGATAGAGCTGTTAAGAAGCAATGTACCATGAGGATGGACAGCTGTAGCGAGACGTCGTTAATCGAGCCGCCATCGGAACAAAGCCATCGATTTCTCTGAAAATGCAGAATCTGGAGGTTGGTTGACCAGCTCAGAGTCACTCACGAAGAAACTGACGATGGAAATCTGGGTAACTTTTAGAATACGCAAATGTGAATACGAAGAACTGGATCAATAATGGATGAGGTGGAATACCGACAATAATTTCGCGTCAAGACAGACTAACCAACCACATTAATAGAAGTGCCACCCACATCCAAGAGAACGCTATCAGTCGTCCCATACCCAAAGTTACCTCACTGGTGATACCATTTTTTGAAATTAACATTCCAATTAACCCAGCAGTGCGAAAAAGAAAAAAAAAACAAAAATTTTCGTGACCTGAGCAATTTTCTGCGAGTGATAATAAAGAAGGAACAAGTATTGATTCTGGTGCGAATATTATCCCCACATGAACTTTCCGGAATAGTGTAGTCAAACTAAGTCAAAACGTTTGTCAATTGTTCCGCGAATCCAGTCGTTAAAACAAGAGGAGGTACCAGTAGCCCTGAAATCAGCATATGAATTAAGGTTATTCCCAAAACGAGCAGCATCATTCTCAAGTAGCTTCGACGTCTCGCGAACGCATTGCGCGAATTTTTTTGTTTGTTTGTTTGTTTAAAGTTCGTATAAACAGTGAAATTTTGTCAAAGATAGTTAAAATTTTGATGAATTTCATGAACTGAGATTTAGGATATATAAACATATTATCCATTATTATAACCATATTAGTATTAAAGAACCCTAAATATTGAACAGGACCAAGTTTTGCCCGAACAGATCCATTGATTTTGAATGAATGATTTCAGTAATTTCAAGTTATTTTATAGTGTAGTAAAAAAGAGTTATACCGGTCCCAATCAATAATTTTGTCGATGAGAGAAAATGAGAGAAGACATGGGCGTACCCATACTTTTTCCAAAGGGATAGTTATGGGTGACTGATAATTTGTTAAATTTCAGTTGTTTTGGTTTGGCTTTGTTTTGGAATGGTGGTTATAGAAAAGTTGTGTCAATGAGTGTGCCCAAGAGGAAAGTAATGTAAGAATTATTGACATTACTATGTATTGATGATAGTTTACCCTCTATAATCTCGGTTCTTACTTATGATACTGTCATATGTTTTTATTAAATGGAATATTATTGTGAGTTAAATAGATTTGTCTGTTTCAAATCGGTAATAGTTTTTAAATAAATATGTAATTTACGCATTATTTTTTCAGTTAAAAAGTGATAATATTAATAAATATACTTAGTGTGATCATGATTTGTGGATGCTTTGTTATTTTCGAAATGAGGCTGGTATTCTACTAAGTTTGGGGAATATATTATTTAAATATAAGTTAATCCTAATTTACATATGAACTGGAAAATATTTTTTTATTTTGATATAAATAGAACTAGTGGTTTGTGAACGAATTCGGGCAGTTTTTGTGAATCTCTATAGGATTGTGTTTTATTGTGTAGCTAGGGACTACAAGAATGGAATTACGAACGAGACGACAATTCGGAAAGAGACCTATAGACAGAATTTATTGAAAAATCATGTTGGTGGGTGACTGACTTCTAGACGTATTCATATAATATAACATATGATCTACAACCATTAAACATTGTAGATATACCTGTGAATTATGGAAAATTTCTATAAGAATTAACATTATTATTTATTATTCGCTGTAAAGTTTCATTAAACAGAAAACACAAATTTGTTTAATTATTATGCATTAACAATTAATATTTCAAAAAACATAGTGAGTTTTAAATGTGGCTTGAATTCTAACCCATCCTCTCTAGGAAGGTGACAATTAATTAAATGTCTGTGTTTTAAGACATATATGTAATATTTTGAAACAATTTTGTTCAAATCTCTTTTACGGAAATGGCCATATTTACTTGACATCTGCAGCAGACTTTCTTGGATTTTCGTAAACAAACCATTCGACTCTAACGCTTCCTGGTCTCAATCTTCCATTAAATTCGTTATATGTATATATATTGTTATATAATAATGATTTTTTTTTTATTTTGTTTTTATTTTTGTATTTTATGGATTTTGTAGACAAGTAGATAAAGTAGAAAATGTTAGTTGTAGAAATTAGATCAGAAAAATCACTTTCGTGAATAAATTATAGTATACATTATTGAAATTTCAGATTGCCCTTGCCAAACACTTACTCTTTCTTGTAGATTTTACCTTCTTCTTATTTTTTTAGGTCCCTAGCTGCTTCAAGTCGGTACGCCACATGAAAAACTCCTCATCTCAGAGTAGAATTCAGGAAAAAGGAAAATTTTGAAATGTATCAAACAAATGCAATGTAATGAACTATCACTAAAAAATGTATTATGCAAATCAAAATCACTTTCTTTATTAAATTGAAATATGTCAGAGAAAATGTAAAATACCATCAAAATTATTGTATCTTACTCTACGTACCCCTAACCATTAGCTAACTTATATTTAATAGGACATGAAATCTTCAAGCCATAATGCAGAATTTCAACAATACTCTAGCTAGGTTAACGTGATCGCAAATTTAGACACTTCCAAATTGCGATACCTTCATCTTTTGATTATTTACTTGAACAAATGGCCTTCACCTTTGGTAATGGCTGTTTGTAGGTCAAGAAATAATAGAGAAGACTACTTTACTAATTACTATATACTAATTGAATAAAGTTCTGGAGGGTTAAAAGTTTTTATGCACTGTTGGGAATGAAATTGTTTGTGATTGAAGGAATAAAAGTTCGGGAGTGTAGAAAATCAGGTTATGGTGCACTTTGTTGGTGGAAAACTGTTGTTCTTATGAAGAGTTCGAAAATCTACCTTAATTTTGCTGCGAAAGGACCATTCCTGTAGCTGCTTTTCAGTTCAAGGATTTTTTTTATATACACAGGGTTTATGGTAAGTGGTTTTGCTTTACCTTTTTAGTCAATATTCGTTTTACAGCGTTCGTAAAGGTTTTCTGGCAGAGTCTTGGGTTTTACTTGTCTATTTTATAATTTTTCTTCTCTTCCAAAAATAATTTCAACCGCTTCCTTTCTGCTACTTTGTTGATTCCTCGATTCTCGTTTTTCCTCGTTCCTAGGTAATTTTTCTTGAAGATATCGAACATCCTGGATCCACTTTCGCGATTCACCGCACTAATTTTCACTTTCTTTTTAATATGCCTTATACTAATAATGAACAAAATTATATCATAAATTCTTATTTATGATTGTCAACAATTTGACTAGTTTTCTACATTTTCTTTATTTTTCTGAATTTTTGAAATGTTACTCACATGACTAGTAATTTTTGACATCTCAATTGCCACGTACTTTCTGTTTGACAGTGTCTAATAACTCAAATATGATATACAAAGTGATTTTATTTTTAATAGCAAGTTTTCCCAAATTTATTTGAATATCATTGTTTTTCAAAATTTTAAATTGAATTTGGATTTGTTTCTTGATTCTAATGAGTTAACTGTTGTTCAAAATTTATTATTTTTATTTTAATGCTTTGTAAAATGGCATTCTTGAAAAGGTCATGTACTGTCCGTCGTCTTACGATTACTTTCATGTTTTGTCAGTATTTCTGTGTCGTTAGGTTTGGTAAAAAAACTTTTCTGATAAAATTTTGTTATAATTATGAAGTTTTCTATAAATTGAAAGATACTGAGTAAAAAATAAGTATTTGCTTGGGCTTTCTGATGAAATTTTGAGGTAATAAAATTTTTATTTTTAAAATTGTATTTTTCTATTTAGTTGATCTAATTTCATAACAATGTATATATATATATATATTAATTTTGGATGACATATTTGCACTTGACTCAACTCTTTGCAGTATTTACATAAATTGTACTTTTCAAAGCATTTCATTTTTCTCAAATTGTTTAACGCAAATGATCACAAGAAATGTTTTACATAAGAATATTGTTACGGGCTGGTCTGTTGTTGAACATTTTTGTTCTAATTTCTGCTTATAAAATTAAGTTTGGCAACATGGCTTTTGCCCTCCATCAAGGTGCCTACGTGACCGGACACAGAACTCTCGAGAACGTCGGCGAGAACAGAGTTGTTGATGTAGTCATACTGTCAATTTGTAACCGGCTTCTTGTAAACACATATTTTATGGTCTTAGAAATAAATAGATTACAGTCCATTTGAAAGTGTATAATTTACACACAGAACAAATATCTTTGTTTGCTGGTTTACTATACAGTAACTTAATGTAATTTACCAATATAAACCTCATCTGTCAAAAGCATGGCCGCCTATATCACGGCCACCTACTGCAACAAACCATGTTAATATTATATTTTTTACATTAGAAGTGTTATGGATTACTTTAACGAAAAATACGTTTCTACCACCTTTAGTGACCTAAAATTATGAGAGGGCAATAGACTGGTCTAATACCCATCTGAGTTTTAGCATTTGGTGTAACTAAAGTTGTTAATATTTTTTATTTAACGTAACATGATGGACTTGACAAGCAGTGAAATTAATTTAAAATGTCAGATTGGATTAATATTTTTTTTCCAAATTATGGTGTGAAATTTTCTTACCGAATACCACGCAAGCTTAAATTATTCCTGGAAATTTTCTTTCGAACATGAATATTTTAAGAAAATTATTCGAATAATTTTTATTCGTGCCCTTAAGAAAATTTTCGAAAATGAAATAAGCTCTTGTGATATTATAAGTGATAATTCCATAACACTTTTGCTCATTTGCCAATATCAAGTGTATGAATTCTTTCGAAGAAATTTATATTAGGGTTTATTTTTTCTTTTGAATTTAGTATTTTTATGTTGCTCATATCTTACGCCTTTATTTTATTATAAACAGGGTGTATCTTAAATGATGTCATTAATTTCAGGTGGTGATTCCCTGTCACATTCTATGAAAAAAAGTGTATATAAACGTGTGTCCTAACTTGCTTCGTTTCCGAGTAACAGGGTGTTAAAGTTTAATGAAAAATCGGTTTTTCATGAACTACTCAAAATATGTTTACGCCGATTGTGGTTAAACTTCATGTGCTTGTTAGTAGTAACAGGGGCTTCTTTTAACGAAATGATATTTTGAATTTTAATTCCAGTGGCGTCGCAGTTGATTCCCTGTCACTCAGAAACGAAGTAAGTTGAGACACACGTTTATATGAACTTTTTCACTTTTTTTCTCAAAATGTGACGAGGAATCACCCCTGATATTACTGACATCATTTAAGAAGCCGTGGCCGAACCTGCAAATCAACAACTAGCCCTCCGAAATGATGGTGAAGAAATGATGGTGAAATAGAACAACTTGTAATTTGTGGAATCTAGGGTTGATTCTTCTGCTTTTGGGGAGGCTATCCCCCAAGCTTGAATCCGAGTGATTCAGAGCGGATTCAAAACTATACTCTGGTCTGGTGACAGTCAAAATTTAACATCCTATCATTATACTGCCAATGATAATAACTTTTTATTGCTTCTCTAATTTTCTGAGACAAAAAAATACTTCCTAGGGTGGGCGACTTAGAAGTGGTTGTTTTGCTTTGGTGTGACTTTGGAGTAAATCCAAAGATAATTGCTCGCACCCACCTTGGGTTAAGTGTTACGCCACCCCGGGGGTCGTTGTGCACTCCAAGTTAGCACTAGATGGATGATATTGGCATCTAGACAATTCATACACTTGCATTTCGACAAGGCCTATTGATCCGATATTGAGTATTTGAGAAAAAAAATCTCTCATACATCGGGCTCGAACCGACAGTCACAATAATGAACTTGCGAACTGCCTGCGCCTCAGGCGGCTAAGCTACAGGCCACCCCTATGTATTAAGAAATCGTATTCTACTGTTTTGATGAGATATTTTCACTGAAATCCCTCGGTCAGCAAAGTTTTTCGAAATATTTCAAGTATAAACTACCCCCAAATGGAAACGGATTTGAATTCTGAAGGCGGTGGAATGAAGGTAGGTATGCTTCTATAGATATATTTTGTTGCATTATGAATTCATTCATCAAAATAACTCGTTATTCATTCAAGCGTGGTTTCTTTACAAACTGCATTAACTGATTCCCATTTTTTGTTCGAAGAGAATCTCTCAAAAATATAAAAATAAATTCATGCAGTTATAATATAATACGCTTATTCACATAATTATCGATAATTTTAAGACACTTACCTAACAAATCCCTAGGATAATGTCCCAACGTATCCTACGTCTATGACAATATTACTGCAGAGCTTACTTGAATGACTTACAGCTGGTATCATAGAGACAGATGTGGTAAGTAATCGAAAATAGTCTAGTCGTACAAAAATATAACAACATATTTGTGGACCATATTATATCAAATTGGCTAATACATGATGTGATCGATGCCATTGCATCTATATTATTAGTCAGAAGAAATTGAAAGAAATGTGGGCCCTTAGTAAATTGGCTGTTACTTTGGTTGAATGAAAGCTTTGGAAATATTAATATTATTATTGAGAACAAGAAATATGAATTATGAAGAGCATTCTTTTTTTTTGTAGAGTGGGGCTACTCCGCTTCGCGTCGGGAGACAACACAACCTTGAGCTAAAATCTAATACTTTTTTCCCTGGTATAATAAATAACTATTTTTGAAGTTCTTTGATTTTTTCAAATAGAAAATATGTTTAAAAGCTCATGACTCCATTGACTTATTTAGTGCAAATGTGTGTTGAGGTGTATTCAATTGAATTTTCTCAATGATTGATGATTTTGTGGAATATGGTGAAGCAACCATCAGAAGTATTCAAAGGACTTGTGCTAGCTGGAAATGACGGAGGACTTTCTTTCCCCAAGATTAATGTATGAATATTATATTATTCTTCGATATGTTTTCAAGATGATAGGATAATCGGGATAAGCTGATGTTTATGAAAGACACTGTTGCACGGTAGATAGTATTTCGTAGAAAATAATTATTTGAATTTTGATTATAAAAAAAATATATGAGGGTATGTATTTCAATTTCACAACACAACAGAACATGTTTGTTAAAATTTTCGAACCAGAAGATTATCTCTCACAACAGGAAGTATGATCTTTTTTCAATTGGTGCCCCTTTCTACCTATTTAAAGCACGCCTCAGCGTCTGCAACGAAAGTTATACTGATGTCACATCACGAATTTTATATTATAAGTACTCATTTCCATAATTTGTAATAATGAAACCAGTATTTATGATTTCAAAGTGCATAAATTGAAAAAAATAACGTGAAGTATTCGTGATAACTGATATTTCAAACACTTACTCTATTTCAAGCACTCCGACTGTGCCTTCATTCTTGAAAATTCGCGCTTGTTTGAAAGACCTTTTTATTCACTTATATTCCAATATACTATTATTCAACGATAGAACTCTTTACATAATATACTGTAATGGGTTGCCTGGCAATGAATTTGTAAACAAAAAATTCATAACTGACTACAACAACTGCAGAAGCAAATTATAAACTATCTTAATATTTCAATATTTCCTTGTGTAACTATATAGATAAATAGATAGATATATACTTCATTTGATTACTTTATGTAGATTAGTACATTTGCAGCATGTCAGTGAGGACTTATGGAGTAAATAGAAATGGAATCAATTCATACATATAACATCTAAAAATAGGGATTGAATATAAAATACATAATACAAATACACTTATCACATACATTAAGCAATTAAAAAAAAATTGAAATATTTTTAGTGATTATCAATAAATTCGAGGTGTGGGGCACATATCATATAACATTACACAATAAAACCTTAATCAAATCTGATTATATTCGGATGAAAATATAATTATATGGGAAGATCTGTTTGATTAGAAGCATGGAAGAGACAAGTCACTGACCTATGCCAAATAACGCTATGATCGGCGCCCAGGAACTCTTCCACCGAATTTTTTAAAGCTTTACAAATTGAGACTTTTGATGTCATTTGGTAGGGTGTTATTAGACATCATAACTCGGACAGTTCTTTTTTGATCTATATAGACGAAAGATAGGGTTCCTGCGTGGTGATATTATCAAATTGTTTGTGAACTTCCTGGTGATTACTTTTCAGTGCACCAAATGATGGAATGAAATATATTATTATTATTGTTATCATATGTAAATAATCATCGGGGTGACAAAATTGAATTACCATCATCATAAGGAAATCATGGAAGAATATCCTGAACGGATTGCAAGACTGCCTGTGAGAATTTTGTATTATGAGAGAAGTGGCAGGTTCACCGTGAAAGAATATCTTTAGGTATAATTGAACGTAAGCCTGTGCTGAAGTCTTTCGAAGTGTTGCCTAGAGACCTGGATTGATTTAGGTATTGTTTCCTTCTTCTCCATTCTCAAAATTATCCAGCCAAAAGAGAATGGGTTTCATTATCGAAAATGTCAACGGTTCTCATGATTAATGAAGAAGGTATTTTCGGTCCTCAGTCTCTTTCTTTTAGTATAGGTAGAAAACTCGGTATGGCTTCTAAAGGAAAAAGATGAATGAAATTACATTCGACAATACCAAGACTCGGGGCATGAGTATAATGACTCTTGTGTAACACCAAACTTTTTACAATTACTTATGAGAAGGAGGATTCGTACTTCAAAATATTAAATTAAACTGAAAGTCAAATATGTTTATAATTTTTATTTGAATTTTCTGTTGTTCGTTAGTAATATTGAGAGTCATTGTTGATTATTTTCTTTTAAAAAGTTCCTCTTCTGTAAATGACAGGGATATTTGAATTTGTATGGAATGAAAACTCTTTGTTGGTTATTTTGTCAAAAATAGTTAGAGTGAAACAAACTGCGAATTTTTATTAAGGCGTGAGTATGTATGAATCAGTAAGTTGATATTTTTATGAAATGATTAACAGCATAAGGAGTTTTGTCAGCTTTTCTATTTTTTTTCGATTCATAGAATCAAAGTATATTGGGATGTATTTTAATTTTTGAATTCAACTTCCTCTGAATGATAACATACATCATATAAATTATAGACATATTCAACACCGTATAAGCCTAGGGGTCCAACCATTCCTGACAATTTCATTGGTCGTTCCATCGAGACTGACCCATCGAACTCAGTCATCACATTCTTTTGTGGTTACTTTTGACACATCCTGAACATCTCTTTTCCAGGACTCTTTCTTCCAACGAACCTTTACTTCAAAATTTGATAGTTTCCAACTTAATTCGATAACATTCTAAAAAAGCGAAAATTTGTATCTCCCAACTGCACTTTAAATCTGATGCTTTTGCTTTTTCTAGGAAAAACAAAAACAACAAAAATCATTTAAAAAACGTGAAATATTCAGAGTCCACGAAAATTAAAAAAAAAACATGAAAGATACATTTAATAAATGCTGTAATAGATTTTTCCTACAAGCATGCGTGATTCACCCTCTACCCGCACGCAATTCAGTTTGGAAAGTGTCATTTTCCCACAGTTGTACGGGAAAAACATTTATATGATATCCTCGTAAAATATAAGTGGTGGGTGACAAAATATGAAGTTCAAGCTTTTTTGTTGCAATACTAAGTGAGTTTGTTCAAAATCATCCATCATTTTGCACTATTTATTGAAAAAATGAACAAATATTGATAAATAAAAATGTATTGTTATGAAAATCACCCTATATATAGGCTTTGATTGATCTGATAACGAGTAGGTAACAATTGATGTTGTCATGCCGATCAATACACAAATTTGTTTGTAATTGTCAGAGGGACAGACAAAGCGTTACTTATATAAAATTTTCGATTCAGTGAAATTGCCACAATGGATTATTCATCTGATGAAGAACTTCCACAAGAAATCGTGCAAGCAGCTACAGATGCGAACTTAGAGTTATTGCCAACGAAATCTTAACAAAGGTATGAGAAGCAATACACGAGTTTTATTGAATGGTGCAACAATAAAAAAGTGAAAACACCAAATAAAGAAGAAGTATTCTTGGCTTATTTTCTAGAAATGTCTAAAACATGGAAGCCGAACACTTTATGGGCAAGATATTCAATGTTGAAGAGTGTATTCAAAGTAAAGCAAAATTTGGATATTAGCAAATTTTACAAAATAATTGCATTCATTAAAAGACAGAATATCGGTTTTCGACCGAAAAAGGCCAAAATCTTCACTCAAAAAGACGTTTCAAAATTTATGACTGAAGCACCCGATGACATATACCTCATGATTAAGTTAGTAGCAATTTTTGGATTAGCTGGTGCTTGCAGACGAGAAGAGCTGACAAAACTCACCATTGACGACATAGACGACAAAGAAAACCTGATAATAATTGTTAATATCAAGGATTCCAAAAATCATTCCTCTAGATCCTTCGTGATATCTGAAGAAGCAAATGATGGTAATTTTTTGAACGTATACAGAAATTATGTACATTTACGTCCAAAGAAGACTCATCACCGTCGTTTATTCTTGTATTACAAAAGAGGAAAATGTACTGTGCAATGTGTAGGAATCAATACCATAGGAAAGATACCCTCCGAAATAGCAGTATATCTGCGCCTTCAAAATCCAGAGCTTTACACTGGTCACAGCTTCAGGCGTTCCTCAGCCACTTTACTTGCTGACTGTGGTGTGGGTATAACTAATATCAAACGCCTAGGAGGATGGAAATCGACTTCAGTTGCAGAGGGGTATTTAAAGGACTCCACCAATCGAAAAAAAGAAATGTCCAACAAAATTCTCAATTTGAACACTACATCGTCTTCCGGGTGCATTTTAGAACCATCCACGTCTATATCGATCGGCGACGATTTGATGCCTGTGCATGCACATTCGATTTCTTTCGATAATGTATTGCCCGAGTTACCTTCTTTTTCAGGAAATCAGCCATCTTCAAAAAATATGCTGGCTTCCGCTATAAATTTACATAATGCATCAAATTGTACATTTACAATAAATATTACGAATAATTAGTGGATAGAAAATGTTACTCTTGTTAGTTGTTTCCATTTGCATGAATAAATAATTGAAAAAATAAATTTGTTTCCTACGCTTGTAGAAAAAGTATTGTTCCTAACTCATGCGGAGTGTCTTTCCGCACTTGTTAGGAAAATTACTATTACCTACGGCCACTGCAGAAAATAGGCAAAAACACACGACTCACAGCCTCAGTAAATAGCTCCTTACGCACGGTAAACAAATAGCACAGTTTTCAGAAACAAAACGATATATCTCGGATACGGTTAAATCGATTTGGGAGAAATTTTGTATGTAGGTAGGGTTTTGCTTTTTAAGTTCATCTATATAGGCGTCTTTTTGTAAACACACGATTTTACTGATAATAATGAAAATAACGAAAACGGCTACAACGATTTGGGTCAAATTTTGTATTTAGATTAGGTATTGCTACTTTAGTTCATCTATGATTTTACACATAATATTATTAATAATAATATGAATTTTTGGATCCTGAAACGGCTCTAATGATTCGGATAAAATTTTGTATTTAGATACAGGTTTTGCATTCAAAGTTCATCTATATAGGCGTCTTTTTTAGAAAAAGACGATAATAATAATCTTGGATCTTTGGATCTCGAAAACGTCATCAACTTTTTGGATAAAATTTATTATTCAGATGAGGTATTGCTAGTTAAGTTCATCTATATATGCGTCTTTTTTGAAAAAAAGGTCATTTTACTAATAATAATACTATGCATTTTTGGATCTCGGAAACGGCACACTGTAGGTAAAGTATAGTACGTAATGCGTGTTGTAAAGAAATTATGCACTCATACATTTACGCACTTGCCGCTACGCGGCTTCGTGCGTAATTTTTCCATTCGTGCGTAATATGCCTTTTACAACACTTGTTACGTAATATACTATTTAGTGCCCAAATACACATTGAGTTGATCCACTTGCATACAGGAATTAAATTGGTACTCATTGAGAAGGGTATGTGCAATTAAAACCTTTTCCGTCGACATTTCATTTATGATGTAGTTTAACGCACTCAAAATCGTTGATTAATGACCCCTGTTAATGAATTATTTTCTATCAATCAACAATTTGCTTATATGCAACCCAACATTGCTCTAATACATCTTATATTGGTTAGTACTATCTGTCATTATTTATTTTTTGTAAATTTTCAAAAAATTTCAGAGAATCTTCAATACACCAGTAGTTGTCATTGAAAATCAAGAAGTCTCGTGGCGTCGTGGTAAAGTTAGTGAGACAGCCGAGAAGTGACATTGAGGTCGATAGTTCAAACCCACATGAGGGCATTTTCTTTTTGATTTTTTTATTTCAATTTGAAAACAATAAAATAAAACTAACACAAAGGAAAATTAAACTATCTTTGAGTTAATATAAATATAATAAAGAAATATCGTATCGTTAAATAAATAAACATTCAAAGTAAGATATATCTATTTTTGGAAAATACAGTCGGCGGAAAAGTTTTGTAACAAACTCGTAAATTAAAATGGCGATTGACAACCTCGAACAGTAACACGCTCGCTCCGCTCACGCGTTAAAATATCTCGATTATTCGCCCTCACTTGTTTATTAAATAACCATTTCCATTCAGGTGCATCTAAGTTATACATAATAATTCCTGAATGTTGCACACGTGCAAATAACAAAATGTGTATACTCTTTTTCGAAATCATTATCAGCGTATCAGAATGATTAGAGTAATTTACGTCCTCTGAACTTATTGTCCTTCCCGACTTTATAGGGATGGAAATGTAACAAATCTTTCAGTTAGAACTGTTGGGGTGAAGGGTGGTCGTTTTATGCCAAATATTCAGTTGCACCTGCATGACCTATTTGAATTCGCAATGGGGTGAAACTGTTGCAATAGAACTTACCAAACATCAAATTGAATTGAAAACTTGGCATATAAAAATAATTTGTAGATAACCCACACTTTATGCAGTTCAATAAAGAACATTGTAGAGATGGTGAATAAGAAATATTAACATAAATTTTTTTTGAGAAGGACTGGATTATTAGGAAATACAAGTTTTTGTGAAGTTTTGTATTGAGAAGTGGGGAATATCAAATAATTTTGATATTGATATAGGTGAATTATTCATATTTGGTATAGATTCAAATATTGGCAATGAACAGTTTTCAACTACTCCAGAAAACGTAATCAATGGCGGAGTTGAGAAAATATAATGTAGGTTTTATCAATGAGTATTTCAAGAAGGTTAGGAAAGAATGGATGGTCAATATGTTTCTGTTACACCTCACGGCATCTCAAAGTCCACCAGTACAATTACGTGTACCAAATTGGGAATGGTGTTTGACGCGCCGTCGCGTTTGACACGGGCCTGTCTTCTAATGGCACACTCAAGGTAGAACAAAAAGACGTACAGTTGCGGCCAATAAAAAATGGTTCAACGCTACTGTATCAGATCAAGTATAGGAGTTGTCCCATTTTTTATTGTCCGCAAACTGTCCCATTTTTTATTGGCCGCAACTGTACTCCCAAAGGTAAAACGGAAAAAAAGGAAAGTCGTGGATTTATGAGATTGTCTGTAAAGACTGCGAGAAGAAGTATGTGGGTCATACCCGAAGGGCCATGGAAATACGGTTCCGAGAGCACATTGCTAATATTCGATTTTCGAGACCAGAAAAATCGAGTGTGTCCCAACATGCATTGGACCACTACTACCGATTTGATAACACAAGTATAGATGTACTCGAGAGTCTGAAAATTGACAAGTGTTCAAATAGTATGAATACCGATGTGGGCCCCATTCCATATAGCCAACCGTTCAAGTTCATATTACAGTAAAAGTTTCATTCCTTCAAAATTCATTATTCTCAATTAATTTATCATTACTTAGTTAATTATTATTCGTTTTATATCCTTACGACTAATGATTTTTCTAACAATAATTCTTTCAATATACCGGGTGACCACGAGGTGAGGTACGCCCCCAATTTTTCTATAGTTTTAAAGATACATATTTCAAATTTGGAATGTCGCTATAGTACTCAAGTATTCAAATACGCATATTTTGACCCCTCTACTGAAAATTCACCACCTCGGGTTTAACCGGAAGTGACCACAAACTTTTTTTTTTCAAATGACAACCTGTATATATTTTTCCACTATCCAAAAGAACACGCAATGTGTGATAACACTGTTCTTTAAAATTAAAAATCGGTTGAAAAATGGCGGAGATACAGTTGATTGTTCAGTCAAATAAAAATGGCTATGACATTCAAACTTAAATCATCACAACTGACAAACGACATCAGAAGTTATGAGAGGAAGCTTCGAAGTACGATACAGTTGAAAAACTGAGTTTCTCGTGTAATTGCAGCTACCAAATAATCCGACAATTATTAAAAAATTAACTTGAAATGGAATAGTACCCATGAAGAAATGCTCAAACTGCTATTTCTCTAATGGCTATATGTTCTTTTCACTTCGTCATGATGAAAAATTACTAATTATCAGATTACTCCTGTGAAAAATTTTGAAGAATTCCGAAAGAAATCGCAAATACAAGATGTTTTATCATGAGTGTTCTCAAAATTAGATATTCTTCAACAAAGGCGACCATGAACATAAAAAGCGAAACAAAGAAGCAGCATTGTTTAAATAAGTAGGACAAACTTTGGCTTCGTTGAAATAATATTAGCTTTTGTGTATTGTTTTTTTAATTATGTTCTAAGCCGCCTACGTTGAAAAACATTCAATTTTAGGAACACTCATCATGAAACCTGATTGCATCTTCGTTTCCTTTAGGAATTCTCCAAAACTTTTCACACGAGTAAGCTGATAATTTATAACTGTTCATCATGACAAATTGAAAAGTACATGTTGCCATTTAAGAAATGGCAATTGTGAGCATTTTTTTATGGATACCATTCCATTTTTAGGAATTTTTAATAATTGTTGGAATATATGGGAACTGCAATTATACGAGAACCTCAGTTTTCAACTGTATTGAACTTCGAAGCTTCCTCTGGTAACTTCTGATGTCGTTTGTCAATTGTGATTATTCAAGTTTAGTTTAGAAGTTTAGTTGATTGTACGATTGAACAATCAACTGTATCTCCGCCATTTTTCAACCGATTTTCAATTTTGAAGAACAGTGTTATCACAAATTGCGTGCTCTTTCGGATTGTAAAAAAAATATAGGTATACAGGGTGTCATTTGAAAAAAGAAGTTTGGGGTCACTTCTGGTTAAACCGGAAGTGGTGAGTTTTCATTAGAGGGGTAAATTTGAAATCTGTATCTTCAAAAGTATAGAAAAATTGGGGGGCGTACCTCATGTCGTGGTCACCCGGTATGTCCCTAAAGTAAATATTATTATGGTCATTGATCCAAGAACGTGTGTCATCAAATACAAAACAAGTAGTTGAATAAAAAATATTACGTCTATATTTATCATTCTGTATATGTCTTTATGTGATATACTTTTCATTCTGACATGTGAAAAATATGATAATTGTTGAATAAACAGGTTGAACATTTTTCTTTCCGTAGTTTTCGGTAATTTTTAATATAAATATAAAACACGCCCTATAACAGGTTATAGGCCCGGTCTAACCAGTCTATAAACAGTCTCCAGAGAATCAGTTGAAAAAATTGGAAGCGACATAGTTATGGAAGAAAAGCATGAAGTAAAAATAACAAAGCCAAAGCTTTAATTGGACTGTTAATTGAAGATTCGCAGTTGACCGCACGTGAAATAACTAAAAACTTCATATGAATATTGGAAAACTTTGAGAGATCATCATGAAAAATCATTGCTATCGAATAAGGTATTGTTACTGAAAACGCTATGTAGACTACAACTCATCTCAAAAAAATAATTAAACTATTTGATAGACTCTCATCTATGGGCAAAAATCTTGCTGATGACTTGGTAGTATATAGCATTCATTCTCAGTAGTTTACCAAAAGGTTACAACACTATTGTGATAGCACCAGAAACAAGACCTGAAAAAACTTGGCAGTAGAACTTGTGAAAAAAAAATTTATTCAAGAAAGTGGAAGGCGAAATGAAGCAATGCGAGATGAAAACCAAATTGCTATGAGAATGAAGGCAATTTCCATAAATGGAACAAATCTGCAAAAGAGGAGGGCATATTCAAGATTGGTCCTACAATAAGAATAAAAAACAATGCAAGAAAACTTAGTCATAGAAAAGGAATCCAACATATAGATCATAGAAAGTAGTAAACAGAAATGATTCATGATGACATCCTCGTCCAGAAAAGCATGGCATGTTGATTCAGTCGCTACTTGTCACATGGCATGTGATAAGAATTTTTACGAATATTTAGATGACAATATATTTCCTTGCTTAACAACCAATCAGTGGATTTCAAATTTTGAAATTCTGCCAATAGAATCGGAACTACAATGAAAATATAGCTTGTCGTTGTATTTTCACGGTGATAAACATGCTTAGTTTTTGTTTTACTAAATATCTGTCAAGTGAAAATAATGATTTAAATTATAAACGTCAAATTTATGTGTTATGACTAGTTATCTTTATTTATCAATATGAGCGATCGTTGGGGACAAATGTCCATTGGTATCATAGATGAGGCCGTGGAAAAGAGTATTTCGTTGAATACGGCTAGAAGTAAAGCATCAATTAGCAGGTGAAACGATTTTTCTTTATTTCAAATCGATATATTGTCGTCCTAAATATAATTCGTGGTATGATTAAAAACCTATATATTTTTTTGGAATATCAATTCATTGTCAATCCCAATGCAAGAAAATACAACTCGTCCGGCGGACTCGTTGTATTTTCAGCTTTGGGATTGCAATTCATTAATATTCCAAAAAATTATCGGTAATAATCATACCACTTATTATATTACCCCCGAAAATATTCACGAAATAGTGTACCTAGCTTATGGAACAAACTTGAACTCTGGAGGAGTAGGCTAGGGTTGGTTAAACATAGATGCTAAAAAATGTACAGTCATGCAAATATAAAATGAAAAATATACCATATGTTCCAGATATAGATGGTAATTTGACAGTCAATTTCAAAAATGATGTTTATATAATGAAGAATGGACTGGTCCTGATTGCCAAAGCATATCATAAAAAAAATCTATATGAGCTGAAAACAGTTAATAAAATCATGTTAACGAAACAAAACACTGTAAAATGTGAAATAAATTTACTACATAGAACACCGAGAAAAATCGGCCAAGTAAATTTTGTTGCTGACTTTTCTTCATTTCGGATAGGTGAAATTTTTATTGTGGAAAATGTTTCCGCCACTTCGACCAGCAAAAACCATGTTTCTGAAGTCAGAGTTTTATCCCAGCAATAATAACTGCTAGCGATTATAACTCGGTTCAATAAATCGATAATACTGAGACACAGATAACTGACTGGGACAGAAAAAATAACTGTTACTATTGAACAGATATATCTGAAATATAATATCTGCCACAGCAGCTCATTTTGCCTCCATAATCGACGGGAACAATTACTTCAGGATACAAAATATTGGCCACTAATGATCTACTAAATAATTTCCATGCTTTCGTTAGCTTCCGTTCGAATTCGGAACCTCTCGAGACAAAATTTCAACCTCAACCTTCACAACCCCTCACAATGCCATTTGCAATTCTAACATAGGCCAGTACACATATGTTTATGGTGCATAATCAGTTGAATAATGAGTTTTTGTTTTGTGATTGAAACTGTGGCACTTTGTGCGTCGTGTGTGGTAATGGAGTACAAAAACCAGTGAGTTTTAGTGAATTTTTGTTTCAATTTCAAATATATTCGAGTATATTTTTATAGTAGACTGATTTATATGAGAAATTGTTGTTGTTTCGTTTTCAAAATGTTTTAATCCCAGTATCTTTCAATAAAGGTTTTATTTCATTGTTGATTTTAATTGGAGCCCTCTGTCTGTCCTTTTTTCAGTTCTGAACTCCTCATGTGAATTTGGTATTTAGGAAATATCTGACAAATTGCAAGTTGCTCTATTAAAATAAAGTATTTATTATCAAAAGTTTCATATAATTGATTATCATCTCTCTGGTTGTTTGACGGTAAACTAACTGAACATAAAACTGGGTAGGTTGAAAACTTATAGTCAAACGCCACCAAATATAATTAATTTATTAATTAATCACGAATGTAGATGTACCTAGTCGGAAGATTTACATCAGCAGCAGTACATGTTTCAAAGGATTAATCCACTGATTGCGGATAATGTAGTGATCACCATTGTTTAAAACAATTTTTGTTGCTTTAGAAAACCACACTCGAGCATCGCGCTCGTGTGGTTGCCAAGCAACGTAAATTGTTTCTCAAAGTCGAAGGAATTTTTATTTCGATAATCACCAATACACTTGTTGTATTACCTACGATAATTACTTGATCACTAGAACTTATCAGCTAACTTATAGGAAAGAGGTTACTAACTCACCATAAGCTAATTATAAATTCGGTTCAAGCTAGTAACTAATTTACTGGGAGACAGCTGCTCATTTATGTTAGGTTCTGAACTAATTATAACAAGATATTAAGTATCTCAATGATAAATAACTAGTGATTAATTATAAGTAAATATTTATTCATGGCAAAAAAATAACTTAATTATGGTTGGTTTACCACTTAACTAGTGGCTAGTGACTACAGTTGCTAAAACTAACTTAATAATAGCAAGTGATTCATTTTAGCAACCTCGTTTTACTTGTGGCAGGTTAGTTGTAGAGCTGTCCCATATAGTATATAAGTTTTTACTTGTCGTAATTAAATATTCGCTTGTGAATAATGATTATTTTTCTCCCTGAAGACTCGGACATAGAGATATACAAATTCTAAATTTGTTGGAGAAAAAGTCTCCAGTGAATGACATTAAAATAATAGGAAACAAAGAAAAGAAACCATGTGAAGTATGAAAAATTACGAAAATTACGAAGAGAAGTTTTTCAAAACTGGTATTTTGGATTTGATTCATTTAGACTTTTGGGGTCCAATGGAAACTATTACTCCAAGTGGAAATAGATATTTTTTAACATTCATTGATGAATATAGTAAATAATCGCATGTGTATTTACTGAAAAAGAAGAATAAAGTTTTTAAGAATTCAATGGAATATTAAAAACCAATTTTGTTCGAAAATATGAATAGGATATTCATAAAATCTGTTGCGGAATAATCTGATGCGGCTGAAAGACAAACTTTAGTCGCTATTTTCCATCGTTCAAGGTAACCTCTTGGGAGGTATTCATGTTGAAAAGGGAAACATTCTCCATGGAAATTGAAAAATGAAAAATGTGATTTATTTGTGATATCTAACAAATGACAACTACTTCTCCGGCTAAAGCCACGCTGGACTTTGAACTACATCTAATACTTTGAAAATATTAGATCATGAATTTTCAACAAACCGTTCAAAACATATAACGTAAAATTTAATTTTATCAAAGACCTTAAAATGAGTGGGGAAATTGATTTTCAATACTGCCTAACAGAAGTAATCCAAGCTGATATTTTACCAAATCATTGGGAGCTATAAAACTGGGGCACTGAAGAAGAAAAATTGGCTTGAAGATTACTAATATTTTGAACGACGTTAAAATTTATCAGTCTGTATATATTTTTATGTGGTATGCTTTTCATTCTGACATAAAAAATATGATAGTTGTTGTCAATCACTCTTTGAATAAATAAGTTGAAAAATAGGTTTTTTTTTACTCAATATAAATATGAACCACGACCTCTAAGTTTAAAGCAGGTAGTTTCTAATTTAAAGTAAATAAGTTGGGTAAATAATTTGAGATTGGTAGAATACAGGGTCAATTCAAATCGACAATGAGTGCAAATAACCACTCAGATAAGTAGTAGGTATATATAGAATTAGAATAGGGTTAAGTAGTTCGGTGAGGTTATAGCTCCTGAGGATGCTAACTTTGTTGGCGAAACGCGCGTCGAGTGAAAGTGACGTAGTATTGGTGTTTAAGGTGGTTTCTACGTCTTGAAGTCAATTATTATGCTATAAAAGTGATTTTACTTCTTGAATACTGGTTCTGTTGTACAATTTCGAACTAGTTGTTCTCAGTTTTTGAAAAACATTAATATCTAGACTTTTCAAGATATCTGCGTTCATTGGAATCTGTTATAACACTTACAAAAAATGTTATTATTGAAAATCGACAAAAGGAAATAGTGTGGGACAATACTGTACCATTGAATTCACATAATAGTTAACAATTATCCGGCAGGGAAATGTTCTTATATGAACTAGCACTAACGGTCCCATTTATCGCAAATCCACTATAATCCATTTTCGACGAACATGGCTTAGAATTTTGTCAAGATTCCCAATATGAATTTGCGCGCAAATTTCTTCATTTAAATTTCTTCTCGCGCGACCTACCGCTAAAAACAAATTGCACAAAAACTACACAGGCTAGGATGAAAAGTCAAATTTGGTATTTCAAGATGATGGAAAATACTTTCTGTTCTTGCCATGTCTAAATAATGAGTTAGTAGTATGACAAAGCCGGTTTCGCCTCATTAATTTGAATTTTCGCTCTCGATGGCATCTGGCCATCGAGATCTCCGCCATTTTGGTTCTTCGGCGAAGTTCTTCAGCAACCCCCCAACGCCGAAGAAGGTGGGGGGAGGGTTGCGGAAGGAAAAAAAAATAAAAAAATTTTTGTCCCCGAGTGGGGCTTGAACCCACGCCTATTGGCATGGCAGCCGAGTGCGCTACCAGTGAGCCATGACGGTTCCATACTAATGTCGATTTAAAACTCGTAGCTTTGATAATGGGAAAAAAAGCCGATTGGCGGCAGTCGCAATAAACATGGCGGTGTAGGGTGTAGCGTGTGGGGGTTGAGAGAGAGAAAAATTGCAGGTACATGATAGGCGTAGAGAGCAATTGGGTGTGTGGGAGAAGAAAAAAACGACCTCATGTGATTCGTTGTGTCGAAAAAATGGCCGTCGAAGCAACGCCCCCCTGCGGTACATGATAGATGTAAAGAGCGGAGGGCGGGGGGCGGGCGGGCGGGGAGATCAAAACGACCTCATGTGATTCGTTGTGTCGAAAAAATGGCCGTCGAGAGCCCCACGCCTACGATAGCAATGGCCGCCGCTGGCCGCCGTCGAAGCATCTCTCTCGACTTAGAACAGGCAGCAACATGTCCAGACTTGAGTTGGAATTCCGAGAATCGTGTGTGACGTCACCATGAATGAACATCTGGTGTTTACTGGCGAGCGGCGTGTGTGATTCTAGGAAATGATGACTCAGCGAAATCGAGACATAATTTGGTCTTGGACTTGTTTATCGCTACACAGCTTAAGTAAACAACCACATCCGGTGGTTGTTTACCCAAGTTGAAATTCCGAGAAATGTCCACTCAGCATTTTATTACTGCGTAGTTTGGGTTTTCCCCCCAGCATATTCAGCGTGGGCAGACAGCGTGGGTCACGTGACCATCGACGTGGGGTCACGTGACCATCGGCGTGGGTCACGTGTCCATCGGCGTGGGTCACATGACACAGAGAGTTTATACATACGTTCACAGCGCGCGCCGACGACATTTGATAGCCTGCCTCCGAAGCAACAACAAGTGTTTTGTGCTGCTCATCTGCCTCTCGCTCTTCATACAGTTTTATTGTGAGTGTCATTCATTCGTGATTTGCAAAAGGTTAGTAGATTTCACATATGTTTTCGCGAGTGTTTCAAGTGTCTATGCCATTCGATTCAGTTGTTATAAAGTTCATTTATCTCATACAGAATGTCTCATAAATCGTCATATTTTTCTCATACAGTATACATTGAATATTTTTGTCACATTTCTCGTACAGAATGTCTCATAAATCGTCATATTTTTCTCATACAGTGTAGATTGAATATTTTTGTCACATTTCTCATACAGAGTGTCTCATAAAGCGTCATATTTTTCTCATACAATGTACAATGAATATTTTTGTCACATTTCTGGTACAGAGTGTCTCATAAATCGTCATATTTTTCTCATACAGTGTACATTGAATATTTTTGTTACATTTCTCTCATACAGAGTGTCTCATAAATCGTCATATTTTTCTCATACAGTGTACGTTGAATATTTTTGTCACATTTCTCTCATACAGAGTGTCTCATAAATCGTCATATTTTTCTCATACAGTATACAATGAATATTTTTGTCACATTTCTCGTACAGAGTGTCTCATAAATCGTCATATTTTTTCTCAAACAGTGATTTTTTGTCATATTTCTCATACAGGGTGAATCTCAATAATGTGTTGAGAGAGTTATACAGCGTGTATAAAAAAAAAAAATCTTCATTATTTTGAAACGTGCATGTTTTTCACAGATGTCTCATCTCGACGAAATTAACAAGGTCTCCTTGGCTTGCAGGAAGGACCTGCACAAACTACAAGAGCTGCCGAAGGACGAACCCAAATTGATCCTCGACGCTCAAACCAAAACTACAAAGTTTGGGGAGTCAATCCTTGTGGAGTTAGAGGACTGCGTAGTATTCCTTCCGAATCGAGTGACTGGAGCATTGAAAGCGAACCTCGACAAATTGACCGAGGCCCAGCACGTGCTAATATACAGGGGTGAAAAGAAAATTGCCAATCGAGCTCATCCGCAGGAGCTGTTTGAGATCGCCAAGGCCTGAAGACGTCGCAGCCGTTGGAAACAGAGAGAGTAAGTTTCTTGTATTTTCATTTGACATTTTCTTGAAATTTTGTGTTGAATCATGTCATCTGACGCCATTGTTGTACAAAGTGTGGAGATGGCGGCAAAGTTGCTTAAGGCGGTAAAAATCCTCAAAAAGGGCTGTTCCGATGAAGAGTGCAAACATTGGTTGGCCCAATGCCAGCGCACCGCCCGCCTTATTAATAGAGCGATCGCAGCGGTGGAAGGCATAGGCTCTCTGAGAAAATTGCAAACTTTATGTGGTCACTTAAAAATTATCCGAAATTCAATCAAAAATTCAGGCCAACAGCCAGTCGTCGTGGGGGAGGGGCTCAAATCAAAATTGACATCTCGAGTAAAGTGGGAGGATTTGAAATCGGCATTTTCTTCGCGTCTGCGCACAGGTATAATTATAAATTTAAAACATAAAGAAATTGGACAATTTTTCGGGGACGCATTCTCTCTATTCAAAAACAGAATTCAAAATTTATTGAAAAAACATTCACTCATTAAAGTCAATTCGACATTTTGTGGAAAATTCGTGAAAAACTCTTTGAATCAAGAACAAAAAATCGACTTCAAGTATTTCAATACTAAAAACGCTGTGATCGATAGGGGTACAACTTTGAAAGAGTGGTTCTTGGAAAATGTCATCGATCAAATTCAAAACAAACTTTCTGAATTCGCGGACAAAGAGAGCGGATGGAGTCTCGAGAAAATCGTTAGTTTGGAAATAAATATCAACAAATCCGGCATCGGCAACGGTTCGTCTTTCATCGAGTTGCCGAAATCTATTGCCAAAAAACGAGCTTGCATCAACATCAAAAATGATGATGATGCATGTTTCGCTTGAGCAATCGTCTCCGCCCTGTATCCTGTTCAATCTGGTAAAAATACTGATAGAACATCGTCATATCCGCATTACTCAAAGGCATTGAATTTGGACGGAATCGACTTTCCCATGAAATTTAAACAAATCACCAAATTTGAACAATTAAATAACATTTCCGTCAATGTGTACACTTTGGAGTTAATTCAGCCGAAGCCGGACAAGGAGGCATTTTTCGTGACTGTTCCAAGTCGACTCACGAAACAAAAATTAGACAAACATGTCAATCTTCTCCTCATTCAAAATGAATATCACCCGAAATTAAATGATTACGAGGCACCGCCACTGATCGACGATGACACTGACGATTCAGACATAAAATTCCATTATGTTTGGATAAAAGATTTATCTCGCTTACTTAGTGCACAACTCAATAATCATGTTCATAAGAAATTCATTTGCGACAGATGTTTGAATTATTTCACAAGTGAGGAAAAATTGAACAGTCATACTGTTGATTGTCAAAAACAAAACACATGTAAAATTTCTTTCCCCCACTACGATCATGTAGAATTTCGCGACTTTGTAGATAAAGAAAGAGTGCCCTTCGTAATATATGCGGATTTCGAATCGATTTTGGAACCGTTCAAAGATGCCGCCGGCGCCGGATGCAATTCTCAAACGGAAAAGTACCAAAAACATATTCCGTTCAGTGCCGGATTTTATTTCAAGTGTGCATATGACGACACTTTGTCATTTTGTCATTCGATGGATTGGTTTGCGGAAAGAATGGGGACCATAGCCAAAATTGTGTAAGCCAAAACTTTGGACATTGTTCCCATGACCGCATCACCTGATGAGGTGAACGCGCCATGTTGCCACATCTGCGAAAAACCTTGGAAAACTGACGACAAAGTTGTCCGTGACCATAATCACTACACGGGTGCCTTTCGCGGATATACGCATGCGCAATGCAACCTGTTATACAAAAAGTCTTTTGTGGTGCCGATCGTTTTCCATAATTTATCCGGATACGACAGCCATTTTATTATTCGAGATATAGCAAAGAGGGGGCGAGTCAGCTTGTTGCCTGTCAACAAAGAGAAATACATATCTTTCACCCAGTATGACGACAATACAGACATCAAGTTCAGATTCATCGATTCGTTCCGTTTTATGGGCATGAGTTTGGACCATTTGGTTCAGACTTTGACAGTGCACGATTTGAAAATATCCAAACGCGAATTTGCACATCTGACAGCCTCGCAGTACGAATTACTCACTCGAAAGGGCGTATTCCCATACGATTTCATCGATTCGATGGAAAAGTTGGAAGTTGAATGTTTGCCGGCGCTCCATCATTTCTACAACAAGTTGAACGATTGTCACATTAGCAAGGCAGAATACGAACATGCGCAGAACGTGTGGCAAACGTTCAACTTAAAAACACTGGGCGAGTACTCCGACTTGTACATGAAAACAGACATATTGCTCTTGGCCGATATTTTCGAGAATTTTCGAAATATCGGTCACGTGACATATGGCCTGGACCCCGCGTGGCATTACACCCTACCCGGCTATACGTGGTCGTGCATGTTGAAGTACACCCAGTGCAAGTTGCAGATTTTGAAGGACGTCGACATGCTCATGTTCATCGAGCGAGGAATTCGCGGAGGCATCAGTCAGTGCTGCAACAGGCGCTCCACGGCAAATAATAAATACATGGGTGACAGGTATGACGTCACTCAGCCCTCCACTTATTTGCTATATCTCGATGTAAATAATTTATATGGGTGGGCCATGATGGAATATCTTCCGTATGGGGGATTCAAATGGCTCGAGAATGTTGCCGATTTGAATGTGCTCGAGGTGTCAGACACTTCGCCGATTGGCTATATTCTCGAAGTCGATTTGGAGTACCCCGAACACTTGCATGACAAACACAAAGATTTTCCATTATGCGCCGAACACCGTACTCCGCCAGGCTCAAAATTACCCAAATTAATGACCACCCTGTACAATAAGGAAAACTATGTTGTACACTACAGGGTGTTGAAACAAGCACTGACGCACGGACTTGTACTTAGAAAAATTCACAGAGTTCTGCAATTCGACCAATCAGCCTGGCTCAAACCGTACATTGAATTAAATACGAAATTGCGCGCAGAAGCAAAAACCACTTTCGGCAAAAATAACTACAAATTAGCCAATAACGCAGTATTCGGGAAAACGATGCAGAACATACGAAAACATCGTGTAGTGAAAATGGTCTCAAAATGGGAGGGGCGATATGGCGCGAAAAATTTAATTTCCAGCCCGAATTTCAAGAATCGCACCATTTTCGATGAGGACCTCGTCGCTATCGAGATGGCAAAGACGGATCTGTTGTTCAATAAGCCCGTGTACATCGGAATGGCGATACTTGACATTTCCAAGGTGTGCGTGTATGATTTCCACCACGGTTTCATGATGGAAAAATACACGAGCGATCAGTGCAAGTTGATGTATACGGATACTGATTCGCTGATTTACGAGATCAAATCCGATGACATTTATCGAAATTTATTAAAGTCGAACCTGGAAAAATTCGATACAAGCGATTACCCCATCGACAACCCGTATGGGATTCCCCTTGCCAACAAAAAAGTCCCCGGCTTGATGAAAGACGAAGCGAATGGCCGAATTATGACAGATTTCGTGGGACTCCGTTCAAAGCTGTACACCTATAAGATACAGGGTGGAGCATGCGTCAAAAAATCCAAAGGAGTGAAATACAGTGTTGTCCAAAATAAAATCACATTCGACGACTATGTAGAATGTTTGGAAAATCAGCGTGAGAAAGTCACATCTCAACGCTGTATTCGCTCCTTTGCGCACAACGTTTTTAGTGTGGAGCAAACAAAGATCGCTCTCAACCCCCACGACGACAAGCGCTGTCTCCTCCAGGGCTCCCATGACACTCTGCCGTGGGGCCATTACAGTCAATTGGATATTTAACTATGCGCATCTCGCATACAAACGCTTCATTGGCTTAGGAGATGATGATTCGGAACTCGATGACTGATTCAACGCACAAAACTCGATAAAATGTCAAATGAAAATGCGGAAATTGTGCTCTTGTTTGTTCCCACACATCATATATCATATAATCAAATGTATATATTAATGTTTGAATAAATCAGCATGTAATCCATGTTTGAATATTATTTCGTTTCACCTTCACATTAAAAAAAAAAATACTTTGTACTCATTTTTGAGTCAAAAAACAGCACTTTTTTCGATCAAAAAGAGACTCCAAATTTGACATGGTGGTTGAACTGAGTAAAAAGTTCAGTGAAATTCAGTCAAAGTTCAGTCACTGAACTCAGTGAGACTCAGCGACTGAAAAATTTCACTCAACTGAAATTTCCCATGCTTTTCTTATGGGGGCTGAAAATTCAGTGAATTTCAGTGAAATTTCAGTCACTGAATTCAGTGACTGAAATTTTCACTCAGCCACTCAGCCACCGAAAAAACGCACTGCCACCATGTCAATTTTGGTGCGAGTTTTTTCACTCAAAAAGAGCATCGTTTTTGAGTCTAAAAATGAGCACTTTTTTCGCTCAAAAAGAGAAAATAAAACAAAAATTAACTTAGATACATATATTTTCAATAAATTCCAAATTGGTGCTCTACATACTATGCATGTTTCGCACAGACCGGCACATCGTGAACAACACACCAAGTGTCTACAAGGTAGAAACAACACAGAACGCTCATTCACAAGACAAACACAACACGTCATTATAGTGTTCTGTGGTGAGTCTGCACTGCCATCATCTATGGGCTTGCTGTCATCTGTCACTCGTCGCTCTGTGATTTCAGCGCCAACTGTCGATGAATTGTCATCTGTCACTTGTCTCACTGCGATGTCAGCGCCAACTGTCGATGAAGTGTCATCTGTCACTTGTCGCACTGCGATGTCAGCGCCAACTGTCGGTGAAGTGTCATCCGTCGCCGGCCTTGGTTCTGGAGGTATATCAGCGCCATCTGGCGGTTCTACCACCACTGATGTCTGATTGTTGTGGCGGTAATTTCGAACAAAGTCACAATTTGGACTCCATTCGTGATGGTCAGCCATTGGATCGTCATCAGGCTGCCATTGGAAGCCTTCGACACCACACACACGACACAAGACAACGTCATTCAAGCCGGTGTACGTGAAACCAGCTCTGGCCAACGCACTCGGCGAGAATGACGAAGTCCAGCCTCGGAACGTCTCGAGTCTTGCTTCGTACTGCTGCATATCTCTATGCATACTGAAATAAAAATGCTACTTCTGTTCCATAAATACATTTATTTCGATTCATAATCAAACAGTACTTTGTCAGGCAAATAATATAGGCATTCACGAAAACATAGATGTTTATCATCTTTGGACGATATAGTACACAAATTTATAGCCTCGTCAAATGTCAAATCATTGTTTCTAGCAAGAACTCTGGCACTAGCTAATATATCAGGTAATATTGACAAAAGTTCATATTCAATAAATATTCAAATCTTCCCGCCAACACTGTGGCATCCAAATGCAAGATTTCCTGGATTTCGAGCTCCGTCAAGTAGAAGTAGGTGTCATCTTTGGAAACTCGCACTATTTCCATAAGTGTGTAATTCCAAGTCCATGACATCATCCCAATCGAGTTTGATTTGAGCGGTCTTGTTGTCGGTCGCATTCGGATCAGCTCGGTTATTGTAAAGCCGATTAATGGCTCCCACGAAAATGGCCCACTCGAACAGGCTGAAGGAGATGGTGTGCGGGATTGTGCACACAAGTCTCACTACAGGCACGAAACTTCGAGCAACACTTATTCCACATTGCACAGACAAAATTGATGTGTTTCGGAACTCGTAGGTGGCGCTGCACACGTAAAATCGTTCCTTCTTGATGGCGTCTTTGTACATGTCACAAACACGGTCCAAATCGGCAACACGTTCTGCCCACTCTCTTGATGATGACGATGACTCCGAAGAATCCTCCTCGATAGACACTAGGGACGAAGACATCGACTCGTAATCGGACGTAGGATCGTTAGACTCGAACTGCACTCCACCAAGCATGATGATAGACTGACTCATCGTGCCGCTGAACGGTTTGAAATATTTCGCAGTCGGTCGGAGAGAGAGGGAGAGAGAGACGAAAGGCCCCCAATTTTATGCTCCAATGTGCCTATTTTCCATTGAATTACAAGCGATTTGTCGAATCTATCCAGGAATTGTGAGTACTGTCGAAACCCAACCATTTCACCAGGACTTTTCGGCCTTTTCGTCTAATGATTTTTTCCACGAGATAGACGTCGGGATTCTTCGTCTTTTGCAATTCCTGTTCGTAGAAAGCGCCGCTGATTGGTCGCCACTCCAAGTCCTCCAGCAAGTACGTGATTGGTTGGGTGATTTTCACTTTGACGACTTTAAAAACTTCAGTCGTCCAATTGGGCGTATACCCCTTCTCGAACACATGTTTGGCCTTGCTAATTCGCACAAAGTCTCCAATTTTGAACTTTTTTCGGCCAGCTCGTCCCACATAATCATACGCATACTTGTACACTTTGTCTTCATTGTCTTTGGTGACGTCACAGGGTTTCATGCCGATCGTCCGATGTTTGCGCTGATTGTAATTTTTAGCAATGTCCGGTAAAATGTCCAGCCACTTGTAGGTGCCGTTCAAACTGAAATATTTGAAGAGTTTTTCTTTTAGTGTGCGTATCATTCTTTCCGCAATAGCTGCTTTGATCTTCGTGTACGTGCTGTAGTGTTTGATGTTGTACTTTTTCATGAGGGTCTGGAAGCTGGCGTTGTAGAATTCAGTACCCAAATCAGATTGTAGGAACGTAGGACTTCTGTTCGCTTTCGATAATATGTCCCCCATCGCTTCGGTGACGTCTCGACCCCCTTTGGTCTTCAAAGGCCGCACCCATAGGTATTTCGAGAAGGTGTCAATCACCACGAGAATATAATTGTAGTTCTATTGACTTTCGAGTATTTTTGAAGGTCAGCCAAGTCCATCTGCCACAGATCGTCGATTCCTTTGATGATGGTACGTCTGCGGGGAAATCTCTTTCTGGCCGGAGCATGGAGCTCATCGACCAATTGCTTTTTGGCTGCGGACGACTCCATTTCTCCCAAACGACTGCGCAATGCTAATGCGCAGCTCCATTGTTATACTCTGTACTTAAGTCCAGAATCGTTGGCGTTCTCGACATTTCTTCAATCTGCTTTTTCAAAGTATCGTGTTTTTTCAACGAAAGTGTCATGAATTTCATAACTCGAATGTCCAAGGCCTCGTGAGCGTGTTTCTGCGCATCCAATTCTGCTCTGAGCTTCACTATGACGTCATCAACGTAGTTTTTGTTGACAACATCATTCGGAGTAGTTGGCGTTTCGACATTACATATTTTCACATGTTCAGCGTCAATGTCCCCGTTTGCCGTGTAGTTGAGTATGACACCGGGGAAATGATAAGGCTGCTGCTGAGCGCGGCGAGCTGAGGAACTTTGACCGAACTTGTTGATGCTCATGATGGAACTGTGGGGTGCGAAACATCGACACTTGTATTTATCGAATGTATCCAGCCTCTCTCAGCTCATTGATGATGGCCACGATCTCGTTGTCGGTAGAGGTGCTGCCAGCATTCTTAGCTGCGACGAGTAGCCTATATCTGTCAACTAGCTCATTGACGTCGTCCCAGTATACGTATTCTACAGGCTTCGTATTATATGTCAATTGATCTGGGATACTGCCACCGCCCATTTTCGATTGACTTGGGTCTTTGAACATTGGTCGAATTATATTCTCGTATTTGGCTATTTGGGAAGGATTCAGCCTACCTTTCGCATCTAAATGGGCACCTGTACTCATCAAAATTTGCTTGTATGCCACCAAGTCTTGTCTCTGGTATTTCGGATTCTTGTAGAAAATCAAACTATATAATCCCGGAGTACCCTGGTATGTTTCGCCATCAATGCGAATGTCCCCCGTATCTTTATCCATGCCCATCAACTTGTTGCCGAGTATCCATTGCGCTCTGGGTCTGTCGTAAATGGGGCCGTAAGTCACATCGATTTTGCCCGATTTCGCACGATGTTCATTCACGAATTTAGATGCTACTTCGGGGTAAACTTCCAGCAATTCTCCATCATCCTCCTCATCGTCGCCGTCGTCAGACTCATAGTCATCTGTGTGATAGCTGTCTTCGTCTTCTTCTTTCTTCATGGTGGTGGTGGGGGAAGGGGTCCTCGATGATGGCGGTTCTTGTTTCTCTTCTTTTTTCACCTTCAGCTGTCGTCGCTTAGGTGGTGGGGGCATTGCTGCATTCAGTCTCTTCAGCGGCACCGTGATGGGTTTGAATAATTTATTCAGCGCTTCATCCTGCTCGGATTTGCCGAGTTTCAAAGACAAATACTTTTTTCGAACAACTTTCGCCAACTGACTGACTTGACGTTTTCGTTCGACTTTGGCAATTTCGGAGTCGACACGTGATGTAGTCGGTGCCATTGCTACACACAGAATGACATATTCGAGACACTACATTTGAATATATCTGTCAAAACCCAGTCGATAGCGCCCTTTGGATACATCAAAGTCTTTGGCTATGACCAAACATCCGAATTTTTCCTTCCAACAGGTGGCGCACATGCGTCGAAATTCATCGAAGGTGTAGTCCGGAGAGACGTGCTCGTCAAAGGCATGCTTCAGGTTCACATCGTTTTGCCGAAATAGCACTATAATGTTGCAATTGTCTCTGATCAACTGTTTGGGTATTTTCGAGTAGGTTTGACATAAATATGCAACGTCCACGGATTTATGACGTCCCATGGCATAGTACTCTCTGATTTTATCCTGTTTGTCGCACGAAACATCATCAAATATAAAAATTGAGTGCTCCTTTGCCATTGACGGCTCGATAATCTCCTCGTTGTCCCTGTATGGATAATAGCCCACTCCTTTGACTTGTTTCAATACATCGTGCAACAGCTGATATTTCGGCTGGTACAGTGATTTTGAATATACGTAGACATTCTCGAAGCGGGCTCCGTTCGGGCTGAATAACAAACTCAGTACAGCGTTGGTCTTGCCACATCCGCTGGGACCACAAAATATCGCTCGAAATGAATTCGGTAGCAGAGGACCGTGTTTGCGCACAACATTCAAGTTGCCGCCACCTACGAAATCCAAATTGGCTATTTCCAGGGTCGGCTCTTGTTGCACCACTTTCATTGTATATTTGGAGAAAAAATGTTACATGTGACCACGCCCACATCTGGCGTTCGACTGACAGTTCGAGTGCTCGAGCGGCGGCTATGTAAGTAAGTGTGCAACGCCAATCGCGTCATTGTCATGTTAACCTTCGAGCACGAAGGTCGTGGAGTGGTTAACTCTGTGATAAATCGTCTGCCATTCGAGCTACATCTGCCCGGATACCAATACTGCGGACCTGGCACCAAATTGAAGAAGAGGTTGGCACGCGGAGACGCTGGTGTGAATCCCCTAGACACTGCTTGCAGATCACACGATATCGCATACTCGCAAAGCAACTCTCTGGACGATAGACACAAGGCTGACTGGGTGTTGGAAAATCGAGCTTGGGAACGTGTCAAGTCCAAAGACGCGAACATCGGCGAGAAAGCTGCAGCTTGGCTAGTCACCACAACTATGAAGGCGAAGCGTAATTTGGGCATGGGTATGAAGTCATCATCAATGGCCTCTGCTTCTGGTGCAAAACGGTCAACGAAAAAGAGGTCGTTCAAGAAGGATGTTGTGTCGAAAATCACCAATCATCTGCGGAAGGCACTGAAACCTGAACAACTCAAAGATATGAGTGCGAAGGCTCTGCGAAAATCCTCGTTGGTAGCACTGCGTGCAGCCCGAGCTCAAGTCAAAAAATTGGGCGGTCGCAAAAACATCAAATTACCTCGAATAATACCTTTCGAAGCAAAGAGTGGAGGTGTGCTGCCTTTGCTTCCCATCTTCGCAGCTTTGGGAGCACTGGGATCGTTGGCTGGTGGTGCCAGCACCATAGCCAGGACCATCATCTCCTCGAAAAACGCTCAGAAGAAATTAGATGAAGAGGAAGCGCCACAATACTGCGATGGAGAACATCGGAAAGCAGGGATCTGGCCTGTTTATGCGCAAAACAAGTCGCGGAGGCTATGGTCTTTTCCTCAAGAAGTTTGCAAAAAACTCCCAGTGAAGCTGCCCAATAGCAAGCGACCTTTGTACGATGTGGACTTGGTCAAGTATGCCAAACGTCTGAAAATTCCTAATTTCGTTGGGGTTTTCATGCGCGACAACCTACCTCAATCTACGCCCATGTACAAAGAGTGCGCCATTGTCAATCTGGACTCGATAAAAAATCGTGGAACGCATTGGGTAGCTTACGTGAAAAGTGGACTTTGTGTGAAATACTTTGACAGTTTCGGTAATTTGAAACCGCCAGTGGAACTCGTACGATATTTAAATGACGGTGGAAATGTGAAAATCTACTACAACAACGATCGCTATCAGACATTCGATCAAGCAAATTGCGGCCATTTGTGTCTGAAATTCCTCTACGATCAAACTCAACACAACGATGGATAGGGTCGTCAACAAAAAGACAGTGACCTTTAATGAAGAGCGCAATACGGTTCATTATATGGTTGTGTGGCGATTTGCGTACAACACTTCGCGCAAATCCGATTGGCAGCGTATGGCTATGGACAGGATCCGTTTCGCTAGGCGAATCTCCAAACTTGCCTACATAATTGACCCCATTTTGGATGTGGAACACAGGGAGCGAGTGTGGAAGTCTTTAAATGAGAGTGCATAACCCCCAAAGTGTCAGTCATGTCTTTGCTGTTCACTCTGACAGGTCACACATCTACGCTGACCGCAGACTTTGCTCCGCCAATTCAATTGGACGAACACAGCTCTTACGGCTTGGCTTTGATTGGTTTTCATTCGTACAACAGCATACCGAACATAACCAAGGGGAAGTTCTATTACTTTGCCAACGGAGCGCCATCTGTTAGCACCATCAGCATACCCACTGGCTGTTACGAAATAAGCGACATTGCCAAGTTTATTCACAAACACATCGGCAAACCGAGAGAGGTGAAGAAGAAGAAAAGAGAAGTGGACATCGACAGAGACAGCAACAATAACGCTAAGGCAGCAGTGTTCTCTCTCAAACCCAATATCAATACGCTACAGTGCGAAATTTATAGCAAGTACCACACCATAGACTTCACTCCAGAGGACTCTATCGGACGATTGTTGGGTTTCTCACCTCGAATTCTCCCAGCTGGAATCGTTCACGTGTCTGACCTGCCCGTCAACATAGTCAAAGTGCGAACAGTTCACATTGACAGTAACGTCACATCGGGCGCTTTCTTCAACAACCGACCCTCCCATACGATATACGAGTTTGCCGTTCGAGAAGATCCCGGATTTGCCATCGACGAGACTCCCTCGAATCTCATCTAACTGCCTGTAAACAAGACGGAGATACATAACATAACCTTGAATATTCTCGATCAGGACTTTTGTAGTGTGAATTTCCGTGGAGAAACCATCATCGTACAACTGGTGTTGCGCAAGCTGTCAAATGGGGTTGGTATTTGATTGGAACGACAACCAACAGCATAAAAGTACTGAGAGCGCAGACGTCAGTTCAGTCGCGCAGACGCAGTCAACGAGAGCACACACCAATCATACGCTCTCTCTCTCGAGCATAGAATTCCTCATATCTCAAGGGCATCATGTTGTCAAAACAAGTGTTCGACGTGTACAATCATCCAAAATTCGATGAATCCATCCAGAGAGTGGAGACTCGAACGTACCACCCGTACGTCAAATCCTTCCAAAATAATGACATTGTCGAAATCGTCATTCAGCAAAGTGACACATGGATTCTGATGAACGACGCTATCGTCTGTATAGAGGGCACTCTAGTCAAAACCGCAGGAGATGGCAATGTGCGATTCGTCAATAATGCTGGAGCATTTTTCTTCGAATCAATGTATTATGAAATCAACGGCAAGGAGGTGGACTCTGTTCGCTTGCCGGGTATAGTGAGCACCCTGCGAGGATACACTTGTTACGCAGACGCCGATTCTCGACACTTGGCCACCGCCGGATGGACGTATCCAGGTGGAGCTATTCGCAACGCCAACGACGGTTCGTTCGCCATGTGGATTCCGCTTAAACATCTGTTTGGCATATTTCACGACTACAGATATGCCACAATCGGACGACAGTGCATTCGTTTGGTGAGAAGCAGAAACGACAACAACTGCATGGTTATAGAGGAGATTGCGAATCCGCAGGTCGCAACCACAGCCATCCTGACGATCAATAGCATCGTGCTCAAAGTCAAAAACGTCATTCCCAATGACGATATTCGCTTGCAGCTGCTGCAATCCATAAAGACTGACAAACCTGTGGTTATCTCGTTCCGCAAGTGGGATATGCACGAACTGCCTGCACTCACGCCTGGTTCCACCAAAGAAATATGGTCTGTCAAAACTTGTACAGCAGTGGAGAGCCCCCGATTCGTCATTGTCGCCTTCCAAACAAATCGAATGGACAACGTTGCACGAGATTTCAGCTACTTTGACCACGTTGACATCAGAGACATACGCCTAACGTTGAACAGTGACAATTACCCGCATGAACGCATGCGCTTGCAATTTGACAGAAACAACTTTGTGGAAGCTCATCGCGCCTATACGGAATTCTACCCAAGCTATGCGAATTGTCCCCAGAAACGCCCTCTGCTGGATTACGATGCATTCAAGGATCGAGCCGCCATCTTCGTAATCGATTGCTCACGGAGAGCGGAATTCATGAAATCGTCCACCGTCGATGTCAAACTTGACATAGAAGCCACAGTTGGGTTCCCAGCTAATAGTCGTGCGTACTGTGTAATAGTGCACGATTACGTCATAGAACACTTGCCTTTAAGTGAGATCGTACGTCGTCTGTCATAAGACACAAAACACTTCAAGTCATACGTCATCTGTCATATGCCTGCAAGATCGGCGGGGGAGCGCTGGTTGAATGCGCGTCGCAAGGAAGCATAAGCCTATGGATAGGAAAACAAGAAGAAGAGTGGGGGGGTGGTGGGGGGAACGCGCTCGAAGCGCATCAGTTCAAATTCAGCGTTAGTTGTTAGCCAAACGTTCAGTGATTCAGTCGATCAGTCAGTCAGCCAAGATGAAGCTCGTAGCTTGTGATATCCAGGGTTTCTGTGTGGGTGGTGAGTTCCAGCCAAAAGAACTTGCCATCACCGACGGGCAACGCACGAACCATTTTTTATTCAAAGCCGTCGTGCCATTCCATGAGCTGAGCGAAAATGATAAACGCCAAGCGAGATATTTGGAAAGGAATATCCACGGCATTCCATACTCCGATGGCTATGTGGAATTAAACGAGACCAACATCCAAGAAGTGCTGCGCCCCATCCTCGAAGCTGATGTGGTATATGTGAAGGGAAATCAAAAATTTGATTTTCTGCTAAAGTGTGTGCTCGATCTGCCTAGAAGGCCACACATTGTCGATATTGCCGCCACTACAAGTACAGTCGTCACAACCCCTCCACCGCCACTCGAGAAGCAAAGCCCGTTGTGTTTAAATCATATAGCATCTGGAGACATAGAAGTGCATTGTGCTGTGAGACATTGTTTCGATATTTGGCAATGGATATCGTCGCACCTGATATGGTGAAACACGTCGGCAGTGGCGGCGACACTCTTCTCCATCGGCACTTGCAAAATTTGCGTGAACTCAAGGCGCAAATATCGCAGTACGAACAAAAGCTGCATATGTATAAACGCTTTCAAAATATGCAAATTGACGATGGGAAATGGGCAGCAGCATTCACCGATCCACGACGTTTCACCGGCGCCAACTACAACAGCCAAGGAAGAAGAACCAATGTTTGATATATTATTATTATTATTATTATTAATCATATTGTATTGTATTTTTATTATGTATTAATAGATGTATTAAACCAATTTTCTCGATTTATTTTGCGAATGAGAGAGTGACAGAGTGAATGGCAAAAATGGTCGTTCAAAGCTATTTGGTTTTGGGGAAAGAGCTTGGTGTATTTTTCGCAAATATACACCAAACTTTTCCCCCAAAGTCAAATGGTTTTGCCGCCGCACACTGGCGATTGAGAGGCTGCGCGTGATTTCATGTTTGAAATAAATATGTGCATATTTGTTTCAAGTATGAAATCTCTCTCGATCAATCAACATGAGGGCCATGCACATTGAGCAATGGTGTATGTGTCTCTCAGTGTATATATATTTGAGTGATATATACGTCGTTTCTCAGTGTACGTTGAGCAGTCATACCGTCATGACAAACTATATAATTCTAGCAGCCGTTCTGTCGAACGTACTGTATATTAGCCCACCATATGAGTGCAGTGAGGTATTGGTATCATATTTGCACGAGAATTCGAGCATTTCTAACTGGACGAGAATGACTCAGGCGCTAGCCAATGATGAATATTTGCCTGTGTTGAAAGCCGAAATCCCGCTGAACGTCTCATCGTACCGATTGCGAAAGATCTATGTCAATCACACCCATAGCGATACGCAGTGGTTCCCGCTGAAGACGTCTTGCAGAACTTCGAGGTCCCCTCAGCCCATCCTGTATGCCGCGATGCAAGCTCCTGGAGGTCATCCTCCCGCGGAGCTTGCCAAATGTGAGCCGACACTTTACGAGTGGTTTATGTTATTTGTGACAATGATATCCGAATCTATATATAAGTTCATTAAAGCTATACGTCAAAAATATTTTTTAATCGATAATGATAGTGTATCATACTACGCCGCTGGCACTGAAGTCTAATAAAAATATACGCATATCTGTTTGTTTCATTTGGGTTGCAAAATGCAACATGTGTATGTGTGTGCTCTCTGTCGACGTGACACAGACCGTGGGATCCAAGGCCAAATCGTGTCTCATGCCGACATTTCTCGAAAATAATGGTCTTGGGTAAACAACCACCGGATGTGGTTGTTTACTTAAGCTGTGGAGCGATAAACAAGTCCAAGACCAAATGATGTATCGATTTCGCTGAGTCATCATTTCCTAGAATCACACACGCCGCTCGCCAGTAAACACCAGATGTTCATTCATGGTGACGTCACACACGATTCTCGGAATTCCAACTCAAGTCTGGACATGTTGCTGCCTGTTCTAAGTCGAGAGAGATGCTTCGACGGCGGCCAGCGGCGGCCATTGCTATCGTAGGCGTGGGGCTCTCGACGGCCATTTTTTCGACACAACGAATCACATGAGGTCGTTTTGATCTCCCCGCCCGCCCGCCCCCCGCCCTCCGCTCTTTACATCTATCATGTACCGCAGGGGGGCGTTGCTTCGACGGCCATTTTTTCGACACAACGAATAACATGAGGTCGTTTTTTTCTTCTCCCACACACCCAATTGCTCTCTACGCCTATCATGTACCTGCAATTTTTCTCTCTCTCAACCCCCACACGCTACACCCTACACCGCCATGTTTATTGCGACTGCCGCCAATCGGCTTTTTTTTCCCATTATCAAAGCTACGAGTTTTAAATCGACATTAGTATGGAACCGTCATGGCTCACTGGTAGCGCACTCGGCTGCCATGCCAATAGGCGTGGGTTCAAGCCCCACTCGGGGACAAAAATTTTTTTATTTTTTTTTTCTTCCGCAACCCTCCCCCCACCTTCTTCGGCGTTGGGGGGTTGCTGAAGAACTTCGCCGAAGAACCAAAATGGCGGAGATCTCGATGGCCAGATGCCATCGAGAGCGAAAATTCAAATTAATGAGGCGAAACCGGCTTTGTCATACTACTTGAGTTTATAATGAAATAGGTATAGCAAGTGTAATTATCCACTGGTACTTCGTGTTCATAAATACATACAGCCCTACAGAAAATGAAGGGCTGCAATATTATTTATAAATATGTTCAGACATAGTTGGGTCGTATTCGGTTCACTAACAGAAAATTCTCAGTAATAGTTATAAAATGTTTGTTTTTGTCAAATTTATTAAGAATTACTTAATAATATTAACAAAAAATATGGCTCTTTTACTGAAATTATTAGTAATATGTTTGCGTATTCACTATAAACAACGGATTTAGTACTGCTATATTCAGTTATTTTCAACAAAATATTTTAATAATAAACAAGTTATTCATTACAGAGATTGAAATATTTGAATGAATACGTTTTGGTAATTATTAATAAATCAAGAGTTGTCTGTTAATATATATGTGTGTATTTTTATTATGATTCGCGAATGAGATATTTGAACAGATCATTTGTTTTTTATCAATCTACATAATATGAACGATAAGTTTATTTGGTTGGCTTGAAGCAACTGGCATGCGCCACTGCTTAAACCGCCAACCATCAACAGCACTAACCGCCATTGCACCCCATTTACATTGAGCACGTAGTCCAGTACGACGAAGTATCAAGAAACGTTCATCAGCCCAGCCGCAATAGCGTTCCCTTCAATGGCTTCAAACAATTATTTACCGACCTAGCTAAGTGATTAATATAAATGTAGTGCAGTTCAGTGATAAATAAAGAAAACTATGGAAGATGCTTTGGTGTTTTTTTAAGTGAATGTGGTGCCGCCAACTCCGAAGAAATAAAGAAAGATTGTAAAAGTAAGTAGGTAAAAATATTCTCAAAAAAGTAGTATGATTATAAGAATTATATTTTCGATTGTTATGTTCGCACCTAAGCAAAACTATGTTGTGAAAGTATGAAATATTTTAGTTTAGTTATAGTTTAAGACCACAAAATAATTGAATTGTCTTTGTAGTTTCGTTCAACAAATAAATTGCTTGAATATAATATATGTTGTTTCATTTGTAGGCCGCCGTTGTTTGGAATTGTTTCCTAACGTTTCGCTAGCGCGAGTGGCTAGCGAACTAGAAAACTAGTTTAAAATGTTCTGAAAATTTAATGAAAAACTGATATCCCTTTTGGTCTTGGCAAAGTCAGAGAGAACGCCAAACCACGCCCATTCAAGCTGAATTTTCATTTTACAGATTCAACAGATTTACTGTACATACTAAAACGCAAGTCAAATATTTTATGAGATAAATTCCCGAATATCTCCATCAGTTCTGACCTCACCCCCAGACAAACTGAACACCTAGCAAACATTGAGGGCGAGCTACAACGAAGATACAAGAATGGGAAAGATCACTCACTATAGAAATATATTAAAAACGTGCCCCAAATAATATCCACAATTTCCAAAAGATCCAGGGAATAAATACCCTAAGAGAATGCATGGTTCAAAAAAGACATTTTTTGCGGCAGATCAACGGAAATAGCAATTATGTTCTATTATATACTGAAATTGCCAGGGAATGAATAATATATCATATTTCATTAACGATCAGGACAGTATATCAATTTTGTGTATTAGTGAGACGTGGTGATCTCAAGAACTATTAACATCTTCTGATTACTTATCGTCTTTTAATGTCATAATATCTCCCGCGATAAGAGAGAAGTCAATGGGCAGGGCAAGTGGCGAGCTCTATATATTCTACAAAAAAGAATTCAATGCTATCGTTCTTGATCAATCACCATGGTACATTTTCTGCCTACTGACTTCTCATGAAGTGTCACTTATAATTGGATCTGTATATTTCAAACCATGCCTTGATATCTACTATATTCTATTATCATCATTGGCGGTTATTTCAATTGTAGAGTAGCGGAACTACGCACAATATCCGATGGGATGGTTGTGAATACTGAGCTTTTCAAACGTAGGCTGAGTAAAGATAAAGTTTTGAACACCAGAGGGCGCATCATACTTGATTTCATGAGTCTCAATTATTTTGCTCCAGTGAACGGAAGAACATCTGAAGACAGGCCAGCTCAGTTCACACATGTCAGTAATTTAGGTAATAGTGTAATTGACTCAGTTTGGGTAAACAACTCATTTTTAAATATTCTAAAAAAATTCCAGGTGAAAGATGACGTCATTATATCTGACCATTTTCCAATCGACATAGTTCTGAATTTGAATATCTCGGAAAAATACCTGAATACAAACAAAGCCTCAAATACGACGCCTACTATAGGCAGTGTGATCAAATGCAATGGAAACCAGGTCCTGGACTATAAGATTGCAATGCAACATTAGAATCTGGTACGGAACATTGAAGGAGTAAATCCTGCACTTGGATGCCACAGTGTTGGCGGGAAGATTTGAATATTTATTGAATATGAACTTTTGCCAATATTATCATGATATATTAGCTAGTGCCAAAGTTCTTGCTAGAAACAACGATTTGACATATGACGAGGCTACAAATTTGTCTTTTATATCGTCCAAAGATGATAAACATGTATGTTTCCGAGAATTTTATATCAATTTTATATGAGAGACAAAGTGTTGTTCGACTAAGAATCAAAATAAATGTATTAATGGAACACAAGCGGCATTTTCATTGCAATATGCATAGAAAGATGCAGCAGTAAGAAGCAAGACTCGAGACGTTTCGAAGCTGGACTTCGTCATTTTCGCCGAGTGCGTTGGCCAGAGCTGGTTTCACGTACACCGGCTTGTAAGATGT
The DNA here is from genome assembly GCA_958298965.1 of Chrysolina haemoptera. Classification (NCBI taxonomy): domain Eukaryota; kingdom Metazoa; phylum Arthropoda; class Insecta; order Coleoptera; family Chrysomelidae; genus Chrysolina; species Chrysolina haemoptera. Next base: position 13,345,688 of record OY282599.1, on the reverse strand, counting down.
TGTCTTGTGTCGTCTGTGTGGTGTTGAAGTATTTCAATGGCAGCCGAATGACGATCCAATGGCTGACCATCATGAATTGAGTACAAATTGTGAATTTGTTCGAAATTATCACTACAACAACAACAACAACAATCAGACATCAGTGGTGGCGGTAGAACCGACAGATGGCGTTTATATAGCTCCAGAACGAAGGCCGGTGACAGATGACACTCCGCCGGCAGTTGGCGCTGATATCGTAGTGCGACAAGTTACAGATGACACCTTACCGACAGTTGGCTCTGATATCACAGTGCGACGAGTGACAGATGACGGCAAGCCCATGGATGACAGTAAGCCCATAGATAATGGCAGTGTAGACTCACCACAGAACACTATGATAATGTGTCGTGTTTGTGTTATGAATGAGCGCTCTGTGTTGTATCTATCTTGTAGACACTTGGTAAGTTGCTCACGATGTGCCGCTCTGTGCGACACATGCGCAGTATGTAGAGTACCAATTTGGAATCTATTGAAAATATATGTATCTTAGCTTATTTTTATTTTATTTTCTGTTCTAATAAAAATCGAGCTTTTTAGCCTCAAAAATGAATCGTTTTTGATAGCAAAAAGTGCTAATTTTTTATGCTCGAAAATGATGCTGTTTTTGAGCGAAAAAAGTGCCCATTTCAAGACGCAAAAATAATGCTTTTTTGAGCGAAAAATGTGCTAATTTTTAGGCTCCAAACGATGCTCTTTTTGAGCGAAAAAAGTGCTCATTTTGAGGCTCAAAAACGATGCTATTTTTGAGTGAAAAAACTCACACCAAAATTGACATGGTGGCAGTGCTTTTTTTCATTGGCTGAGTCTCAGTTGAGTGCCACTGAATTCAGTACTGAAATTTCACTGAAATTTTATGAGTTTTCGGGCCCCATAAGAAAAGTATGGAAAATTTCAGTTGTGTGAAAAGCATCTCTCGCTGAGTCTCACTGAATTCAGTGACTGAACTTTTACTGAATTTCACTGAACTTTCACTCGTTTCGACCACCATGTCAAATTTGGAGTGTCTTTTTGATAAAAAAAATGCTGTTTTCGACTCTAAAATGGGTACTTCTTTTGATCAAAAAAGTGCTGTTTTTGGACTCAAAAATGGGTACTTCTTTTGATCGAAAACGCGCTGTTTTTTGACTCAAAAGTGGGTAAATTTTCGATCGAAAAACGGGCTGTTTTTTTGAGCTAAAAATGAGTACTTTTTTGATCGAAAAAGCACCATCAAAATAATGCATTTTTTATTGAAAAATTAACACACACTCTCTCTCATTCGTCCAACAAAAGAAAAGTCAAGAAAATTTATTTTATACATCTATTGATACAATAATAATAATAATCACAATATGATAATAATGATACATTTGTAGTTTTCCACTATTCATTTTTCGCATATTTTTGTATATTTTACATTGATTCAATCAAGATCAGAATCCTCATCGCCAGAGCCAATGAAGCAGTTATACGGATGAGGCATTTCGAAACGATGACCTTTGTAATCGTATGAATGTAAGTCATAATGACATGAATTGTTTGTTTTCAGCGTGAAGTACCTCGTCAAATCTGTTGTGACACAATGATACAATTCGATCAAGTGATTCGAATTGTACACGATGTGTTTATAGTGTCTGATACTGTGAAGGCTTTGGAACAAGTATAATACAGACGTAATCCGTACTTCGGAATATAGTACTGGTTCATCCATACGCAATAGACATCTTCATTGAAATGTATAGAAGAGTCTTCGGTGGCGAGTGCGTCTTTTCTGTCTGCGGCATCAAGTTCTCGTGTGTACTCCAAGTGCGCCAAACTGTAGAAAAGTCGATCGCCACAAGCCTGGTCTATTAATTCTCCCAATTTTTTGGCGGACCACATTTTGACAATATTCTCCTTAATGGACCACGGCAAACGTGAAGTCTCAATAAATTGTGCTAGAGGTGATGCGGCTCTGATGATTTCTTGATAACTCAAATTTTGCATAAAGTGTGCCATGGTGGGGGGGCTGAAACAATTTTATATATTCATGAAACTGTAATGCCCCCATGGCAGAATATCATGAGAGCCAGCAATCAAACACCGTTTGTCGTCATGTGGACTCAGAGCGATTTTTGTTTGCTCAGCACTGAAAACGTTGTGCGCAAAAGAGCGAATACAGCGTTGAGTTGTGACTTTCTCACGCTGATTTTCCAAACATTCTACATAGTGGTCAAAAGAGATTTTATTTTGGACAATGGTATATTTCACTCCTTTGGATTTTTTGACGCATTTTCCACTCTGTATCTTATAGCCGGGGACTTTTTTTGCAAAGGAAATGCCATAAGGGTTATTGGTGGAGTAATCGCTTGTAACTAATTTTTCAATGTTTGATTTCAATAAATTCTGATGACTGTCATCGGATTTGATCTCGTAAATCAGCGAATCAGTATCCGTGTACATCAACTTGCACCGATCGTTCGTGTATTTTTCCATCATGAAGCCCTGATGGAAATCATACACCTTGGAAAGGTAAAGTATTGACATTTCAATGTACAGGGGCTTATTGAACAACATATCTGTCTTTTCCATCTCGATAGCGACGAGGTCCTCATCGAAAATAGTGCAGTTCTTGAAATTTGGGCTGGAAATTAAATTTTTCGAGCCAAATCTCCCTTCCCATTTTGAGACCATTTTTACTACATGATGTTTCCGTATGTTTTCCATAGTTGTCCCGAATACTGCGTTATTGGCCAATTTGTTGTTATTTTTACCGAAAATGGTTTTCGCTTCTGCGCGTAATCTCGTATTTAATTCCATGTATGGTTTGAGCCAAGGCTGACTGGTCGAATTGCAGCACTTTGTGAATTTTTGTAAGTACAAGTCCTTGCGTCAGTGCTTGTTTCAACACCCTGTAGTGTTCAACATAGTTTTTTTTGTTGTACATGGTGGTCATTAATTTGGGTAATTTCGAGCCTGGCGGAGTACGGTGTTCGGCGCACAATGGAAAATCTTTGTGTTTGTCATGTAAGTGTTCGGGGTACTCCAAATCGACTTCGAGAATATCCAATTGCCGAAGTGTCTGATACCTCGAGCACATTCAAATCGGCAGCATTCGCAAGCCATTTTAATCCCCCGTACGGAAGATATTCCATTATGTCCCTTCCATATGAATTATTTACATCGAAATATAGCAAATAAGTGAAGGGCTGAGTGACGTCATACCTGTCACCCGTGTATTTATTATTGGCCGTGGAGCGCCTGTTGCAGCACTGACTGATGCCCCGCGAATTCCTCGCTCGATGAACATAAGCATGTCGACGTCCTTCAAAATCTGCCATTTGCACTGGGTGTACTTCAACATGCACGACCACGTATAGCCGGGTAGGATGTAATACCACGCGGGGTCCAGGCGCGGGGTCCAGGCCATATGTCTCGTGACCCATATTAGGAAAATTCTACAAAATATCCGCCAAGAGCAATATGTCTGTTTTCATATACAAATCAGAGTACTCATCCAGTGTTTTCAAGTTGAACGTTTGCCACACGTTCTGCGCATGTTCGTATTCTGCTTCGCTGATGTGACAATCGTTCAACTTGTAGAAATGATAGAGCGCCGGCAAGCTTTCAATTCCCAACTTTTTCATCGAATCGACGAACTCGTATGGGAATACGCCCTGTCGAGTGAGTAATTCGTACTGGGCGGCTGTCAGATGTGCAAATTCGTGTTATTTTCATTGCACTGTCAAAGTCTGAACCAAATAACTGAATCTGAACTTGATGTCTGTATTGTCGTCATACTGGGTGAAGGATATGTATTTCTCTCGCCCTCTCTTCACTATATCTCGAATAATAAAATGGCTGTCGTATCCGGATAAATTATGGAAAACAATCGGTACCACGAAAGACTTTTTGTATGACAAGTTGCACTGCTCATGCGTATATCCGTGAAAGGCACCACTGTAGTGATTATGGTCTTTCATAATTTTGTCGCCAGATTTCCAATGTTTTTCACAGATTTGGCATCATGGCGCGTTCAACTCATCAGGTGACGCAATTATGGGGACTATATCCAACGTTTTGGCTTCGACAATTTTGGCTATGTCCCCCATTCGCTGCGCAAACCAATCCATCGAATCCAAACCTCGACGACTATCATAAAATGACATAGTGTTGTCGAACGCACACTTGAAATAAAATCCGGCACTGAACGAAATATGTTTTTGGTACTTTTCCGTTTGAGAAGTGCACCTGGCGGAGGCATCTTCAAACGGTTCCAGAATCGACTTGAAATCCGCATATATTACAAACGGTACCTTTTCTTTATGTACAAAGTCTTGAAATTCCACGTGATCGTAGTGGGGAAACGAAATTTTACCATGTATTTGTTTTTTGACAATCATCCATATGACTGTCCAATTTTTCTTCCGTTGTGAAATAATTCAAACACCTGTCGCAAATTAATTTTTTATTATGGTTTTTAATTAGTTGTGCACTGACCAACTAGATAAATCCTTGATCCAACAAAAATGATAGAGTATATCACTTCGTAATCATTCAATTTGGGATGATATTCATCTTGAATTAGGAGTAAATTGACATGATGTAATTTTTATTTTGCGAGTCGTCTCGGAACTGTGACGGAAAATGCCTCTTTTTCCGGCTTGTGCTGGATTAATTCCAAAGTGTATACTTTCACGGAAATGTTGTTTAATTCCTCGAATTTGACAATTTGTCTAAATGTCATCGCAAATTCGATACCTGTCAAATTCAGAATACTCGAATGGTGGGGATAAGATGATGTTAAACCTATGTTTATTAGTGCCGGATACAAAGCCGAAACTATGGCCCATGTGAAACATGCATCATCATTATTTTTGATGTTGATGCAAGCTCGCTTTTTGGCAATGGATTTTGGCAACTCTATGTAAGACGAACAGTTGCCGATGCCGAATTTGTTTGTATTCATTTCCAAACTGACGATATGGACCAAATTTATGACCATATGACCTATACGCAAACGAGAAGCAAATGCAGACATCAAATCCTCCCATCTGACTCGTGACGATAATTTTGATTCAACCCCTTCGCCCACATGACGAGCTCCCAAATTTTTGATGGAATTACGAATAATTTTTAGATGGCCCGCCAGAGTTTGGAGTCTGCGTAGAGCCCCAATCGACTCCTCTGCCGATATGGCACTATTCAAAAGACGAGCAGTCGTCTTGCACTGTGCCAGCCATGTTTTTTGTTCATCAGCGGTGAATTTTTCCAACAAAATTTGATTAAATCAAATTCGCAATATCATCGGATTTCATCTTTATTCAAAAAATACAACAACACATAAAAATATGTGGAAAAATTAATGAAAAATCGAGAAAACTCACATTGTGTGCGTGGAAAATGATCACTACGCCCTGGCTATCACGAACAGTTGTTGCAGGTGCTGCTGCTTGCCGGACTTGTAGATGAGTACGTGCTGAGACACTATCAACTTGTTCAAGTTACTCTCGAGGGCAGCGGTGGCTCTGTTAGACAGGAATATTTTGAAATCTGCCAAATCGACGAGGATTGCCTCTCCGAATCCTGTGATTTTCACCTCCACATCTAATATCAACTGGAACTCGTCCAACGGTAGCTAGGCCAACTTCTTCAACTCCTTCCTGCGGGCCAAACCACCCTTGTTAATTTCATAGATGTGAGACATTTGCAAAAGAGCGAAGTATTTCACTCAAATATTCAAACAACATATTGTTTCATTCATGCTGTATATATGGAATATATTTCATTCACGCTGTATATGACATGGAAAAATTTGATACGCACTGTAATATGCTCTAACACTATTTTGTTCCACACACGCTGTATATATGGACGCAACACTTTGCAAACAGAATTAATAGCAAAACATTTACAAGGCGAAATGAACAGTATCAAAACGCTCAAACGATTTCTATTGACATACACGCGTACAATCACTCTGTGTATAGACAAAAACTCACCTTTGCAATTAAACCGGCAAAATCACAAGTACAATTTCACTACTGAGCACCAACAGGTACGTCTGAACTCTTAGCGCACTTTCTTTAAACTGGACGCTGCAGCGTACTCTCTCTTTTTTCCTCCATCCCGACCGCAGCTAACCGCGTTATTCTCAAAGACAAAGACAGAAAAAAACCCGATGAGTTAGAGTGAGATGCCAAACATGTCTTATTTCCGACACAACACACACTGTGAGCCTCGAAACAAACTACGAAATTCCTGGAATTTCATCTTGTTTATCAGACGAATATTTGTTATGGTTCTCACGCTATTTCCCAGAAATTCGTCTCGACAACACGTTCACTCTGGTGACGTCATGCTTATCTCAACAAACGCTGCCTCTTAGCGTAAACAACAACCAGTGGCGGAGGCAATCCACAGGGTTTCGTCACCAGTGCCAGCGTCACATTACTAAAATTGACAAAAAACGAAAATCGATATATCTCGGCCTCCGGTGCTCCAACGGGCCCCATCTTCGCTGTTCGTATGACAAGAAAGAGGCTTAATTGATGAAATCTCGGCCTCCTTGGACTCTTATCCTCTTCTGTGGGGACGTTCCTCGGTGTGGCCCCCAGCGTGGGGCATCAGCCCCTCAGCCAAAATCTCGATGGGGGGGCAAATCGCTACCACATGACGGGAGACGAAAAGTGAGGTTGATTTTCATTGTGATACGAACTTTGACATCCTACTGCTACCACTGCCCCAATCCCCGCCCCCCAATAATGGATATTACTCAAAAAAATGCTCTTTTTTTGATGCACGCAGTCCATATCTTGATTCTCTAATAAAAACCGACGAACTGTATACAGCTTGTAATAGGATGGTCCTTCGGTATCCTATTTTCCTTCTAATAATACTGTTACAGACCTGAAATTTGATAAAGACTTCTCGAATTGTTCGAGATCGTTCGATGAATTAGATGGAAAAATCTAGAGGCACTAACTTTTGTTCTGGATCAATCGTCGAACATTCTTATTGTGTTTTATTGATTTCTTCATTTTTCTAGAACTGTATTTTTATATATAAGCAATGCATTTGTGAAATGGAGTGAGTTAGTGAGAAAGTAACCTTGAGTTACCTTGAATACAAGTATTTCGATATCAGATTTTCAGTTTTGACAGTGACTTGTATTACAGTGTTGTCAAGTGAAGTTTGAATAATAAAAGCGAGTTCATACCAGTGTACACTTATTTTTGAACCCGAAGACGCAACAATTGGTGACAGCGGCGGAATAAGTGTTACTGAAGAAAGAAAAGTAAGGCAGTTTTCCAGTATTTAATGGTGAATACTCGAGCAAATAATTACGACGAGATGGCGACATCAGCAGATATCCTTGAGTTTTTAAAGGAACAAGAAGCCAAACGAAAACAAGAACAAGAGGAACAAGAAGCCAAACGAAAACAAGAACAAGAAGAGCTTCTGCAACAATTCGAACTGAAAAGGAAACAAGAACAAGAGGAACAGGAGGCGCGGTTATTCCAGCAGTTACAACAACAACATGTTGATCTTCTGCAACGTATTAGTCACAGTCAACAGTGCTTCCAGAATGAAATCACCGAAGTAGTAAAAGAGAAGAAGTGCAGGAGGTCAAAGGTGAAGTTCAAGAAGTCAGAGGCAGAGTCCAGAGAGTCAACAGAAGGGTCCAAAATGTCGAAAATGAACTGTCCAAAATAGATGAACGGGTGGCACGAGAGGTGAACAAGAACTGAATAGGATCAAGGAGAGGCTGGAAACGTTACACCTTCCACACAAGCCTGCACCCTCTGAGGAAATCTCCCCTACCAGCGAAAGGCCATCCTCACTGGCAACTCCGGTAAGGCCTACACAATTGAAAATTTTGAAGCCTCCAACATTTGATGGGCAATCCTCGTGGTCCATGTATAGACGTCAATTTGAAGCGGCTGCAAACGCAAACGGCTGGTCCGAGGAGAAAATGGCCACCTCTCTAGTCCTGTGTCTACGAGGGCAAGCATTGAACATCCTTCAGAACATCCCCGAGAGTGATCAGAAGGAATATTCTAGAATCGTTGAAGCTTTGGAAATCAAATATGGACAGCAATATCTCAAACAGGTGTTTCAGAGCCAATAACAGTCGATACCAAAAATCCAACAAAACCCTACAGGAGTATGAAGCCGACGTCGAGCGGCTCATTAATTTGGCATACCCACAAGCACCGAAGGAGTTCATAGAACAAATTGGGGTGAAGACTTTCATCGATAGTTTGAGAGATACTGACATGCAGCAAGCCCTTCGACTAGGACGACTTCAAACCATAAGCGCAGCACTTTGGAGTTCGAGGCCGCGAAAAACGCATCAAGAAATACGAGGCCCAAGTTACGTGGATTCTCCTACAAGCGAGGTGCTATCGAAGAAATTGGACTCCATAACAGCGTTAAGCAACCAAGTGCCTTCCCCAGAAGACAGGAAGAGGCGCTGCTATAACCGTGGGAAAAGCGGCGATCTACAGAGGAGTTGCTGGGAGAGATCGAGATCCAGAAGTCCAAGAAGAAAGAGGCCGTCATCAGCGAGCAACGAAGATAGATCGAGATCTCCGAGCCAGGAACAGAGCAACGTTGGCGTTATACCAGAGGAACCTTCAGGAGATCGACAATGCCAGAAGGGAGACCTCAAACGTCTGAAAGAGGACTTGCTTCCATCCAGGAAAAACGAGAATTAGTCGGCACCATGGGGCGCGTGGCGACTTTCAGTGTTCAAAGCCCCAAGATCCATATATCGTCATTGAAGAAAAATGACCAAAGTCTACTAATACAAGGCCACTAAGAAGATTGGAAATGCACCTTCACTATTGATACAGGAGCTTCAAGATCAGTCGTTCGCCCAGACCTCATACAAGAATCTGTGAAGCCAATGAAAAGGAATATGGTTTTGGAAACGGCAATGGGACAAATCTCACCAGTCATTGGGGAAACACTTGTACACATCCAGATAGGAGCTTTTACCATGGAACATTCTATGTTGGTTGCGGAAATAAGGGATGAATGTGTTTTGGGTCTGGACATCATGGAGAAGAACGATTTCATCCTTAACATCAGATAAAATTTTGCTCCCAAAGTTTCGTGGTGATATGTAGTAGATTTGAGAGAAGTTATTCCTAACAATTTACAAGATTTCTGAAGGGTGGAAGCCAGGAATTCAGTCCCTCGATCGGTTCCTACTGTTTTAGGTATACCAAATCTTAGAACGTAGTTTTCTACGAAAGCCTTCGCAACTGTGACCACTTCTTTGTTTGGTATAGGATAGCCTTCAACAAATTTGGAAAGTTCACATTGTAATGTGAGAATATATCGATTATTGCTCTCATCTGGTTTCAGAGGACCTACGAGATCGAGATAAATCTTCTGCAAAGCTGTTTCCGCCGTAGTAGTGACTGTCAACGGTTCTTCATTCGGTCTTGAATACTTATACCTCTGACAAATCACAACGCTTCACAAACCTTTCAACATAATTTTTCAACCCAGGTCAGAAATAGTATTTCTTTATATTGTTATACATTCTATTAATACCCGTATGACCTCCTGTTGGTCATACGGGTATATAAAAAATCATTCGTTATTAGATTTCTGGTTTCTTTATCATCAATTACTTGTACGTCCTTCATTATAGATATTTTTATATCTGCATTTTTCAATTCGTCTTTTATTTTTATTATATTTTTCATCAGTTCTTTAGCTTTTTCATTATTAACAATGCATAATTCAGGAATTTTGTTTTTTTCACAAAGTTTTTTCAGTTTCCTCAGTGACGCACTAAATGCTGACACTTTTTGAGATAACTGTTGTAAATAGATAGTTTAGCATTGACATCATATTTTAAATTATCAGTATACTCTTCTAATGCTAGTCTGAACTTGGTTAGGCGACTAGATGGATTAGTCATACCGAATAAATTTACTAACGGTCTATGATCTGTGAAAATATAAAATTTTCGACAATAAAGATGAGGTCTGAAGTGTCTAACAGCAAATACAATAACCAGTAACTCTTTTTCTATAGTACAGTAATTTCTCTCTGCCTTATTTAATGAACGGCTTGCATACGCTACTGGTTGGTCATTTGAATTTGACAACACGGCCCCAACAGCAAATTTTGATGCATCCGTCCTCAGTATGAATCTGTTATTTTCTGAAAAATTTAGGTATTGCAACAGAGGTGGATTAGAAAGAGACGTTTTCAGATTGTCAAATGAATTTTGACATTCTTCTGTCCAATTAAATTCTGCGTTTTTGTGGGTCGGTTTGTTCAGAGGATAGACAATGTGGGCAAAGTTTATTATGAATTTTCGACAATAATTGGCAAATGCTACGAATCGTTACGTTTCACTGGAATCTTTGGGAGTTGGATAGTATTTTATAGTTTCAATCTTTTCAGGATCAGGTGATATACCTCTGAACGAAATTATATGCCCTAAGTATAAGATTTCGTTTTTTAGAAATTCGCATTTAGTGGGGTTGAGCTTGAAATTCACAGATCTCAAACGATCCAAAACTTTGATAAGATTGAAGTTATTACCAAAACAAATCAAGTCCTCTAAATATATGAAACATGATTCATAATTCAGACCTGGCTATTGTCATCACTCTAGAAAACACACTCGGACTTACTTTGAGACCCATTGGAAGCCTTTTCATTTGATATTGTCCACGATCAGTAGTTAACTACTAGGGTGCAACTCTACTTGGTAGTACCCTTGCGATTGATCTATATGGGAAAAATAAATAGCTACTGATAACGAATCCAATATTTCTGTTAATGGAAATGGAAATTGATCACCTTTTATTCTCTGATTAAGAAGCCTGTAATCAATTACAACCCTCCATTTTTTATTGCCTTCCTTATCTGCTTTTTTTGGCACTATCAACAATGGCGAGGACCATTCTGATTTGGCCTCCTCTATAATTCCATCGTGAATCATTTTTTCTGTGTACAAACATTAGTTACCGTAAGGTAGTCATTTCCTAGATGAAAAACATCAGTATATTTAGCACAGATTTTCTCTATAGACACTTTCTCTTCCTTATTTAATGTCTCTGTATCAATAAGATATAACAATCTATCCAATCGTGCAACAGACATTTCATCATTTTCAAACTTACAATACTCGAAATCCGAAAGCTTTTCACTCGAAAGCCCCCAAATACCAAATTTGAATTGAATCGAACCATTATCACAAGAATCGTCTATCTTGGAGCCACCATCTAGAATTTATAAATTTTGACGACAAATTCTCATAATATCCGACCTCAAAAACCCTTCCATACTAATTTTGAATCGAATCTTTCCATAATCACAAATCGTCCGCCATCTTGATTTTATGAATATTAACGGAAAATTCATAATATCTGACCTCGAAAACTCCCAAATACCAATATTGAATAGGATCGGACCAAAATCACAAGTCTCGTCCGCCATCTTGAAGCCGCTATTCTGTTTCTTTCTCTAACAAAACTTCAGTAGTATATTGTGTCCGGTTTTACGGACATCTGCAAGATTTCAAGTTACCCAGATGACTAAAAGTGGATCAAAATGCAGTTGCAAGATTTGACATACCTAATCATTTACAGACATTGCGAGTTATAAAAATAATGGATGAGAAGCTGGTCATTTTCGTCTCAGCTTAATAATTTTGAAAAGTTTTGTACCATTGGAACATAATGTTCAGGTTAGATTTAAAAAATACAGAATGCTAGTCATGATCAAAACTCTGTAGCTACAATAACACAGTATTGTTTTCAATAAGGCATACCATGTTACAAATACTCACGCTTTCTTCCTTCTCAGGAATAATGTCAAGTTCATAACATCAATATGACATCGACGTATGTTATATATTTATGAAACGCTGGTAATAAGAAATGTGTAACTATAGAGATCAAAAGATGTACGATGGAAAGAAAAACATGAGTAATACTCTCTTTCTTTCATTTTTAACTCTTGCATCTCCGCGGCCAAGAAATCGGATTTACTCGAAAAATAGTGGGCAACCATTAACTTGTCTATTTCAGGCAAATCATCAGATTGTCCTTTATCAAAACCATCATCCATTAAACTAATAACGCTATTCTATCACTGATTCACATAAAAATTTAAGTTGAAAACGTCATTGTGGTCGAATATAGGGAACATTTGATAGCAAAGAAATGTACGCTGAGAAAGTTGTGTTGAAGCCGGACCAATGCACATCGCGAGTACTAAGGGGCACAAATATTTCCGAGTATGTTCAAGTACGAGCAACGAGCCATCGGAGTCGCTACACGCCTTGCACTTTTCATTCGCACATAATCGTGTGTTTCACACACACGCCCCTTCCCGAGTATGTTGGTCAGTTGTTTACTATCGACGAGACTTGAACGTTGAGACAAGATGCATTGGAAATGCAAGTAATGACGAGTATGAATTTCCTTTGAGAGTCGGTACAAATTTACCGAGAGTCCGAGGGTATAGACAAGTATAAGGTGAGTGCGAGTGCGATTAGCAAATATTTGCGAGCATCTCTTCCCACACACATCGCAACTGCCCATATTTGTAAATATTCGCGATGTGTATGGACCGGCTTTAGTGTGTTATGGTGACGTCACGCGAGTATGGCGCGATCGTGCGAAATATCTGAATAAGACGAAACTAAAATTATCATAACTTAAACAAAACTTTCTTGATATAAGTGGACCAAAAACAGGTGTATTTCTAATGGCCATGAAGTTTCAAGTCATTCAACTGACCCAGTGATATTTTTCATTTGCATTCAGTTTGCGATATCATTTTTATGAGAAAAAAATCACGTAACATGTTTGAAGACCACTTGCCATCAACTTATTTAGAATAATGTTTCTTGAAGAGCTTTTGACATCAACTAACTTGAACTCTTTCCAATGTTCCCTAGACAGAACAATATTGCCACTGTGTTCCCGATTTAAATATTTCCCCCTGTTGAGTCCACTTTTTGTGTTCAGCTAATCTTACAGATAATGGCCGTTATGGGAATTTCTACATTAACATGGAACCTCGTAAATACAATTTTTACTGTATTCCGTTTTGTTCTCTGGTTTTGTCTTGGTGAGAAAGCTTCATAAGGTACTACTGCCAGATTGAAAGCAACTCTTGATGTTCCATGTGTTTTCGATCCTCCTGATCTTCTCGGAGATACACCTCATGTAGGGAAGGACAAGAACGGGGTTTTGTGGTCGTTTTTGATCGTTTTGGACCTTTGGAGGTGTTTCTGAACTTCTCCTATGAGTTTCTCAGAGTATCCGTTTCGGGGTTGGTTCTTTTGTGACTGGAGCAGTAATTGGTATACTGTCCAGTGAAGAGGCATTGTAAGAACGTTGGTTGGGAGAGCATCAAAAATACCTACGCCGAAACGGATACTCCGAGGAACTCATAGGAGGAGTTCAAAAACGTTCGGTCCAAAGGACCGAAACGATCGAAAAACAACCACAAAACGCCGTTCTTGTCCTTTCCTACATCAGGGGTATCTCCTGTAATCCAGTAAAAATTGTATTAACGAGGTTTCATGTGAATGTGGAGATTCCTATATCTGAGAGACCAAGCGGCCATTATCTGTAAGATAGGCAGAACACAAAAAGTGGTTTCAACGAAGGGAAACATTCAAATCAGGAATTGCCGACCACACATGGACAGAGCACCACCGAATTCTTTGGGACGAGGCTAGTGTTCTTCATAGAGGGGAACATTGCTTCAAGCGCAAATTTGTTGAAACCGCATGTATCGAAGCCAATGGTACCTTCACTCAACCGAGCATGGAAATAAAAAATCTATAGACACCGCTAATGGACCGTTCTGAAAGGAGAAAAAGCGTGAATCTGTTTTCGCGCCACAAGACCGCGCGTAATTATAATGTAATAACACCATACCGGCAGACCTAAAAAACATCGTGTAGATTCTTGATTTGTCAGTATTCACCTGAAGACGATTGCAGATTCAAGCAATTGAAACGTGGTGAAAAATTGAAAGAAGTAGAAATCTTTCACTACGATATGCAAGTAATCAAGTTACTACATCGTCTACAACCTTCAAAAACATTTTCATTGGTTTTCTCCACCTGTGCATGGAAAGTGACGAAAACCCTTTCCAGTACGAAAAGAAGGCGCAGTCCGAGAAGCTTTGGTGAAGCTGAAACTATACTTCTACGAACTTCCTGAGACTAGGAAGATCAAAGTTAACAGATAAAAAGAAATCCCTAATCAAATATATCCACTTCCAAAGAGAAAAAAATATCTTGAAAAAGATCGATAGCATCAGAGAGCACAATTCAGGACACTGACCATATGACGGTGAGTTTCGTAATATCGAGACAACACAGTAGTATCGGGTTTATACATCTGAAGTTAGTAGGTTCTTATGAAGATAGTTAATCGAATTTCCATAATCACTTGAGATAGTCTTCATGATATAACCTTCAAGCAGCTTATCTCCACTTTCGCCACCCTGTTCATAGGATGAAGCAAATGTCACTTTGACAACGGAACTTATTCAAAAAATGTACCCTCAAGTGCATAAGTCATTCAAGTTCCTCATATTTTTTCTTCAAACGGGCCCAGTACTCTTGAGTGGTCGTCCTTAATTTACATAAAAGTGACTTCATTCAGGGAACTATAGACTCATGACTTCTCTTAGAGAATTTCGAAAGTTCTTCTCATGACATTTTTTGATCTTCGTATGAGCAACTAAAGAAACACAGGAACAGTGAATTGATCACTATTGAATGGTGTCAGGGCTATAGCTCCATATTATTTTTCTGACATGCCCCATCATAAATCCGCCAAGGTTTCACACGCGTTTCTATAGCCCGATCTATAAACCATGTGTTGTCATGTAATTATCATTCTGGGCTGATAAAACAGTTGGGGGGTGTCTTTGAGGTATTGATGCCGGGTGACCTGAAACACGGGTTCCTGCTGGGCCTGTCTGGGAGGCTACATATCGTTTCGGTTCATAATTGATAGTTATTTATAAATCAGAATCTAACCTCTAGGCAGGATTTGTCAAGATATCAATATTTATATGTGGTTAGCGTGTGTGTTGTTTATGCATTCATAATAATATGTTCCCAATGGAATGGATATCACTCACAAAAATTATATACTTCTGGAAACTACGGAAGCGTAGAAGGGCCATCTGCATTTTTATTTCATTTTAAAACAATTACGATTCACGAAGACGTCATTACGAGATAAAAGTCGTAATTGTGAAATTACGACTTACTGAGACGTAACTCGTAATTCCGACTTACAAAATAAAAGTCGTAATTGTGAAATTACGACTCACGAACTCGTCATTCCGACTTACTAAGACGTATTTACGAGATAGACGACATATTTCCAAAAGAAAAGTGGTAGATGGATGAATTGTCCCACATTCTGAAATAAAGCAGCTAAATACATAAGTCGAAAACTGAATAGTGAAGAACATGTACACGTACCTATAAATAAAATGTATTAAACAATAATTTTACTTATTATCAAACAGTTCGCTACATATCACTACTCTTCAACCTCGAATGATAATCGTCGAAAAATCAGAATCAGTTTACTCCTATAGGCTAGCTTGTGTGTGAGAAAAAAACAGCTCAAAAACTAGTCTGGGTTCCTATTCTTGATCGATTGTGAATTTTTCACGTTGAAGTAAGAAAACAACTCGAATTCTAATATGAGAATTCTTCGAGAATACCACCACTACTTATTGGACTGATACATTTTCCAGATCTTCCTTGCGTGTGTACAACCTGGCTAAAAAGTATAACGATCCGCATTCTGTCTTATGATCAAGCTGGATTTTGTTTTGACTTGCATGAGCCTGAAAGAGCATGAAGGGCGAAAAGTTAAGACGTTGTTCTTGTTAGTTTCTTATTCGCATTATGCGTTTTCATTGGTATATTTATATTCATATTCCATATTGGACACGTGACAAAAGTAATACGGCGAGTAGATACCTACCTATCCACTTGAAGTATTACCGATTCACCTAATTTTTCATCGGTAAAACTAATATTTGGCGAAAATATGATTGATAAACTCACGAAATCATAGCATGAGTTATGAACTGATATTTTTTTGTTGTAGGAATATTACAATGTGTCACTGGAAAAATTTATGAAAAATAAAGGTATTCCTGATGAGGACACAAAATGCTTCAATGAAAGAAATTAACTGAGCATCTGGCTATGGGTTGGATTGCAGTTATGAAATAGCACTCATTGTTGAATTCCGTTCAAATAACATCCATCTTCTTGAGTGCAACACCATTTTTATGTATACCAAGAATACCTCGTTTGTGTTGAAAAAATGTGGAAATCACTGAAACAAACCTTTACCCCAGTTTAATGACATCAAAGATACAAAAAAATATAGGGTATTTTCTGGTTTGAATATGAACCCGCTCCAAAGATTTTTACACATTTTTAGCGTGATTTATGTGAAGTTAGCCACACTTTTTCAGCCACGGTTTCTGACGTTTAGACCGTCGAGTATGGGATGCATCGTTATTTACTGGCAATGTTGCCAGATCTAGTGAAAAAATATGTTTTCAATAAAAAATGTTCAGCCACATTTCCTGACTGAAAGCAAAATACGTATTGCCATAATATATCAGGATGACAGGGTAAAAATCTGTTATAGATGTTAATCATGGATCATTTGAAGAGGGTGAAGAAAATATTCCATTTCAAACCTATGGTGTGTAGAAAAGTATATCTGGACGCCCTCAAATATTATGAAAACTCTAGAAAGCATTACGCATGGAACAATTTCCAGATTTCTTTAGACAAGACAAACAAATTGAAGTGTTTTTCCAGACAACAAGAATTTTAGAAACGGACGCGCTGCTACAACAAGAATCTTTTCAGACTATAAAGAGGAGATGGAAATGTGCAAAAAACCTATTTCAGATTTCTTTGGACTCCCGGTCAAAATGACTGAAAAAAAAATAGGAATTTTCTCAGACCATGAAAATTCCAGAGACACGCTGCCGCAAAACTAAAAAAATTGTTAGAAAGAGGGGATCGAGATGTACATATGACATCTTTCAGATTCCTTTGGACTCCCGTCAATATGACTGAAAAAAATTAAAATAAAGAATTTTCTAAGATTATGAAAATACCAGAAAGAGACGCGCTGCCGCAAAAATGAAAATACCGTTAGAAAGAAGAGATTGAGATGTACAGAAAACCTCTTTCAGATTTCTTTAGACTCTCGTATAAATGGATGAAAAAAAAATAAGAATTTTCTCAGACCATGAAAATTCCATAAAGAGACGCGCTGCCGGAAAATTAAAAAGACTGTTAGAAAGAGGCGATGTGGCTATTTTCACATAAATTTTAGCGTGAACATATTAGATATGAATAAATAACTTTTTTGACAACCGCATAACAAATTAGCCTTTGACGTGGTTAAATCTCAACGAAAAGTTATTGTTTTCAATTGACAACTTTTTTGCTCTAGAGCGAAAGAGCGAAAATATGGAGAAAATACCCGCTTATATTCAGATGCTTCCGATTTGCCAGCGTGTATATTATGAATAACGTGTAACTTCACAATACAATGTAGAGGTGTTTGTCAAGTGGTTGGAGTGTAGAGTGTATTCCCTCTACGCCGACGATCGGGGTTCAAATCCTTGTGTAAGAGATACGAATTGCATTGCCAGCAATTTGGATACCGACTTTGGCTATATCTATTGAACATTGTTAAAATTATATATTCAATTTCAATCTAGTAAATAAATAATTTATGATCAATAAAGAAACGCTTGTTTTCCTGAATATGAGATCTGCGCTTGTCGAAA
Organism: Chrysolina haemoptera; assembly: GCA_958298965.1. Classification (NCBI taxonomy): domain Eukaryota; kingdom Metazoa; phylum Arthropoda; class Insecta; order Coleoptera; family Chrysomelidae; genus Chrysolina; species Chrysolina haemoptera. Next base: position 13,327,835 of record OY282599.1, on the reverse strand, counting down.
AAATATAAATTGTTTTTAATTCGAGAACAAACTGTAATTACCGCTCTAGAAATATTACCTCACTTTGTCGAGCTATATTATTCTCGTCTACTTGTGAACAGCAGTGAAAATTCTTGATTTTTTACAGAATGATTGTCAAGCCCGAAGATGGCTGAAAAAAAAAATAACTTTCAGCATAATATGGAGATAGAGTGGCGATATAGAATTCCGCAAAATAAAATGTTTCCATTTTGAAACAGAGTCTGATTGAAAGACTGAACGAGAAAATAAATAAAGGGAGAAGCACGACTGACAGAGCTTCTTGCAGTAACAAGTCGCAACAGGCAAAAAAAAAGGATTATAGAAATTGTATGTATGTTAAAAACAGAGAAACGGTATGAACAAGTTCGGTCAAGGAATGGAGAAGGCACAAGGCGTGTGACTATTGATAAAAACAGTTAATGTTCGGAAGAATTGCATATGGCAAACGAGTTATAATTAACTATACAAGAAACGTATGACTTAGCTGATTGCCAATTCTACGAGTTTATTTAGCAACTTCTAAGGTAACCAAAAGTGATGAAGAAGATGATAGTGCCTAATCAAGTCAATCTCATACTGCAACACGCAGAAGCTGCAGATTAAGCCAAATACCGCTTTTCTGTTAGATATTACAAATAAATCACATTTTTCATTTTTCAATTTTCATGGAGAATGTTCCCCTTTTCAACATGAATACCTCCCGAAAGGTTATCCTGAACAATGGAAAATAGCGACTAAGGTTCAACTTTGAGCAATAGCAACAGATTTTATCAATATCCTATTAAAATTTTCGAATAAAAATCAAAATGCAATGCCCATGACAGGTCTATGTCCAAAAATTACTTTTAAAGTGTTACTGCAGAAGAAATATTTCCATCCTTGACGTGTATAATTGCTTGTGAAGACCCTGCTTTCCAATTCTATCAATCTTCCTGATAAGCTTGGCAAAGCGAAATAGATTGTAGTGGACCAAAATGTATTGGGGATTGAATGCGAGAAAAGCGCACCTTGCTTCAATGAAATGAACGATTACTGTGAGTGATATTTTTCAATAACATTCTTCCCATCTAATTTATATAATAAATTTTCAATGAAAACTAGGAAAAATTTAAAAAATCAACTATCTGAATTAAAATGCGAATTTTCACTTCCAGATACTTTCTCCTCAATTAGTTTTTTCACAATATCTATCAGATAAAGTTCAATGTCCAGCGTGGCGTTAGCCGGGAAAGTAGTTGTTTTCTGTTCGATATCACAAAAAAATCAAATTTTTTATTTTTCAATTTTCATGGAGAATATTCTTCTTTTGAACATTAATATCTCCCAAGAGGTTATCTTGAACGATGGAAAATAGCGACTAAGGTTTGTCTTTCAGTCGCAAATGATTCCACAACATATTTTGTGAATATCCCATTCATATTTTCGACCAAAAATCAAAATGCAATGCCCATGACAGGTCTATGTCAACAACTAACTTTCAAAGTGTTACCGCAGAAGAAATATTTGCATCGATTTCCATCCTTGATGTGTATAATTGCTTCTGAATAGCCTGCATTCCAATTCTATCAATCTCCCTGATGAGCTTGGCAATCTCATAGATTTTCGTTGACCAAAATGTATTGGGGATTAAATGCGAGAGAAGCGAACTTTCTTCAATGAAATGAACGATTTCTGTGAGTGATATTTTTAATGACATTCTTCTTATTTAACTTATATAATGAATTTTCAATGAAAACTAGAGAAAATAAAAAAAAATCAACTAAATGAATGAAAATGCGAATTTTCACTTTCAGATTTTTTTCTTTTCAGTCAGAGTGTTTTCACAATATCTATCAGATGTAGTTCAATGTCCAGCGTGGCTTTAGCCCGGAAAGTAGTTGTTTTCTGTTAGATATCACAAATAAATCATATTTTTCATTTTTTATTTTTCATGGAGAATGTTTCCCTTTTCAACATAAATACCTACCAAGAAGTTACCTTGAACGATGGAAAATAGCTACCAAAGTTTGTGTTTCAGCCGCATCAGATGATTCCACAACGGATTTTATAAATATCCTATTCATATTTTAGAAAAAGAATCAAAATGCAATGCCTATGACAGGTCGATGTCAAAAACTAACTTTTAAAGTGTTACCGCGGAAGAAATATTTCAATCAATTTCCATCCTTGTGTATAATTACTTCTGAAGAGCCTGCTTTCCAATTCTATTAATCTCCCTGATGAGCTTGGCAAAGCGAAACATATTTTCGTCAACCAAAGTGTATTGGGGATTGAATGCGAGAGAAGCGAACCTTTTTCAATAATATTTCAATGAAATCTAGATGAAATTGAAAAAATCAACTAACTATCTGAATGAAAATGCGAATTTTTCTTTCAAGATTTTTTCTTTTCAGTTAGAGTCTTTTCACAATATCTATCAGATGTAGTTCAATGTCCAGCGTGGGTTTAGCCAGGGAAGTAGTTCTTTTCTATTAGATATTACAAACAAATCATTTTTCATTTTTCAATGTGAAAAAAAAAACTGTGCCGGCGTTACGAAGTGTCGTCGTTACGAATTATCGGTGTTACGAATTGTCCGTTGCCATTTGTGGAGTTACGAACTATCGCGTTACGAAATATGTAAGGCATAGTTGTGATAGTAGAGCGCTCGCTTCTCATAAGAGCGTGAGCTCAAATCCCAGCATTCACATTAATAGCATATAAATGATGTGCTTCTGTAATTTTGAATTTACCTATGCGCTCACACTTCTCGGATTGCGTCTCCTCCAGCTCAATTTCTGGAAGGAGGCCTTTTACAAATGGTCGCCACCCTTCTAATGTTGATGTCGATGTACGTGACTTTCAGGGGTAATATAGTAAGTGGTATGATTATTACCGATAATTTTTGGAATATTAATGAATTGCAATCCCAAAGCTGAAAATACGAGTCCGTAGGACGAGTTGTATTTTCTTGCATTGGGATTGCCAATGAATTGATATTCCAAAAAATTATAGGTTTTTAATCATACCACGAATTATATTTAGGACGACAATATATCGATTTGAAATAAAGAAAAATCGTGTCACCTGGTAATTGATGCTTTACTTCTAGCCGTATTCAACGGAATACTCTTTTCCACGGCCTCATCTATGATACCAATGGACATTTGTCCCCAACGATCGCTCATATTGATAAATAAAGATAACTAGTCAAAACACATACATTTGACATTTATAATTTAAATCATTATTTTCACTTGACAGATAGTAAAACAAAAACTAAGCAGGTTTATCACCGTGAAAATACAGCGACAAGCTATATTTTCACTGTAGTTTCGATTCTATTGGCTGAATTTCAAAATTTGAAATCCAGTGATTGGTTGTTGAGCAAGGAAATATATTGTCACTCATAATCTCCCTAGTGCTTGAATTATTTCCAGCAATTAATTCAAGCACGCGGGGGATTCGGTAAGAAAATTTCACACCAAAATATATTAAATTAATGGGTAATTCAACTGACTTGTAGATTATTCTGAGTGAAAACAAGTTGTAACGCGTTGGTATTAGTGGCGGTGTTTGTATGTGAGAAAAGAAAATTCATTTTGCGACATTTTCAACCTAAAATTACATTGCACATCACGCAGAACTAAAATAGTTTTGACTGGTCCATGCGGATTGTCTATTGGGAAGTGATGTGGAAAGGAATTCTTGCAAATTTCAGCCGAGTATTCACGAAAAGATAAGTTGAATAAAATTGTTTCAAATATTAAGTTCATGTAGTCAAGCATAGGTAGATTTGATTGATATACATTTTTTACCGATGGACCTATTCATCGTTGAAATGCAAGTTCTCAAAATATTTTCAGACACATTCAAAATATTTAGATAATATATAATTATGAACTATTATCTCCTTTCATATGAAAAATAACATTCCATTTGTACATAAAAGCAAAATGTTAACTATCACATGTCAAATATTTGACAGAAAAATTTCCACTTATTAATTTCGCCCAGGGTACCCAGGAGGATAAAAATTTCCGGAAATTTTTTGATTTGTCATGGCAACTAAATACAAATCAATTTTTTGATTGGCTGAAAAAGTGAGGTGTGAAATTTTCAGTAAAATTTTGAAAAACTAAGATATGCCCTATTTGCATGTTTACTATTCGGGGATCAGTTCCATGATTTCATTAAATTTAACCACAAGGTTACTTACTTCTTCATCGCCTTTTAAACGAAAATTTTGATCTATAATCAAATGTTATAAGAAAAATACTCAACTGGAAAAGCAAAACCGTACTAACCTAGTAAATCAACACTGTGTTCATTGATTGGGTTATACTGATTTTAGTTTTTCTAAGGCGTTCATTAACTGCATTTCTTTATCATCCAACTATTGAATTCCGCTTCTTGCTCACGACTCACAGCTACATTGGTAATTATGAAATATTTTTTTTGCTTTAGCAGATACCTATCCAATTCAGCATATTTTTCCTCAATTAATATTGTGGAAGAATTAGAGACTAATTCAGTTAGCTATGAATTTTTGAATCATAACTACCTACCTGTCTCAATAAATATATGACGAAAACTACAAGGTCGAACACGAAGTATTGTTCGGCAACAATGTACAGGTAATCTGGTAGTGAAAGCATGTAGCAATACATGCGGTGATAGTCGCCTAAGGACCAGGCAACTCACTCCGCACAGGCAATTCACTTCACACAGACAACTCACTTCGAATTGTTCTGTATAGTTGGTATGGAACCACCCGGTTTATTATATCGAGCTGAACAAATTTACCTCTATCCGCGTTAAGAAAACCTCGATTTATGGGTAACATTGGAAGAGTTTCGCACGGTGTCTACGAAAAAAAGCTGGAACTGTGGGTGAGTTTGTTTCGAAAGACTTTAGGTAGGTTGATACTTTTTCCAGTATTTCAGTTTTGCAATTTCGTGGCATCAAACGCCGTACGATTACACGATGAATCCCTGTTTACCAATTATACTAGAGGAAAGGAAATCATAGATTTTATAGAGTATGAACCGAATAATACCGATTATAATGAAACGGGATCTGGTAAACAGACAGAAGGTAACGGTAAAAACAAAAAATTTCCAGAAGTTTATATGACAGAAATCTTGTAAAGTGATAGATGTGGAACCTTAAAGAATCACCAAGAATGTTATGAAACATGTTCAAAATTCGTGAGTACCAAAAACAAGAAAAATAAAAAAATGCCTTTTGCTATTTATTTTTCTCCAAGCAATTCTTCATTCAATGATTTATCACACAGGATAGCATTGCCTTTCAGATCAACTCGAGTTTTTCAAGTGGTTTTTTGAGTAGATATGGGCATCCTACAGCAAGAGAACAGGAAAGGATGGGATCAAACTTTATTAGTAATAGGCGAAAATACCGAACATATTTTTGATGATAACCGAAACGGATCTGAATTGTAATAAATTTAGGATGAAAAATAGATTTAAAATAATGTTTTTATTGAAGAAAAGCCGTATTTAAATAATTTAGTTTTCTAACATAAGAGCTGAAAATGTTGAATAGAAAAAATATTGATTATTTACATCTAGCTCCGAATATAACACCAGGAAAAGTTTATATAACAAATTGAAATATTCATATTTTATGGAACAATTAAAAATCCTTTTTTTTTTCAAGTTCTATGCCGCTTTTGAAAACTTTTAACTCCAATAACCACAACTGTATGAATTACGGTTTCCGATATACTCACGGTGCACAGACATCCTTATATTAGACTCACTGTATATAATATAGTACGTAGCCCGTAGCCTTGAATGATAATAAACACAAATTGGTCATGTCTCTTTTATCATTATTCAAATCTCTACTCTCCATTTCACATTCAGCAAAAAACATTATATGCCTAACGATTCATCTTGACTTAAACCCTTAACAAGTAGCATATGCCTGGTCCCAGTTGGCATTATATGGCTCACCCTAAACCCAACCCCCAGTTGATCCCTATAGAGATCTCAACGCGGCCCCAGCACTGGTTGTTCACGGCTGTCTACATAATCAAGTATGACACTACGATATTAACGGGCATTGTGTCCGAAATCAATGAGCGATACATAGTTAGCGGTGTGGAGAATCATAGAACAAGGGTAGAACGAGATAACATCTCTATAACAAGAAAATTGATTCAGTGAACGGGTTGATTAAAGCAATTGATGAAATTTTTTCATTTTAAGTGCTAATAAATTCCTGTGAAAATAGGGGTTCCTAGATAACTATGTGGGATTACGGTTATACTCAGTTTAGTTTGAAGTTTTGATAATATAAATACCCAAATGATGTGAGGTATTTTTGAGACAGGAGAAAGAATGAAATTGGTTATAAAAAGTTCAATTCCTCAGTTTTGTTATTGAACTTGTGTGCCATATCCCATATATCAAATGACGGAAAAACCTGCTAAATTATGTATCTATAGTCACTCAATCAAATATTGACGTAATATGCTTGGCAATGAGAATTGCTATAGCTGAAGATATAGTGAAATATAGTGAAGAATAGGAGATGAAAAGTGATGGAATATAATTATAAATATAAATAATGCCGTAATTGAATGTGTTTGATGGAACAGTAATGAAGAGGAACGGAAAGTCATTGGAACGTATTGACGAACAATAAATAACAATGAATGCAAATACTGTCAATTGGGACTGAAACAATGTTTCTATTCCTGGTTCTAACGACATTGAAATTCCTGAAATGTCGAGAAAACACCGGGAGAGCCCAGGAGAATGAGGTACGAATTGGTAATCTCTTTCAATATTTGAATGATTCATGCCTCTGGGAATATCTCCCTAGACAACGATCTGCAAAGTATGCTGCTCGTTGAAAGAACGAACCGAAATGACATAACCTTAAGAGAAACTGATGCTTATCATCCAAAAACTGAACACATCGATGTCAGACATCAATTCATCCTAACCAAAATAGAAGAAAAGGAGATCTAATTGATATCACTACTGAAATGGTAGCTGATAATTTGACAAGTGATTTATTTGGTCAAAAGCACAAGTTTTTTTGAAAAGGGGAACATTCTCCATAAAAATTGAAAAATGAAAAATGTGACTTATTTGTAATATCTAACAGAAAACGACTACTTCCCCGGCACAAGCCACGCTGCACATTGAACTACATCTGATAGATATTGTGAAAAAACTCTAACTGAAAACGAAAGAAAAAATCTGAAAGTGAAAATTTGCATTTTCTTTCAGATAGCTGACTTTTTTAATTCTTTCTAGTTTTCCTTGAAAAAATCATTAAATAAATTAGACAAGGAGAATGTTATTAATATATATATATATAAGAAAGGGAGCAGAAGTATTCGCTGACTTGTTAGAAACAAAGCTCGGAAACTATTTGGGATAGCAGCAAAAACGCAAGTGTACTCTTATAACATTATATTTCCAATATTTCGACAATGAATATTGTCATCATCAGGGAGCTACAAAATTTTTTAATGATTAATATAAATGAAAAAAGTGAAAAGCCAAAAACAGTACTTACAATGTCATTGAGATTGGTCGTTTTTAGATGTTGTGAGAAATGAACAAGACAACATTACAAGCATGTAGCACATGGAGCAACAATAAAAGTTAATATTAATATGTTTAAAAGAAAACTACACCGGTTTACCGAAAAAAGCATGGCAACAGGTAGTAGCAACGGCGTTGAAAAGAAAATGGTGGATTAAATTTGAATTAATTTTGAAGGGAATGTCAATTGTCACTGTCATACAAAGCAGAAAGAGACAATTGGCTTTGGCTGCTAGGGTTAGTATACAGTTCCAATTGCTACCAAAGAGGGATTTCATGAGAGAAAATTCGTATGGGAAACCATTCCTATGGGAATGGAATTTATTTATGAATATTATATTTGTAATTTTGAAAGTTTATATATAGAAAACATTTTAATTAATTATGTGTTTATGTTAATATTATTATTATTAAGTTATTTCAAATGAACTGTTTCTCAAAGCAAGTAAGAATAGATCTCACTCAGATGATTGAGGTCTGTTCTTTTATTTAAACAATTGATAGATTGAAAAATGTAAGTCATTTCCAAGAATACTCTTTTCGAAGCATTTCTTTCTTTTGTTAAAATTTTAGTGGAATTATAGTCCATAACATGACCTTCATTGTGGACATGCTCACTGAGGGCACACCTCTCAGGGTGCAGTCTACTGTCACTTTTATGGGACGTTATACGGTCTTTCAGTAACCTGGCTGTTTGACCTATGTATTCAGAATCACAATTAGAGCAAGGTATGCAATAAACTAATTTAGATTGGGAGAGTAATGGAGTTTTATCTTTAACTATTGAATGTAATGAATTTATTGTTAAAACAATTTTTTGTGCAATTTTTACATTGCCAATTTTGTTGAAAATTCGTAATAACTTTGGTGTGATTTCAGTAATGTACGGTAATGTAGTGAATAAAATGTTGTTAGGAGTTTGAATATTATTATTTTCAAGAGTTATATTATTATTTTCAAGAGTTAAATTGTTATTATCAATATTTAAATTATTTGAATTATTAGGAAACATTTCTCTTATGGGGATGTCATTTGGTGACGTACTAAACAAAATCTTGTTGAGTAAGGATGACGGGTATGAATTCCGTGAAAACAGATTGTGGAGAATTTTTTAGGTTTTTTTGGTGAAAAGAAGGATCAGAGATACGAATGACACGTTGCTTCATTTGCTTGATCAAGTTTACTTTTATTGATTGTCTATGGTAAGTCCAATAATTCATATACCTACCAGCACTGATAGGCTTTCTGTACCAGTCAACTAATAATGTATTATTATGGGTACGTATGAGTCTAGTGTCTAGAAAAGGAACACTACAATACTCATCTTCTTTTTCGATGGTGAACTGGATATATGGATCATAGCTGTTGAAGACTTCTACAATTTCAGTAATCTCTGTACTAGGAAGGGCTAGGATTATGTCATCAACATATTTTTTCAAGAAAAAAACATTGTAAGGAAGGACATTTAAGACAATGTCTAACAGGTCATCCATGACATAATTTGCTAAAATGGGACTTATTTTTGCGCCCATAGGAGTGCCAAAAATTTGTTTATAAATTTTATTATTGAAAGAAAAATAATTGCTCTTATGCAAGAATCTAAATAAACGTTACTGAATAATGAAACCACATCCAAACTTGCAATCACATAATTTTCAGGAAGTTGAATATTCTTAAATTTTGAAGAAACATCAAAGGAGTCTTTGATGAAATATTGATTGTCATAATCATAGGCTCTCGTCAGAAATCCCTCTTTGGTAGCAATTGGAACTGTATAATAACCCTAGCAGCCAAAGCCAATTGTCTCTTTCTGCTTTGTATGACAGTGACAATTGACATTCCCTTCAAAATTAATTCAAATTTAATCCACCATTTTCTTTTCAACGCCGTTGCTACTACCTGTTGCCATGCTTTTTTCGGTAAACCGGTGTAGTTTTCTTTTAAACATATTAATATTAACTTTTATTGTTGCTCCATGTGTTACATGCTTGTAATGTTGTCACCTCACTGACATGTAATTTGTTTAATAAAACTCAATCGGCATTATCATTCATTTAGTAAAAAAAAATCCTTTTTTTTTCTCAGTGTGAGTTGAGTTACCTCGTATAATTTCGATAAAACTTGATTATACATATAGTAACTCCACCAATCAGGAACTAAGAAATATTTGTACAATTCATATTTCGAAATATTTCAGGCTTATACATCTCAAACTTCCTGCACAATTACAAATCGTGTCAGTTTAACAGTACTCTTTGTAATTATGCATTAAGTTATGGATATATAACCAAATATTTTGAAGTACATATAATATTACCATTGAATAAACTATTATCCAAGATTCCAGCACTGGTCGGATATGTAGCTTAAAGATCTGTTATATATTTCTCATTGTTTTTTTATAAACCAGACTGAAATATTGTTACTACTGTTTCTCTTACACTCACACGTATAGAGTGCCCTTCGTCTAAATTGATTATTGAAGTTGCTGAAGATTTTTCCATTAGTTTTTTCTAAATAATGACCTTCAATTTTCTTCATTTTTTACGATTTGTTGCTCCTCATTGTAAGATCATTATTCAGATTGAGAACTGTCACAACAGCGGGGTACAAGATGCATAACCGAGTCCGTCCAACAAGTCAGTTAGTGAGGAATCACACTGATCGACCAGGACCGACCGTCCGCGACCGTCCACCTACGACCAAAAGTAGAAGTAGATCAATGAAAACTTTCAAAGTCACACTGATCGACCATCCACGACCGACCACTAGAAAATTTTTGTAAATCTGACATTAATTTGACATTCGAAAGGTTATGTGAATTGTCTGTTCATTTATTGAAAATAAGTTAAATTCATAATATCAATAGTTTTGCTTTAAATAATGAGCAGTAGTGATACTGAAGAAAAACATTTTATTTCTCCGGTAGGAAATATACCTATTTACATGAGTTTTGTTGAAGTCAAAAGTTCATCATAAATGTGTGTCAAAATGACATTACGTCAGGATAGTGTGACACCGACCAAAATTTCCAGCAGACTACAATTTCGAACATGGTCTTTGAAAAACGGTCGAGGACGGTCAACGACGATTATACAGTGTGACTTGTGCGATAAGAATATACGTGCTGGAAATTTTGGTCGTAGGTGGACGGTCGCGGACGGTCGGTCCTAGTCGATCAGTGTGATTTCTGGCTTAGGGAATCATATTCCGTCCGTCATCAACTGAATACATGAATACTTCATTCACATCAGCTGTGCTTATGTGATTTGTGTTTTGTCTCTGTTTCGTATCCATTCTACAAATATTTTTTGAATAAGATGCTTTAATGAAAAATGTACCATTTTAGTAAGTCATGGTTTTTCTGTATGAACAAAAAACTAAATAGTAGCAAGCTTTGATTATTTGAGATTAGACCTGCCCTTTTGCGGTTATCCTCCAAACAAAGTGTACGTACATGTTGGAAATTTCTTGGTGAAAATCAGAAGGCCTTATAGCTGAATGCGCTCAGTATTAAAACACATCGTTTTGCATCTTACCAACACACTCATTTGATTTACTTTATAGACAAAGGTGTTGTTTTATTAGGTACCGATAAAACCGATAGTTTTGAAACAAGGTGGCGCTCAACGACCAAAAGATTGTTCTAGCTTTCCGCTGAAGTAGACGTGCCTTACAACCGATAAGAAAAAAGTGGGGACTGGCACTTTTGCATTAGTTCAAGAACTGACTACTCACTACTTGAAATTTATATTATTATGCATTTTTCAGAAAATTTTATTCCTCATAAAAGTTGGTGTTTTGCGAAAAACTTGTATTTGAGTTATCAAAATTCTGAATTTGTTCTCCCCGTGCAGAGAAGAACAAAAAGTAGGAATTTTGATCAAGATTAAACTACCCTTATTTTTGATATTATCCAAGAAGTTTATATAGAAAAGTAATTTAGAATCTAAAACAATATAGAGCCACATATGCAACAAAAAAATCCCCATTTTTATAGATCTAGGCTCATAAAGAGTACTAGTATCTCATATGCACATTAGGCGCCTCCCTCATATTTCTACAACGATATTTCAATGCGAACTTTGGTACAATTTATCATTCGGGCTAGAATATCGAGGTATGTTGAACTTGTTTGAATTTTTACTAGTGCAAATTTCATATATCACTGTTTGTATGTCCATAATAACTATCAGTATGATTTTATGGAAGGAAATTATTGAATTAATCATTTAATTATTGGTAAAAGATTAAATGATAATATTTTGCAACTTTACGATCACTTTAATCATAAAAAAAAGACATATACAATTTTTTATGAGAAAAGTTATCGTAGAGTTGCAGAATTAATTATATTATTAACTAACTAACGATTAAATTTTAATCGTTTACCAATAATTAATTGATGTATTCCATAATATTCTTCCATAAAATAATAGAGATAGTTATTATTGACAAACATACAGAGAGATATATCAAATTTGCACCAAAAAACTAGTAGAAATTTTAACAATTTTCAACAAACGTGGATATTCTAGCACAAATAATGAATTGTACCAAATTTCGCATTGTAGGAATATGAGGGAGGCGGCTAGGTGCATATGAGATATTAGTACTCTTTATGAGGCAAGAACTATAATAGATTAGGAATTTTTTTTGCGTAGGTAACTGTGACTTCAGATCTCAATATTGTTTTCGATTCTAAGCAACTTTCCCTAATAAACTTCTTTGATAATATCAGAAATAAGGGAAGTTTATTTACTCTTGATCAAAATTTCTACTTTTCGTTCTCTCCTGTACACCGTTTGGAAATTCAGAATGTTGTTAACTCAAATTACAAGTTTTTAGCAAAGCACCAACTTTTATGAAGAATATTACTTTCTGATAAATGCATAATAAAAAAGTTTCCCATATGGTGCAAACTTTTTAAAACTCATTGTATATGCAATAAGCACAATATGAAGGTGATTTTGCACCTGTTCTATATTTATACTTTATCGTCGTTGAATTCGATGTCATTTCTCAGTTTGACATTCCTGGGGACGATGGAATATTTGAAATTTCCAGTATTTCATTTGAAATTTCATTAACTATGTCAAAATATTTTTTTCTCAGTTCATCGACGCAGAGACAATTCAGCACTAGATCTATGTCCTAACACATAATGGTTGCTAGGCAACAAATGCAGTGTGAACCATAACAGGAATATGATATTGCTATTCACTGTAATATAAGCTATTCCTATGTTGAAAAATAAAATCTGATACTGTTCTGCCGAAAAAATAGGTATGATTTTTAATTGAGTCCATGAATATTGAGAATTGTTGAAATGAATTTGTTCATGACTGAACTACAAATAAAAATGAAATCAGATAAATTTTACCATATTCTTTCGTTACAGAAGAAGGTGGAATCAGAAAGAATATTCATTTTTTAAAATAGATGACCAACCATTATCAGCAGATATTAAAATTATATTGAACAACGGAGAATTGGAGGTATAGTACCAGGTGGTGTTGCACACAAATAATACAAACCATGAAATTCAAAGAATATTGTAATAACATGTCGTTCATGATGTTGAAGAGAGTCATATTTTTCAGCTTTTATGATGTTTTAGCAATCATATTATTGAACATACATCCTAACGCCGAATGAAAATAAAAAACAAATCTTTTTTCAGTATTTTGTCAATTGTGGAGAAATCCATCCTTGAGAAAGATATTCAGGACGATCTTAGCGTTCTCTTGCTTTGTCATTCCTAATCAGCTGAGATAAAACAACTAAAATTGTCAATCCACCTCATTATGAATCACTACATTGATACAATGGCAATAACATTGAAACTGCTTACGAAAAAATCTCAGTATTGCAAATATTCGAAGACTTTTCGGGAATGTGCATGGATAATCGTACAAAAGAAGAAGTAGCAGAGCATGGAGTTGCAATGAACGCGACTTGCATGGGTATGAGAATATGGGTATGATATAATGGTGGACACATGCAGGTGGTCCTTTCATGTACTAAGTTACTCATCCGTACTACTTTCATATCGCCGGTACTATAATATGTGATTCGTATTCATAAGCTCTGCTGCTGCATTTTGAAATGATACAACTGATATAATGTGAGCGCGAGCTCAACTGACTCATGTGATAATATCATTTTCTGTTGATTTCTTCAACTTTCCTACGAATTCATTTGAACTGAAAATCATTCTTGTTTTCAGCAACTCTTCACTAGTCTAGTCAAAATGAATGAATAAACTGGACTTTGAATTTGAATTCAATTCAAATTGCCTTTAAAAGGAGGATATACTTTTTGTAAAAAAAATTGTGGGGTTACCGAAGAAATTTATGAATTATTTTTTTCTGTGACGGGAAAAAACTTGATATTCTATCTCTGTTGACAGGTAAAACAATATAATCTTTTATGAAATTACGGGAAAAAAATACTTTTTTGGAAATAAAACAGCTTTCGTTATTACAAGAATATTATTCTGTTACATATAATCGATAAAATATTCTTACAAATGAAGAAATTGAAGTTCTCAATAGTATCCATTCAGCTGACAAAATTTACTTGAAATCAAGTAATTTCATATTTCCGATCAAGAATTCGAATAAAAATTCGAATTTTCTGTTGCAGAAAATTGAGACTACTCGAACAGAAAATATTTAAAAGTCTCGGGTGGTGATCTTCTTTAGATAAACGTGGTGGTGGTCAATTATAGGGAGATATTTATTATGCTTTTCTGGGTAATTGCGTTTTTTCAGAAGGAACTATCAACGGTGTTACGACCGAAAAATAAAACACATGCGAACGGCTTCACGGTTTATTCTAAACTGACTTTTACAATGCACCTAGTCAACCTCAAGCCATGAATAATACTTAAGTCACCTCAAAGTCTTCTAATTACTCAAGTAGCTCAGATAGAGTACCGGTACGTTGCCTATACTATTGGAACTAACACGTACAGGGTGCTTTCACACAACATCATACTTAGATATTAGGATAATGATAATAATGATACTAATGGTAAAAATTATATTGATAGAACTAATAATGATATCCATAAAAATACCAGTCCGATCGGAAATGGTTGTCACACTCGGCCATCTGACTACTGAGACGTCCTCGTTTTCTTTTCACATGACTTCTGGCCACTGTTTGTGAAACGTAAAGATAAAGCGGATAAGTTAACATTTTCACATTTGGACGGACAATGAAGTCTGATTTTATTTGTTTATATGCTCGGCGCTCTAGGCGCATTCTCAGACGTTGCTGCCCGAGCATTTTTTATTTGGTTTTTAAGCTCGGCGCTCTTGACGCATTCAGACAAACGTTGCTGCCCGAACATTTTTTGTTTGGTTTTTGAGCTCGGTGCTCTTGGTGCATTCAGACAGACGTTGCTGCCCGAAATTTTTTTCTGGCGTTCATCTCTGCCTCGAGCTGAAATCATTATTATGTTTGATGGTCTTCCATTATCAATATTCATTTTTAACATATACATGCAGCATGCAGATACTTTTCTCATACATGTATAATCCTATAATATGCACATGCATATATACAGTATCGAAAAGTTTTCATCTTGCTTTCAGCTTGCTGTATGTTGAGAGAGCATTACAATTTCTCCTCTACTCGCTCGAGGAAGAAATATCGACGAGAGCTGGTAATTCGTCGGGTGCGGTAATAGGAGAGGCGCACAGTAGTGCGTTTCTTTTATTTATGCGATATTATCATACCATTGCGTTCCTTGTTGCTCGCATAGATTTCTGTCTATACGCCAGATGAAAAGTTTCCGATACTTTATACAAGTAAAGAGCATTTTTTTCAATACCTCTCCATTTATGCACTAGAGCTTTTGCGGGTCACTTTCCGTGGTCACACTATGTGTATATTAATTCAAAATCGTGTTTTATGCCTGATGCAGATCAACATTTTTATTGTACTTTTCACCGGTTTGGCTTCTTATATTAAAGAAGTCTAAATAACATTCTCGAAAAATAATATAAATACAAACATTGAGGCAGTGATAGGTTTTTCCGTAACGTCGATTATTTTTGATGATGTAGGTTTTCTTCATTTCTTTATCAGTCTTCTGGTTTGAGTTTGGAACATATTGTTTCGAAGGTATCATCCTGAACTGTTTTTTTTTCAACACCTGGTCTATGTTTGATGTCAAAATCGAAATCTTGAATAGCGAGCCACCATCCTACTTCTCGTGGTAACAGATTGCGTTCAGAAAAGTTTGAGCGAACTGAATGTGTTACAATACAGGAATGTATTCCGGATAAATAGACTTGAAACATCTTGATTGACTCTAATTTGCATGTATTTCTGACTCATAGGAGTGGTCAAACTTTTTCTCCTTTTACTAGTCATAGTACTGTAAAACATTACTGGACTGAACTGGTTTTCATGTTTCGGTAGTAAAATACCAGCAATGCTATGCTGTCCATATGCAGTTCAATTTCAATGTGAGGGTCATGAATACTGCGTATGGGTTTAGAAATCAACCGTTTCTTGATGAACTCATCAAACATTTTTCGTTATAATTTTGGACAGATCCGAAGTGGTAGAATGTGGGTTCATCGTGTCACTTCCTATAAATTTTCCACATGGTTATATATGTGTCTTCGTGGTTTATAATTGGTTGACCAATTATGACCTCAAAGTCAGCTATTTGGACTTCCACAAATGTAAGTCAGATTCTCAATTTATTTACTTACCACTTAAACTTTTGAAGCATTTAATCGATTACATACCTGTATCCAGATATACTTTCAACATAAAATAATTGAAAAAATATCAATAATTAAATATCTACTGATTTTTTACTTGCCTTTGTAGTAGCTGTAACGTAGCTGAATTCAGATGCCAACAATCCTCCTTCAAATGGCCTTTTTGGCTACAACATTTGAATGATTTGTAGCATTCTGCGTGACCAGCGGTGACGTGCTTGGAGGGTCCTAATTGCACCCTTCGTGGTCAACTTTTCTTGTTTCTTCACTAACGATCCTTTTCTAGGTGCTGGGCTGTCGAGTTTGCATAAAAATCTTTCTCTTGATAAAATCTCAATTCTTCGCATATTCGCTGTTTTAGGTTGACTTCCCGTTTTTTCTTACGGTGATTTAAACTGAGTTTGCTTGTAATTGTTTGATAAATTCCGTTCCATATGGCCTCTCTAATAATGTTTTTGTCATTTCCGTGAAACATGGTAGTTGCACTTTCACTTATTTCGCTTATGACTAAAGTAGGAGCGTATAAAAATATATCCCAGTTCTGAGATGTTATGACCGGAAAATAAAACACATGCGAACAGCTCAACGGTTAATTCTATACTGACTTTTACCATGCACCCAGTCAGACTCAAGCCATGAAAAATACTTTAGTCACTCTTTTATCTTCTAATTATGCAAGTAACCCAGATAGCGTATCGGTACGTTGCCTATTCTATTGGAACTGACATGTACAGGGTGCTCCCACACAACACCACAGTTATATATTAGTAGGATGATAATAATAATACTGATGGTGAAAATTAAATTAATAGAACTAATAATGATAGCCATAAAAATACCGGTCCGATCGGAAATGGTTGTCACATTAGATATTTTGTTCGGTTTGAAGAAACGGCAGAAACACCAACATAGAAAATCGGGTCAAAAAGAGGAAACTACGATGAGCAACTAATCTTTTCAATAGAATAATGGTCGTAATGGAAGGATTTAGTTAGCAAACATAATACAATCTTATAACTAGATATACCTACAGGACACATAAATAACAGGTTCACATACAAAATAACATAAGTATTCTTCACCCTTCACGAGTTCCATACTTCAGACTCGGAGGTTAAAAGGGATGGAAGATGCTATAATAGGTAATATTATTTCAGTAAACCATATTAATCCATTCGTCTGTTGCCTAACTGCTCGAAAAACTTCCTTGGTTCAAGAAAGTATTGAGGATATATTCTTTAACATGAGCACAAGACTTTTGTTTTCATACCAAAAATGCTATGTTCTCAAATTTGAATATCATTCACAAACATTCCTGAATCGAAAATAATATCTTGATATATTTCCTTACTTCAATGAATCCACAATATTAAAAACATTTTCCTCTCTTTCCTGTAGACATCGATGTGATGACCATTTCACCTTGGTATCTGAAGCGCGATAGTTCTAACGCAGTGCCAGAAAACAGATTCAATTATTTGTAATCATAAGTGGACAAAAAAATCTTTAGTATTAGTGGGTTGTGCCTGAAGATTATATTGTGAATTTTTTATATTTTATATTTCATCTAAAGACTTGGAGTGGAGAACAATATTCCTGCACTCAAAATAATATTGAACATCCTGCAATAGCACAAAAATTTCGAAGAGGTAATGGAACGGTAAAGATTATGATGAATGGAATCGAAATGTCTTTTGTATGTTTCTGGAAATTCTCAGAAATTGATGAAGTGAGGTCGAGTGTAGCAAGTAACCGGAGCGAAATATTATCGGATTCATTTATTTTAGAAGACAAGTCTTTCGAGTTATCTGATGTTACGTTTGGAGTTTGGAAAACTACCTTCTCAAACCACGGTCATCTGATTTTCACCTGAAGACTCTGCTCTCCATATCGGTTTGGATAATTGGATTATTATTAAGATACATAAAATGATGAGACGAGGAGAAATAGATTTGTTGACATAGATAAATCATGAGTATTTTACATACCTCCTCAAAAAGTCAGCACCTTCATTATCAGCATGCTTTCTGTGTTCTTACACAGAAAGAAGATGTTTATAATTCAAAACCATTTACAACAACAATTTTAAAATTTAGGAGTTACAATATGAATTAGGTCAAATGTATACGTACAACAACAACAACTAGCAAAGTTTAATTTACAAATGAACTTATAAATAACTACTATTTAAATATAATATATATATATATATATATATATATGATATACATAAATAACTAACTATTTAAATATAACTATTTAAATGTGGTACTGACGTTAATATATTATTTGTATTGGTACAATGTTTTATGATACCGTTTATCGTTTTGAAAGAAGGGTACTTATTGTTATTCTTGAAGTCATTGTATTCTGCTAATATTATAAAATGATTACTTGTATATTGGTTGAAGAGGTTAGCCATATTTTCGGTTACATTATCGATAAGAGCAAATGGCTTACATATGGTTTGAATTTTATATTTTAACAGTTTGTTGTTCTATATTTTTAGTAAATTATATTTGCTTTTGGTCACCAAAAATGACAATTTTAGTTTTTTCATAAATTATATTTTGTTGTACACTAAGCTGGTTTTGTTGTTGATCAAGTGCGAAACTTATTTCATTCGATTTATTTACTTCGACATGAGCATCTGTTTTCTTATTCAAGGTGGGTTCTTCATTGCACATTCCATTCTCATATTCGGTGGTTTGCCTGAAATCACGTAGTTTCATAACTTCACGTCTGAGCTTCTTTAACTCGTGAGGGTATGATTCATTGAGTGTGTCAATGTCATGTTTCGGCTTATGCTTTCCAGCTCAGTTTTGTCTGATTCAGCTTTTTCTAGAGATAACTGAATTTCTTCTATAAATTCCTCGTTTTTAAAAATTTATTCATAGAGTTTTTTACTAGTGTCTGCCATTACCAGAAATTGTTGTTTTATTTATATTGTCTAACTCTGTTCCGCTTCAAAAACTTCAGATTCGAAGTCTTGAGTTATTCTTTCCTGTCTTTCCAAGTGAGACTTTTTCTCGTTTAACTCATTTCTCAACTGTTTGATTCAAGTTCCTTTATTTGATCTTCATAATCACAACTTGTGCTTCGGTCCAATCCAACATAGAATTTTATAGACACTCACCACCATATGGTCCCTTTTTTTTATATAGGTTGAAAAATTCCTAAGCATTGCATGCAACAATAAATGGAGATGTCCGTACTTTTGCAGCATTTGAAGCAGCGTACCTCAATTTGAGCCAAGTCCGGTTCTGTTCTCCAAACTGGTATCGGCTTAAATTATTGTAGCAGATAACTTTTTTCGCACAATTTTTTCACAGCCAACATTAACACAGAAATTTACACTTTTTGTGGAATATGCGTTCATGTAGCAATTACTATAATACTTCACTGATTGCTTTTTGGATTCGGTTTTTTAATTTTTACAAATCGATATTAAAAACAATATTCTTCAAGATGAATATACAAACTCATAACTTTTTTCTCTGGGAGCTGAATTGTAACTTTACTCAGCTCGAGATACTGCTGAACTTCTTCTGAATAGACTTTGGAATGAGAAGGAAAAAAAAAACTTAGGGACTTCTCGTTCATATTTTCTGTCCATGCGGTCGTTCTCAACGGATCGTCTCCGTTCCGGTGGAGAACCTGATTGAGGCGGATTCAGTTCTCTTTCAAAATTCAAAAGGGCCGGGGTGAATCCAATTGATTCTTGGCGGAACGTAATTTGGGTGAATTATAATTCCGGCAAAAGGAGGTTCCACTTTCGGTGATTATTGGCGCAGTACTGAAAAATCATAGTCTTAACGGTTTTGTTGGCCCCTCTCCACAGGTTTGCGGGGTATACAAAAGAGTGAGGCGGTGATGAATACTCGATTCGGCGAAGTAAGTGAATGCATGACTTGCAACCATTTGGTTGTCCTATCCTGGAATACACACAGGGGGCTAATTTATTTGCTGAACCGGGGTAGTTGACTTACCAGGTCGGTAGAATTAGTACTTCAAGGTTTCACATTTGGTGACGGGTACATCTTTCCTGGCGACTGTTGCTGGGGAACTTTATACTGCTGACGTGACATGCATCCTCGGACATACTGGGCAATTTTTCGAAACATTCCGGGCCAGTAATACTGTCGTATGATGCAAGCAGTAGTTTTTGCTATCTTCACCTCGATCAATAATTCGAAAGCTTGGCCAGCAGAGACACCAGAAAAAAAATCTGGATGAACCTGTAGTATCAGGATATCATCCACAGAAACTGTTAGAGTTTCTTGACGGAGGTAGTAGTAGTGGTAGTAATTGTGGGAAGGTTGCTGCTGCAGACAGGCAAGTAGGCACCAATGGGTCCTTTCTGCCATCCTCTGCTTTCGTCATATCTACACTGCCTCTCAGTTTAAGTATCTCTGTCCACTCCATTTCGATAAGTTTTTCTTATAAGTATTTGTCAACTCCAAAGGTTTCGAAACTCAACTTCTCATAAGCATCACATATACGGCAGGCAAGTGGGACTGTTTTATGCACATTAGTGATAGGCGTCTACCTGATTTGTTACGGCCTGTTAGTATGCCTGCAAGGAAGTATAGTGCTTAGCGATCTCTGCCTAACAGCCATGTCATCCTTGACCTGCTAGAGCCGCCCACAAAGCCTCATGACTGCCTGCAGCCGGCGATATTCCTCCAATATTTCCGTCCAATCGTCCAATCGTAAAAGGCAGAAGAGATTTTACTTCTGACTTCGACCCACAGAACAGCGCCGGCCGCAGAATCGGTTCTGGCAAGTTTATCTGCCACCCCGTTTTTCGGCTTCCTCCGATGACCAGGAACCCGTACCAGTTCAACTTCTTTTGTTATGGCTGGCTACTTTCTTGAGAGCATCTCCACATTCTTGTACCAGGACTGAGATCGATTCAGAATGGCAGAGGGTTCTGAGCGCTGCCTGACTGTCCGAAGAGATGTAAATACTCTGTTGTGTATCTTCAGGATGCGTATCTTTCTCGTAAACTTCTTCCTTCTAAGAGAAATCTTGCGCTCGAATTCATTATTGGCTTACTGGTTGAGGCGAAAGGTAATTGTCAATAACTCAGCCGGAGGTCTAAACTGGATATATCATGTACTTCGCTTCACGGAGTTTCTCGGGGGTAGCATTCATGAATGGTAACGGATACGCATCCGTTTTGAACCTCATCGACCTACTGGAAGTAAGGTTTGCAATCTTTCTTTCGAACTATGATCACGGGAGAGCTCCATGGGCTAATGGACGGCTCAATTTGACCATCTGTCAACATCTTGCCCACTTCCTGATCAAAATTCCTCTGCATTCTCGGATTTTGGGAGCGATAACGTTGTTAAATCGGTTCAGGTTCGGATGTGATGTGGTATTCACGGTGTATTTCCTATCATTTCATCGAATACAGGCAACTCAACTATCAGAAACCTGACAACTGGCATTGTTTAATGGGGCCTAGGTTTTTCTCATTGGCAGATTACCTACCAGTTGCTCATTATTGTGAGTAGGAGTCGACTGCACCGAGGAAGAGGCCTTTGCTCGGCAACTGTGCACAGTGATAGGTCACGTCCCCCTCGTGCAAGTACACAGTAGCATTACTCAAGTCCATTCGAAAGTTTTGTTCTTGGAGAGCGTCCACTCCATAGAGGCTGAAGGGGCACACATTAAAAAAATATCTTGAAACAAAGCAGCCTGCTTTATATATAATCAATAAAATAGTTTCTCAAAAGAAAAAAATTATTTTTCGAATCGAGAAATTAACGTTTTGGGTGAAGGTGTTTGCTTTATTCGGTGAATTTTAATTTTTTAATGTTATAAATTATTCTTTTCTCTTGAGAACATATTAGTTTGATTATATATAAAGCAGGCTGCTTTGTTTTAAAATATTTTTTTATTGTGTGGGGCATGTCTCCTTAGCACTTTCTAGGCATGATTGCGTTTCCAACCAAATTTTCTCTTAATCTGTCGCAAGCGACAGCTCCCTTAAGAAAGCTGCCCAGTGAGAAGAATGAATGGAATTGGTTTCAAAACAAAGATATTTATTTTGATCGTCTGAAAAAACTTGTGACATGAATGAAGGAACTGTCCTGTCCGTTGATGCAAGCCCCTTTGGACTTCATCCAGTGGAGTATGCGTCTATCTCTCTCACTCTCACACAATAAAGATCTAACCACATCGAGAAAAAATTGATGGCTCTTGTCATTGGATGTGGAAAAATCCATTTTTATCTTTTTGGAAAGCAATTCAAAATCCAAACAGATCACAGACCTCTCTAGGTATTACCCAAAAAACCCGTTGATGAGATATCGCCCAGACTACAACGTCTTGTTATCAGATTACTGAGATACCAGTTCATTTTCGAGTACTTCCTGGCAACACAATGCGAGTCGCTGACGCCCTCAGCAGAAACCACAATCCTAAAATCGTTTACACTTCATATTTAGACACAAACCTAATGGTTCATTTCGTATAAGCTACATTTTCAAAAATTCGAGACTGGCTCAAAAATGCCATTTCCAACGATAGTGCCTTTAAAAAAATCAATTATTAGCTGGTCCCAACCCAAAAGTGACGTACCTGCAGAAATTGACAAGTACTGGACTATCAGAAACGAAATTGTTGTGCATAAAGATGTACTTTTTAGAAAGAAATTAATTTTGATACCACTAGACCTACGTCATGAATTTTCGAATCTGATTCATCGAAGTCATCAAGGCGTCGTATCATGCAAGAGACGCGCCCAGGAAACAGTATACGGGCCAGGAATAACAGCAGATTCGAAAATTCATTGAGTTGCCAAACCTGCCAAATAATATTCTCGCAGCAATCAAAAAGAATCATTGAAGCCCCACGACGTTGCCGACCTCCTGTGAAAAAAACACTGCTGAACAGTTATTTCGACAATAAAACATATTTTTACCACGAATGGGCTACCTTCGAAAATAGTTTTAGATAATGCCAACCTCATATAATTCTGTTGAATTTGTTAATTTTGTTAGAAAATAAAACATCAAATTGAGAACATCAAGCCTTACAACCACAGAAGTAAGGAAATGGTTGGAAAAGCCATTTAAACCATAAAGAGTTTACTGACAAAAGCCATCAAAGATGGTGAAGATCCATTTTTAGCCATACTAAATTATAGCCTCACACCAAACAAGATGTTCCCGTTCCATGCGATCTGCTCATGCGCGGAAAACTGAGAGCCACGTGCCAGTGTCCAAAGAATTCCTTAGTTCGAAATGTTCCATCGAAGGTATTAGGAGAAAACTGAAAGAAACGCAAGAGAAACAGGCTGAGTACTAAAATCGTTTAGCGTAAAAGTATGAACCTAAGCAGAAAGTATGGATCCAGAAGGGCCCAAGGAACTGGAAACCAGCTGTGATAGTAAAAGAATCTGGACCAAATGACTTCATCATTCGCACAAATGATGGTGGAAAATATAGACGAAACAGGGTTCACTTGAGACCTTTCAGAAAAGATCCTGTTCCAAACCCAAACCACAATTTATTTGATAAACAGGAAAATACACAAAATATTATTCCAGTGCCCTGATTTTCCCGATTTTCAAAACAATCCCACGAATGGAATGCTTCGGCAATCGTCTTTCATGCTCAATGCATTTTATGCTCATTTTATGCTCGTACTATTTCCGGATTAATTGTCGAACACCACAATTACTTTTTGACCATAGCTAAGACATTTTTCAAAACTCTGGCTCATTACACTATTAGTTTGCCAATATCACAAAAGTTATCTTGACAAATATTCTTGTTATTTGTCATGTTCAGTGGGTACGTTTTAAAAACTGATGGAAACAGTCATAGGTAAGTATGAATTGTTTATTATAAGCAGTATTGCTGATTCTACACTTATTATGCTTTGTTTACAAGTTCTTATGTTTGATACAGCGTGCTCATCTGTAGCAATTGTATTCATTTTAAAAATAATAAAATTTTTAAAAAACCAAATCGTTGACCAGCAACTGTAACTGACGTAGTCGGTAGGATAGTGGAAGTGTCCCTTCATCGAGAAAACACGTCAACGCAGTTGTTAGTCCACTATTTGAAGAAGAAAGATTGTCAATCAACCTTTGGTGAATACAAGCTGATCATTCAGAGGCCCGAAGAACGGATTCGTCTACCATCACGGTCGAGTCGAGTACCCTCTTTGTACATCTTGAAATTTTTATCATAAAGGTTTCGAAGGAGTTTAGGATTAGGGAAAAAAACAAACAGAAACAAACGGAGTGATACAGATCACACCAAAACAAACAGAAACAAACGGAGTGATACAGATCACGACAGTAGCATAACTTAGTTTTATTGTGAATTCTTGAGTAATTTAGTAATAGACTTAAAAATATTACTTTTGTATATATTTTATGATTAGTATTGATAACCTTATTGCATCCTTTCCATCATTGGACGTATCAGATATGGCCCAAGAAATAAAATACACGTTGTTCAAAATATATTCAGATACCATTCCTATTTTTGATGGATCCTCTGAAAATCTTGAAATTTTTATCAGTGCTGTAAATAAATTTCATGCAAGATATCATGGCAATGATCAAATTCTTAACCAATGTATTGTCAGTATAATTTTGAGTAAATTAAAGGACAGAGCACAATTTTTAATTAGTTCATGAACAGAATTGAATTCTTGGCTATTGATAAAAAATTAATTAAGAAATACATTTGGTGATAGATTAAGTCTTGATAACTTGGAACAAAAACTTTTCACCATGATACCAAATAAAAGCAAAGATTTGTTAGATTTTGGAAAACGAATTCAAATTTAACGTAGTAAACTTATTTTCAAAATAAACTTAAACCCTGATATGGACCAACTAACGAAACAAATTCATATTAGACAATATGAATCTCAATCATTGAAAGTATTTTTACGAAATTTCAATATTAGACTTCAAGACAAAATTCTAGTTCAACATCCAGTTTCATTAGAAGAAGCCATGAACTTAGTACTTGAAGACAAGAATTTTAGACAAATTCAAAATATGACTTAACATCAACATCAACAATCAACTCGAGCTATACCCCACAAGGTACAACAACCACAGTTTATTCAACAACGAGTACAACCACAATATTACCAACAACCACAATTTATTCAACAACGAGTACAACCACAATATTACCAACAACCACAGTTCATTCAACAACGAGTACAACCACAACATTATCAACAACAATTTCATCCCCAATATCAAAATGGCATGATACAGTCTCATGTACAGACTCAATTTCCAAGTCAACCAATAGCGATTAACCCTCAACCAGTGAATCAAAAATTTTTAACTAACAGAGAAGTATTTGGCTCTCCACAAAATGTTTGGAAACCAAAGAATAGACAAACTGATACACCAGTAGAACCCATGTCAACCACATCCAGAAATCCATCAATCAGAAAACCAAATAATATTTTCAAAACCAATCCCAATATAAAAAAAACTTTTTAAGTGAAGAATTACATACACAAGATTGTGATGTAACACCCCAACTTTATTCACGTAACACACAAAATTTGTTGAATTATCAGTTAGGTTCTGTTGAAAAGGTTTATTTCGTGGAATCAGTGGTAGAACGGGGAAAGAAAATGTATTTCAGACAACTTTTTACATAAAACATTAACGACCTCTAATCATCGATATATATAACTACTGGAAAAACATTAGAATAGATCAGTGATCAAAGTAGTTTGTTTCAACAGGTTCACAATTTGGAGATAATCCGCTTGATCAAGAAGAACTTGATTTAGAAGATACCATAAATCAATTTGAGAATACCAATCAACCAACAGATAATGAAGATGAGACAAATTTTTACAACCCGCCTCAAATGAACGTGAACACATAATTGAATTATATTCAGTAGTAGTGAATGATTTACTTTATATAAAAATAAAAAATCCACCTATAAAATTACTTATTGACACAGGATGTCATACCTCTATGTTAAGACCGTCTATTGCAGAAAAATATTTTCCAGAAAGCATTTATAAAGAATCCTCACAGTTAAAAACATCACTTGGAGAAAAAATTATTCATTATGAAGGACTTATTCCAGCCTTCCCTGAATTTCAAAGTAATTATATGATAGAATTTTTATTATTTCCATTTCACGAATTTTCTGATGGTATATTAGGACTGAAAGAATTAAGAAATCTCAACCTAAGTATTGATTTTCAAAATCAAACACTTCATCAGACTTTGCTGAAATACCATTCTTTTATAGACAACCTTATGATACAGAATATACTTTTGAAGTACCGCCCTTCGAGAGTATTATAAAAAAATTTCCAGTTGAAATTCAACAAGGAGAAATTATAATTCCAAAATTACAATTTCAGAATTTAAATGTTCCAGAAACAATAACTTTTGCTGAAAATTTTCGAGCAAGTTTTGAAATATATAATAATACTAATAAAACCATTGCAGTAACACTTTTTACACCTTTTCCTTGTAGTTTAATAAATAGAGAAAATTTTGAATTTTATCATGCAGAAGACTTCCTACCAAAAACTAGTTCTTCCAGAAAAAATGATATATCTGAAAAAATACGAACAGATCACATGAATAAAGAAGAAAGAGACGCTATATTGAAATTATGTAATAAATACAGTCACATTTTTCATGATGAAAAGAAAATCCTCAAATTCACTAATGTTATTAAACACGAAATTAAAACGACAGATGAAATTCCTATTCATACAAAATCTTATAGATTGCCATAAGCAAGAAGTACAGACACAAATTAACAAAATGTTGAACGATGGAATTATTAGACCTTCTATATCTCCATGGAGCTCACCAATTTGGATAGTTCCTAAGAAATTAGACGTTTCAGGAAAATGGAAGTGGAGAATTGTTGTAGACTATCGAAAATTGAACGAAAAAACTATAGACGACAGGTATCCTATACCAAATATAGACGACATACTTCATAAATTAGGTAAATGCCAATATTTTTCAACTCTGGACTTAGCGTCTGGATTTCATCAAATTGAGATGAATCCAAATTCGATCGAAAAAACGGCTTTTAATGTTGAAAATGGACATTATGAATATCTTCGTACGCCATTTGGTTTAAAGAATGCTCCTGCCACATTCCAATGAGTTATGGACCATGTATTACGAGATTTGCAAAATAAGATCTGTCTTGTATATATTGACGACATTATAATTTTTTCCACATCACTTCAAGAACATATTTTTAACTTGACTCAAGTTTTTCAAAAGATACGTGATGCTAAATTGACCATACAGTTAGACAAATCAGAGTTTCTAAAGACAAACGTTGAATTTTTAGGACATATAATAACCCCTGAAGAAATAAAACCAAACCCTAATAAAATAAAAGCAATACAAAATTTCCCATTGCCATCAACAGCTGAGGAAATTAAATCATTTTTGGGACTCCTAGGTTATTATAGGAAATTTATAAAAAACTTTGCAGATATAACAAAGCCTTTTACCAAATGTCTAAAGAAAGGAGAAAAAATTATACACAATGAGGAATTTATTGAAACATTTGAAAAATGTAAAGACCTTTTAACTAATGAACCGATTTTACAATTTCCTGATTTTTCTAAACCATTTTTATTAACCACACACGCTTCAAACACAGCTATTGGTGCTGTGCTTTCCCAAGGAACCATAGGCAATGACAAACCTATTGCCTTTGCTTCACGTACCCTAAATAGTTCAGAACAAAACTATTCAACGATCGAAAAAGAACTTTTATTGTAAACTTTACAAAATATTTTAGACCCTATTTATTCGGACGCAAATTTACCATTATTACTGATCACAAACCACTTGAATGGTTATTCAACTTAAAAGACCCAAGTTCGAGACTTGTAATATGGAGACTCAGATTAGAAGAATATGATTATAAAACTCTCTATAGAAAAGGTAAACAAAATAAAGTTGCAGAGGCTTTATCTCGCATAGAAATCAACCCTATTTAAACACAATCATTAGCAGTCAATATTGACCCACAAGAACATAGAATCGAAGATGACTTCCCTGAATTATTTGATGAAAACTATGAACTTCCTCAACTTACTGACATTGATTTAGACGATGTTAATGACCTTATTGAAAAAGAACAGAATAGTGAAAACAAGGAAAAAGATAAGAATAAGAAAATACAAATTATTTCAGACATTCAAGTTCGATCACCACAAGAAAAACAAAATGACGAAGAATCTCTAGAAACCCAACACTCAAGTGAAGAAAACCCAATTCTTGAAATACCTATTACAGAACAAGAATTAAATAAATTCCAAAACCAAATTTTCCTTCGTTGTATTCAAGATACTATAACACCACGCGTAACAATACAAAAAATATTTGATAAAACTAGGCTCAATATAGTATTACCTTATCAAAACCTAGATAAAAACTTGGTAGAGACAATAAAAAATTATCTACAACCAAAACATACACATGGTATAATAATTCAAGAAGAATCAAAACCCACTGTAATTTCGACGATTCAAGAATTCTTCAAAAACGCAACATTTCAATTTATTCAAAGTAATATCCTACTTAAAGACATTACAAATGGAGATGAAGAACAAGAAAAAATAAAATATCACCATGAAACTAAGACGACACATAGAGGAATTAATGAAACAAAATCAGCCCTCTCCAGAACATATTACTGGCCTAATATGATAACTGATATACGAAATTATATCAATACATGTGAGTTTTGCCAAAAATCAAAATATGAAAGACACCCTAGTGTAATAAAGTTCAAACCAACCCCTATTAGAGAATACCCTTTCGAACATATTTACGTGGACATATTGTCAATTAATAATACGAAATTTTTAACAATAATACATAGCTTTTCACGTTTTGCTCAAGTATACCTTATTCAACCTAACGCATTGAATATTATTGACGGAATTTTAGTATTTCTCTCACATTACGGAATACCTACAAAAATATCAAGTGACTCTGGAAGCGAATTCAAAAATAAGATTGAACAAAGAACAAAGATCAATATCAAACCATATGGTTTATGCTATTTTAGGATATAATAATACAATCCATTCAGCAACTAAATATACTCCCTTTCAAATAATTAAAGGAAATTTAAATCATACTACCCCATTTGATATAACAACGGAAAAAATAATGTCCGATTATTTAGAAAAACATAATCGAAATATAAGAATTATAAATGATATAATAAAAACAAATAACAACAAAGCAAAAGCAACCTTAGAAAAAATGAATACACAAAGAAATGGACCCCCGGAAATTAAACTTGATCAACAGGTTTATTTATATGACAAACAAAGAAGTAAAACAACACCCCTCTATCGTGAAGAAGAGCCATTAGAAAACAAAGGTATTAAATTGAAAACACGCAAATCAACATACCATAAGCAACAACTGAAACCTCAACGTATTGTTTCAGATGTTAATACAAATAATACTTCTACTAGGCGTAGTCATGACAAGAGGACAACAAATCAGGCTGAAGACACTAACTAACCCCATTCTTCCCTTTTTCCTGGGACAAACAAGAATTACAATACAAAAACATACTTTCATCAAGTATTTGAATTTGACGAAATTTGACGAACCTTTACAAAATATTAAAGAGAACTCAAAGACAATTGAACAATTAATTTCAGTAAAGGATGAATTATATCCTTCCCTTCGACATATGCACGAACATTTGAACTACCTTCCTGAACAAAATATGAATAAACTCAAAAATATTAAACCACAAAAATATAAACGAACTAAAAGAGGAATCATAAATGTAGGAGGTAGAGTTCATAAATGGCTGTTTGGTACCTTAGATGATGAAAACGGTGAAAGGTATGATAAAGCCCTTGCAACACTGCCTGAAAACCAAAATAGTTTACATCATGATTTAAAAAACTATTTAACTATAACTCAAGATTTCATGAAAGAAACAGTAAAAAATTTGAAGAGAATAATAAGCAATCAAGAAAAAGTCCAAAAACAAATTGAAACTATTGTTAATAGCTTAAATAAATATACATTATTTATGCGTTTACAAAATTCATTAGATACAATGATTATTGACAGTCAGAATATATTATCCCTTTCAAATAATATTGAAAATTCTATATTATTTGCTGAACTTAATATATTTCATAGTGCTATATTACCAATTAGTGAACTAGAAAAACTCATTAATATAATGTTCACTTTATATAAAAATGGACTACCAATATTCGAAAATATTCAATCATATTATAAATTAATAAAAACAGAAATTAGATACACTAATGACAGAATTCTGTTTCTTGTCCATTTTCCGGCACTTCAGGAAAACGTTTATGACACATTCCATCTCTACCCTATTCCTATCAATAATAAAACCATTTTACCCTTGAAACCCTATATTCTCCTGAACTCGACATTCCCCCATTATGCTGAAGAAACATGCATAAAAATAGAAGATAGTTGCATCCAATATGTTGCGAATCAAATTTCAAGCAACGACTGTATTCCTGAGATTCTTATGGGACAACTCACTAGTCAGTGCCAAACGACGGAAATCCAAATTCAACAAGATATCGTTTGAACCAATAACAAATGCATACATAATTGCCATTCCATTCAAGCAAATTCATATCGAGAAGATTTGCCACGAAAATGGTTATGAAGAAATAACTCAACCTCAATTAATATACATCCCATATCAATGAAAATTGAAAATTAATGGTGATGTATATAGCAATGACGCCCCTACTATTGAAGAAACACCACTTCAACTACCACAATTGGACACTCTTGAAATTCCTTCAAGAGAAAAGCAACCGCAGCAGATACTAGAGAAAATCAACCTGAACGACCATAGTCACTTCTTAACATAATTTTTTGGGTTTATCACCTTCCACAATCTGAAAATGAAAAAATTTTTTAATCCAAAGAAATCTGTACAAGTGTAGAAGGGCAAATTAATTAATTTGCCCGATAAGTTACTGCGTTCACAAGACTGCTGTCTTGAAAGAAATTAATTTTTGTCAGTAACGTACCCTACACTGAATTTGCCTATCTGAAAAAATGAGATCGAATTAACAAAGAATACTTCTCTTTTTTTGAAAACTGTTCAGAAGCTGGCTGAAAAAACGCAATTTCACAATCTGCAGCGATTAGAAGAAAACAGTTCTTCGCATTATATTCTGTATTCTTTATATATAATCTTTATTGTTCTATTGTTACTGGTTATTTTCAGACGTTGGATATTTACTTCCAAGACAAGCCTATTTGCTTACTTGTTTTCACATAAGCAAAATGAAACTCCATTAGAAACAATTCATTGTTCTGAAAATAACACAGACGTATTATTTTCCTCTTAAGGATGGAGGAGTCATAGATAAGTATGAATTGTTTATTATAAGCAGTGTAACCTCATACATTTTAAAGTGCAAAGTTGAATTATTTTAAATAATGGAAGTTATCACTTGTGCTGATAGGCTGCTCAGTTTTAGTCGGTTGGGTGTGGGTTAGTTCAACAAATGATTGACAATAGTCGAAGACAAATTACATTTAACTATTAACAATATTCAAAAGTTTACTTGACTGCCTCAGGAAGTGGGCGCCAGGTAGCAAAAAAATAACAATGACTAGCTTTGGTGGGAAGGCAGAACAAATATGCAAAGCAACAATTAATACTTTAATTAACAATTTCACAAAAAAATAGCTGAAGGCCACAAATTATAAATATTTCACAATTACTGAAGGCAATAAATAGCTGAAGGCCACAAATTCAAATTTAAAGGAAATTAGCTGATAGTTTAAAATTCAGAACATTTACAACTGAACAATCTGATTATCTGATTCAAACGAAGCTGGTCCTGGATGTTAGATACCTGGGTGGTTGGTTTATGCGAAGCTGGTCTGATGGAGCGCTGTAGTTGGATCGTGTATGGCTGGTCTAGAGACTGATGGGCAGATGGTCTCTGCGGAACGTTACAGTCGTAGTTACTAATCAGTTACTGGTGACCACTTTATAATGGCTGACCTCTACGATGAATGGCTATTGACTGAGCCTTGGAACTGAGCCTCTTTGATCCGTTATTGGACAGCTATGAGACCTCCTAGTGATACCAATCCTCTACCCAGTATAGGACGTTCTCGATAACATGCGAAGCAAATGGAAGGAATCAGAATTGAGTTATACAATGTTGGTGGGACGAAGGATATCCTTAGAACCTCAGGGTATATTCCGAATTTTAATTTAAAAGCTTATCTTTTTCGAAGAAAACAAATTGAGTTATTAAAGGAAGATAAAAATAGTGAAATGCTATATGAGCAATACTTTTCAAATTAGCTATATTTAGAATTACTGAAATGAACCACTGAAATTCTATCCATTCATAATTATCGAAATCATATGAAAAAATTGTAATTTATAAGAAGAGAATATTTAAATTAAATCTCTGATAGATTGTTAAATATCGGATGATATTAAAGAGAGAAAAAAATGATCAAAGGTATAAAAGAAAGATAAATTGGCTACATAAACCTGATACTTCTGAATTCAAGTAAGATAATATCAGGATGACAAATCCTAAATCAATTTAATGTCAAGATACTCTTGAATTTAAAAAAAAATGCTACCTTTGCACGTGACACAAGCTGCAAGTATCGGAAGATGCAAGAGATACTACCTGGCAGACCTTAGGACAAAATTGTACATTGCTGATTCTGCACTTATGTACCTATATAAATCAGATGATGCTTTGTTTACAAGTTCTTATGTTTGATACAGCGTGCTCATCTGTAGCAATTGTATTCATTTTAAAAATAAAGAAATTTTTAAAAAACCAAATCGTTGACCAGCAACTTTAACTAAACAGAGAGTTTTTTTTAACTGACGATAAAAAAAACATTTGAATTACAGTGTGTCTCCTATGTCCTTCCACCTGAGGAAAGTTATGATAATAAATATGACTCACAAACAGTGGCGTCATCAGGGGGGGCGCCAAAATTAACTTACATGCGACCGCCGAAAGTCGACCCCAAGACTTGAACCCTGCTCGCCCGTGCAGTAGTTGAGACCGTAACCGCCTAGGCCACTTCGCCTCTGGTGTTCGAATGAACCTACGTATCACATATTTCTTGTACAACTCAGCTCAGCAGGGCAGTGTACCACATCACTAAGTACCTCCTGAGGTTTTGGTTCGGAAGGAGAAACACCCCAGAATTCTAACATACTCGAAACAACAACCCCTCAACCGATGAGTTGAAGTTTATAATAATGACTTTACTGTTCATAGTGCTCCCCCGCATTTAAATGAAAGCTTGCTTTGAAAAAGTTTTTTATAAATATTATTTTATTTTATACTATTAAGTTAGTATGCATTGATCTATGGATTTCAGAGAAAGCATGGTCATTACAAGAGCCATTCCCTGTGAGTTTTTAGCTATCTAACTTTTCAACAAAAAGGCCACCCGAATATTCCCTCGATCGCCATCAAATGTATTTTAGCAAAACATTCATGATCTTTGTCTCTAAATACACCACATACAAATTTTGATTATAGTCCGCCATTGTGGAATTATGAATTTTAACAAAATATCCATAATCTGAGACCGTACCATAATCACAAAACTCGCACGCCATATTCACGCTGCCATATTGAATTTATGGATTTTGACAGGAAAATTCATCATCTCTGACCCCTAAAACCACCACATACCAATTAAGGATCAAATCGGACCATAATTACAAAACTTATCTGCTATTTTTAAGGCCCCAATTATAACTTCCGACCCAGAAAACCCTTAGATACTAATTTTGAATAGAATCGGATCATAATCACAAAACTAGTCCGTCATATCGTTTCCGCCATCTCGAATTTTACAATTTTGACGAAAGAATCATAGTCTCCGACCCCGAAACCCCTCCCAAGTAGCACACCCATATTGGGACAATATTGTGAAAATATTGGCAAAATATTCAAATAACAATATTGGCGAGAAAAAAAATGTGAACATTCGGCGATATTGATCCAATATTTGAAAAATAATATTGGTCTAATATTCTCGAAGAGTAGCTCACTTACATTGGAATAACATTGGTAAATATGGGCAAAATATTAAAACGTAATATTGGCGAGATAAAATTATAAATATTTCGGGATATTGGCACAATATAACTTGGACATTATACAAATAATATCAGTGAAATATTGAGGAAGCAATATTGTCCCAAAATATTTAGAGATATTGGTACAATATCATTTGCATATATTGGTGAAATATTCAAAGTGAATAATGTTGCCTTGGAACATTGATGAAATATTTTCAGAAAATGTCGAATAATTTAAAAATTCCACAATTTCGTTTCTAATTCAATTTACCACTGGGTAGATTGGGTTGTAAACGCATTGTGAGGAGCCTTATTCAATATATGTTTCTATGATTCAGCTGTTGTTCCATATGTGGGGCCACCTAGCGGTTTCTTACCGAAGTTTAATCATGATTCATTTCAATATTGTTTATTGAATATTCGGCCAATATTTAAATTTCAATCCTAGTGATAAATGTATTTTGTAATATTGTATCAATATTGTTTTCAAATATTGGCGTTAGGTTTTCGTAACAATTTCAATTAATATAGGGTCAATACAATGTTTAGAATATGGATTAAAAAATAATATTCCACCAATGTTCTATCAAACTTGGATATACAATATTGTTTTTCATCTCTAAAATCGATATGAGAGTAATATGGAAATCCCAATATTGAAGCTAGATGCTGGAAACAATATGTAGGCAATATTGCTCTATCGATATTAGTGAAAATTATTGAATCAATATTGACCCAATATTTTATGAAACAAAATACATTCAGAACAGGTTGAGCCAATATTCCACCCATATTATTAATGGAATATTGTTTTTCCAATATGAACCCATATTGAGGTGCTACCTGGCCTTATGTCAATATAGAATCGAAGCCGTATATAATCACAAATCTAGTCCGCTATCTTGGAACCACCATTATGAAATTTATGAATTTTGATAAAAAGTTCATAATCTACTACCCCGAGAACCTCAACATAACAATTTAGTAACGAATAGGACAATAATCACAAAACTTGTCTGCAATTTCGAAGCCGCCATCCTAAATTCCTCAATATTAATGAGAGGGTCAATATTTAAAACACAAAAATTCCCCATATGCCAAGTTTGAATAGAATCGTATCATAATTACAAAACTCATCTGTCATATTAGACACTGAGAACACTGAGACCCTGGGAACCACCTTATATCAATTTAAAATCGAATCGGACCATAATCACAAAACTTGTCCCCCATATTGGAACCGCCATATCAAATTTATGAATTTGGAAAGTTCATGATCTTCGACCACGAAAACCCCTACATACCAATTTAGAATCGAATCAGACCGTAATCTCATCCGCCATATTTAATTCATAAATTTTGAGGAGAAAATTCAGAATCTCTTGCCCCTAAAACCCCCACACACCAATTTAGAATCGAATCGGACCATAATCACAAAACTGATTCGGCATTTTGAAGCCGCCATCTTGAATTTCTTAATATTAATGGAAGGATCATAATTTTCGACCCAGAATACCCACAAATGTCATCTTTGAATAAATCGGATTATATTTTCGAAACTCGTACGCCATATTGGATCCGCCATCTTGAATTTTTCTTTTTTGTCGAAGGAATGATACTCTCTGACCCCAATAACCCCAGAATACAAATTTTGAATTGAACACAATTTCAAAACTCGTCCGCCATATTGGAGCCGCAATTTTGAACTTTTCATTATTGACAGAAGAAGCATAACTGCCGACCCCAAAAACCTCCAGATACCAATTTTCGACATAATCGGAACATAATTACAAAACACGTCTGCCATTCTGTTTTTTTAAAAATTTCATGATGCATTGTTACCAGAATTATGTACACCTGCCAAATTTCAAATCAATCGGACGATGAGAAGCGTGTCATATTTAATTTGCAAGATTTGATTACAGACAGACACACACACACCGCACAATATACAGACACCGGGACAGGTGAAACTAAATAAAAGCTTTCAAAAAGAGTAAATATTAAGATACAATGTCAGCCGATAGATAAAAAAATAATAATTGTGGGTACGACGTGTTGTGCTATGGGGTGTATTAAATATGAAAGACAAGCTTAGTCGCTATTTTCTATCGTTCAAGATAACCTCTTGGGAGGTATTCATGTTGAAAAGGGGAACATTCTCCATGAAAATTGAAAAATGTGATTTATTTGTAATATCTAACAGAAAACAACTACTTCCCCTGCAAACAAGATTAGAAAGAAGACTTGCGTATAAAATGGATTAATGCAGTGAAACGTAAGAAGTAAGTATGTGGTGTATTGTAAACAGTATCCACTGAATATTAATGAATTCTTGTGTATCAATATGCTCGTTTATTGAGATTTACTGTATGAAAAGCGAAGATGCCTAAATTATGGAATAAATTTGATATTTTCCAATCGATTTACCTTTCACAAAAATCGTGAACCAGGTAGACTCAAGTTTTTAAAAAGACTCTCTTTGATCGCTCCTCCACCACCCCCCTAAAAGTGACAGCCACCACCTAATTTGTGTAAATTGAAAAGGGGGTCAAATGATCATTTCGAAGGGTACTCAATTGTCAATACAGTCACAGTCTTTACAGTCATGTCTATTTGTTTTTAATGAGGTATCTTTGTCCCCATATTTCATTGAAAAAATTTGGGAGGGGGGTGATTTTTTCAAGGCAAAGAGTGTCTTTCCAAAAACATATATCGACCTGAACCAATAGTCGTTGCCGACCAATGACTCTGAGCTTTGTGTTCAGATAACTGAACATCGACTTGTTTCAGGCTTTTTGTCAATAGTACATTGCTTGCAAAATATCGAATTTGTTCTATGATTTAGCCGCTCACTGTATAGGCATCTTCGATTTTCATATAATAAGTCTCAGTAATGCGAATCATGCGTCATAAAAAATTTAATGCAAAAATTTAAAAATTATCACGTATCATATTGAATTTGCTGTGTGAACTCAATGCAACT
This sequence comes from Chrysolina haemoptera, assembly GCA_958298965.1. Classification (NCBI taxonomy): domain Eukaryota; kingdom Metazoa; phylum Arthropoda; class Insecta; order Coleoptera; family Chrysomelidae; genus Chrysolina; species Chrysolina haemoptera. The sequence goes on along the minus strand of OY282599.1, from coordinate 13,290,379 downwards.
TATTTTTTTTTTTGTTCGTTTACCCCCTGCTGTTTGTCATAGGTGACAGTGGAGTAAAACATTGTATGTGAAAATATTATGGTGCATTGAATATATTTAAAAGTAGGTACGTGATATAATTTTTAACATTTTGAAAATTATTTTTTTATGACGCATGAACGAAATTGAAAGATATAGAGATGACTATACTATAGACAATACCCTTCAGAATGAGGTATCATTTGACCTTTATTTCGTTAAGAAAAAAAATGGGGAATACCTGTCACTTTCAGGGGAATGAAGAAGAGATTTTTTCTCGTAAATCGATCTGTTTCAAGATATTTGTCAAAAATACATTGCTTAAAATCGATGTTGTTCAATAATTCAGCCAGTCACTGTATAGGCATCTTCGCTTTTCATGTAGTATATATCATTTTCCGTCGACCGTTCATATATGATGTTTTTTAACGCACTCAAAATCGTTGATTAATGACCCCTGTTAATGAATGATTTTCTATTAATCAACGATTTGCTTATATGCAACCCAATATACATTGTTCTAATACATTTTAGATTCGTTGGTACTATCTGTCATTATTTATTTGTCAATTTCCAAATAAAATTTCAGAGAATATTCAATACACCAGTAGTTGTCACGTAAAATTACAAGAGTCTCGTGGCGCAATGGTAAAATTGGGCAGACAGCCCAAGAGTAACCGGAATGTCAAAAAATCAGGAATCCAGTCCACAAAGATGACTTAATAAGACTGAGGAGAGAGATTTCAGAGTTGATCAATGACCATAACGATAACGTGTGGAAGTAAAATCTGGAGAAACTAGACCCACGTGACAACTCTCTGTGGCGGATGACGAAGCGCATTTCGAATAAATTCTCACCGATTCCTGCCATGGAGAGGGGTGACGGCTAGTGACGGACCCTCAGAAGGCGAAACTGTTTGGAGAGCATTTTGCAAACGTTCATAAAAAGGCGCCTGACGTTAGTGAGGGGCATAGGCGTAGGTCTCAGATAACTGAGGACTTTCGAGAGTCTGTGTCCCTCCCTATCGGCCCTCATAGGTATGCCAAGGTCATGACAAACTATGAGGAGCTGACGGAGGTCATTAAAAGACTTCCGACGAATAAGGCGCCTGGGCCGGATGGCTTGGATCCCGTTCTAGTCAGAAATCTGCCACGGAAGGTCCTCGTCCAGTTAATACATCTGATTAACGCTATAATCAAATGGGGGTGTTACCCAGATTGTCTGAAGAAGGCACTGGTGATACCGATTCTGAAACATGGCAAGGATGGCCATAAACTCGATAGCTATCGACCTATCTCGCTCTTGAGTGTGATTGCTAAGGTAATCGAGAAGATCCTTCTTGGACGGCTGTTGAGCCTCGAGGAGAATCTCAAAATGATCCCCGATGTACAATTCGGATTCCGCAAAGGACATAGCACGGCATCGCAAGTCGTTAGGATTGTACACGGGGTGAAAGAGGCATCTCAACGTGGGCTCAACACGGTTATGATCCTGCTGGATATGAAGAAAGCCTTCGACTCGGTATGGGTTGAGGGTCTCATCTCCAAAATTCTGTTGGCAGGCATGCCCTCATACTTGGTAAGGTTGGTAAATTCTTACCTTGTTGGAAGGACTTTTGTCGTACGTGTAAATAACACTCGCTCCGCGGAGTTTCCAATCGAGGCAGGTGTCCCGCAGGGTTCATGTTTATCCCCGCATCTGTACTCCCTACATACTTATGATTTTCCTTAGTGCGAAAGACCGGATATGGTCACGGCCGTGTATGCAGATGACACGGCCATATTCGGCCATTCCTTCTCAAGCGTCGCTGCCCAGTCGAAGATCCAAATTCATTGGGATAGGGAAACCATACCGTATCTAGCAGAGAATAAGATCGAGGTGAATTCGGCCAAGTCGAAGACGATCAACTTCACGAAAAAGTATACTTTTTCTAAGCTTTATCGGAAATTGAGAATCAAAGATGAGGCCGTTGAGAATGTGAACCACGCGAGATACCTGGGAGTGCATTTGGACAAGCGGCTCAATTTCGGTCGCCACATAACCCTGGCTATACAGAGGGCTGGAGTTGCGCTCACTCTCTGATAGCCAGAGGCTCTAAATTATCACTCGATAACAAGATTTTGATTCATAAACAGATAATTCGGCCCGCAATGACGTAAGCTTGTCCGGTGTTCTGCAGCCTAGCTCCTACTCTTTTAGCGAGATTGGACAGGATGCAGAACAAAGTACTCCGTATCATTACTGGTAGTAGACGATACCTTCGGTTGGAAGCCCTTTGGGAGCTTGCAGGCGTCGACTCGATTCCGATATTTATAAAACACAAGTTTACAAGTTTTATAAATACATGCTCGACAAAAGTCCTCTCACCAAAGACATTACCAGACTCAGAGTACATGATAATGAGCCCCGCAAACACGGCGGGCTCATTTATCAGGCACTTGACATCTTTCACGAGAGAAGGGATGAGCCGGTTTCGTAGGGAACCAAGTCGAAAGTAGTACTAAATCGCGAAGTACCTCTCGACATCGAAATAAGTGGCCTCACAAACTGCATAGATCAATATCTACAATGAATAAAAATTTCAACAACACGCATTAGATATGCAGGAGGCGTGTACCTTACCGATCTACTCCCATGACATAATGAAAAGTCCGGCCCAGCGTTAAGATCAGCGCGGGCGGACTACAGCGCCCCCTCGCGGGGGTCACTATGTTCGCCTCGGCAAGGCGCTCTTCTGCTCTCCTGATCGGGAGCAGGAGAGTGATTCCGTCCTTCCCCTGATCCCCTGAGTTATGGAGTACGGTATATCATGAGAAGTGACTATTATGCTTGATATGTAAAATTGTGGAATTGTATAATAAAAACCTTATTTATTTATTTATTTATTTAGTTGGGCAGACAGCCGAGACGTGATACAGAGGTCGATAGTTCAAACCCACATCAGGCAGTTTTTTTTTGTTTTTTTTTTTCAATTTCAATTTGAAAAAATAAGATAAAACTACCACGAAGGAAAATTAAACTGTCTTTGAATTAATATAAATGGGAAATAGGGATTGTTTTTTATGGTATCGTTAAATAAATAAACATTGAAAGTAAGATATATCTTGACATGATTTTTTGGGTTTATGACCTTCCACAATCTGAAAATGAAAAAAAAAATTTTAATCCAAAGAAATCTGTACAAGTGTAGAAGGGCAAATTAATTAATTTGCCCGATAAGTTACTGCGTTCACAAGACTGCTGTCTTGAAAGAAATTAATTTTTGTCAGTAACGTACCCTACACTGAATTTGCCTATCTGAAAAAATGAGATCGAATTAACAAAGAATACTTCTCTTTTTCAGATTGTGGAAGGTCATAAACCCAAAAAATCATGTCAAGAACTGGATTTCCTCCACAAAATCAAACTTTCAATCAATATTAAGATATATCTATTTTTGAAAACTACGGTCGACGAAAAAGTTTTGTAACAAACTCGTGAATTAAAATGGCGATTAACAATCTCGAAATATCTCGATTGTTAATCGCCAATCTCGAAATATCTCGATTGTTAATCGCCTTTATTAATGCACTTGTTCGTTAAATAACCATAAATGAACATATTCATACACAAGAATCATTAATATTCAGTTAATACTATTTACAATGCTCCACGTACTTACTTCTCGCGTTTCAAAGCAATAATCCATTTCATGGCAAAGAATAAAACTTCACCTCAGGATTTCTACCGCCCCATAACAAAACACGTCATTCTTACCCACAATTCTTTTTTTTTTATTTTTATCATAATAACCACTCTTTTTTCATAATACTCATAATGTATTTCAATCAAATTGACAAGAAATTTTGCGACATTGCGGCGCCATGATGGCGTTGGAGTCTAGACGCAAGAGATCTATGGTCGAACTGAAGGATTGGAATTAAAAAAATTAAATTATGAAAGCAACATTGAAATTTCAAAGTAATAATATAACGGTAACCATGTGTGAGAGCAGCATTCTTGGGAAGAATTTAATGAATATCTCGGCATATTCTTTGTACAAAGTTTACACCATTACACAGTTTCTTGGCCATTATTTTGCTTTGTCTGTGCACTAAGAAACTCAACTTCATGAATTATGTAATGATATTATTATAATTCATGAATACTCTTGAAAAGAGGCAAGGCTTGCTGTATTCAACACCAAGATATGTGTTTCATGAATTTCTCATGTAATTCTACAATTTATTAACATTATGAAGATAAGAGTACTGTTGATAAATATGTTTCTGCTACGGATAAATTATTTCGTTTCCAGGACGTCGGAAAAAAATTAACGACGTCGGAAAAAAATTAACTTTGAACCATAAAATCAAACCATTATATCTTCGGAAGTTTCACTAATTGTGATTCAGTTGGAATCATAAATATTCCGACAAAAGCATTCCAATTTCTTATGTTAATATACGGTTACAATTATGATTCCTTGAATTGAATGAAACCCATCATATAAACTTGTATCCTTTTTCATAAAATAAAATAATGACAATTTATCAGTTTCACTTTTCGGCTCAATTCAGAGGAAGATCATATATACAGTGAGTTTCAAAAAGTTTGCACAATATGTCAACAAATTTTACTCCACATAAAAATTGGTGTATTGCAAGTAACTTCTACTTGAGTTATTAAAATTTTCAATTTTCACACAGTGTACAGGGTAGAAAAAAAAATAGTAATTTTGATCAAGAGTAAACTACCCTTAGTTTTATACTTATCAATTTTATAATCGAAAACAATGAATAGATTAAAAATCACAGCCACCTACGCCTCATATCCCTACAATATGGAATTCGGACCAATTTATTATTTTAATATCTACTGTAGACAGTTGATACTCACAAACAGAAAAGGAGAGCCATGCATTGGTATGAGCAGTGACGGACTTAGCTGTTCTCGCAGATCACAAACGAACGAATCAAAAACGATCTTTGTTATCATTACCAATCAATATTATAATCGGACATGTTAACGAGTTCCGAAAAATTAAATTTCATCTTGAATTTATCTTATTTTGAAAGAGTTTTTTCATTGTCAATCACCCACCTACGACGTTCTAATGAACTTTGGCGGCTTATATCTCAGGAACGACATATACAAATTTATTGATACTCACAGGTTTTCCCAACGACCCGTCCTTCTTTAACTAAATGAATTTCCATCAAATTCGACCGAGTGCCAATTTTTTATATATATATATATATTCATACAGAGAAAACAGTTTGCTTTGATACATTTTTAATTTTATGTGTCATTATGAAGAGCAATCATAATAATGAATCAATTTCCAAGCAATCCATCTATTTCTTTCATGGTTGTCGTTGCCACTACTGTGATTTTTCCTTTGAGTTACTGTATGCACATTTCTCTACAATGCAAAACAACATAAGGTTAAATTCCTTGAATAAACATACAGTTGGGAGAAAAGGGTCTAACTAAATCTTTAAAACAAATAAAGGGTAGGACGTGTAATAAGTTGAAAGTTAATCTTGTTTATTTAGGAATCACTTTTTGAAAGACAAATATTAAAACGTTGTAAATTTTTCTTGTGAAGTGTGTCAGAATACACGTCTGTGCATAGTTAAAAAAAATGATTTTGAATCAGATCATTCGTCTCTGTACGTTTTAGAATTATTCATCGGAGACGATCCATTGCATACAGTGGAGGTGAGATTCAATAGGAAATTGAAAAAACTTACAGTCTAACTCCACCAAAAATATTCTTTATTGTGTGACGTGATGTCAGTCTTCTGACTGCATGACAACTACAATAAAGAATATTTTTGGTGGAGTTAGACTGTAATTTTTTTCAATTTCCTATCGTTTTAGAATTGTTTACTCTCTTTCAGAATTGAACTTTTTATGCAAATAATAATCTTTATACGTTTTTTAACCAATATAGTGAATTTTGATGATCTTGAATATGGTAAGAGAATTACTAATCTTGAAATAGACTTATTTAGTGCGCGTCAGAGTACGGAATGAAACGGAATGGAACGGAACAGAATGGAACGGAACAGAATGGAACGGAACAGAATGGAACAGAACGGAACTGAACGGAACAAAACGAACGGAACGGACCGGAACGGAACGGAACGGAACGGAACGGAACGGAACGGAACGGAACGGAACGGAACGGAACGGAACGGAACGGAACGGAACGGAACGGAACGGAACGGAACGGAACGGAACGGAACGGAACGGAACGGAACGGAACGGAACGGAACGGAACGGAACGGAACGGAACGGAACGGAACGGAACGGAACGGAACGGAACGGAACGGAACGGAACGGAACGGAACGGAACGGAACGGAACGGAACGGAACGGAACGGAACGGAACGGAACGGAACGGAACGGAACGGAACGGAACGGAACGGAACGGAACGGAACGGAACGGAACGGAACGGAACGGAACGGAACGGAACGGAACGGAACGGAACGGAACGGAACGGAACGGAACGGAACGGAACGGAACGGAACGGAACGGAACGGAACGGAACGGAACGGAACGGAACGGAACGGAACGGAACGGAACGGAACGGAACGGAACGGAACGGAACGGAACGGAACGGAACGGAACGGAACGGAACGGAACGGAACGGAACGGAACGGAACGGAACGGAACGGAACGGAACGGAACGGAACGGAACGGAACGGAACGGAACGGAACGGAACGGAACGGAACGGAACGGAACGGGACGGAATAGGATAGAATAGAATAGAATTAGAATAGAATAGAATTAGAATAGAATAGAATTAGAATAGAATAGAATTAGAATAGAATAGAATTAGAATAGAATAGAATTAGAATAGAATAGAATTAGAATAGAATAGAATTAGAATAGAATAGAATTAGAATAGAATAGAATTAGAATAGAATAGAATTAGAATAGAATAGAATTAGAATAGAATAGAATTAGAATAGAATAGAATTAGAATAGAATAGAATACAATAGAAATGAATCAATAAGTGTCCGTGACGTCTGCCGTTAATTATGTACCTGTGATATCGTGCAAAAAAACAAAGTTCTGATATTAAAAACTCTAATTTTTAATCTGGATGGAGATTGCTTAGAGCAAGACCCCCTTCATCTTCCGGACGAAGCCCTCGTTTAACAACGAGGGGAGACTGGCAAGCCTTCGTAGTAGCAAGCGCCAAAAAACAAAAAAATCAAGAGAGAGAGAATAGAATAGAATGTAATAAAATTGTTGTTACGCAGGTAGATAGATGCCTCCGTGATGACGTTTTTTGTTGCCTTGTGAAAAACAAGGTGCTCTAGCTGAATGCCACGAATGTGCGGATGGCTTCAGGTTTGTCACTTTCCATTTCTGATTGTACATCCGAGTGTGCATATCTTTGCACTTGATTTTACCGTACTTATGAGCACTTAAGTGGGAAACACATGCCCACGGTTGAATTTCCATTTAAGGGTTATACCCAATGACTTTTTGTATTAGCTTCACTTGTATTTATCTATGTAACGAAAACTGAACGTGATTTTCACCCACTTTCAGACGTCCAAATGATTTGAAATTTGACATGTGTTCATAATTCGGGTGACAAGGCAATATATGACATTATTATCTTATAAAAAATGGCGGCTCCAAGATGGCGGACGAGATTTGTGATAATGGTCCGAACGGTGTCGAGCACCACGGTTAAAAAACACTGAAATTTGGCAAGAAGAAAAGAAAATGGAATAAAAAAAGTTATATATATGGAAGTAATACAATTCGAATATTGTGAAAGGGTGTCCCCGGGTATGCGGAGCTGCATGTGAGTAGGGTTTATCCAGCAACGACAAGACTTTCCAGAAGTCAAGGGAAAACTGTTCACTTCAAAACAACCAGGAGTATACTCATCTAAAGTCAGGATAGGATATAAAAGGTGTTAGATTATTGGAATAAACCTCATGATAATATCATTCTCTGTGGAGACTTTAATTTTGACATTTACAAAAATAACAAATTCCATGAGCTTAGCAAAATTCTTTTTATTTTCAATCTTACCCCGAAAGAGTAATGGCTAACACGAGTGCTATGAATCTGAGAAGTCATATTAGGAAATACAACAACAATGACTTCATTAATAAGTATTGCACTACTTATAGAAGAATTTTCTGTTCTTTTAAAAATGGAAATATTATTGATATTAAAAATATTGTAATGTATCAAAATGAATATAAAATAATAGGAAATCAATTTTTATCTCTTAGGGATGTTTATGAACACCCTTGTAACTCATCAGAACTAGGAATTTTCTTAACCAATTCAGATATTGGTCCACTCAAAATGTTTAATGTTAGTGATATTAATCGGAAGTGTATCAAAATAGAAATTCAAAATGACATCATAATTTTTCACTTGCTTCATACTGTAAGTTAAATTTTATGTCAGTGGTAATATTTTTATTTTTATTAATTAAAAGGTATAATTGAACTATGGCTAGTCACCATGAAAGTGGTATTACACATAGTTGTATGTTAAAAATAATATTAATTTGTGTTAAGGTTCATGTAAACCCATGAAAAAATAAACGGCAAAATAAAAAATTATGAAAAAATTTAAAGTTATCACGATTTTTTCCAAAATTTCACTGTCATATTTACTGTATCCAACCTAACCTAACCTAACCTAACCTAACCTAACCTAACCTAACCTAACCGATATAATTTGTTAAATTTATCGAAAATGAAAGTTACGTCGATAGGGGTTTGTCAGTTCATCAGTCAGATGTTGGATTGGTCCGCCTGAAGCCTTGAAGTCCTTGGACACAACTGAAGAAGTATGTAAGTAATAAGTTTTATGTTTTGCGATTTAAAATATCAGTTTCGGAAATAAAACAGAATGCAAAACAGAATTGAAAAATAATAATAATAATCATAATACAGTCTTTGTTGTCCATTCCAGTTGTTTTTAAATAACATTAACTTATATACATAAAAAATAGCGCCATAATAGGCGGAGTTCAGCTTACAGAGTTGAAAAATATTGATAAAAATAAATTACAGTGAGATGTTCATATTAGCTGCTCTTTTTGAAGTTCAACAACAATTTTGTTATCTGTGCTAAAAGCCAATGTAATCTAGGAAGCCAGATCAAGCACAGACTGATTATATCTATAACAAAACCATGGGCACTGCAACCCCGAATATCAGAAAAACAAACGAAAATAATACAATAAATAATATACTGGTGAACCGGAAAAAAGAAAGAAATAAATAAATAAATAAATAAATAACGGTCAATACCAAAGATTCCCAAGATTTCCTTCCACAGGAAAACCGACGGTACAGGCATCATCAATAAACCAAAAGAATGAACCAGCTTCAAAGAAAATGCTCCACACTTTTGGAAACACTAAAAACGATTGAAAAGATAACCCCTTTTAGAACAGAAGGAGGTTTCCATGGTAAGCCTGGATGTTCTGCAAATGAACCAAAATTTGCAGACAAGGAACATACATCACTGCTTCTGAAAAATGTGGTGTACACCCATTACAAAACTGAAGACTCCGTAAATTTTTCGAAACTTGCAGACATGATTCGGTACTGGGGTTGAGTTCGAAAAACGAGGTTTCCACCAAATACAAATCTGAGGGCGCTGCAAATTTTCTGAAATATATCAACTTTCAGCTTGCCTATTAACAGTGGTTTGTTGAATGAAGTTGACGTATGCTCTATATACAAGGGGTGCTTTTTTCTAATATCGTTCGCTTTCAATTCGTTTACGAATAAAGGGCGACAAACATACAATTTTCATGTGTATTAGTGTGAAATAGTAAATCAAATTCGCATACGTATAAGTTTGAAAAATCAATAATAATAATGGTTAGGTATAATGTAAAAAATTAATATTATAAGAAAAGTTCACAGAACGCAGAGCATGGTCCGGTAAGTATAACTCATCATTGGTAGTACTTTTTAATACCGTTGGTTATTTTGTTGTAGGTCGAAGATGGATTATTGCTGAATCCGAAACATGTACCCCTCATATTTTGATATTTTTTGTCAAATAGAAGTTGTGGAGATGATTTGATATTTCTCCCCGATTCGCCTATACCACTCCACCTTGAGCTGAAATGGATATCTTCCAGAGATTGATATACTATTGTTTGTTTTTAAAAGGGGTATTCCGGTCCATCCGTCCTTTCATTCAGTTCACATTCCTTCTTCACATACGATCAGTTGAACAAACAATGATTTTATGATTGAATAAAAAAAATTGTAAACATGTTAACTACCTATTTATAGACATCCCCATCCCATAGCAAATAAATAATTCACTTAGTCAACATCAACGCCAAATTGACTAAAAACCTCTTAATTATACTGTATGTTTGTTATATTTATAGTACAGTAGATGAATACCTATGATCAAATATTGTAGGAGCAAAAGTTGAAGAAGAAGAAATCTCAAAATCATCTCTACGACGAACAAGTAGTGTAAGTTGGATCGTTTGATTTTTGGTGAATATTCCGGCAAAAAAATATAATTTTCCCAGTTCTGTTCTTGAAGATTGGTGCAACTATGGTTGCATACGTTATGAAATACATAGCTCGCCTGCGCCATCTAACAGTTCAGAAAACAGAAATATGTCACTTTATGTCAACCTTAATTTCAAAGTTTTGGCAGCAAAACCTTTAGAGTACGTGAACGATTGTTCATGACAAAATAATGAAATATATAGACAAGTAGGAACATTGGAGTCAAATTAATTTTTTATCATTATCATCTCCATCATCACTTGGCTGAATTTGTAGTATCTCTGATTTTTTGTTGGGCGGAGACCTCGGGGGCCTCGTTTTTCGAATTCTTTGTCCTCCGCTGAATTTTATGTAGACCTCGGGAATATCGTTATTTGAATTCAGTGGCCTCTGCTGAATCCTGTTTATGAATTTAGTTGAATTTGTAGTGTCTCCAGTTTTTTATTGGATGTAGACCTCGGGGATCTCGTTATTCAAATTCAGTGACCTCTGTTGAGTCCTGTCTATTATTTGGGTTGAATTTGTAGTGTCTCTGGTTTATGTTGGGTGGAGACCCCTCGTTATTCGAATTCAATGGCCTCTAAAGAGTACTGTCCATGAATTTGGTGGAAGGTGCAGTGCTTCCGGTTTTGGTTGGATGGAGACCTCGCGGCCTCATTATTCGGTTTCAATATCCCTTGCTGTGTTCTGCCAGGAAATTTGTTGCGCGCGCCATCAGATTTGTCTTGGATGGAGACCTCATTGTTCAAACTCAACACCCCGTACTGAGTTATGTGTGCAAGTTTCAAAAAATATAATAGGACAGTTTGAACCGAAATTATTATAATAATTATTGAAAAAGGACTTGGATGTTTTCCACCATCATAAATCATGACTTTGTATGCGTCTCAACAATGTTGACTTTTCACTATAAACCTCATGTTTAATGTCTTGATAAAGAAAATAAACATTTCCGAAAGCTCGACCAATTAACAGAGAGTATTCTTTTAAATAGCCCAGTATTTTGACTGCATCCTCAAAATCCATCCGCATTTTTCCTTAACTAGTCAGTCAAGACTGCCCTTCGCCTTATACATATTATATATATATATATATATATATATATATATATATAATATATATAAAGAAATCACAAAATCATCTCCACAACGAACAAGAAATGTAATAATAATTACTATTATTAGTAATCCAGCTATCCGTAATATAGATCCATAATGCATTGAACCACATGACCACAATTGATACAAACTGATAATAATAATCGTGTGAGTTCTTTCGCAGTACTTCGAATAATGTTGAGATTTGGCAACAATGCAGTAGCAGTAGGGTTGACCGTTGGGTGTTCGGTGGATATTCCAGCAGAAAACTGTAATTTATTTGGGAATATCATGAAAGATCGCTGTCACTATGGTATGAAAAACATATCTTGTCAGTGCCATCTTACAGTTCAGACACGCGAAATATTTGACTTTATATGAACCTATTCAGATTTGCTGACCTCTTTGAATTATTGTTTGTTATTTTTGAAAAAAATGTTTGCCATTATTACTGTTTCCTTGAAATTAAGTTTTATATGTATATTTTATAGTGCCGTTATTATTCATAATGTCAACAATATGGCTGATAAAACTTGGACTGTTGTTCAGTTTGAGGACAGTTCAGTCAAAGCGGTCCCAACAACTTGGATCCAAGGCGACGTTTGTCACTGACCATCAATGTCTCATCCAAAATTAATAATGGCTATCCGAAAAAGTGAGCCCTTGAACACATGCTGGCCAACACACAAGATAAAGGTTTTCCGAAATGCCACATTTGGTAAGTATAGAACATTTTTGAACAATATTTCCTGAATATTTTATCTACACTAAGATTCACATCAAAATGTTTCAGCATTGACTTCATAATTTGTTTCAAGGCTATACAAATTTCAGAACTAAGATAAAGGACACCGCACACTTTTATAGGGAAATTGGCCCCCAGTCGAATCGGCTGAATTTTCGATATGTTGTAGTCCAAATCATTCCAAACAAAAAGTCCAATTGGCAAAACTTTTTCTATAGGCTAGTTTTGACGGTGGAGGGCGTTGAAAATTCTCATTTTTTCTCTATTTTTAAACAACAAAAAACGTTACCCTGAATAATTTTCACTATTCTGAGTAATCAAGATATAAACATTCATCAATATAAGATAATATTAGAAGTATTGTTCATTGGTGACATTACGGATGGTCAATTATACAGTGTGTTTCATCTTGTATGGTCAAACTAATTAATACTTCAAGTTGATGATAAAACTCTTGTTATTAACACGCTTGTATTAGCTTCACTTGTATGTATGTATGAGTGTCTATGTAATTAATTTCGGTGACAATGCAATATGACATTTTTGTAATAGAAAAAAATGGCGGATCCATGATGGCGGATGAGATTTGTGATAATGGTCCGATTCAATTCAAAATTGGTATTATGTAAGGATTTTCGGGGTCAGAGATCATGATGTTTCTTTCAATATTCATGAATTCAAAATGGCTGCTCCAAGATGCTGAATGAGATTTGTGATGGTGGTCAGATTCGATTCAAAATTGGTATGTGGGGGTTTTTTAGGTCATATGTTTCAAATTTTTTAATGTTAAAAAAGCATAGGGTGCTTGACGCAGTTCTCTTGAGCTCTTAGACGCTCAGTATTGTTAGATTAAACTAAAAAATACAAGAATATAGATCAGAAGCACCCAGGCTTTTTTCACATTTGAGTAATTCAATTGTCAAATATTATTATTACTTGACATGATTTTTTGGGTTTATGACCTTCCACAATCTGAAAATGAAAAAAAATTTTTAATCCAAAGAAATCTGTACAAGTGTAGAAGGGCAAATTAATTAATTTGCCCGATAAGTTACAGTTTTCAAAAAAAGAGAAGTATTCTTTGTTAATTCGATCTCACTTTTTTTCAGATAGGCAAATTCAGTGTAGGGTACGTTACTGACAAAAATTAATTTCTTTCAAGACAGCAGTCTTGTGAACGCAGTAACTTATCGGGCAAATTGATTAATTTGCCCTTCTACACTGGTACAGATTTCTTTGGATTAAAATTTTTTTTTCATTTTCAGATTGTGGAAGGTCATAAACCCAAAAAATCATGTCAAGAACTGGATTTCCTCCACAAAATCAAACTTTCAATCAATGTTATTATTACTGTTTAGTAAAGCGTATTCTTAAGTATTTTTAAACTACATAATTTTTTCGGCAGTTGGGATGCAATGTTTTCATATTATCCAGTAGCCCATTCTCGAACAATTTTCAAAACGAATATGGACTATATTATTTTCATAATGCGTTAAAGTTCGATTTCCCGAGTACTTTTGTCATATCTCTAAAAACGAAAGTTAATCAGGCAACAGCATCCAGAACTTTAAAAATTGTGAGTAGCTGGAACATACTGTATAATTGACCAAAGAACAACAGCTAAATAGTATATTGATGAATGTTTACATCTTGATTACTCAGAATACTGATCATTATCCAGGATAACGTTTTGTGTTGTTCAACAATAGAGAACAAATTAAGGTTTTCATGGGCCTCTAGCGCCAAAACTAGCCTAAAGAAAAAGTTGTGCCCATTGGACTTTTTGTTTGGAATGACCTCGACTACAACATATCAAAAATTCAGCCGATTCGACAGGGGGCCACTTTCCCTGTTAAAGTGTGCGGTATCCTTTTGATTGGATATTTATTTTATGTTCGATAATCAAAGAAAAAACTCAGTTGAATACAAAAAAATATAACGAATTGAAATATTTTTCAACACACTAAAGCTGTATCAACTGCAACTGCATTTTTACTAAAATTTTATCACCTACTTATCATAATAAACCTGATTATAGGTATTTCAATGCCAGTAATTCTTTCGCAAGTTAATAGGAAACATTCTTTACACCTACGTTGATCTTTCCATTGCAGATGAGTAGATGAAAGCTAGACTGAAAGCAAGAACGGCAGAAGAAAACAAGTGACTTAGCATCTGAATTTGATCCTGATAATAAGAGTAGCAGCAGGATACAAATAGTGTTTTCCTTTAGTGAAGATTCTATAGTAGAAAGTATTCTGCCTTCTCCTTCAAAAAATAGAATTGGCATATTATTTTAAAATATATATACACAATGTTCACTAGGCCATCAGGAAAATAGGATAGACCATTTTCTTCAGGTTCGGGAAAATCCCCGTTCATGGCCTCCGCAACAACTCAAGAAAGAAAGAAGAAGAAGAGGCGGGCAAGACACCAGCCCCTGGGGCTGTAGAAGATACAGTGGCCAGCGAAATGAATCGACTGGGAGCGTGGACCAGGACATCACAGTGACTACCAGCGAAGAAGAGCAAATGCTGCTGGATGATGAGGAGGCAAGCACTGCAACTCACCTGTTGCAATGGCTACCCATGTTAAAGTTGCCCAGGTTAACATTCATCACCCTAAGGGGGCATCAGCCGCCTTATTGGGGGTGTTCGCCGGGAAAAACTTGGGAGTTGTGTTGATCCAAGTTCCATGCGTCAACAGGGGGCAGATCGGAGGACTACCAAACAAAGAGTCACCATCCATACTTACCAATATCAACGTTCACGAAAATTGTGTTTATTGCAGTTAATGAAAAAATTCAAGAGTGTGCCACTAAAAGTAGAAATGGTGAGCGTTGTTTTCATTACGCACCCTGAAAAACAACAAACTGTTATAGTATTCAAAATACTTACATCATTTTATATACATAAAAGAATATTTTCATGACCATTCGAATATTGTTCAGGTTCTTTGTAGGTTCTTTGTAGGCAAGAAAATAAATCATTAGAAGTGATAAGTAGTCCGTTTGACTTATCAATCCTTCCTGAAATTTTCAGCCATCCAATGGAATCAGATGAGACTCACAAGGAAAAGGAAGATTATTGCTGCCAGGAATGCCAACAGAATGGTAAATATATTAATGACTGTTACCTACTGAGATTGGCCACTTATTTACTGGCTGCCTAGCTTATATCTCAAAATATTGTCAAAGACAAGTGAAGCGCATTGTGCATTTGAATTTTGCATTATTTCCAGCAAGCAAGTTGAAAACCGTCATCGATCAAAACCATCTCATAAGAAGTTTGGCTACTGATTCAGAAGTTCAACAAACAAGAGAACTAGACATGAATAAGGCAGAACACTGTGATGAGTCATTATTTATGGAATATAATTTAAATTTCCCATTGATTTGGTTCGTTAAATTTGATGAGATTTTGAATAATGATTCAAATTTCAACGGAGCTGTAATTATATTTATTTTTACAAATGTATTTAATTGAAACCTACCACAATAAATATGTGAGGTCATATTCTGGAATTTTTTCTAAAGTTAATTCAAAAAAGTTATTAAAATATACATAAAGAGCCTGTAGATAGGTAATACATTTTACTCATTTCTGTGTTTATGTCCCATTTGCTGTTAAAGTTGATTTTATATAATGATCAGGATCTAGTGTTTTTTACTGATGTGACCCACTTTTCAGGTGCGAACGAATCAGCTAGAATAGGAGGTACAAACAACTACAATATGGTGAAGCGTATTTTGACTTCATTGATAATTATTGAAGAGGCAATGAAATGTAGTTGGTTAGGACGGAAAGGAAAAAAACTTTTCACTAACATGAAAATTAGCCAACTAATCATAAATGACACTTAGTGGAAGTGATACATACAAACTGAAAAGATCTGTGGCGCCACTCTCAACATACAAAATATTGCCATGCAAGGGTTTCGTTGTCCCTAACTTTCAACGTTTATTTTTGATTTTTAGTGGGTTTAAAAATTTGAACGTGTTGGTAAAGATCTATTCCATGTTCCGTTCTTCTCACGTTTTCGAAATTTAATTTGGTTTTTTACCAAAAAAAAAAAAAAGTTAAATCATCAAAAAACATGGACTTTTGCGATTGTTTTCAGAAAAAACTGAATCAAATTTTAAAAAAGTGAGAAAGTGGGAACATAGGTAACGTCTTTACCAATATGTACAAATTTTTTAATTCTCTTCAAGTTAAAAATGAACCAAAAAAGTTATGGACTACCAAACCCTTGCATATACCACTTTGTAGTAGGGTACAACTTCCTCTTAATACTGTGTTTTATACCTCTTTCACTGTGGTCCTTGAAAATCAGTAAATTTCATGTTTTTTCTTCATTTTAAATTCACCAGGAACGACAGGAAGTCTACTCCATACATTTTATGAAAAATGGCATTCTTTGTAAAACTTATAGAGTAGACTTTAATGAAATTTTCCCAAACTCCATTTTTAGAACTCCATTTTGGACTTTGACCATCGGTTTTGAATCGAAATAATTATATTTTCTTGAGTGCTGTTTTCTGCAGAAACAAATTTCAGAGCCATCTTTTTGGGATCATTTACAAACTGTAAAATTGAAATACAGATTTGGCATTAATTTTGGTCTACCATTCAGGTTCAGCTGAATTAACAATTCAGGCAAAAGAGAGGAAAGACGTGCCCTCAACGAAAAAGTTTTATCTAATTATTTGAAGAATAGTTTTGTATTTGAAACACTTCAAAATAAAAGATTTTGAATTTTATCCAATTTTCTGACCTTGACCTTCTAAATGGGTGAAACCATGATTGTCTATTTTTGATATTGAATAAAAAAAAATCTGGCCTGTACGAAGGCAGGATGAAAAGATATTTAACATCCTGTAAATATACATTGAAGGTCCTGTGAGGCCAACAAAATGTTTTAAAATGGACTTCCTAAAGACATCCTGTAAATGTCCATTTGAGCACCTGAGATGGTCCATGAAATGTTCTATAATGGACGTCCTAAAGACATCCTGATTATTAAAAATGGACATTCCAAGGACGTCCATAAAACGTCCACGACCGTAAAATGGATGTTTTAAGGATGTCCTGACTGTCCAGGCGGGACGTTTGCAGAACATCCATAAGACGTGTTTGTGTTATATGGGGATGGACACAATAAAACATATTATAAAAAATAAAACTTCATGCTCGAGAATATGCCCATATTCACACTAGAACTTTCGGTTCAGTTAATTAATGAGTCTTTCTATAAAAGACTTTTTATGAACTTCCTGAAAATTAGTGTATTTATTCCTATTCACAAAGGAGGAGATACTTCGTATCCTACAAATTTTTGTCCTATGTCTCTTATTCTGACTTTGGGAAAAATTATTGAGAAATTGGTCAAAACTAGATTGATGAAATTTCTATTTGCTCAAAAAGTTCTGAATTCTCAACAGTTTGGTTTCCAACCACAAGAAAGTACAGGAGATGCTATTTTCTCCTTTCTGAGAAACTTGTATAGCAGACAATCTCAAAGAAGTTTGCGCGGCAGTATAGTGGGACCTATCAAAAGCTTTTCATTGTGTAAATAATTGAATACTCTTAAGCAAGCTTTAACTTTATGGGTTCAGAAATCAGAGCCTTAGTTGGATTGAGTCCTACCTGTGTAAGCGTACTCAATTTTTTAAAACAAACAATTACTCAGAAACTAGAATGATCAATCATGGTGTGCCTCATGGCTCTGTACTGGGACCTATTCTCTTTCTATTACATTTTAACGATTTGTCTTGTCTCAAAATTGATTCCAGTTTTACTATATTTGCAGACGACATGACCATCTTGTGGCATGAGGCCGATATGAATAGATTCTAGTATAGAAAGGGGGTTCAACTCTAATTTGCTCTCGTTGAATATAGATAAAACTAACCTTTCATCAATGACGTTGTCATTGAGCAACCGTATACAAGTAAATTCCTTGGTATTCACCTGCATAACAACCTGAATTTTGAGAACTATGTGAAGTCCTCAAATGGAAAACTTGCATTTGACTAAAAAAAATTTTTGTTATTACGAATCTCCCAGGTTTTCGGAAGAATCGTGTCGAGAGAACTGGGAACAGATACTGCGAAGGTGGTGTTCCACGCTCTGATAAAATCATATATCAGATATGGTAAACCGTTTTGAGGTATTTGCAACTAACAAAATTTAAACGGTATATTAATTTATTCTTCAAAAGCCTGCATTTCAATACCTTTGCAAAGTTGGACCCAGATTATCTTTTAAGACGCTGTTTGATCAAATGAGAATCCTCACCCTTCCGTCGTTATATATTCTTGGAACAGTGTGTCTAGTACATAAAAACAAAGCATCATTAGATGCAAATGTAGGTATCACTCGGCAAAACAACAATTTGAGACTTCCTATTCCGTCCTCCAATATAACTAAGAATTCTCTGTTCTATAGTGCAATTAAACTATACTAGTGGCTGGCTACGAAAAAGTGAACTGATAAGGTGTAGTCACGAATTTTATATAAAACGTCTCCTTGGTACCTTATAGTACGTAGCGCTGCCGTCAGAACGCTCTCCCGGGGAGGGAGGCGTGGGTGGTGGGTCAGAGTCATAAATTTTTAATGTGATAAAAATAATAAGTAGGAATCGAGAAAAATTATTGTCAGAAGTATAGGTCGGGGTTTAAAGACTGTCAGAAGTCGACAAAGACTATACAATCATTTTTCTGCTGTCTCCAAACAAATTGTTCCGTCATCTTATTTCACGAGATTTGTCAAACGTTTCCTTATCCATTAGGTGTTTCACATCGTCCACCAATTTATTGTAATCCAGTACGATTTCCAAATATTTGATTCGTCATAACTCTGCTAAAAAGTATCGGAGAAGAAAGAAGAAAAGTTTATCGTTTTTGACGACTCCTAGCTTCTCACGCAAACATGATATTTGTATTTAATCTACCTAACATGAGTTTTGTCGCACATCTACACTCCCCGGCAAAAAAAACCGGCCACTAAAAACTGGCCCCAATTTCAAAGTTGGCTTCCTCGAGAACGGCTCATTTGATTTTGATGTTTTTTTTTTAATTGTAGATTGACTTCTCAGTAACGATACTATATCAGAAATTTTTATTCAGATTTGAATTTGAGCATATACGGGGTGCAACAATGAGACGAAGTTTATTTCCCGAAATTTGTAACACCCTGTGGAGTGCAACAGCTATAGCAACTGTTGTCAACTGGAATCACATTGAGCCCTGATCTTTTCTGAACGTTTTGTTTTTTTAATCACGACATTATTTCTGTTTTTACTGGAGATACACTTTTTTAAAGCGAACGCCTCGGAAAAAAGGTTCGCAGGCAAAAAGTGTTAAAAATTTCTACGTAAAAATAATCAAGGCGGCATACACGGAAACAGATTTGAGTGTAACATTGATTGACACTGACAGTAACATTAAGAGCTTGTCAACGGTTTTACATAAAATCAAAAAATGCCTTTATCTGTGACCGATGTTGCTCGTATTGTGGCCTTAATTGAGGATGGCCGAAGTCAACGTTATGTGTCCGATACCCTTGGTATTCCTCGAACAACAGTCCAGGATGCCTGGAATCGGTATATGGTAACGGGAAATTTCAACAGGCGAGTGGGTTCCGGAAGAAAACGGAAGACAAGTGGAATTGACGACCGCTTTATTGTCCTGAATGCTTTACGAAATCGTAGAACTACAGCTGTTCAGAATCAACATCTTCTACAAACCGTGCGTAGGATTGAAGTCAGTGAGAGCACAATCTGACGAAGACTTAAAGAAAACGACCTGTCTTCAAGGAGGCCTGCCACAGGACCCCAGCTGCTTCCAAGACATCGTCGAGCACGTCTTCAATTTTCGCGCCTCCATATGAATTGGGGGATTGCGCAATGGACTACAGTCTTTTTCACGGATGAGTCGCGATTTTGCCTGCGATCGCCTGATGGTCGGGAGCGAGTTTGGAGACGTCGACATGAAAGATTTGCGGACTGTACAATTTCAGAACGCGTAAGTTTCAATGGGGGTTCTGTGATGGTGTGGGCGGGAATTTCGAGGGACGCCCGTACAGATTTATTCTTTGTTGAAAACGGCGCCTTAAATGGGCATCGATATATCGAAGATATACTCCAGAACGCTGTTGTTCCCTACTCTCATTTCATCGGCGACGGCTTCGTATTAATGCACGATAATGCGCGACCGCACGTGGCACGAGTTGTTAACGAATATTTGGACGAAGTGGGTATTGCACGAATGGTTTAGCCAGCTTGCAGTCCTGATCTCAATCCAATTGAGCATCTCTGGGACCAACTTCAAAGACGCATTCGTCGCCGACCTGCTCTACCCGATAGCCTTCATGATCTGCGAATTGCACTTCAGGAAGAATTTGATGCCATTCCACAAGAATTTCTTACAAACCTTATTGATTCGATGCAACATCGACTGAATGCAGTCATTTTGGCGCGGGGAGGCCACACTAGCAACTTAGAATTTATGTATTATTTTCAAATCTCCATGTTTTTGTTAGTTTTCTTATTAAACTTACGTTTCGATGTTTATTTGTGTATCTCCAGTAAAAACAGAGATAATGTGATTAAAAAAACAAAATGTTCAGAAAAAGTCAGGGTTCAATGTGATTCCAGTTGACAATAGCTGCTATAGCTGTTGCACTCCACAGGGTGTTACAAATTTCGGGAAATAAACTTCGTCTCATTGTTGCACCCCGTATATGCTCAAATTCAAATCTGAATAAAAATTTCTGAAATAGCATCGTTACTGAGAAGTCAATCTACAATTAAAAAAAAAAAATATCAAAATCAAATGAGCGGTTCTCGAGGAAGCCAACTTTGAAATTGGGGCCAGTTTTTAGTGGCCGTTTTTTTTTGCCGGGGAGTGTATTTATGTACTGTTTTTGTGAACTCATTATCTCCGAATAAAGTTGTCTCTCTGAAAGTGATTTACGCTATAACTTTTGATATATGAAGGATTAATCTCGACTACCCAGTACTTATTTGTATGAGAGACGATAAACGAAATAATTCATTCGCAATAGGTGTTTAAATTATTCCAGAAGTGAGAAAAAATTAGACAGTTGTACTGTTGATTGCCAAAAATAACACACTTGTAAAATTTCTTTCCCCATCATGTGGAATTTTGGTACTTTTTGCACAAAAAAAAGGTTCCACTTGTGATCTTTTCGTATTTCAAGAATATTTTAGAACGCACCATGTTGCCACCTCTGTGAAAAGTTGGCGACAAAGTTGTCAGAGACCACAATCACTACACTCGTGCATTTTACGGATATGCGCACGTGCAGTGTAACTTGACTACAAAAGTCTTCCGAAGTTCCTATTGATTTCCATAATGTATACGACAGCTATTTCATTATTCGTGATAAAGGTGGTCGGTAGCTCAGTGGTCTGAGGCGCAGACCGTTCGAAACTCAAGTATAGCGATTGTCGGTTCGAGCCCGATGTGTGTACGAGATATTTTTTCTCAAATACCTAATTTCGGATCGCTAGGCGACCACATGCCTTGTTGAAAAGCAAGTGTATAGTGAGTTGTCTGGAGATGCCAATCTCGTCTAGTGTTAGCTTTGGAGTGCAAACTGACCACCCGAGTTATTGCTGTAGGTTTTCCAGGATTTCCCACAGCTGGAACGTGAATACCTCACCCAAAAACAGGAGGTCACCTCTACCGCCCAAACTATGCCTTTGAGTACACTCTATGTGTGTTTATGAGAGAGTATTATTGGTGTATTTATTATTATAGCATAAAGGGATGGTAAGCTTGTTGGCTATCAACAAATAAAAATAAACATCTCTAAACCAGTATGACGATAACACAGATATCAAGTTCAGATTTTGATTCTTTCCATTTCATATGCATGAATTAGGAACATTTGGTTCAAACTTTGACACTACACGATTTAAAATTTGTCTAGTACACATTTTTTCCATCTTTTCTACATGTTGAACGTTTGCTACATAACCAAGACGAAATAGGAACATTTGCAGAATGTGTGGCAAACATTCAACTTGACAACATTGGACGAGTATTCTGACTTATACATGAAAATCTACATATTACTCTCAGCGGATATTTTCAAAAATTTTCAAAATATCATCTACGTGGTCTTGCTTGTTGAAGTACAGGTATGACGTCACTCAACATTCCACTTATTTGCCATACCTCGATGGATACGGGGAATTCGAATGGCTGAAAAATGCCGCTGATTTGAATTTAATAAAACTGTCAGACCCCCCACCGATCGGCTATATAATTGACGTCGATTCAGAGTACCTCGTACAAGCACGAAGATTGTCCATTGTGCATTGAACATCGTACTCCGCCAGGCTCAAAATTACCAGAATCAATAAACATGTACAACGAGGAAAATTATGTTGAAACGAGCACTGACATACGGACTTGTAATTGGACCAACCAGCCTGGCTCAAACCCTACATTGAATTAAATGCGAAATTATGCGCAGATCTGGCAAAAATAACTACAAGCTGGCGGATAACGCATTATTCGAAAAAACTATGAAGAATATACGGAGTTCCGAAGACGGATATGTTGTTCAACAAGCTCGTATGCATCAGAATATTAATACTGACATTTCCAAGGTGAGCCTGTATGATTTCCATTGCGGCTTCATAATGGAAAAACACACGAGCGATCATTGCAAGTTGATACACACGGACGGATACAGTAAAACAAATATAGCTGAGAATGTTAAATTCTCACTCCATGCGCAAACAAGTCGCGGACAACGCGAATCAATAATAACTTTTACGGTTATTTTCTAATGGAGACATGCTGACGAAAGTACACATAGTCAGTGATTATGAGGGAGACCTATTTTTCAGTATTATATAGTGACCGCCAAAAAGTATGTACCTTATGGGAAAAAAGTTCATTAGTAGAGTATTCGAAAAAAGATTCTTGGGAAAAGTTTGTGCTGCGATAACCTGAAAATCGATTTTGACACATGTCACTTGATCGCTGGTATGACGGCAAATTGAAAAAAATTACTATGAATAGGCAAAAAGTTGAGTGAAATGGCAAGATATGGAAAAAAGTTATTTGAAAAAGTTGCTAGGAATTCAATTTTATAGACATACAAAGTTTGACAAAATTATGTGATGAAATTGAAAATAGCTATTTTTTTATATTTTTCTAGCTTTATAAAAATATCAAAATATTTTGTTATGAATAGTTTGACCATACTGGAATATTTGAATTTTAATGATAATAACAAAACTTCCTCATTTTCTCCACACCAGAGAGCACTAAATTAAAGAAATTGAATTTTGTCAGAACCCTTGCTATTACATTGGTTCGTATCTAACAGTTATATCAGAACTCCTCGATTATTGCGATGATAGAGAAATCCAAAAATATCGGGTTTTTTCGATTATAATTATTAATTATAATTCTTGATGATAATCGTACACGAACGTTTCACTTGGCACATAATCTTAAAAATAGTGCGTCAGATTAAAGAGGCTAGAGTTTTCAACACTGCATTCGAAGTGAAACGCTCTGGCACGATTATCATCGAAACTTGATTATAACCTGGAAAACACCATGTCTCTGGAGTGTCATATCATCACCATGGTCGTGGAATTCTGATATAACGGTTAGCTACGAACCAATGTAACAGGGTTTCGACAAAATCCAATTTTTTTAATTTAGTGCTCACTGTCGTGGAGAAAATGAAAAAATGTTGACTTTCTTATTGAAATACAAATATTTCAGTATAGTCAAGCTATTCATAAAATAATAATTTGATATTTTTATGCAGCTAGGAAAATAATAACTTGTTTTGATATCTTGCCATTTTACCCCACTTTTTGCCTTTTCATAGTAATTTTTTTCAATTTGCCGCCATACCAGCGATCACGTGACATGTGTCAAAATCGATTTTTAGGTTATCGGACATGCACAAACTTTTCTCAAAAATCTTTCTTCCTTCTAATAATAAACTTTTTTTCCATATGGTACATACTTTTTGGCGGTCACTGTATATGTTTATTCTTTGAATAATTTTTTCTAGATTTTAGAAAATAATGTTACTTCATTCCTTTCGAATTTTCAACTTGGTATGAATAGACTCATTTATGTCTTGTTGAAAAACAAGTGTGATGTGAGATGCCTTCATATCAATTCCGACGCCTGTTGCTTGCTTGGAATGCGCACCAACCAGCTGGGGTGGTGCTGTAGGTTTCTCGGGCTTTCGCATGGCTGGAAAGTTGATAAAGCCACCAAAAATCAGTGATGTTTTTATAGGAATAGAGTTCAAATCTCTAACGTTCTCGGCACACTTGATATCATCAAAATCTGAAGTTTGAAAATGTGAAGTTCGAATTTTTCGAAAATAGGAACATTAAAGAAAAACGTTCGAAGTTCAAACTATTTTCCTTTTTTGGTATCCTATAGCCTTGATAATCAGTTGTATGGATTAAGAAATTACCAATTATTACCCACTACAACCTCTTTCAGCGAAAAAAATTATACCAGAATGCTTCTGTTAACTAGTTTTTATTGGTCAATGTTTATTGTTTATTTTTTTTATTACTTGTGGATCTCCTGGTTATATATACAACAATTTTGAAAAATAGCTTATTTAGTTCACTGACACAAATGTTAAAATTTTGACGTCCCTGAGTATTCCATTGGATTTCACAATATTTTTTGAACATTACAGGGTGTAACAAAAAAGGACTCAACTTCACCCGATGACTACAGTCCTTTTGTTTGTACTATGGAAAGAATCTGTTTTATATATTTCTACTTAGACTTAGAGGTCTTGAAGTGTAAATTTCCATTCAGGTCTGTTTGACAGACATCCTAGTTAACACGTTGAGCGCCATGACCCCCCTCTAGGGACCGTCAGCCGATGAGTCACTCATGACTTCGTAGTGCCGTTGGGACATAGAGTGGGTTTTTATTTTAAGTAACAATTATGGACCGTTTGATGAACACATTGATAATGCATTTGTTGGTATGGGTGGACCTTCACGGTCCAGTAGACTGAGAAATTTATTACGGCCATCATAATTTATCTTTACTAGAGGATGTGGTCCCAGGTTTACAAAAATACTACAGAAATGATAAATATGTATATTATCCACAGTTTACAATACAAAATAACGAGAATTATCAACTCTAAATCTTACTTCACTACAAAACTACGCATTATATAAATGATTTTTTGCACTAAACATTATTACTACTTTAGTTCGAAAATATGAATAGGAAATTCATAAAATCTATTGTGGAATCATCTGCGACTGAAAGACAAACTTTAGTCGCTATTTTCTGTTAGATATTACAAATAAATCACATTTTTCATTTTTTAATTTTCATGGAGAATGTTCCCCTTTTCAACATTATTACTACTATTTTGTTTTGAGCATTACTTACTATTTTCAAAGTTTTCCACTATTTTTCCTTATTTAAACCACTCTAAACAAAGAACATAAACAGGCGTCAACTCGATACTCTTATATTAACGGTTGTAAAAACAGCGGGAATGCGTCCGACGCCGACGGTCCAGTGAAGGCGTTTGAACTTTGAGGGACCTCGTAGGGCCTATGAGCCCAACATCTTAAAAAGCTACATATTTTTTTTTTTTCTTTTAGTATAAGACAAAATGGTTTGTATCCCACTAATATAGAACCAAGATCTATACAGAAATGGGTTCTGCCCAAAAAAAAATTTCAAAGCTTGGCTCGGCGCTTAACGAGTTGATCCAGAAAATGAGCAAAGGAATAGCACAAGGATCAAAATCTATATCATGCCAAGGGGCGTCTTTATCCTGATAGTTGCCACCCCATCTCGTGGGTAGGAATTTTAACATCTTATATTTTAACCAAAGGAATCGATGCTGAAATTTATAGGTGGGAAATGTTCTGATTTTTTTTTTGTAAAATCAATATTTTCCGTGTTATTCGTGATTGAAAGAAACAGTTTTTCGACGAAAAACTCAAAGTTTCTATTTTGTTTTAATTGGCTCCTTCACTCACATGCTTTGCTTCATTGTGATATCACAGTTTCTTGAATATACCATTGTTTCAGCAGACATGGCTAACACTTTGTAGAAATTAGGAAATCAAAAAACCATCAGAGCCATCAATCCTATAACTCATCATCAATAATCCCTAGTTTGATTCATCGTGATCTCACCTTTGCCATTGTCACCCATGGAAAATATTCTCAAAAATCAAGCTCCGAAAAATGGGAGCAATTGGGAAAGCAGGTTCAAGGCGAACAACTTTTTTACAGTTTGAAACATTTAGAATGTATGAAGGAACTGGGACCGCCATGATAGAAATAATGCTCTCAATACTCGATACTGTATTACGGACCATTGATCAAATTTGTGCCATTTCTGTATCAAGATCTTCGGAAAAGCAATACAACCCCACCTATTTCACAGCATCAGACATCATAAACATTTTGTGTACGATATAAATGGATTGAATGATTTGTTTCAGAAGCGTTCATTATGATGTCACGACATATTTGATGAGGTGTTATTCATACTGAAATCATGCGATATATCATTATGACTTGAATTTATACAACTACGAAGGACGTCATTTCACAACTCAACCTCCACACCATCCATTCATAATCTCTGGAGATTAGGATTCTAATTCCCAATTTTGAATGAAGTATATCAAAAACACTCACAAACATAATATCTAAAAATGTAAATGATGTAAAAATTTAAAACATGTATCATTATTATTAACATTAATCATATTCATTATAATTATCAATATTAAGTATGAATAAACAAATTTTATCGACTTTTTTATGTTGTAATGAATGACAGAGCCAGCAAGTGAGTTTATCTTTCGATAAAAAAAGTCAGTCGAATGTTTCTCAAGTCGAAGGTACATTTTATTTTTCAATTTTTTTGGATTTTCCACAGAAAATTTTTGATAGAAAAATTTGCTATTTTTGTTAATGAAGAAGTGCTCATTTTATATAGTGAAAATTAATTTCTGAATGAACAAATAGTACTTTTGAACAGAGATAGTGGTCAAAATGAGTAAAAAGTTGAGTGAAATTTCAGTGGAGACTCAAATTTTCCATGCTTTTTCTATGGGGTGCGAAAATTGAGTCAATTGTTACTCAGCCACTCTGTCACTGGAAAAACAAACCGTGACAATGTCTATTTTGGAAAGTCTTTTTTCACTCAAAGAAAGCATCAATTCTGACTTCAAAAAGTTTGCTTTTACCTATTCAAAAAACCATCATTATTGACTGCAAAAGTGATTTTTGCTTGAAAATTTTCCATTTTTGAAGCTGAAAATGTTTCATTTCTCTGAATAGAAAATCGATCAAAACATTCTCTAAGACTCATATATTTCAAGTGTCCGAAAAGGTGATCTAAAAACAGCGCATGTGTCGCACAGGCTGGCACACACACAAGCGTCAACACGGTATAAAAAATACAGTCAATTTGAAACAAGTGATCTGTTAATCCACACTGCCATCATATGTCAGCTTAATATCATCTGTCAGCTTGCTGTCATCTGTCTCTCGTCGTACTGCGAGGACGATATCAGCGATAAATATAGGTGGAGTGTCATTTGCCGTCACCCTTTGTTTTGGGGGAATATCATTCAAGATGTTCAGCCAGTGAATCGTCATTCGGCTGCCTTCAGAAGCTTTCGACACTACACACACGACACAAGACAACGTCATTTTTGTTTGTTTTCAGCAGAAATTTTGGCACTTGCTAATTTACCATGTTAATATTGACAAAATGAATATTCAAACATTCCCGTCATCACAGCGGTATCCAGATGCAAGATTTCTTGAATCTCGAGCTCAGTCATGGAAAAATATGTGTCATACCTGGAAACTCGCACTGTGACACTCTCTTTATAAGTGTGTAATTCAAATTCCGTAATGTCGTCCCAATCGAGTGTGATTCCGGTGATCTTTTTGACTACATTCGGATTAACTCGGCTAGTGTACAGCTGATTATTGGTCTCCACGAAGATGACCATATCCAACATGGTGAAAGAAAGGCTGAAGGAAATGTGTGAGATTATGCATTATAGTCTCACTGCAGATACGAAACTTCGTGCAAAATTTATTTCTCTGTGTTTTGGAAGTTATAGGTAGAATTTCACACGTAAAAACGTTCCTTCTTGATGATGTCTGCTCAATCCGATGATCATGCTGATGACGAAGGATCGTACTCCGCAGAAATTGATGACATCGATGACGTTGGATGGTTAGACTCGAAGTGCAATCTACCAAGCATTATGGCAGACGTACTCATCACATCTACTTGAAGTAATTATATCGGACAGATGGAGAGGCACAAGTCTTTAAATTTCACGAAAAGTGTGCCAATTTTCCATTAACTCACGAAAGATATTTCGCATCAATTCAACTGTTGTGCGTTCTATCAAAAGCCAGTCATTTCTCCAGGACCCCAATGTTTAATGATCATTTTCAGTAGATTAATATACTTAGGGATTTTTGTTATTAATGTTTTTAGAAAGCGCCGCTAATTGGTCTCCTTTCCAAGTCCTCTAAAAAGTACGTTATTGCTTGGGTGATTTCCACATCGACGACTTTAAAAAACTCTGTCGTCCAATGGGTGTATACTCCTTCCCGAATACATGCGTTGCCTTGCTAATTCGCACAAATTCCCCGAATTGAGCCTATCGTCTGATGTATGCGCTGACAGTTATTTTTGACTATGTCTGGCAGGCATGCAAGCAAAACGTACCACGTTTCATTCAATGGAAGATATTCGTTTTCTCTGATTTTTTGTGAATAATCTCGAGTGCACTTTGGCATCCATTCTGAAACGTGGTGCAATTTGTCGCCTAGAAATTAATTTGAAAAATCTCAATGTGGTGAACAGGCAAGCTTGCTCAAATTGGGTTTATGTGTAAATTGCGAGCGAAAAACTTATTCACGCATTTTTGACTCGCAAACTAAGTAATCTTGCTCAGGTTAGATTTGTGTGTCAGTTGCGAGCAAAAAACTAATTCACCCTAGTAAAAAGTGCACCACGGTTTAGTCTTGATGGGCAAAATGCACTTGTGTTTGGTTATAACCAATCAGAGAGCTAGAATACCTGCCACTGGCTGAAATGTGGAATATTTTGCTTGTATGCATCCGGCAGAATGTCCAGCCACTTGTAGGTGCCATTCAAACTGAAATGTTTGAATATTTTCCCTTTCAACGTGCGTATTATCCTCTCGGACATGACGGCCTTGATCTTTGTATAGGTGGTGAGGTGTTTGATGTTGTTCTTTTTTAAGAGAGCCTGATAGTTGTTCGGGAATATGTCCCTCGTCGCTTCGGTGACGTCTTGAGCACATTAGTTCTTCAATAGTTGTACCCATTGCACCACGAGAATATAATCGTAATTTTTGATGTGGGGTGTGGTTTTGTTTTGAATAAATACAACTTCTAATTTTATGAAATTGTACTGGCTTTTAATTATTTGCAGCAAAATAACAGTAACAGTGAGAGCTTGACGTTTCTCTCTTGAAAATTATTATATGATTGACAATGTTCTCTTGGTAACGTCGCCCTATTGTCCACACGACTACTGAACATACCGGCGGCCTTCGAAAGTATCCACTTTCAAAAGAAAATAAATAGAATTGAAACATCTTGATAAAACGGTTAAAGAGGTGAATTGAACAACAAATAAATCTAATGACGAATCAGTCAATTCACTGGCAAAACGCTGATCTTCGTAATGGATCTCTTTACGATCCCGCTCTTGGTGAGCACGCTCACTACGCGCACAATATTGTCAGTTCCAGGATGTACTGAAGTGATTCTTCCTAGAGTCCATTGCTGTGGCAAAGTTTTTTCGTCACGAATGAGTACTAGACTTCCATTTGAATCTCCTTCTTGAATCGCCATTTATTTCGTTGATGGAGATTATGGAGGTAATCATTCTTCCATCGTGTCCAGAAAATCTGTATTACCCTTTGGAGATGTTGAAACCTGGTTAGGTGGTTAACCGGCGTATCCTCGAAGTTGAGTTGAGGAGCGGCATTTAAAGGCTGTCCGATGATGAAGTGATCTGGAGTGATCGCCTCAAGGTCATTGGGGTCAGAGGATAGGGGAACGACAGGACGCGAGTTCAGAGAAGCCTCAACCTGGGTCAATATCGTTATGAATTCCTCGAAAGTGTAAGGATCGGTAGACAAAATGCGTTTTAGGTGATATTTTAGAGATTTCACTGTGGCTTCCCATAATCCACCGAAATGGGCAGAACGAGCAGGTATGAAATGCCATTGCATTTGGCTATTGTTAAGATAATTTTGCAATGGTTTACTGGAGAGAATGTTATAGATTTCTTTGAATTCATTGTGGGCTCCAATGAAATTAGATCCCTTATCTGAGTAGAGATTAGTACACATACCTCGCCTAGACACAAAACGCTTGAATGCTGCCACAAACGCTTCTGTGGTTAATTCGCTTGCAAGTTCGATGTGAACCGCCTTTGTAGATAGACATACGAATATGCCTACAACACATTTTAAAATTTTTCGGTTTCTATACTTCCCATCCTTTAGAAGAAAGGGTCCAGCATAGTCAAGACCACTGTTAGAAAAAACACGAGGAGTCACACGAGGGGAAGATTACCCATTTGGTTACATATTATTGGAGGATCGGCTCTGAAACAAGTTATACATTGTCGGAGTACATTCCGCACTGCTTCGCGACCATTCAGTGGCCAGAATCTTCTCCGGATAAAAGAGAGTGTTGCTTGGCAGCCAGAATGAAAATTGAGTTCATGAATATGCCGTATCAACAGAATCGTAAAAGGATGTTTTTTAGGAATCAGAAGAGGATGTTTGGAATCAGGACTAATTTTTGCATGTTCTTACCTACCGCCTACTCGAATTATGCCATCGGTATCAAGATAGGGGTTTAGGGATTTCAGACTACTATTAAATCCAACTGAATTTGTTGAGGCTAAACTCTTGAAATCATCGGCAAAGCACTGAGCTTGAATTAGTTTGACTAAAAATGTTTCTGGGTAATACCATTCAGAGAGGGTTATATTTAAAGAGGTTATCTTGAACATTTGTTTGAATTTGAGTGCTTTAGCAAACCTTTGACAGTAAGCCATAACGCGTATTAATTTAGAATAACTAGAAAATTTTTCAAATATGTCATTGTTATTCTGATGTGACGCTATCAAACAAGTACGTTTCTTATTAATTCTTCAAGATCTGAAGGTGATCGTGAGTAATTCGAAATGTGACAATTTTGAGGCCAGTTGCTTTCAGGTTCAGACAAAAAATATGGCCCCTGCCACCACAAAGAAGCACTTTCTAGATCAGTGGGGTTAATTCCTCTGGATATTATATCAGCAGGATTGATTTTTGAGGATATATGATTCCAGTTGCGTATGTCAGGGAGATTTTGAATTTCTGAAATCCTATTACAAACGAAGGTTGTCCATGTCCTTGGTTCCACACTGAACCATGATACGATGGTTGAGTCAGTCCAGTAGTAAATTGACTCGAAGTTTAGATTCAACGACGTAATAACCTTTTTTACGAGTTTTGATAAGAGCAGGGCACCTGACAATTCCAGTCTAGGAAGAGAGATGGCCTTAAGAGGGGCAACGCGGGATTTTGCGCTTTGCTGGGAAGGGTTAATTTTAGTCATATGACCGAGACTTTGATATTGTGATAAGAAATCAGAATATTGTGTTTTGAGCTGATCATTTTTATTCAGCTTTCTTTCAATAGCGTGAAATCGGCAAATGGCCGTTTCTTGGGAGTCACCTAACTTACGGTAATTTTCCTTCAAAAGTAAACTTACTGTAAATCTACCGGTGATATCTCTAGTGAAGGTTTCAGAGAAGTGAGAGTCGCACTTAGCTTCTTCCTTAGTGAGAATTTTTTGGCTTGAAAAGTTTTCTTCGATTTGCCAAAATTTCTGCAACTGGTTTTGCATTGAATCATTTGTAGATAAGAAGCAAGAATTTAGTGATGAAGAGGGGAAAATGGGTAATGGTCCGGATATTATCCAGCCTAGTTTAGTTTTATGTAGTATTGGTTCTTGCCCAATTTGATTTGATCATTCGACAGAAGTTCAAAGAATATGCCCGCACCTAGGAGCATGTCAATGTCAGAGGAAATATAAAAGTTTGGATCAGCAAGCAAGATATTGCCTGGAATTTTTATATTGGTTGGGGATATTTTTTGGTGTGGCATTAAGCCAGTAATTGTGTCAACTATTAGAAAGGGCAATTCAAACTTGTAATTATCACGTAAAGATTGTGCTTTGATTAAGGTGCGTTTTGAAATATTGATAAGATTTTGACTTATTCCGGAGATTGGCATATTGATAGAGGTAGAGTTTAAACCCAATGCATTGAATAGTTTTTTGGTAATAAAATTGGACTGCGAACCGCTGTCCAGTAATGCTCTGCATCTTATAGGTTTGTCATTTCTGTCAAAAACGTTAATTATTGCAGTGGAGAGGATTGTATAGGAATGAGTACTGATTTGGGATGCCATAGCATGGGTACACAAATTTTCTGAAGTATTGGATGAATGCGAGAAAGACGTTTCAGGTTTTGATTCGTGATAAGAATCAAAATCTTGTGATTTTTTAGTGGTAATTTGAATATGGTTTTGGGTTTTATTTGTATTGCTAACACTTTGATTCAAGTGTAACAAACTATGATGTCTTTTTTGACAAAAGCGACAAGAATACTGGGATCTACAGTCGAGATTTGAATGTCTGGGTTTTAAACAGTTAGAGCATAGCCTAAAACGCTTGATTTCAGCAAGTCTTTTTTCTATGGGAACGCCTTACAAGAATAGATGAAATGAGCTTGGTCACACAATGGACATAAAGGGTTGCTAGTTGATAAATGAGAGTAAGAACGACTGGCATTAAATTTCTTATTGGATTGAATATTTTGGTTGGAAAAATTAGTTTTAGTGTCTAATGATTCCAAAAGCTGGCAACGTTGGGTTAAAAATTTTATATAGTCATCGATTTTTGGAGAGTCATTAGATTTGCTAAAAATTTCCCATTCCTTTCGGGTTGAGGAATCCAATTTGGAATTCAGGAGGAAGATTAGAATAGTATTCCATTCATCAACATTCTCACCTAAGCTTTTTAACGATCTGAAATGTTTCTAAAAATCATCAAGAAATTTCCTAAGAAATACATGTGATTCTGTAGCAATATTTGATAAATCAAAAATACCTTTAATATGCGAGTGAACGATGGCCTTTTTGTTTTGATAGCGCTCCCTGAGTAGGTCCCAAGCAATCTTATAATTTTCATCAGTGGCATTTAATGAGAAAAGTATTTGAGCTGCTCCGCCCGTGAGAGCACCCTGTAGGTAAAAGAACCTCTGTATATTGGCAAGCATTGCATTTTTGTTAATGAGAGAATCAAAAGTTTCATGAAACTGCGTCCATTTGTCATAGCTACCATTGAATTCAGGCAATTTAATGTCAGGTAACTTTACATTCATTACCGGTATAGAACTTGATACGCCACTGGTTGACGGTTGTGAATTGGGCAGGGTGGCAGTTTGTTTCTGCGCAGCCCATTCGGCTAATTTCGTTTTTGCGAGCGCTACGACAGAAAAATACTTATCTTCGAAGTTACTCCGTTCAGCATCGTGTCTATCGACATTGTATATTATATTCAGGCATAAGTGATGTAATAGCATTCAAACGTGTGTCCAGTTCGACAGTTATTCCTTCAGTCAAAGTAGAATCGAAAATTTTCTTTAAATATTTTTTGAATCTAGTTACTGAAGCTTTTATACTAGCTCTACGAGTACCAAGTATGTTTTTGTCATCGTTTTGTTGCATGTTATGATATATAAACAATTACTAAAATGTTAATAAAATTATGGTATGGGTGTTGAGTTCGTTTGGTGTTTTGGTTAATAGAAATGAAAAATTTCAGTGACAAACAATAGCAAAATGCAGCAGTTTGGATAAGAATGAAAGTTTTATTATTATGGACGAAAAATCAAGTAAGTAGGTAATATATTTATGACAAAATCGTGAAATGAATGTGCAAGGAGTCTGTTATTTTTCAATATGGAAATCAAATAATAATGCACAAGCATAAACAACTCTGAACTCGAAAAAAGGAAGGTTAAGATATTTGGTACATTTAGGAAGGGATATATTAAGGAAAGGACTGACTGATCACTCTGAAATGCAACTGGCGATGGCGGGTTTCAGAGATTTCCAAACTGTTATAGCTGCAACGGCTTGACGATTGTTCACGATGTCGGGTAGAAAGTCAACAATATTCGGCTGCGAAGGACCATGATGTGGGGTGTGGTTTTGTTTTGAATAAATACAACTTCTAATTTTATGAAATTGTACTGGCTTTTAATTATTTGCAGCAAAATAACAGTAAGAGTGAGAGCTTGACGTTTCTCTCTTGAAAATTATTATATTATTGGCGATGTTGTCTTGGTAACGTCGCCCTATTGTCCACACGACTACTAAACAATGTTTATTGACTTTCAAATACTTCTTAAGGTCATCCAAGTCTATCTGCCATACATTTTCGATTCTTTTGATGATAGTACGTCTGAGAGGAAAAATTCATTTGGGCTGGAGCATGGAGCTCATTGACCAATTGTTTTTCAGCTTTGGATCTCTCTTCAACAATTGCGCAATGTTACTGCGCCACTCATTTTTATACATAAATATAAGTATACAGGTAACAACTGGTGAATTACATAATATAAAAATATTATGGAAAAATACAAATAATAACTAAGAATATATCTAAGAAAAATGACACGATCTGGCGCGATCTATTGCTCTGTCTCTCAACTCAGCATAGAAAGAACAATTTCATTCCATGCTGATAAGAACTGTATGAGACAATGGTCATGAGCACGTACGAGCTGAAATAAAAACAATTATTTTGTTACTCACTGTTGTTTTTACAAAAACAATTTTTCATCTAACAAATAAAGCCCCATTTTGAAATGAAAATTTTTGCGAACAAGGGACACATCGCCTAACATCAATTCGATTCCTATTTTGAACGAATCATGAGGAGACACGCCCTGCAATCTGACCTCAAGCGCGAGTTTTTACATCACACTCAGATTCAGCATAGAACGAACAATTTCATTCCATGCTGATAAGAACTGTATGAGACAATGGTAATAAGCACGTACGAGCTGAAATAAAAACAATTATTTTGTTACTCACTGTTGTTTTCGCAAAAACAATTTTTCGTCTAACAAATAATGCCCCATTTTGAAATGAAAATTTTTGCGAACAAGGGACACATCGCCTAACACCAATCACAAACCTCATGAGAGCGTCATATTTTTTTTTCAAATCGATTCCTATTTTGAACGAATCATGAGCACACATGAAAACGCTTCTTTCATTGATCGAGAGAGGTCATAGTTGTGTCGGATTTCACATCTTCAGAGACACGCCCTGCAATCTGACCTCAAGCGCGAGTTTTTACGTCACACTCAGACTCCAAGCGTACGTGCCGATCTCAATTGCTTTCTGTCTCGGGCGGAATTCTTGCAACAGCTGTGTCTATGCGGCGTAAACAACTCTCGATTCGCATAATAGTTTGTGTGATTGATGACTTGTTTATTTTGTGGAAATTCATGATCACTTTGATGAAACGAAAGAACACTCTTTTGTCTTATTTCCACTAGATTTTTTATTGTTACGACCGGTTTCGAGTTTTATCCCATTATCAAGTACAAAAACTAACTAATACAATTGAACTCTAAGCCTAGTTATATAGGGAGTTTGCAGGTAGGCTGGATGGAGAGATAAGTAAGAGAACAAGGGTGAAACAATATAAACTTAAACCCTGGAGGTGATGGAAATTACCTGGGTTGTCAAATTTATAAATTCAAAAGTGGAGACCTACACAAATCGAGTTGCTCGTTGAGGGTTCTAAATTTCTGGTTTTTAATTGATTTATTAATTTCCATGGCTTCCAACAGATTCATTGTCTTCCCTTTATTAACCTCAAAATTCTACACACATGTAATAAAGGGAAGACAATGAATCTGTTGGAAGCCATGGAAATTAATAAATCAATTAAAAACCAGAAATTTAGAACCCTCACCGAGCAACTCGATTTGTGTAGGTCTCCACTTTTGAATTTATAAATTTGACAGCCCAGGTAATTTCCATCACCTCCAGGGTTTAAGTTTATATTGTTTCACCCTTGTTCTCTTAATTACCTCTCCATCCAGCCTACCTGCAAACTCCCTATATAACTAGGCTTAGAGTTCAATTGTATTAGTTAGTTTTTATACTTGATAATGGGATAAAACCCGAAACCGGTCGTAACAATAAAAAATCTAGTGGAAATAAGACAAAAGAGTGTTCTTTCGTTTCATCAAATCGGATAATAGTATTGCAAAATTAGGGCAGAACACAAACGCTACTAAACGCCGGAAGTATAATCCAAAGCATCTCGGCATGCCCCATCTTCTACATGGTTGTTCCTTGTTGACGCTCGATACCACAACAGTACTAGACCACACGCACAAAAATCACTACCCCAGAAGTTAGGAACCCCCGCTTTCTTTGCGACGTCCCCTGCCGCAAGCGCAACCCACGTCCCCTGATGTCGAGGCTGGTGACGCGTATGGTCTGGTACCGACGTAGAAATCTGGTTCAGTATCGGCTTTGCCCTTCTACTTTCTATATTTCGTACAGATAGAATTTCCGTAGCCAAAGGGTTTTTGAGACATTATGAATCCAGGGGCGTATCTCTTACATTCTGCTACAATGCTCATACTATTAAGAAATCCTACCGATGAAGATGGTTATCTAGATTCCTATTTTGAAATATATGCATAAAAAGTATGGTGAAAGAGTATTGTTGTTCAATCTCATTATAATGACACCACAAGCGCCATCATATTTTTTTCCCAAATAGAAAAGTACGTGAAACATTTTTGAATTAGAAATGATTTTGTTTGTAAAAAGTAAATATTTTTGAAAATCATAGTTTACCTATTATATCTGTCAAACAAAATTGGTCCAGATTCAGAAAAAAAGATAATAGAATAAGTAAATCTTGACACTATGGCCCACTGTCGAAATGTAAACTGATACATATAACCGTATTTTCTAACGGTATTTTGTCGAGGTATTCCTTTGTAGCATACGCCTCTGGAGCGGAGCACTCAAAAAATAAGTAACTTTATTTTCCATCTCTATCCTCTATAATAGTTCATCGAAATGGTGTCGAAGGGGGGTCTTTGAAGCTGAGCAACCGTAAGTGCAATTAGCTCGAGGATTGGTGCCCAATCTGACCGGTGTTGTACATGGTCAACCTTTTTTGATATCGCACTTTAAAACTTGAGACCTTCAAAAACAATTGGGTAATGATAAAATGAAATGAAAATTCGATTAAAATGTATTTATTAATAGGAACGGGCTACCACCAATATTTACAATACATTTACAGGTAGCACCTAATGAATAATACCAAGTATCATGAATTCGTATAGACATTATTCACATATCAGTAACTGATGTTTCATTATAATCAACCACATATTCCTGAACAATTGAGCATAAAAAATACGTCAAACCTCGGAGAATAATGATTCAGAATTGCCTTTATTGATTGAGATTGATTCATATGATGCTTCTTGCCTGAGACACAGGGCGTGGAAAGTACACTTTCCATATATATATTTTCATCCCAGATCGAAAAAGTATTGAACGTATGAAACTCCTCAAGATGATTATTCGATAATAAATAAATTCTCATAACAGTTTGTTCTGAATCGTTTTTTAATTGAGACACATTTCTAACAATTTTTTGTGAAATATCAACAAAGTCTATATTTGCCAGTGATGTTCAAGAACACGCATTCATTGGGAAGTGCCCACAAAATTCCCAGAAAAATTATTGAATTGTTTTGTTTTTGAATGTTTCTTTTGCAAAAGAAAGCATGTCAGATGAGACTATCAAAACTGCCCTACTGCAAATAAAATATTCTTTTAAAATGTGAAAGGTTCAAATTCAACGCTCATGTCTCAGCTGGAGAGCATTTTATGGTCATTATTTATGACATTTTCACTCTAAAATTACAATATATGGGAGCAACTTCTGGTGAATGTCGTTCATTTAAAATTCACTCTGTATTTGCATAATTATAAACCACTACATAAAGAACTACCATACACTTTAGATAGTTTTCACACTGAATGTTCCAATGAAAACATGAGAGAATAGTTACATGTTACATATTAGAAGGATGCTCAATGTGGAATATTCCTGTTGATGGGTCTGATATTTGTTTTTTTTTAATTATGAATGAAACTTGGACAACTTTCTGGTACGAAACAGAATATTCTGTCAATTTGACGAAATACATTTTTCTATTCTAAATCAATACTGAGGACGATTTTCAACAGTGGGAATCAAAATGGTGAATAGAAGAAAACAGTGAAGGACTTCATACGTCAAAAAGTGAGAGGATCGTCGTCATAGCTCACACAAGTCTCTCGAAGGTAGATAGAACAAACAGTTACTTAAAGTAACATAATAATAATAATATATATGTGATATCATATTTGTGTTCGTAACCGAATCGTATAATATATTTATCTGAAGTAGTGATAAATACAAAATTCAGCTCCAAAGTAAGTCAAGTAAACTGTTTTCCAAAATATAACTATTATTCGACTAACGATCTTACAATTGAATGAATATATCGAATTTCAACTCACAGCCATCTATTTCGAAAATACGATGTCCCGATTCGTAGAAGTCATATAATCATCGAGTGTTATAAAATGGTTCGGACAAACTTGAATTCTGCCAAAAAGCAAATAAAAAAATGTTTTAGTCGAAATAGTTATTGAAAAACATATAATGATTATTAATTAGCAAAATTAATGAATATATGGAATCACTTTGGTGATATCCATTGCCAAAATAACATGTTCAACTTCAACTGAACTTATAATGATAATACCAAGCAACACTATGATATCTTGATCCCGTGGCAATCAGTCACTTCCAAATAGTATTATTTATAAAGTGTATTCGAATTGAAAACCATATGACAATGCTCAAAAAGTGGTCGTAACATTTCTTAGTGCGGAACAGATTTTCATCTTTGAAATATGGTTTATATTTTTACAAATAAAACTCAATAGTCGCGGGTAGCTGAGGTTATTTTCTAATGAAGACTTGCTGACGAAAGTATCCATAATATGTGATTATGAGGAAGACCTATATTTCAGTAATATATATGTTTATTCTTTGAATAATTTTTTTTCAGATTTTAGAAAATAATACTAATTCACTCCTTGTGAATTTCCATTTTGGTATCAATACACGCATTAAGGCAACTCTCAACAACTGCAATGTAAGTTGCCTAGATACTAATTACGACGCCTGGTGCTCGCTTGAAATGCGCACGAACAGCCGGGGTGGTGCTATAGCTTTTACGAGCTATCGCACGGCCGGAAAGTTAATGAGCCATCAAAAATCAGTAATGTTTTTATAGGAATAGAGTTTAAATCTCGAACGATCTCAGCACACTTGCCATTATCAAAATCTGAAGTTCGAAAATATAATTTCAAATTTTTCGAACATAGGTACCTAACATTAAAAAAACTTTCAAGTATCAAACGTGAAAATACATTTTTTAGAAATGCTTCCTGATGATAGCAAGTGTGTCAAAAACGTTCGAATTTTGAACTATATTCCTTTCCTTGATAATCAGTCGTAAAAATTAAGGAATTTCCAATTACCTACTACAACCGCTGTCAGCGAAAAAAACTATAGCAAAATGCTTCCGTTAACTAGTTTCTTTTTGTCAATGTTTATTAATATTTTTTTTTTAATTACTTGTGGATCGATCTCCTGGTATTATAGCAGCAGCAAATTTTAAGTCTCTGAGTATTCTCTCGGATTTCACAATATTTTCTGAACATTACAGGATCCAAAAAAGAAGGACCCAACTTCATCCGACGACGACAGTTCTTTTGTTTGAACTTTGGGAAGAATCTGATTCTTTATGTTTTCACTCCGAGGCTAACTTAGAGATCTTGAAGTTCAAATTTCCATTCAGGTCCGTTCGGCAGACATCCTAGTTAGTCCATAAAATGAAGCATTTTGGCTCGTAATTGTTTCGTCCTAAATCGATTCACTTGAAATTTTGAGAGTAGGTAGAGTGGGTAAGGAATATCCCAAGGATCAAAATCTATATCATGCAAAGGGGCACTTTTATCCTGGGGGTGGTTGCCATCCCATCTGGGAGTGGATTTTTTTTATTACTTTAACCACTTGGATTGATGCTGAAACTTATTCCAAGTGAAAAATGTTCAATTTTTTTTTTGTAAAATTAATATTATTCGCGATTGAAAGTAATTGTTTTTCGACGAAAAACTCAATGTTTTCAATAATTTGAAAAATATGCATTTCATCAAAAAAACTATAAAGAACAAAATTTTCGCCTTTGAAAAAACGATGAAAACCAAACTTTATGATTTCTCTGCGGTCGATACTGACTGAGTAATGGTTTTGTAATATTTAGCTTTTGTTCGTCAAATTCTAAATCTAAAACTGTGCATTTTACAAGGAAAACTTAAAAGAAGAAGAAGAAGAAGTACTTAAAAAAAGTTTTTTTCAAGTACATAAAAAAGCTTACTTCACAATGAAGATAATGCCTATACCTACATTTTTTCACCTTAATTGAAATTGATCGTTGCCCTTCTATGATTCTCTTCATTCATGTATTGTCAATAGATCCTATGAGTTCAACCAATTTGAAATTGGAACTTAAAATTGAAAACGAGTTCTGCAATTTCGTAAAAAATGCCATTTTCTTCAGAATAACTCCAAAAATACTGAAGATACAGAAAAAAATGCCGAAGTATCAGATTCGCATAGCCTTGTATCTCTTGGAAAACCCTACAAAACTGATTTTTGATGAACTTTCTATCGTCAAAAATGAAGGAGCTATGTTCAAAAAACCACACACATATTTATTCCAAAATATAGGTGGAGAAATATCTCCTCATGTGTCTACATCTGCGAGTGTATGACTCGTTGATTCTCCTGGACCGTGTATTCTCAAATACGAAGAAAAAAAAAAGAAAAACAGCATATGTCATTATAGTTGAAGTTTATACAAGTTTTTAAAAGTTATTACCTTTTTTCGCGAAATAATATAGTTGAAAAACATCATTTTCTGTTTGACACCTTGGAAAACACTACAGCTACACGATAAAATGAAATGAGGCGAAAGAAAAATACAGTTTCCCAAAACAGAAAATTGCAAGAAATCTTCAAAAACTAACTCAGAAAGACCTAAAAAAGAGGAAGGAGAAGATCAATATGAATTGGCTCAATACCTTTACCATAATCAACGGAGAAAAGCAATAAGAATTGTTATTGGCAATACAAATAAGTCCTGCAACATACCTCTACATGACATTCACACTCACGTCCGTGATTGATTTTCAACAGAGAATGGTTGTTTGAGAGAGGAATATCCAACAAAATTTACTGGTCATGAAAGAAATAAAATCCATCACGAATACGATTCAAATATCACACTTAAAGATATCGAACTGTCTCTATAACAAATTAAAATTGACACCTCTCCTGGCCCAGACCGAATCATATTGAAAGTAGGTTCTCAAGAACAAACAAATTATCGACGTGGTCTCAAAAATAGCGTGTATTATATCAAAAACAGACATTCAAAGAAGCAAGAATTGTATTGATATATAAAAGTTGTAATGATCAAATGCCAGAAAATTGGATACCTATTTCAATATGCTCAGTTATTAGGAGAGTAATTGAGGAAGTGTTCGACAGAAGATTCAGAAAATATGTTAATTTCAACGAAAACCAGATAAGTTTCACAAGCCTTTCAGGAGCTTATATCAATACTTCGATTCTGAATGGTCTTTTAAAAGATGCCAAAATCAAAAAGAAGAATATTGCAGTAGTTTTTTTAGACATTAGTAAAGCATAAGATAATATCGGACATGATCATCTTAATAAAACTCTACTCTCATCTTCATTACCTGAAAAATTTCAGAAAGTTTTGATAATCTTTCAGTATGGAAACTCAACTCAGGTAGAAACACCCGAAGGAAAAACCAAACGAATCTTCTTGAGAAGGGGAGTAATGCAAGGAGCATCTCTTTCACCTGCCTTATACAACTCAGCCACAGACTTTATCATGGACGAATTGTCTGAACTTTCAACTGCGAACACTTTCGGCTACCGTATGCATGAAGAAATCCCACCAGCAATAGTTTTAGGATTTGCTGATGATACTGCAATAATTGTAAGGATGAGAAAAGTGCCCTATCTCTTCCAGAACTGGCAAAGGCAAATTTTTTTAAAAAAGGTCTTAAATTAAATACAGAAAAAACAAAAACTATAAATGTTAAGAAAATGAGAAGATAAAATATTTGGGAGTGTCTTTCGAGATGAGATAACTTTGGATCCTAGGAAAGTTATTGATGATTTAAAAAGAAATCTAGAAAAATTAATCAAATCTCCTTTATTGAAATGCCAACAAAAATTTCAAGTGCTCAACTTTATATGGCCCTCATTAGTGTATCCTTTCAATCTACTCCTCTTGATGAATTACCAACGAAATTCCTAACAGACATTGATAAATTAATAAAATCGTCCCTCAAGGAAATTTTGGATTAACCATCCGATATTCCAGATAGTATGCTCTATTCCTCTCCGAAAGTTAAAGGTCTTGGTCTTTTTCGTGCTTCATGGGAAGCTTTTTTACAAAGTTTTAACATTTGAAAAAAGCTAAGAATACCCAAAAATATTCACTTGGAGAGAGTGAAGAAGCTGATTTTTGCATACAAAAATTAAGAATTTTTTTGGAAGATGACAAGTGGATTTGCTCTGGTCGTAAATTACGAGAAATACTGAGGGAAGAGGAATACTCCAAATGAAAGAATTTGAAACAAAAGGGAGGGGGTCAGAACTTTATAATCAATACACACCTGCAAATTCCTGGGCCAGAACACAAGAAGGTTTGACAGCATCTGAGTGGAAAGAAGCCATCAAAATGACAGGATACGTGGTCAACTTGAGAGGTGTACCTGGCGGTAACCAGTGCAGACACTGTCCTGAGATTGAAACCCTTCTGTTCTCTCGACGGAGTAGGCAGATTGAGACCTTTTTTCTTGAAAATGGCTCCAAAATCGGAGCCGAAACGTCGAATTTCAACAAATCCTAGACGCGGTTCAACCCGAACTTCCAGTTTCCATAAATATATATATATATATATATATATATATATATATATATATATACATATATATTTGGCTGACAATTTTTTCAAGAATTGTTCAAATGTGTTTGTTATAGTTATGAAAATAAATCGGTCAGTGCATATAAAATTTCATAATTATATTTTCTGATTGCATCCAGGTTGTTGGGGTTAGGTCGTCTTATAGAAAAACCAGTATTTTTCAACAGGCCAACGTTTCGGCATTATATTTTGCCATCCTCAGGGCTCTAAAATATAAAATTATGGACAATTCTTATTATGTAGATGAATATATTTTTTTTATAAGTATTTTTCAACATGCCAACGTTTCGGCAATATATGTTGCCATCCTCAGGGCTCTAAAATATAAAATTATGGACAATTCTTATTATGTAGATGAATATAAATTAAAAAAAAACGAAGTTTTATAAAAAGTTTATCTCTGAAAATCTTTGAAAAAATTTTAGAAAAAACAAACATCTTTTCTTTTTTGGTACAATACCAGCCAAATTCAAATACCAGTCTGGAGAAACTATTTAATAAAATCAACAAATAAACTTACGTGAAGGGTTTTGGTTTTCCTTCGTCAACATAAAGTATAACACTTAACATATAAATAAAATCAAATCTAGACACGACATAAAATTGAAATGAAGCTTCTCCGAATTGGAAAATATCATCGTTCATTCTCGCAAGGCAAACTTCTATTGACTACGTAATTGATATGGGTCAGGTGTATTGTTTTTATGAATATAAAAACCCAAATGGTATGTTTCATTTCTTTTGCACGATGGATTAAATTCAGATAGGCAATATTGAGATTTTCAGTATCTTTGCTATAATTGACAGAATCATATTTAACGATACTGATCACCTCTTGGAAAGTACATTTGAAAAGATAGTTTTGATTGCCAACCACTTTTGTGTTTTCGAAATTGAAATTATGATTATTTTTCTGGGCATGTTCTACAAGAGATGTAGGATTTTTGGGGCTATCTTGTTTCATGTTCATGTTCTTTCATTCTCGTTGTTATGTAACGTTTTGTTTGTCCCATATAACATTTTTCACAATCTCTACACGAAATTTTATATATGACATTTGATTTGTGTTCAAAAGGTGTGGTAGCTTTTATCTTTGTGAAGAATGTTTGTTTTCTTGTATTTTTATTTTTATATGAAACTTTCATATTGTCTTGGTTCAGTACTGCACCAAGTTTCTAGGAAAGATATT
The DNA here is from genome assembly GCA_958298965.1 of Chrysolina haemoptera. Taxonomy (NCBI): domain Eukaryota; kingdom Metazoa; phylum Arthropoda; class Insecta; order Coleoptera; family Chrysomelidae; genus Chrysolina; species Chrysolina haemoptera. The sequence goes on along the minus strand of OY282599.1, from coordinate 13,245,449 downwards.
TGACATAAGGTATTTTTAAATGAATGTTATTTGTTTTTTCGTTTTTATTCGAAGGAGTATTAGCAAAAATCAACCTGTTCAACAGCTCATTTGGATAATTATTATGTAATGGGTATGAATTTAATAGTTATAAGTTTCTGATGATGATGATGATTCTTTGTTTCAAATTCTTGATGATATTGATTTTCTGTTTCTGAATCAAAATGGGTGCTCTGAATGAAAGTTCAAGTATCTTTCGGAGAAGCTAGGTTTATGGTACCAATTCTCTAGAAGTTCATTTGAAGGAGTTCTTATAACTAGTGTATCCAGGAAGGGCAAACAATTGTGTTGTTCAGTTTCCAAAGTGAATTGTAACTTAGCATGGTATGTATTGAAGACTTCTGAAAGTTCGTTTTCTTTATCTTTTGGAATAATTACAAAAATATCGTCAACGTATCTCTTAAACATAAAAACATTGAAGGAAAGTTTATTTAGTCAGGTCGATTGGAGGTCACACATCACTTCATCATTATATTTTCTATTTAAAGTTGCTGAGTTTTATAATTCTTCTCAAATGCGTCTATCATTTTAGGATTCATTCGTACATTTTTTCAAGCTACGATAAGGGTTGATTTATGAGGGTTGAAAAGTTGAAAAATGAAAATTTTTCATATTTTAAGCAACAATATTTTTAAATTAAAACACTGTGAGGAGTACCAAGAAGACTGGAAATATGACGGTGTACTTTTGTAACTTTATTATATGTTATATTGTGAATGTTCATGAAAGGACTGAGTGAAAACACATCTATAGTGGACGTAGTCGATGACCAGGCGGCTAATGAGTTCAGCGTCTTTTTAAGACACGAAAGGAAGTTCAGAGTGTCCAACATGAAGGCTTTCTTCCGCTACATCTAGTTGAAGATACAAATGACGAGTTAAGTGATGAAGAAGCTTAGCCAGATCCAGAACATGCGAACCTCGGAACCAAATCTCACCACACTAATAATGCCGCTACGAAGAAAGAGAAACAGCCACATAAAAAACAGGAGCTGTCACCAAAAAAGGTGACATTGAGTAGCCACACAGAAACCTATAGAACGGTATGGATTGAAATTAATTTGAAAGTCTATCGAATTCCTCGAAGCAAACAAATTCCTAGCGGACTGAGAATATCACAATAAAAACTGCCAGAAATGATGAAGATTCATTCCAGGAATATAAACGGCAAACAGAACCGTGATTATTTTTTTTTTTCAGTAACCATAGTGTACCCTAGCAAAAAACTGTTATCCTCAGAATATAGGCCACCGCAATGACAAACAAGATTGAAGAACAGAATAAATTCCAGGAAGATTTGCACTACTAAACAACAATTGAATTTCACACAATTATAAAATTGGACAAGTGAATTTATAATTAGGCGAAGCTATCTTAGTTAAACGAAACTTTACTTTAAAGAATACATTAAGATAATATTATTCTGAATCAAAAATGGACGACGACGTCAACAAACTGTTGCTTAACCGATCAGCAACAAAAGTCGGGAATTTAAATGCGAAGAGCACGAATAATGAATAAATAACACCAAAACAAGACATATCTACAATAGAAAAAGGAAGATTCCTGTTGAAGGAATTCCGCAAGCTATGTCCAACACACGGCCAGCTGTCCAACTAGACTACAAGCCCAGGCCAATTTAGGAGGGGTCATTTGACCCAGCATGAATTATATTTAGAATTGTAGTTCCATACGAAACAACCCCTTTGCGCACTGTGCCGTCAGTTGTGAGCGGTGCAGATGAGTACGCAGGTCAACGAAACTTTCCATCCAGAGGAGGGATTTTCCGACCAAAGATTCTTGTACGGCATTTCTCAAGATGATAAGATCACGGAAAAATAATCAAGTAGAACCTAATGCCGTACAAAAAGAACGGAGCTGAGAGCCAGCAATTTTTTTTATTTTTCGCAAATTTTTGTTGTGACTTCAGGTGATTTGTTACTGTACGGCATTCGCATCTTTGAATTTGTGTAACTATATAGATTTATTTTTTAGCAATGCCGTACATATTTTCCGGTACAAGGGTGGGCAACTCCGCACTTAACCCCCTAACCCTAACTAGTATAGTTTGGGTCATTTGACACAACACCAAACTCAATGATCCTAATACTATTTTATGAAAATATTTAATTTTTTGTTATGCCGTACATTTTTCGTGGAACATGTGACTGCCCTGGAAAATTGATTTCCCTCTGGAAAGGGTGATTTTACGGTCATTTGTTTTTTTACGGCATGAATGTAATTTATTAGTTAGTATAGCAATAATCAAGAAGAACTCTATGCCGTACAAAAAGAATAGTGCTATAAGACTGGAATTGGTATAGTGAGTTTAAAAAATTTGCACCATATGGGAAACTTTTTTATTATGCACTTGTCAGAAAATTTTATTCCTCATAAAAGTTGGTGCTTCGCGAAAAACTTTTATTTGAGGTATTAAAATTATGAATTTCCAACCGGTGTACAGGGCAGAAAAAAAAATAAGAATTTTGATCAAGAGTAATCTACCCTTATTCTTGATATTATGAAAGAAGTTTATTTAGAGAAGTTGTTTAGAATCGAAAAAAGTATTGAGATTTGGAATCAAATCCACCTACGCCACAATACTTTTTCCAATTTTTTTATAGTTATAGCGTCATAAAGTGTACTAGTATCTCATATGTACCTTAGGCGCCTCTCTCACATTCCTACAACGATATTTCAATGCGAAATTTGGTACAATTTATCATTTGTATTAGAATATCGACGTTTTTTGAAATTTGTTTGAATTTTTACTAGGAAATTATTGAATACATCAATTAATTATTGGTAAATGATTAAATAATATATTACTGTAAGTTTTTACGATCACTTTATTCATAAGAAAATGAACATATACAATTCACGCTCTATATATTATTATAATTCCATTAATATTTCGGAATCCTTGTATTACCATTGGTCCTTGATAAGTTTACCGAATTCCAGATTATTCGAGCGAGTGGAAGTGGGTGAAAATTGAATTTAGAAATTCTCATCATTATTTTTTTTATCCGATAGGATTGTCCTAGTTGGGCCTCATCTCCGGAGCCCCGATATATCCGGAAGGGGCGCGCTGGTGTCATTTACCCAGATCGTGGGGGTGAGTGATTACTAGTTCCGAGATTCATGTGCCCTGAGCAGACGGAGTAAACCAAGGCTGAGATTATACCAAATGAGTGTTGTAGAAGATAGTACAACACTCGTAGCGCCACGTTATGCCTGTGGACATAGGCTGAGTCCGCATAAGCTTGACACGCAGACAGCAAAACGTATATATATGCTATAGTTTTGACTGAATGTTTGGCAATATGGAGTCGAGTGATATTAGCGACTAAAGGTTCGAATGTGAATCTATTTTGCATGGCTTTCAAGGAGCTCAGGGAGTCAGAGCATATCAGAAGTTGGTGACTGTCAGTAGCGAATTCACAGTAGAGGATAGCTTGCATAATAGCGTAAAGTTCTGCAGTAAAAATACTTGCAGCGGGGTGGAGTGTCCATGAGTATTCCCGTTTCTGTACGACAAAGGCACAACCAACCCCGTTTTTTGTTTTAGATCCGTCTGTGTAAATTTTTGTGAAATTCACAAATTTTTCAATATTCTCAATCCAATATTCCAAAATCAGCTGTTCTGTGTTCGACTCCGACTTGTTTTGTTCTCTCTCTATTGCATAAGACTTTAAGTCCTCGGCAGAAATTCTAGAAAATGTATAATTAAGTTTTGTTCTCTAATGCGTACTGCCATAGGTCTGATGATGGTTGGCTTTGCAGAAAACTTATTGTAAATGTCGTCATGGCCGTATAATATATCAAAATTTGGATGGTGTGGTTGGACATATACTTTCATTGCATAGTCAGACAGAAGTCTGGATCTTCTGTATTCAAGTGGAGGAAGTGCTGCCATACAGTTTAGTGAAAATTGTCAAGCTGTGTGCACGTTCCAAATACAGTTTAGTGACAATGTCGGACTTGTTCTGGATGAACCAGTTGCCAGTCATAGGGCGGTACTCTGAATTCTATCTAGTGTTTTCAGGCGGCTTTTCTTGGCAGACGAGTAGATTGTGCATCCATAAGCGATTCTGGAGATGGTTAGACTTTGATAAATATTCAGCAGTACTTCTTAATCTGCGCCCCATCTTATTCCAGCTAACGTTTTAATGACACTGAGTAATTTTTGGCACCTCACCTTGAGATCGCTCACATAAGGGCTCCATGTAAGTTTGGAGTCGAAAATTAAGCCTAGATATTCAATAGAGTCCTGAAATTCTTTCGGAACATGTAGATTGAGATTTGGTACATCATGATGTTTTCTTTTTCTGCAGAAATGAATGGCTTTAGTTTTAGAAGTAGAGAACTGGAAACTTTTTTCTGTAGTTTCTCTGTAAAGGATATCAATGGATCTTTGCAGAATTTGTTCAGTTTCGTTGATGGATTTGGAGGAATGAAATATCAAATCATCAACGTTAATGATTTTATGAATACCTCTTGGAATGCTTTCGATTATAGAAATTATTGCTGTTGTAAATAAGGTCATGCTCAATGTAAACCCTCGGGGTATTCCATTCTCAATGTTACGAGAATTCGATATATCTTCTATTCTAGTCCTGAACTTTTTTCTACTCAAAAATTGCTGTAAAAAGATAGGTAAGTTACCCCTGATTTTCCATTCATGGAGTATTTTCATTATACCATATCTCCACGTTAGAACATAAGCGTTCTCCAAGTCGAGAAATATTGCCGAGAGGTGTTCTTCCTTCATGACAATGGTTTGTATCTCATGTTCCATGTGAGCTAGCGGGTCTATGATTTAGCGGAATTTTCTGAAACCTATTTATAACGTGGATAGTAGGTTATTGGTGTCAAGATGCCAAATAAGACAATTATTTACCATTTCTTCCAGTAACTTACTCAGACTGCTGCTGAGAGAGATAGGACGGTGACTGTTAGGTTTGGTGGTATCTTTTCCAGGTTCCAGTATGGGAATTATTATCACTTCTTGCCATCGCTCAGGAAATATACCGGAGTACCATATTTTGTTGAATATTACCAACACGTCTTCTTTCTAGTTCGTAGGTAGGTGTTTCATAGTGGATTTTGTCTGAATCAAGTCATCCATAATGAAGGGATGATTTCATCTGTAGTGAAATGTAAGTTTACTTGTTCTATTTGGGTTTTTATTTCTAGAAATGTACGAGTGTGATTTTCTCCAGAGTTGTCTGATAGTGGTCAGAAAAAATTTCGGCCACGTCTATGGGGTTGTTGGAGATTACTTTTTCATAATCTACCAACGTGAGGAATGCCGTTCAAGAATATTTTGTCAGTTATTCTTTTCATATAGCAGCATCGTTTTGTACATGTTTCATGCCCCCGAAATGTTATACGGGCTTGTAGTATATTAAAAATGCTTACATTTCCTAAAAACATAATGAACAATCTTATCAACTGTAAAAAATCTTCAAATTGAAAATGTACGGCATCATTTTTGTTTTGTTTTAGGATGCTTGAGAAATTAAAGCAATGTTTTTCTAAAAATTACTTCTCTAATAAATAACTGCAATTTTTTTTTTTCATTCATACTTTTATTTAGTTCCATTAATTATAACCTGATGTTACATAAAACGAAAATAGTCTTTGAATAATATAAGATTCAACCCTCCAAATGAAGGTAATTTTGCAATGATCTTAAAACATACCTACAGGTCGAAGTACGAATTTGCGTGCGGGGCTCCCCGTCCCTGTACCGGCAAATAGGCACGGCATTGCTAAAACATAAATCTATGTAGTTATACAAATTCAGTTATACAAATGCCGTACAGTAATGAATCACTTGAAGTCATAACAAAAATTTGGGGAAAATAAAAAAAAATTGCTGTCTCTCAGCACCGTTATTTTTGTACGGCATTAGGTCCTACTCGATTATTTTTCCGTGATCTTATCATCTTGAGAAATGCCGTACAAGAATATTTGGTCGGAAAATCCCTCCTCTGGATGGAAAGTTTCGTTGACCTGCGTACTCATCTGCACCGCTCACAACTGACGGCACAGTGCGTAAAGGAGTTGTTTCGCATGGCACTATAATTCTGAATATAATTCATGCTGGGTCAAATGACCCCTCCAAAATTGGCCTGGGCTTGTAGTCTAAACCAAATGCGATATATCCACTTCGCATTAATATATCGTGTTAAAAAAATTGTTAAAATTGTTAAAATTGTTTTTTCCGTTAACCAGCTGTCGTCCCCTTACGAACGGCAGCCCTCAAAAGTCGAAACTTGTGCGAGCCAAGGATTAACGAGGTCTTACCTTTTAACGTGCGATTCCTAGCACTTTCTCGGGCCATCAGATAAAAATCTGAAGTCGCTGAGGATTCGAACCTAGCCGACCAGCAGTCAGTGGTTTTGAACGTTTCAGTCTCAACCACTGAGCTACTTGACCAAAAAATTAAAATTATCAATAACGGGTCATCCGACCACAGACCAATTCCGTGGAAAATAGAAAAATCAAACAACAAAGAAGTAGGCAACACAAAAAACCGTCGTTCTCTGGAGAAAATACGGAGAATATGTCCATAAAAAACACAATCGAAGTGAATGAAGGCTGAAATTCCGATACTTCCTCAAAAAAAAAAATTATTAAGGCATTACGTTATCCAAGTCAAACAAGAACCCAACAATCTCAACAAAGCCACCGATCCATCAGCTTATTCCCTCGATTGGCAAGGTCACAGAAGGGGGTATTAAAAACAAACTCGAAAATTATCAAAGGTACTGATTCAGTTAATAACGTTTCATGGAATTTAGGAATGAACAAATAGTGAAAGCCTAAGAATTAATACAAGAGATAACAAGTATGGCACCATGTTCTCAGACGTATCGAAAGCCAATTCAAGAAATAGAATCTACTCAAAACACTAACACTACGTTACTTTTACTCGACGCGCGTTTCGCTAACAAAGTGACTTTTGGAGTTTAGGGTAGCTTTTATTTCTTAAATTGTATTTACACCAGAGGTTCCAAACATCAATTTTCGTAACGAAAGCCCACGGTAAGTCTGGCATAGTGGACTACTAACGGAGTTAGTTGACTCCGGGTACACATTAATATGGTGACACTGATAGTCCTCTTTCTGTGAAAAAGGTTGTTTATTCTTTGACGGTTAGGTTAGGTAGGAGCTCCCATCGGTAACGGGCCTAGTGGCAGAAGTACCACAAATCACGCTCCTATACATGTACCTACTGACCATATACTGGAGATATATCAAAAATCTTTGAATAATTGTATGGATGTAGCATACACAGGCAACTAATCGTATGATCGTCTACTGATGAGATCCACAGTGAGAATTATCCAGGTGCGAGAAAATAATCAACGACTGGTTTATGAAATAGAAAATCGACGATAACCTAGAGAAGAGAGAATGGGCATGAAAAATCAACTTAGAATTATAATCATATTATTTTCGAAGAGATGGAATAAATACTTTGTAGTTCACTCGAATACTTGGCTGAGTCAAAATCTTTTGGACCAACGAATTGAGTCCCAGTTTCGAAGTTTTTGACGTATTCTTGAGAGGTCTATTGAAATATCCATTGAGGTTCTCGAATAAAAAGAAAAGTAGTAATAGTCTTTAACCTTATCAAAAACAATATCAGTACTTTTCATTTTTCTGACTTGTTGTTATAACAGTTTTTTGACTATATTCGTCACAATATGAGGTTTGCAAAAAGTTATTATTTGATTGAAGGAATCTGTAGTTGCTCACAATAAGCGTATCAATTAAGACACAAACTTTCGTGCAGAGTTCCTAAAAGGTTTTATAGGCAATTGCTAGATGCATGGAAATATTTATTGATACATTTGGACCTCCTACAGATCGATTTCTGGGTTGTGCCTCATCAGTATAGGGTAGGTCTATGCAGACAGTTAATCATGTTTGCAACAAACTATTCAATCATATCTCCATTCAGAGCCTCAGATGAAACCACTCCCGCAAATCTTTGTTCACCAAACTACGAGCGCCTTCTCAACATCAGCCTACTAACTAACAATACCAACCTGCGATTGTGAAGACTGCAATAACAATAAAATAAATGTGTTATTGTTCACAATCAGCTTATCAAGTAAGACACAAGATGGCCTGATCTACCAGAACTGCTCATTGCCATAATCCTATTCAATAGGAGAATTAATTTTGACCCAATTCTGAATTTGAAATGGAGATATGATTGAATTATCAGTTTCAGATATAAGTTATTGTCTGCATACACCTACCCTACACTGACGAGGGCCAAACCCAGAAATCGATCTTAAGGTAGTCCAAATGTTTCAACCAATATTTCCATGCAACTAACAATTGCAGAAAAAACCTTGTGGGAACTCTGCACGGAAATTCATTAGATGTAATTTAACGATCGTTGTTGTATTGCCAGGGAATAAGATGTTTCCTGATGGATTTTTGACTCAATTTTCGTATTGTATAGAATTATAGCAATGAGCAGTCCTGGTTGGTCACGATATCTTGTCTTATTAATTGAAATGAAAATAGGATCATTAAACGCTGCTAATGGAATCATATATTGTTTGTCAGTACTCCTCTCTGCAAACCTGGTGAAAATATCGCCGTTGAAAGGAAAAAGAAAGAGAAAGTACTTGAATTCACGTTTTGAAATCACGAATAATTGAAGACACAAGTGGATAAAGGGTTCAAGTCACACAAAATCAATTTAGAGCAAACTATGTTTTTGATGCCGCAGTTTTTTTTATTCCATTGAATGAAAAAAATTATCGCTGGTTTGAATAGACCTCTATTACACAATTTTGCATAGTACATCTAACACTGGTATACGATACAGTTTCAAAAAAACACAAAGAAATGTACATGAATCCTTCATCCTTCAAATAAACAGAGTTAGTTTCATGAATGGAAAATAGAAGAAAGGTTCAAGTCATATTTGAATGGGTTTATGAGGAAAAAACGTATTATTGAGAAAAAATCAAATGATTTGATTGGATGTCGATGTTGTAAAACAAAACACCATTTATAAAACTTTTTTCGGAACTATGTAAAGAATATATACAGAAGAATTTTGCGATTATTTCTAGCGGATGAAGAATTCAAGTACCCGACAAATAAAATAATCATGGATGAAGGATTCATGTTCATTAAATACAATGTACTTGAACCCTTCATCCAGTGGCAATTATAGAACATAGGTGAACATAGATCTTTCATCAATATATAACTTTCTTATTTTGTACAATAGACAAACGGGAAAACATCCTACTCACTTAAAACCTTCATCCATCTCATTTTCATTTAAATGTCACAGACCCTTTATCCACTCGTGTCTTCAATTTGGAATTAAATTTCTCAGTGAGTGCATACAGCAAAACACATGTACATTTCAAAACCTTTCAGACTTGGTGCAAATTAAACATCAGTTCTAGTTCTTTTTATTCTCCAATTCAATAAAATTGAAAATGAGTGAATCATCAATCGAACCAAATTCTTTTCTCCTTTTAGTCACCTTTTCTGTGCGTATTGAAAAAAATCAATCACAAATATGAAACATTTGTGACACTCATGGATTATTGAATAGAAATAACACATTAGAACAGTTTTGATTTTATTACAACAGAAATATTCCATAATTTTCCAATTCAAACCATGACAGGACAAATTTCTCACTGTGTTAATGATCATGGTTTGGCGAGGTTTACCAGAACATTCAATGAAATCAGAGATATTCCCTTCTTTATTCTCTATTTGATTACCTTTTCTTTACTGCTTCGAAAGAAACATCAACGAAAAATACAATCAATTCGTGATAACTATCAATAATGATTCATTCATTAGGTTTCTTAGGTTCTCAAAAGTCAATTTTTCTTCAATATCAGATATATCATATCGAATTTAAAAGTTTCTAGAACATGATATTCATTGATTATTCGTTTTTCTACCATGGTTTCAATAGAAGCAGTGTTTTTATAGATCGTTACAGAAAATCCGAAATTATTGTGATTAATGTTTCCGAAAATGAACTAAGGTTTATTAAATATTGAGTTGTTCAACAACCGGTTATTCAAAATGAAATCGATGGGTGTGATTAGTCTTATGACACTTTTCATTATAATACTTTCGTCAGATCAAAGTCGATAAGAATCACAGTTAATAAATAGTATGCCCCTAGCTCGTTTCATCTTTGTAGTTTAGAACAAACTTTTTCTCACGAACAATCCAATGAAGACGGGCTTCCTGGTGGCATGATAAATGTGGGACTGTGAGGATTCATTGAAATCGTACTACCCATAGAGGCCGGACCATGAGGATAAAGATCCATGTCACTTATACTTTCAGATCCGGAGCATTTCTCACCAGACTTTCCTTCTTGTTTCAACATCATCCGTCGCCACTTTGCTCTTGCATTTTGGAACCAAACCTGCAAGAAAATCAAGTTTTAGTCTATTGGTAATAAACATTTCCGAAAGTTCGACAGTATCAAAGAGTTTTCTTTGAAATAGCCCAATTATTTGACTGCAAACCTACAACTATTACCTACTTATACAGGGTGACCCAGACTTAAACCATCAAACGTTCAGTATCGGTTTTTTAGGTGAAAATAAGATGTTTTCTTCATACAAGCATTTGTCCTAACTTGCTTCGTTTTCGAGATACAAGGTGTCAAAGTTTGAAAAAAAAAACAATTTTTATTCATAACTCAAAAATCTTTTGGCTGATTTTGATAAAACTTAGCATGCTTATTTGTGGTGATGAAAGGTTCATTTTATTGTACTTAAAATTGAAAAAAAATATTTTTTTTTAAACTTTGACACCCTGTATATTGGAAACGAAGAAAATTGGGACACATGCTTATATGAAGAAAACATATTATTTTCACTCAAAAAACCTATACTGAACGTTTGGCGGTTTAACCCTGGGCCACCCTGTATATAGCTGGTCACGAATTTTTATTTATATATATATATATATATATATATATATATATATTAGAAGACGGGTAGTCTCTTGACTGGACTAGTTGAAAAAAACTAAGTTTTGGAAAGTATCAAAAAAGAAACTTTTCCTTGAGGTTGCAGTCAATTGGAAACGGCCAGTGGATAGAAAAACTATTTGTTAAATTATCAAGCTTTCGAAAAGTATATTTTCTTTATCAAGATATTAACTCGAGGTTGCTATTAAGAAGATCACAGTGCACTTCACAATTAATTAATTCATATTTTATTCGTTTTTACAAACTAATGTGTAAGATTTTTTAATTATGAAGTGCACTGTGATCTTCTTAATAGCAACCTCGAGTTAATATCTTGATAAAGAAAATATACTTTTCGAAAGCTTGATAATTTAACAAATAGTTTTTCTATCCACTGGCCGTTCCCAATTGACTGCAACCTCAAGGAAAAGTTTCTTTTTTGATACTTTCCAAAACTTAGTTTTTTATATATATATATATATATATATATATAGATAAAAATATATACATAATACAGTGTGTCCCGCTTTTCATGAATACACCCTAATATCTCAGTTATTGAAATTTTGGTGGTGATTAAATGGTAGGTAAATAAAGTATTTGGCATAGTGAACATTTTTATCGACCATTGGCGTGCGGTGTTGGGGGGGTGGTAAAAAAAACTGTTTTCTGGTAAAAGGATATTAGGACTCATCTCAGATAACTGTTTTTATCAGATTTAGAATCACCGTCCCCAAAAACCCCTCAATCCATATTTTCGAAATCACAAGAGCTGATTTAAGCAGAAAAAAATATAAATTCACTTTCTTCAATACATTGTTTATTTTTAACTTTTTAGTTCATTTGCCCTAATCCTATTGAATTTTTTTATATTCAGTATCCTTGCAACTGCCCTTATACTACAATTTAGGTATTCTCGAAAATACGCGCTTAGTTACATGAAGATACACGCTTTGTTACCTGAAGATACGCGCTTTGTATAAAAAAGTATACTTAAATTATCCTCTTATTTGGTAATAATGAAAGATCTACGCGTCAGGTTGCTAGAATATTCAGTGGAAGGCATCATGATCGAGAACTAATTCCTCACGATACCGTTGCCAAAATCTACAGATTGTTCGCAAGGACTGGAGCGGTTTTCAAGACAAGACCAGGCAAGTACAATTTAAATCAAAGGCACTATCCAGACGACGAACGTATCTTAGCAGAATTTCGAAACAACCCAAATGGTACTGTAAGGGCAGTTGCGAGGACACTGAATTTAACGAAAAACAAAGTATGGATATGTTTGAAACGCAATAGGATTAGGGTATTTGAACCAAAATTTCTACATACTCTGTTGAATGGTAATTCGGATCGACGGTTTGAATTTTGCTTATGGTGGCAGGGTAACTATCTTAACGACGGACTTTTCCTGAAGAACATGATGTTCACTGACAAGGCAACGTTTACAACAAACGGTGTGGTATCTAGTCATAATTGTAGGTTTTGGGCAGCTGAAAATCCGTATTCATTGTAAAATCCAATACTGGCATATTTAACGAACGAATTGTTGGCCCTTTTTTCCTGGATAACCTGACCAGACATAATTTTCTACATTTTTTACAAAATGATCTCCCCATGATTTTCTCATGGAATAGCCATTATTACAAAGATGAAACTTAATCTATCAATTAGATGTTGGACATGGAACACGACATTATCAAATTGAACATGGAAAAGCACAGAATAGCATGGAAAAGCATAGAATAGCATAGAAAAGATGTCATATCATTAATTTGACATGACATTGCTATGCTATTATGTGCTATTCCATGTTCGATTTGATAATGTCTCGTTCCATGGTAGGTTCAGTCTTTTTATAATCCTCACTCTGGTACTCTGCCCAAAAAAGGCAAATGGCATTAAGTAACCATTTTTTATAATAGTAATTTACGTAACAAGTCCGGAAAAAACTGTTTTCAGACGTGTTGCGTACACAATTTTTTCGGCAACCGTGTAAAAAAACAAATCAAGACACATATTCATTATATTTCTTTGTAGAAAAAATTTCGAACATTTTTATTCTTATTTGTATTAAATATTGAAATTCGAACAGAGGATAGGTACTAACAGAAGCATTCTAATTCTTATTTATATTAACATTTATATTAAAATATGAGCATTTCCCGGTCCGGGAAGTATGTATGACTATAGTCCGGGAAGTGACTTTCTCAAAGAAAAATCGTGTGGGAAGTAGGTATTTCCCGGACGCTTGCCGAAAAAATACATTTTCACTGAGTACAAAAAGACAGTAAGTCATGCACCTGGTCCTTAATATCCTTACTGCCATTTGCCTTTTTTGGGGAGTACTATTCCATACTGGGTTGTACCTAACCTCACTTGTTGACCTAAAATAAATTTTTCATCTTCCAAGCCGACCTTTGAAGTACCAGGTTGATGTACGTTGTTGAATTTATTGAATATTATTAACATATTATGTTACATTTCATGAGCAAGCCGTCTCATTAGATACCCGCGTTCTTCCTCTCCCTTTCAAGAGCAGGCTTTCCCCGGTCAGCCGATGTTCTGGCTTGTAGCTCAGTCTTTCACACTCCATGTGTAGTGATTCGTTTCAAGCCAACCTCCTGCATAGCTTATGTTGGCATTTGTAGTATAATGTGTGATGATAATGCTATATGGTGGTTTGTTCAGTGATGATAATGAGGGTGCGGAGTTCCGTAATCTGACTTTGCATGTTATCCAGTGCCATAGCGAGCAGAAGGTTGTCCTGCCACGCCTCACCTCTACAGGGGATCCTGTTCTTGAAGTACTGGCTATTCTATGGGTGGTATTTCCATTCTCTTCAAGCTTATTTGTGGTGCTGTGTTTATGCTGTTACCTATTTCCCCCTGACTTCTCGTGGGAGGAAATCTCTTCAGGTAAGTTAACTCCTTGTTTGAAGGAAGTTGTTCCCTAGTTGCTTTCCCGGTCCTCCAGTTCGGGAATTCGGTTTCAGTATCGTTGTCCTTTCTTCCAGCTCTTTGATTTTGTTTAGATAGGCTGGACATTTCTTGTAGTTAGCCACAATTTGCACACTTCAGCAGTATATTTAGTGTGTTTTGGCATATTGATGTTAGGTGGCTTTGTCCGCATTTCAAACACTTGGGGGGTCTGTAACAGTTACGTGCTGCATGACCCCAGCGCTGAGAATTACGGCATTGCGTGACTGTGTTCTCATTGATTCGGTAGTCCCATGTTAACCTCGTATTCATGAGGATTTTAACTCTTTCTTTCAAGTATTTCAATTTATATTTGGATGGTGTTGTCACCAGATACATCGGTCTGACCGTTTTCACCATTCTGAAAACTTTGTTGGTGGTATGCTGTATTCCTCTAAAATCGCCCTCCTAATTTATACGCCATCTGGGGTGTGATCAAGTCCCTTAATGACAAAGAGATGTTCTTTCTTACTTGCCAATGTATATTTACAAGAATAAGACGCTATCCATTGCACCATTGCAGATTCTTAGATTGATATGACTGTACCTATTGTCTATACTTTGTATAGGTCCGTTTTAGACAAAAGCAGTTGAGATGCGTTTTAAATTTCCAAAAAAAGTTCATTGAGTGGGTAGGAGGAAAAATCATATGTATCACATGGGAGTGAAGTGCCTTTTCCTTCCTTGGATGTTTGCTGCCCTCCGCTTTGCGTCGGTCAGTATACTACATCCTGCGGAAGGAAAAGTGACACTTACTTCCTCCCTAGTAATACAAATAGCTATTGAATGCTACGTATTGAAATTCTTAGTATATGAATTAAAATTCAATATACTGGACATTTCAACGTTAACAGGCATAGGCCCTGTCGTTACTGGTTCTTATAAATCTCTCTAAAGCTTCTGAGGGTTGCCCGTAAGGTCATAGCCGGTTGAAGACAAGACATTTTTCAACACAAATTTGATACCCATTACCCAGTACCAAGTACCTTTTGCAAGTACCCTGTCTATCTAATGACAGTGTGAAATTCGTATTATTCTCTGTTTCTACCGATAAGTTCGTGTTAACGTATATCACACTGATATAATTCGTATGTGTGAACGTGTCTTACAGAATGAACGAACATGCTTCACTCTAACGATTATAATGATCAAACGGTGTTACTACATGTTAATATTTGTTAATTTCCGCCTCTCACTTTCCTAAAAACAGAAATATTTTGAAACTCACATGAAGCGGATGAATCAGAATCGTTCAATCTCTTCGTCTGTCTGTTTTAACGTATGTCACTCATGATATGTAGATCATCTGATCTGTATCTCACATGTGAACTAGAATGAATGAACATGCCTCGTCCCCATTATCGTATGATATCTTTCACAACTCTGAATGCTTTTTGTAGCATATCCAATGGCTTCTTCAGTTGTTTCGGTTTCTGGTTTCTATCTGAGTCCCTAGAACTTGCTCGTTCCAGCTACATTTTCACTTTTATATTTTTTTTGGCAAAATACATTAAAAAAAAAATGAGAAATAAAAGGTTCCTATGTTTTATTTCACTTTATATTTGTAACACTTGCGATACAGCGGTGTCGTCGTATATGGACATTATCAAACTATATTTCAAACTGATAACTGAATATACCAAAACGCTTGCCTTCTATACCAGGCCTTTCTTATTCACTAATAATAACAATTAAACCAATAATGAAAATAATAATATCAATAGCAACGTACAGTTCACACTCGAGACAGAGATAGAGCAACGGATCAATTTCTCAGATCTGACCATCACGCATGATAATAATAAATTTGAGTTTAATGTGTTTTGAAAACCGAGTTAAACAGACAGTGCAATCCCCAGTGATTCATTCCACCCCGATGGTCAAAAATGAGCAGCTAACAATTCAGTGTTATACAGAGCATTCTCGTTACTTTTGTGTGCTTATAATTTAGATAGAAAACTAAAAACAGTCATACAGGTAGGACAAAATAATGGTTTCAACGCAACTACAATTCAGAAATTGATAAAAAACAACGCCTCAAATTCACTTACAAATAATATACCGACAAGTCAAGCAGTCAGAACCTAAGAAATTTGTAACGTTAAAGACTTATTGAAAAAAATAGAGACTATTGCGAGATTCTTTGGAAAAAACAAGGTAGAAGTAGCATTCAGGCCTCATGCCAGGTTATCTGATTTCCTTTTTAATGGCAAAAATAAAAAAGATTGAATGGAAAAATATGGAGTTCATGAGCTTGAGTGTCCAAAGTGCGCAACAGTATTTATGTGGGTCATTGTGGACGAGCTATTTCTAAAAGATACGCCCAACACGAAAAGTTTTGACTAGAAAGAAGCGATTATACATTTTCAAACCACTCCTTGGAATGCAAGCATATTATATTCCCGAATCTAAACGATACGTAAATTTTGCACTATGCCAATAATGCTTGGAAACGAAATTATTTAGAATTCCTAGAAATTCATAAACATAAACATTGTGGATGTAATTAGACTCAGTATATTCACCGCTTTTTGAAACATAGGAATTTTGATTTCCCATTTTTCATGATGATCTCCTACCACGTAGTAACGGCTAAATACATTTACAATACATTAAATTACTCCTCAATACCACGAGGTACGGAAATGGAATGAACATATAAGCTTTGCAAACTCCAGTCATATAGGAGAGTGATCATTCTCTGAGTCATCCAACTTTTTATTTCAAAGACGTACCGTTTAGGGTCGACAAGGAAGAACCACAATGTAATTATACATTGCGAAGGAATATGTATGAATACACTGGAGTTGTACGCTGATACCAAATCAATATTTTGAATACCACGACGTGTATTTCAGTCACAAAGTGGCAATCTCTTGATTTCAGTATTTCGAAAATGGCTATCAAAATTAATAACCTGTGAACAGTGATTCCATGTATTCCACTATTTATGTTTTTTTAGCTCATTCCACATTCATAGGAGCTCGACTGAAAAAAATTCACCTAAAGAAAAGATCAATGGTAGCGATACATGCAAGTGTCGCATTTTCTGTCAATCAAATTTGCCAATCTCTAACGTTTGTTCCCACAGTTTTATAGGCATAAATAAATGTATCCGGGTGTATAGACACTCTTCAGTGTACTCCCTAGTGAGAAGGAAATAACAGCAGCTGAAGAAACATTGTCACTTGCTTTTCAACATACCTCTTCGTTCTTTATACAACTGATATTTTCATCAAATCTCTAAAAAGATCAATTACATTTATTGTCAAAAAACCACCAATAGACGTTCTAATATATTCCACGTCCGGAAGGAGTGAATATCAAAGGGAAGTGGAGTCCCATTCCGCAAAATAAAAAAATAATAATGATGAATGTTATCACTTTTCCCAAAATAATATATAAAAATCAACATTTGGTATAGCATAGAGTATTTATTCTATTCAGTGGCATAATCATATTGGCTTCTCACCAAAATATTATATATTCTATAACAATCCACTAAATTTCAGCGATTTATAAACTCCAAAACAACACTTTGCGAAATTTCAGTTTTTACACTTAACAAAAATAGTACTTACGATAATACTGAGAAAGTCGGAAAATTCTGTCCGAATAAGTCACAAAGTAAAACATAAAAATTCACTCGAAATCACGGAAAAGAAAACAATATAACAACACACTTAAAAGGATATTGAGAAGAAATCTAAATCAATTCGCATTACAGCAACATCAAAGTAATGTGTCAAACAAATGTACCGATGGTAAAGGTATAACAATAAAAGTCTGAAATGGCGTCCATAAAACGAAATTGTTGAATTTTATTATTCAGAGAATTAAAGTCACGGTTAATGAAACTTGTATGAGCAGATCTGACTGGCCGTACTAATCAGGTGACCAAAACGCCTATGCAAGCGGCTATTTTATTCCTAATAAGGCCACTACTATTAATAACAATAAACTCAATGTGGCGATAATAGTATTACAAGAAACGAGAGATTGCCAGTGTGATGGTCACTCAGCTCGTTCTTCGCCGTGGAGGAATTTCAAACTACCCATTATCATTTGTTAACGTTAGCGCTTGTAGCATGGCCGACGATAAAAACTTGAGTCGCATTTGAATCAAGTATGTTTCGATTCCACTCATGAATTTTTAAAATATTTCATTATGAGAGTCGTTCGATTTTCTAGCCATAACAATATTAAAAACGAAGTTACAGAAGAACAGAGGAAATCTAAGTTGGAATCTGACGGCACCTACTACTATATTGCATTATAAGAAGTTACACAATATTACACAATACACTGTTATGAAACATATATGCTTGAATCAAAAATTGTATTCGAATACAATGGGAATATTGAAAAAATGTTTGGTTGTGTGTTTTTTGTTGAAATCGTTTTTTAGGTGTAACCTCTCACAGTTTGAAAATAAAAATACCTATATCAGAAACAAATCGAAATGGGCCGCACATGGTTACCTCTTCACAGATGAAAAGTAAGAAATAACAGAATGGTGATTGACATACCCCACATTCCCTGTATCAAGATAGAAAATGTTACCATATCGAAATTTTTGTCAGATTTCTTTTGACTTCCATCAAAGAAATTATGCATAAAGACGTGAACGAAAGTTTTCTTTGGTGAGGGGTGCCGCCAGGTATCATCCGTTACTACTTCATATTTCGAGAAGAATCATTTATATTGAATCGCTTACTAGTCAGTTATCCCGAAAAGAGCTCCGGAGCACTGGTATAACTAGGCCCCAAGCCTTTTTGTTATATGCTTCGTAGCACTAAGCACTCCGGAGCACAAAGTGCAACATCTTTTCTCGAACACCACTGTCCGCTCTATATCAGTAGCAGACAAACAATACTGTCAATTTGAAACGAATGAACTATCGCACACATGGGATATATAATTGATGTGTTTCTTCATTTTCCTTATATTTTAATAATTTGATACTGTTCCGTTTTTGTGCCGACAATCCAGAAAAATGAACAATGTAGGTAACTAATTTATATTCAGTACAGAAATTGAGTACTTACCGCTTAGAATCTGAACATACTTTGAAACAGACATTTTATTTCAAAACGCCATGAATCTTGACAATATTTTATGGCAAAAATGTTTTCTAATCAATTCAATCAACTCTGGATGCGTTTTTATATCTCACCGTTTTTTGAAATAAGTAGTGAAAGTCAGCGATAAAGTAAACAATATAAATTTTTCTCCATTCCCACTGAAATATATCAATGTTTTGTCTTCAGTAAGCTAGTTAAGGTTTTGGTTATTTTCCATGCATTCCTTTTATTTTGAAATGGTGAAAATCTTTTTAGTGTAGTTGATCTAAAAATACACTTTTCTGTCGAACAAAATTGCACAATAGAAATATTTTCACTATTACATGTCATATTGAACGGTTTTTTAAAAGTGGAAGAACAATTTAACACATTAACTAATCACAAATATCAAATCCCAAATGGATTTTTAGGCATCTTATAGTACCGAAAACTCAGAAAACAACGTTGGACAGTTCAAGTTGGATAACGTCACTATCTATCTGCTACTGAAGCAAGAAATACAGGCAGGGCTTCTAGAACTCGGCAAAATGGATGTTTTTAGGCGTTCTTGTCGCGGCTTTATAAGCAGGGTGACTGAGTGGAAGAATAAATTCATTGAACTATAAATTAATAAAATTTAAATGGTGTCCAGTGTAGTAGTCAGATTTTCGTATCAGTATAATTGAGTTGTATTATAGTTTTTTGAAATTTATTATTATTTTGGAGCTGCAGATGAACGAGTCATATTTGTTGAGTATTTGACAGTAAGGATCATTCTCATTATGGTTACAATATTTATATCCTTCACATTCATCCTCGTGGTCATCTTTTTTTTAAAGGCTTATATAGTAGCTCTGAAAGAAAAAACCTTTTGCTGGACATTAGATTTTACCCAATGAATCGGTAATTTAATGCTTAACAAAAAATATTATGTTACGGCCAGAGTTTCATCATAGATATCTGCCATATGTGAGACGTCGAAAGCTTGCAAACTGAACTATGACCATTCATCAATGTCACTATTATACAGCTAATTCAACTTCGAAAAGTTGTACATGCACATTGTAAAGTATTTCGAGACTTTCAGTGCATTGGAAGTTTTGTGAAAATGGTGCTTACGCCAGAAATTAGTGAAGAAATCAGAAATACAGTCAACAATGCGATAAGTAATATTCGAAAAAACTATATATGATACGAAAAAGAACCACGTGGAATTCGAAAAAGTAAATGAAAATAAAATCAAGAATTTGTATAGCAAAACCTCCCCAACGAAAATACGACCATCGAACTGAATGATAATGACATTGATATATGCTATAGAGTGGGCAAACAAAACGAAAATCCAACAGGTATTTTCCTGAAAATAAAGAATATTGAAAGAAAACAAGAGATCATAAGAAAAAAGTTACTTTAGAAAGGATTTATCTTCTGAAAAAGATCAAAGTAAATCTGCGGTATAAAGGGGGTGGTTAGAATTCCAAGTGATGGAGGCGGAGCCTCAGAATGAAAAAAATCTAATAGTGTCTCACTCCAACTCATTTCATATAAATTACTCATGGTTAGTTCAACTTCGAACGCTTCGAGGCTGTCTAAATACTCAAACGCTCGTCGCTTTTTACGCCCCTGCCGACTTGATATCATTCTCAGATCAATACAATTAGTACTTGTCCAGTATTCTCTAAAAGAAATAATTCAAATATGGGTAATAAAAATGAAAATTTGTTGAGAATTTTTGTCGTTTAATTTTTCACTCCACTGCCACGGGAGCCGGTTAACCCAGCCTTCAAGTCGGTCAACTCAGCCTTCAAGCCGATAATCACCCATCCAATCAAAGTCGACTTCCGGAAAACGTATTCTCGAAAGATCTAGCTAGCTGTGCGGCGCTTGCTCATGGTTTTCATGACAGCAAAGTCAATTTTGAGAGTAATTTTCCCATTCAAATTACAACTTTTTCATATTTTGATGTTGATAATTGTGACCTGATTCGTTAAAGTAACCAGAATACAAGAAGTGTATCAAATTCAACAAAATTCTTGTTTTTTTCATTGGGATAGATATTTCGTAGATTGATTGGTATTCATATAACTTATGAAAATATGTGTGGTTTAAGCAAACATCATAATTAGAAAATACGATAAGAAAATCGCGTTTATCGACATGTAAATAGCAACGCTGCAAACACCATTCAAATTATAAGAAAAACATCCTACGGCTCTTCATTAGAGATATTCATGGAAAAGTCCGCAGTTGCATTTTTTTCAATTGCATTGTTTTAGCGTACAAAACTTTCGAATTTCCCTGTGTGTAGAAAATAAGCAGAGCAATTAGACGTAAAAGGGTCACATAGAAATGTGTGTCAATTCAGTGAGTAATTTTTTTATCTGGAAAGTTATTGCATATATCTATAAAACTAGGGCCAAATAACGAAAAAAAAAATAGTATATTAAGTAACGACCATGTTGACATGAACCGTAGGCGAGTTTTGAAAATCTCGTGCGAGTGTTTTAATAGTCATTACATGATCGTTGCATACACATTTTTTCTACGACCAATAAAAAAATTAAAACAAGAATTTATTTCAATATAGTTATGTTCAAACTTTACTTCAACTTGAATTTCAATACGAACCAAGTGTCCACAAAGAAGATTTCAATTTCAATTCAATCTTTATTGTTTATAGAAACATTTAGTTTCATAACAAGGAGTATATATAGTACCTACAAGATATTGGTAATAAAAATGAAAAAAAAAAATATAAAATGAAGGGCAAAAACAGGTGCCATGCGTTATAACGGTGCAAAAATATATAAAGAATAACCTGGAGTACCAAGGAAAAAGGAAATGAAATGAAAAATAAGAAAAGTTAAAGTAGACAGAAAAAGTTTCAAAGAAGATTTGAGTTTATTTGAAAGTTCTTCAACACAAAATAAAAATTCTAATATTTTTTGTTATTCAACGGTCCATGAATCATTTTTATATTTTTCATAGATTTTTTTTATATTCCGTTGAATCTAAATATTCACAGACAATTCGCTTTGTTATACATTTCTGGTGGTGTGCAAAATAACTCTTCACTACTTGACATGTTTATACTTCTTTCAATGCAATAGATTTTAAAAGTCAAAAAAGTCTGTCAAAACAACTGTACCTGTTTCAATATGCCAAAAATTCATTTCATAATGAAAAATACGTGTATATATTGGCCAAAATTTGATACATAATGAAAATCGTGTTAAAGGGAGTAGAAAAAATGTTACCCCCAATTGTCTATATTTTTTTATACGATGTTAGTTTGGAACTTGGTTCGGAAGCACATTCCTCGAGAACGATCGGTGGATTTTCGTCAAATACACTAGCTCTGTTTATATCCATAATAATGCATGAATGAAAGAGACGTCCTGGGTTCTTCATACTAAAACATGTATCGTCATGTGTTTCCTAATGAGATAACGAAAATAAAATACTCGGAATGGCATTGGCACCAAATAATTACTTTTCGAAAAATGTATGAACAAAATTTCCACGCACTCAAGTGTCTACGTATGGTTAGTTTGTTCTGGTCATACTGAATAATTGCTCCTTCCTAGGTTTTTTCCGGGGGGTGTTTATTCCCTGGGGTTTTTCCCGTTTTTCTTCTTGTAATGGGGTTTTATTTCCTAGGTTCTGCACCTTGTTAGTGCCACTTCACGTTATCAAATAAATTCGTCGAATATCTGAATTTTTTATACTTTAGATGAATTTTTTGCTTCTTAGTTACAATTCGTGACTATTCCTATTTGTATTTGACATCTTCGGGAAAATAACAGTCGAATAGGCATAGTCATTTGCCAGCGGCTCTCCAGAGGTGCGCTGATCGCTACACCATTTAAAATGACAGCAAACGGCAAACCTCGGGGAGAGTCCAGGCGAATGACTATGCATGCGACTCTAAATATATTTATTTATTGATTTTTTTATTCAATATTTCATAAGATAGAACCCAAGACGACTCTTTGATTCATGCGTCATTATCATGGGGATATACGGACCATATTGTCCTCTACAAGGTATACTGAGTAAAAGCGTATCTCAAAATATGTCACTATTCGCCGTACGGTAGTACGGCGAATAATCCCGAATAATCCCGAAATGATAATTTCGGGATTATTACGCCCTTTGTGTCTAGCCGCACGCCGATCGCTGCACATGTATATTTTTTAATGCCGAATTGGAATACAATCATGATCCTCCAATAAATCATTTCCACTTATTTACCTTTTTGCAGAAAGCAAACGTTCAAGTTAAATTTTGAATGTTGAAATTTATAAAGTAAAAAATAATTGAGTGTGATTTTAATCACTTGGTTTCACAATGAAAAACAACACCAAAATATCATGGACTATCAGGCACTTGATAAAATGTTGTGAATTTTGCTAAAATAGGTGAATATTAGCGAATTTTGGCGTTTATCAATCAAGAAAAACACCAGAAATTCACATCAATGAAAAGGGTTTTACGGTGATTTTATACACCGTCATGGAAAATTTACACCGATATACATGAAATTGAAACCATATTAATGGGTACTTGATAAAATGGTGAACAATTTGGTAGAATAAGAGAATGTGAATCTAATTTTGGTGTTATTTACAATTTCTGAATAGTTTATTCAGGAATGACACCAGAAATTCAAAATTAAAAATATTTCTCGATGCCTTTATACAACGTGATGCAAAACATACACCGATAATATGGAATTGACACAATTTTATCAGGTAAACGATAATATTGTGTTAATTTTGAACAAATTATCAGACAAGATGTAATGAAATAAATTTTACGGTGCTATTGTGCACTTCCTTTTGAATGAAATACAATAAGGTAAATTTGAATAACACTCGGGTTGTGATGAATTTTACCTAAATGAAAGATTAATGAAGATAATGATGTTCCAAGCTTGTAAATTTCACCAAGTTCTCTGTCATGTCGTCATGTGTCCCGCATCCATCCAGTCGACATTATCAGTAGAATGCTCCGTTGCCAGCAGTTCACCATTACCTAGCGGGCCCACTCTACAGGAAATCATTCTTTGCACCGAGTATATATGAGCTTAAGATACGAACGCGACCCTTATAGCATGTTTCAGGCAGCACAGTGAAATCTGAATAGCTCAGAAATGAGGAATACAAAATAAAGGAAAATACCGAGACAGCAGAGCCCGACTGCCTTCCAGGACAGGTTGAGCAGTTCTTGAGCCAACCGTCAGAGGCTTTTGGTGTCGTTAATTCACACTGGATTGTTTCAAGATAAATACTGATTGGTGTTATTTGATAATAAATAAACCAGAAGAGGCTCTCAGACTAGTATTTTATTACACCAAGATATACAAAAAAAACACCGAATTGTATTACCGGTATGAAAATACAGTGTTTGTCATGTTCAAAGTATGAATATATTCATAAGATTGGCGTTAAATTTCACCTTTTTCTTATGTATGTTTGATCAGAAGATTTCAATTTACACCATTTTTGTGTTCAGCAACACTCACTACTGTTATGAATTAATTAAACCTATATTATTTCCACACGAAGAGGTGCTATGCAACATAGTAGAAGCAGTTTCTTCTAAACCATTCAAATGGACAATTAACACCACGATGGTGTTTTCTAATTTTTTCAGGTGTGACATCGAATTCAATCAACACCATGTACAGTATTTTATGTTAACACCATAGAACGGTGTGAAATATGTCGCTGCTATTTTTGACTATAATTATCAGGACCTATATGGACACAGAATGGTGTTATCTGGTGTTATTATTTTTTCACAGTGTAGAACTAATTGCTCGTGTACATTGATACATATAAGATTTCCCTACGTTCGAAGAACCAAGACAAAAAGTATACAATACCTTGGGTATCTATTATGGATTGTGTGGCATATTGATCATTCAATATGAATATATAGGCGTTATAATTGGATAATATATTCCATGTTCACCTAATTCGGCATATATTCTAAACTTCAATAATCCCATTAACATCTTCTATTTGTTTCATCTTCTGTGCTATAATTTCGAGAACAGTTTCAGTGTTATATTTCCATATTCAATGAATGAATCAACAATCCATTCAACCGTCCATAGTATCCATGTTAAAATACATATTTATGTGAGGGCGCTCGTATCAGTGGAGCAAAATAATCCAATATTGAGTATGCAGGGGTTCAGCGGGGGTTGCAATTTTTTTGGCAACAAGGTTCTTTTTCGAAAAAAAAAAAATTACCTATTGTGATAAAAAATAGTGGATGTAGTCAAGTTATTTTTGGAAAAATTTAAAAAAAGTACTGTGAGAGATGCCTAGATCCATCTTTTCCAATTCAGATAGAGAAAAAAAATCACGAGTTTATTCAGCGAGCTTTAATTTCCGCTCCTTGTTTTACCAATAGCCACTAATAAGGTTAACCCCCTCTTAAGGGCAATGGGATAGTGATCCGGGAGGACCTCACAACCCTTAGGGTTGAACTGTCAGCCAAAACTGTTGAAAAAACTTCCCTTAGAAGTGTATGGACGGAAGTCGGCAAGATTTATGTTCTT
The DNA here is from genome assembly GCA_958298965.1 of Chrysolina haemoptera. Lineage (NCBI taxonomy): Eukaryota > Metazoa > Arthropoda > Insecta > Coleoptera > Chrysomelidae > Chrysolina > Chrysolina haemoptera. The sequence goes on along the minus strand of OY282599.1, from coordinate 13,219,791 downwards.
CTGAACAACAAGTTAAATATTCTAAAATCCAAAACTGACTACTGAAAAATATTTCCTGATACGGAGGATGCTGTATAAATACTCAACATGTTATAGGGAGTACGGCGCTTGCTGGACGAACACGTCAATAATTGTTACAAGTGTTACTCAGTTTCCATTTATATTTTGTCTTATCAAATTTGCTCCATTAATTTTTTCTTTTCATAGATATTTTCTTTTCAGTAACGATAAAATATAAATGATAGATTTTTTAGATATTCTAGACAGTCAAAAAGAAATTAAAGTCTATGGAGTAGGAGGAAAATGAAGCTAAAGAAGTCTTGTTGAGGATTGTGCATTTCAATAAAAGAAGTTTGAGAAAACACTTTGATGAATTGTTATTATACATAGCGGATAACCTAGAGACTTTGGAAATCATTGTACTATCTGAAACGTGGAATATAGACCTGGTAAGCGAATTCAATATAAATAATTTCACTACTCACTACAATGAATCGGAGGTAAATAAAAATGATGGCCTGATTATTTATATCAATAAAAGACTAGTATCAAGTGTGACGATATGCAGTCTAATAGAAACGAATCTCATAAGAACTTCATATAAGAAAACTCTACAACTTCCTATAGACCCCATCAATAAATATTTCAACCTATCAAAGGGATCTTCAGAACTACTTTTAAAACCTAATAAAAATCCAAATTGAGATTTTCATTGGCGACATTAACATTAACTTACTTGAAAATTCGAACAATATTTACAGAACTATTCAAATGTAATGGATGGAAATGGATTCCTATCATACTAATATTAATATTCCCACTAGATCTTTTAAGGAATCCAATAGTATAATAGATCATATTTTCATAAATAACGAAAATAAATATAGAAACATATATATTATCCTCATTACGTAGTCTCGTTAGTTTTCATGCTACAGTGTGTAAAAAAAAACGATTTTTGCTATTTTGGGTATTTGTATCGATTTGATTCCAGTGATCTAATTCGAAATTGAACCATCTCAGAAATAAACATATTGCATCATAGTTGTAGCTCATAAGTCCCTCCCGAATAAAGAATAATATTTCACAAAGAATGTTGCATTACAGCATGGCAAGGCAATGTTTATAGAAATAGATAAAAATCATTACCATAATCGTTTATCGGTTATCTTCTACTACGGAAATCAGTGAACATATAAGCTAATCAATCCCAAAAAAAAAACACCGAAAAGGAGTGAAGAGTCTGTCTGGACAGAATATATGTCTTTTTTGAAGCGTACCTATATAAACTTAAATATGAATGATTTTACGCTGTTCATGGAATAATCTTCCTAAATATCACTCGACCATGACAAATAGAGACTACTATTTTCTTTGATTCATCTCGAGTAACTTGTATTTTGGGACAATTCAATTCGACCATATGAACATTAATAATCATTAACTCACTCCAGCTAAAGCTGTCGGGAGTTATTCTGATTATTAATGTGCATATGGTCTCATTTAATTGTCAAAATACAAAGTACTCTCGATAGAATTATGAAGAAAATAATAGTCGGCTATTTGTCATGGTCTTGTGATATAATCTTCGATAATCCTCCCCATCACCCCCTTATTTTCAGCCACCCCATCACCCCCCTGATTTACAACCACCGGTACTTTCAATAGAAATCTCTACTTGTGATACCTCATTGAATGGCTGGTAAAAATAGATTTTCCAACTCCACACCAAACAAGTAATTAAATATTATTTTTGTGAACACCTCTGCGTATGGGAATGAAATGAAAAAACGCATCATCAATATTTTATTTACCTGAATAAGTATTTTCAAATTCTAAGTAGACAGTTAGTTACAGAAAATTTATGAAATAAATGAACTCACAAAACTGCAAAACAGTGGTTTTTACATTCTATATACAATTATTAGCATCTTTAGTTTCAAAAATAAAATATTGATAAAAAAAATTAAAGACAAGCTTTTATACAAATGCCCTAAAAAGTAAAAAATAATTTTTTCAGATTGCAATGTAAGTTTTTCATTAATATTTTATTTTTTAAACTAACGATGGTAATAATTTGAAGGTTCATTTAACTCTGTGAATAACTACTTAGAATTTGAAAATATCTATTCAAGTAAATAAAATATTGATGATGCATATTTTCATTCCATTTCCCATACGCAGAGGTGTGCACAAAAATAATATTTGATTACTTGTTTTGATGAAGAGGGATATGCCGGAAGGAGAGATAATTTTTCTTCAGCTAGTCATTGAGGCATCACAAGTGGAGATTTCTATTGAGATTATTTAAATGCGGGTGTCTGTAAATCAGGGGGGTGATGGGTTTGACTATAAGGGGGTGGGGTGATTTTTATGCGAATGGAGGAGCTCATGATCTACAAACTAGAATTGATACGTTTATTTCTGAGACAGTTCAATTTCGAATTAGAACCCAAAAATCAAATCGATGCCTAATACCCAAAATAGCAAAAATCGATTTTTTGACACCCTGTATTATGTTGTGAATATCATACCTGAAGGTTATTCTACGTGCTAAATAAATGGGTTTATGGTTTCTGAGAATTTATGAAATAAACGCGCAGTAGATACCTCCATTTGATCATTTCCAGCCAGCTCAACCCAGAGAGTTTATTGGACACCGAGTATCTCCTGCCAATTTTGATTATATGATTTACCTTCTTGAAAAATCTCATATCTGAGTCAAAAAATACTCCTAAGATTTTTTGCTGTCCCGAAAAGGTCTATTGATTGGCCGATAGTACTGATGTAAACAACATTTTTGCATCTCATTCTAGCAGGTTTACTCCCAAATAGCATTATTTGTGACTAAGCAGGATTGAGGGACAAACAGTACTTTTCTGACAGGTTAAACAAGTTTTTTTTCAATTGGTGCCCTTTTTTGCCTATTTAAAGCACGCCTCAGAGTGTGCAAATCAAACTTTCAAAAACGGGCGTTTTTTTAAGTTACCATAGCTACGTTAACAATTCGAGAACAGTGAAGACAGAATGACAATGTTATGATTCTTATCTGACAGAAGAAATGAAATATTACAAACAAATGAAAAGCTTTCATTCAAACATTAACGAAAGGTATACTGATGTCACATCACGAATTCAACCATTTTATATTATAAGTTCTTATTTCTATTATTTGTAAGAATGAAACCAGTATTTATAATTTCAAAGTGCACTAATTGAAAAAATATCGTAAAGAATTCGTGGATAAATGATCTTTCAAACCTTGCTCTACTTCGAGCACTCCGCACTCCGGCTGCGCCGTTGTGCTCGAAAAATCGCGCGTGTTTAAAATACCTTTTCATCCATTTATACTTTAATAATATACTAGGCTAGGTCAGAGTTTAACATATTGTTGGCTAAGCCAATATTCGATTCTTTGAACGAAGTATAAACCTGTGTGTCGTCGAAGTAAAAATAACTCATACTGTGAGTAAAACACTCCACGAAAGATGAAACATGAATTGAGAAGAGAAGTGGTCCCAATATGGAGGTTTGGAACTTGTAATATTGATGACCTTTTTTCTGTGTGCCACACATATTGTCTCCTGCCAACTACATAGCTCTCCATAAGCTCTACCGATTTCTTACTGAACGCGATATTATTCAATGATGCCAGCAGTAACCGATGATTAATCCTGTCAAAAAATGCCTTTGTGTAATCTAATAAAACTAAGGTAGTCAACAACTTTTCATCAGTTGCGGACAGGATATCATTCGTCACTGCTAACAATGCTGTCGTGCAGCTATGTGAAGTTCTCAAGCCAGACTTATTCTCAGAAAGCAAATTGTTCCTATCTAGATGATTTTAAATTTATAAACATAGTATTTTTCAGAAGCTCTCAATAGTGTAGGTAAAAGACTCATTGGTCTTAGGTCTTTCAGTTCTTGCTGGTTTCTTGTTTTTGCTAGAGAGTACGTTGGCAATTTTCCATTCATTAGGATATGTTTTTCTTTCGATTGAGAAGTTCAAAATGTGCATTATAAAGTGGACTATCAAGGGAAAACATTAAAGGATCAGATCAATTCCAATGGAGTCATCGCCTATAGCCTTCGATTTAATAGACAGTAGAGAACTATAAACAGTATCCTCATCTGCATACGAAAAATCTGATTCAGGCACATCCTGCATCACATTTTCTTGCAGAGCGTTAAGTATTTCGTTATCCGGCGAATTGTTCGACTTTGAAACAAAAATAAAAAACTCATTTATAGCATTAATGTCACGTGTTAGTAGTTCAGGTAATTTGGTGGTTGTCGATTATAAATATGTAGAGTATACCTTAAATTATGTCATTGATTCCATGAGGTGGATACTTGTCATATTTTAAGAAAAAAAGTTCATATAAACGTGTGTCCTTGATTCATTTCTGAGTAACTGGAAATCAACTGCGACGCCACTGGAATAAAAATTCAAAATCGAATATTGAGAAAAGAAGCCCATTGTTACTAGTAACAAACATACGAAGTTTAATCAGAATCGGCTTAAAGAATATCGAGTAATTCATGAGAAACCGATATAATGTTGAAATTTTGACACCCCGTTACTCAGAAACGCGGTAATTTAAGACACATGTTTATATGAACTTTTTTTCATAAAATGTGACAAGGAATCACTACCTGAAATCAATGACATCATTTAAGATACATCCTTCATATTGAAATTTTCGAATTAAGTGAATAAAGTTTTCGAAGATTTACTTCTGCCGAATTTATAAGCCAAATAGCCTTCTTTCTCATTTTTCATTGCTGTCCTGGTGAAGTTCCTGAGTTTCTGAGAAAGAATGTTTTGTTGTCCAAAACTTCACTTTGGCAGAATCTCAACACAAAAAGATGTCTAGAAGGGTTGCAGTAGTTTGACAAACTCGCGTTGGTTTGTTAACCGTCTGACTGAGCCCAAAGGAATCAATTCAATTTTGAATTCAGACTGTTCCCAGGCTTTCGATTTTGAGAAATTCGAAGTTGAAATCACCGCAACAGATTATTTGATCGAAGACTAGAGTAAGATCCGCGAGGGTCTCTTCAAACTCTGAAATAAAAATAATTGCTGACTGCCTGAGGGGCCTTTAAACAACTCATATGCTAGATTTTCATTATTGTATTGGACAGATATCTACAATAGTTTTATTGATGAATACCTCATTCATTGGTGCAACGTTCAAGTCTACCTCAATTAATTATACGACAAACTTCTATGAAAGAATTGATTATAAAAAACTAGATTGCCTTCGGGAAAAAAAAACGTGGCAAGAAACTCACAATTATTGCAAAGAGATACGGACCGCATATAACAAGCTTCATTGGCAAACTTGAAACATACATAACGAAATCAACCAAAATAATAAAAATACCATATAAAAAAAGAAAACTAAAACCCTGGATTACAAAGGGATTGGTAATATCAATTCGTAAAAGAGATAAAATTAAAAAAATATGCTAAAACAAAAAACAAAACAGTTAAAAACAGAATACACAAATTAAAAAACTGACTAAATATTTTGATTAAACATACTATGGACAGTCTCCATTCACCTATTCAGTTCAATTTGAAATTAGATTAGTTCATCATTAATTATAGTTGAAGATCTCTCAAATACCCATACCTACTCTCATGCATTTTCGCGATTCTTCTCTGTGATTTCTATCCCCACTAGGAGACAAAATAGGGCTTTGGCGTGACAGTACAAAAAGGTTACTGGGACGGGTACGTACCAATACCAATTTATTCTATACGAGACAATTTCGTACATATACTGAGAACGAATACTATATAAAAACAGAAACTCAGTGCCACCGAAAGAAACTCCAAGCAAACATGGAGAGATATCAAATAACATCAAGGATAAAAAAAAAATATTAAAGAGATTGCATAAAAAATCGAAAAACCAGATGTTCCCATCACCTTTTTGAATGAACCGTTTATCCATACTAACCTCGTTTTGAAGCCTGTTGAAAATAATCAACTGATTGAGATTATTTCTAAATCAAAACATAATTGGTCACCAGGTCCGGACAGAATAACTACAAAAACAACCAAACAAATTCATAGACACATTTTTGAACCACTCACATACATAATAAATCTCTCATATAGTGGAGACAAAATTACTTTCCAATGGAAATAATTTACCGTTACTCCAGGAAATTATAGGCAAAAAAATGAGACTAATTGGATTTTTCAATACACACAACAGACATTTTGGTTTTATACAAAATTCCAATACAGAAAATGCTGTACTTGATTTCACAAAAAAATGTGTTTATGCCCTGGACAGGTCGGAAAAATGCTTAGCAGTTTTTCCTTACCTGGCCAAGGCTTTCAACACAGTATCTCACGATATAATTCTAGATAAATTATTCAGGTATGGAGTAAGAGGCATACCACTGAGTATCTTTACGGGATTATCTATTACAGAGAAGACAACGGGTCAAAGTAGGTGATCGCTTAAGTGTATAGTCTACAGTGACTCTTGGTGTTTCCCAATGAGTTTTGGGGCTACTACTGTTCCTGGTGTATATCAACAGCATCACACATATAAAAAACTTTCAGGGTCACCTCGTGTCATATGCTGATGACACCGTCTTAGTTTTCACTGAACATACTTGGTCAGAGGTTTTTACATCAGCTGAAAAAGGAATGAAAGATATGAAATTATTGCTTGATCTCAACGTCTTCAGCTTGAAAAAAAGTTCAAAATAATTTTTTTTTTCATACAAGAAATTCAAAGAAACAGATGTTCTATTAGGATTGTTTTATCCAGGGAACTCCTGGCTGAGCCCTTTTAATGTTATAAAATGTTAATGTTATAAAATGTCTTAATTTTAAATCACTTCCACCTTCCTCTGGACGCATGATGTTTTTATGGTTTCGGCTCTTGTACACCTGACGACTGAGCACTGATGATGACTTTTTAGTCGAAAGCGCTCTGCTACGATTTTAAAAATATAAATTCTGCTTCATTCAATAATATTGATACGTGCACACAGCTTGATAATTTCACATATAATAATAATGTTACAGACCTGAAATTTGATAAAGACTTCTCGAATTGTTCGAGATCGTTCGATGAATTAGATGAAAAAAATCTAGAAGCACTAACTTTTGTTCTGGATCAATCATCGAACATTCTATTTGTGTTCTATTGATTTCTTAAGTTTTCTAGAACTTTATTTGTATATAAAAGCAATGCATTTGTGAGATGAAGTTAGTTAGGAAGTTACTTTGAGTTACCTTGGATACAAGTATTTTGACAGTGACTGGAATTACAGTGTTGTCAAGTGAAGTTTGATTAATAAAGGCGAGTTCATACCAGTGTACACTTATTTTTGAACCCGAAGACGCAAGAATTGGTGACAGCGGCGGAATAAGTGTTACTGAAGAAAGAAAAGTAAGGCAGTTTTCCAGTAATTGATGGTGAATACTCGAGCAAATAATTACGACGAGATGGCGACATCAGCAGATATCCTTGAGTTTTTAAAGGAACAAGAAGCCAAACGAAAACAAGAACAAGAGGAACAAGAAGCCAAACGAAAACAAGAACAAGAGGAACAAGAAGCCAAACGAAAACAAGAACAAGAAGAGCTTCTACAACAATTCGAACTGAGAAGGAAACAAGAACAAGAGAAACAGGAGGCGCGGTTAGTCCAGCAGTTACAACAACAACATGTTGATATTCTGCAACGTATTAGTCACAGTCAAAAGTGCTTCCAGAATGAAATCACCGAAGTAGTACAAGAGGTCAGAGGAGAAGTTCAAGAGGTCAAAGGTGAAGTTCAAGAAGTCAGAGGTGGAGTCCAGGGAGTCAACAGAAGGGTCCAAGACGTCGAAAATGAACTGTCCAAAATAGATGAACGGGTGGCACGAGAGGTGAACAAGAAATTCAACGAAGAAGTGGATAGGATCAAGGAGAGGTTGGAAACGCTACACCTTCCACACAAGCCTGCACCCTCTGAGGAAATCTCCCCCACCAGCGAAAAGCCATCCTCACTGACAACTCCGATAAGGCCTACACAAGTGAAAATTTTGAAGCCTCCAACATACGATGGTTAATCCTCGTGGCCCATGTATAGACGTCAATTTGAAGCAACAGCAAACGCAAACGGCTGGTCCGAGGAGGAAATGGCCACCTCTCTAGTCTTGTGTCTACGAGGACAAGCATTGGACATCCTTCAGAACATCCCCGAGAGTAATCAGAAGGAATACTCTAGAATCGTTGAAGCTTTGGAAATCAGATATGGGCAGCAATGTTTCAGAGCCAATTAAAGAGTCGATATCAAAAATCCAACGAAACCCTACAGGAGTATGGAGCCGACGTAGAGCGACTCATTAATTTGGCATACCCACGAGCACCGAAAGAGTTCGTAGAACAAATTGGGGTACAGACTTTCATCGATGGTTTGAGAGATACTGACATGCCGCAAGCCCTTCGACTAGGACGACTTCAAACCATAAGCGCAGCACTAATAGCATCTATGGAGTTCGAGGCCGCGAAAAACGCATCAAGAAATACGAGGCCCAAGTTACGTAAAGTTAAATTCAACGAGGATTCTCCTACAAGCGAAGCGCTATTGAAGAAAATATTGGACGCCATAACAGCATTAAGCAACCAAGTGCCTTCCCCACAAGACAGGAAGAGGCGCTGTTATAACTGTGGGAAAAGCGGCCATCTACAGTGGAGTTGCTGGGAGAGATCGAGATCCAAAAGTCCAAGAAGAAAGAGGTCGTCATCAGCGAGCAACGAAGATAGATCGAGATCCCCGAGCCCAGGAACAGAGCAACGTGGGCGATATACCAGAGGAGCCTTCAGGAGATCGACCACGCCAGAAAGGAGATCGACCACGCCAGAAAGGAGACCTCAAACGTCTGAAAGAGGACTTGCTCCCAACCAGGAAAACCAGAATAAGTCGGCACTAGGGGGCGCGTGGCGACTTTCAGTGTTAAAAGCCCCAAGATCCATATATCGTCATTGAAGAAAAATGGCCAAAGTCTACTAATACAAGGCCACTTAGAAGATCGGAAATGCACCTTCACTATTGATACAGGAGCTTCGAGATCAGTCGTTCGCCCAGACCTCATACAAGAATCTGTGAAGCCGATGAAAAGGAATATGGTTTTGGAAACGGCAACGGGACAAACCGCACCAGTCATTGGGGAAACACTTGTACACATCCAGATAGGACCTATTACCATGGAACATTCTATGTTGGTTGCGGAAATAAGGGATGAATGTGTTTTGGGTCTGGACGTCATGGAGAAAAACGACTTCATCCTTAACATCAGACAGAAAATTTTGCGGACTGGCAATGAAGAAATCTTCCTGAGCAGATACGATGAGAAAATCCAACCAATTAAGATTTATGTTGACGAAGACATCCACATTCCGAAAAACTCCGAAACCATCATCATGGCCAGAATGGATAAAGAACCTGGAGATTTGAGCACTGGAATAATTGAAAATGATGAATACCGCCAAGATGGAATTTTAATTGCCCGATGTCTTGTGAACACAGAACAACTAATTCCTGTCAGGGTTGCCAATACTTCGGAAAATAAAGTCCTTCTGAAGAAAAACGACCAATTGGGATTCTGCAAACCTGTCACTCGAGTTATTAATTGTGAAAACCACACTCAGGTACTGCGAAGAAATACCACTAACACCGATCAGAGAACAATAGACAAAATGATGGAATCCACAGAACATTTAACTATGGAGGAAAAGCGGAAGGCCAAAGAGTTTCTTTATAGCCATCGTAACATTTTCTCGACAGAGACTTCGACAGGACGTACCAGTCTAGTTCAACATCGCATCACCACCGGCGATGCCCGACCAATCCGACAGGCTCCGAGGAGACTACCGTTTGCCAAACAGAGAGAGGTAGCAGACATGATAAACAACATGATGGAGGATGACATAATTGAAGAAACCACAAGCCCATGGTCCTCACCGGTAGTATTGGTAACTAAAAAGGATGGATCAACCTGATTTTGCGTGGACTATCGTCGACTGAATGACGTAACGATGAAGGATAGCTAACCATTACCAAGAATCGATGATACACTAAACACATTATCCGGTTCCAAATGGTTTTCAACGTTGGATCTGAAAAGTGGGTATTGGCAAGTGGAAGTTCATCCTGATGATAGAGGAAAAACAGCGTTCTCTACCGGACAAGGGCTGTACCAATTCAAAGTTCTTCCGTTCGGATTATGTAATGCTCCCGCCACCTTTGAGAGACCGAAGACGCAACAATAATAACAAATGTATTTTATTGAATCAATTTGATCCAAAGGGCTATCATTATTAAAAATTACATTGTATTTCTATTTACAGTGAAAAATTAAATTTAAATGAATGTTCCCGAAATGTTTGATTTCTTTCTTGATAATAATTCTCATTTAATATTACTATGATTATATATACTATGTTGTACATTGCCATCAATAAATTGAAAATTGGTCTGATCGGAAATCATATTTCTGATCTGTACTGTATCTTTTCACTAATAAAGGTCATATTTCAGGTAGAGGACAAAAATAGTTAACGTAAATACGACCAGTGGCAAACACAGACCTACAACGAGTAGTTCACTGGACAAGTTTTGGACATTGAAATATCTCGTAATGATGAAAGTAGTGGTTAGATTATTGTCCTCGATGAAGTCCAGTTTCCTTCAATTTGTGGTAAAATCACTTATAAATAATTCGCTGTGATCGGTATATCCTGGCATGGCAGATTATCTTGAGTGTGAATTTTGTATAGTTTGATGTTGCATTCATTCCTTTTTTGATTTTTCTGAAAATATGTAAATCTATAGTGAAATGCAGGTTTTGTAAATGTTCTATATTTCCATGCTTACGTTAACTGCTTTACCTACTTCTTTCTAAATGTTCGGGCAGAGTTCCCAATCAATATGATTAATATTTTTCATTCAGTCGACTTTCTCATTCAAATTGTAGTATATCTCAGAAATGTTGCATCATCTCATCACCACCATTAATATTATTATCACTAATAACAAATCTTCATTTTGAAAGGTTTTTACAGATTATAGGAGAACGAACCCACGACAATTGCTTGGCCATACATTGATTTCTTCGAAGAGTAATTGTAAATCTGTGTTCTATGAAAATCTTCTGAGTTTTATTATGAACGATAACAGTGGTCCAATCAGACGAACGATGAAATGTCGTATCATATATGTATATTTAAGTTCTTTCATATAAATACAATTTTTAAACCTTGAAAATTGTCCAAAAGACGTAATTTTCGTGTTTGGGTTATAATTTTCAATGATATTGATGATAAAATTATTAGATGGCTCCACGTGCTGCAGGGAGCGTCCAAGAGATGATTAAAAATAAGTGACGAGAGTTGGTATGAATTTAAGAATTTAATGAATTTGATCAGTTCGCAAGCAGCCTATATAACACGTTCGATGTTCAGGGCAGATAATTGAATAGCTTGATGGAATGTAGTTGTACTGAAACAAAACGTGAGGAAATCTAAAACGGTATCGATTGCTTCTGTTTCCAATTTCCTCGCCGCTGCTCCTAGAAGCTCATTCAAGTCCGTGATCAAAGTCAAGGCTAATAATCATACTGCTGATGCTTTAGTTGATACGGAAAGTTCGGAAACATATATAGATAAAACATTCCTTTCGACTGCGAAAATCCCATCATTTCCTAGTAGTGGATTCATATCCGAGCCTTCTACATCTATGCAATCTCAAATTTGTAGACACTGTTATGTTAATATAAATGTTTTGTGACATGAACACTCTAATGTCAAATTATCCATTATACAAGATCTATGTGCTGACAAAATTATTGGTCACGACATATTAAAACAATATTCATCGGTACAATTTGGTTTTGGCAGAGCAAGGTCAGCTATGAGACTATGTAGTCTAGTTCATGCTATAGTAGATCCACCAATATTATTTGCAAATCTTACTCCTCATTGCAAGCCAGTGGTCATCAAATCAATAATGTTTTCACCTGAGGATTCTGAATTTATATCCAATGAGGTAAAAAAATTACTTTCCGAAAGGTAAAATAGAGGAAAGTATATCTCCATGGCGCACTCAAGTATTAGTGACCAAGAATGATAATCATAAAAAAAGAATGGTAGTGGATTACTCGCAAACAATAAATCTTTTCACGTATCTAGATGCTTACCCTCTGCCTAATATTAAGAATACTGTTCGAAATATTCAGTCTTTAGCACTGGTGACCTCAAAAGTACATACCGTCAAATACCAATTAGAGAAGGTGAGAAACAATATACAGGGTTCGAAGCTGACGGCAATCTATACCAATTCACTAGAATTCCTTCCGGCGTGACTAATGGGGAGCCTGTTTTCAACGTGTTCTATCATCAAAGCGGAGTATATGCTTATATAGATGATATCACTATATGCGGTCACACCCAAGAACAACATGAGAAAATTTGGAACAGTTTTTGTCTGCTGTTAGAAACTATAATCTAACAATAAATGAGAGCTTGAGTACTTTTTCAAGAAATAGTATAAAAATACTCGGTTATGTTATAGAAAATAAAATAATCAAACTGATCCTGAGAGACTTGAAACGCTCATTAATTTTCCAGCACCTAGTAATCTGTCATCAATGCGGCGAACTATTGGAATGTTCGCTCATTAGAAGTAGGGTCATGCAGCTCAGTGGTTGAGACTTTCTCGTTCGAAGCCAGTGACTGCTGGTCGGCTAGGTTGAAATCCTTAGCGACTACAGATTTTTATCTGATGGCCCGAGAAAGTGCTAGGAATCGCACGTTAAAAGGTGAGACCTCGTTAATCCTTGGCTCGCACAAGTTTCGACTTTTGAGGGCTGCTGTTCGTAAGGGGACGACAGTAGGTTAACGGAAAAAACAATTTTAAACAATTTTTAAACAATTATTCAAAGTGGATATATAATTTTTCTGGTAAAATCCATATATTTGCAAATTGCAGCTTATTTCCTCTCACTGAACAACTTCTCCACCATTCCGAGAATTTGAAAAACGAAATTCTCAAATCAGCTGTTACTTCATGAATAATCTATACTTTTTGTGGTAGAAACTGATGCATCGGAACCATTCTATTGCCTCTTCTCTTAGCCAGTCTGGACGACCATTTTATTCCAGAAGACATTCTCCGATAGAGAAAGAAGACTATACCATTGTTGAGACCTCCAAGAAATGGTGCCATTTCTAGATCGGAAGACATTTCCAACTGATTACTGATCAGAAATCGGTTTTCTTTATGTTCAATGCTAGACATGAAAAAATACTGATGGCGTCTAGAACTCGCTTGTTACAGTTATGATATACTTTATAAACCATAGAGAGAAAACACTGTAGCTGAAACTTTGTCAAGAATTTTTGGATCTAGTATAGGAAATTTTGAAAAATTATTCAACTCACATCAAAAACTGTGTCAACCAGGTATTACAAGAATGTTCCATTGGATACGAAATTTCCTCCTATTCTGTAGAAAAACGTTCGCAAAATAACTGCTGAGTTGAAACCAAGATACATTAAAAACAGTGGGACACTTATAAAAGCTACGTCTCCTTTCGAAAGACTATATATAGACTTCAAGGGACCTCTTTCTTCTTGTTCTAGAAACAAATATCTACTTGTGATTGTAGATGAATATTTAAGATTTTCATTCGCCTATCCACTGACATGACATCTGAAACTGTCTGTCGATGTCTTGGTGATCTTTTCTCTATGTTTGGCATGCCATCTTACATTCATTCAGATCGAGGAACTTCCTTCATGTCTTCTGAAATTAAATCCTATTTACACTCTCGCGTAATAGCCACTAGTAGAACAACTCCCTACAATCCTCAAAGAAATGATCAAACAGAAAGATACAACGGAATCATTTGGAAAACTATAATGTTGGCCAATCCAAGGTGGAAGAGCACCGTCTTGAACGGAGCCTCGTGGATACCGGGCAATCTCCCCGAGTACCAGCCTTGCCACGCCATGCGGGGCTCCGGCGTGGTCGCCTCTTGGTTCCCTAGCTATTCGTGGGACCAACATGGATGGATAAGTCTCAAAATAAAAAGTAAATCGCGGGAAGTCACCGCAACCCAGGATGCTCAAGAGCGTCCTGGTAGCTCCCATTCACCAAGCTCACATCGGGAAGTAAAGGGGGAGAAAAAGGAAAAGGAGTAAAAACCTTCAGAGCAAGCATCCGGCAAAGGTACTTCCTCTAAGAAAAACCGGAGGAAACAAGATCTGCCACCTCCAGGCAAGCCTGGAGGTATCGATGATCCGCTGAGAAGGGGCCTTAGCGGGGCAGGAGTAAGATGGTACGTTCGCTTCCTTGAACAGGGCCTGAGGAAGCAAGAAGGAAATCCGTCGAGAGGAAAAGGCCTGAAGAGCAACCTCCACAACAGACGGAGAAAAGGGGCCCCAAAACCCAAACGCCCCCTCAACGTCCGAATGTTATGAGGAGGAAGATTGATGCGGGAAGTAACACCGCTACTGCTAAGCAAACTGGGCAAGCCATCAGTTATGCTGAAGCAGTAAGTACGATAAAAGTTGCAGTCCTCCCCAAAAACTATCCATGGGAGATGCTGAGTGCTGAGCAACTCACAGCACTTGAAAACGCCATCGTTCAGGAGATGGTGCTGGGTGCAGAGTGCCAACTCCAATTTGGAGAAATTCACTTTCGCCTCAGCACGCTTGTGGTAGACTGTGTTACCCAAGAGACGGCAAACTGGCTGAGGGCAAATGCCCCTAGTCTGAGCAACTGGAGAGGTGCAGAGCTGAAGGTGCGCCTGGGAGAGGATATCTCAAGGGCACACATCATCAAGTACTAGGGAGCAAGAAGGAGGGCAACGGCCAGTTGTTAAATATTGGCATTGATGACGAGTCCTGCGAGGCGATCAGGAAAGTGGGATACACCATTTTTTTCAGGTTCGGTAAAATCTGCATTCATGGCCTCCGCAAGTACTCGGTTGAGTAGAAAGAGAATGAAAGGGCGGGCAAGACACCAGCCCCTGGGGCTGTAGAAGATACAGTGGTCAGCGAACTCAAATCGACTGGGAGCGTGGACCAGGACATCACGGTGACTCCCAGCGAAGAAGAGCAAATGGTGCTGGATGATGAGGAGGCAAGAACTCCAACTCACCTGTAGCAATGGCTACCCACGTCACAGTTACCCAGGTGAACGCTCATCACGCTAAGGGGGCATCAGCTGCTTTATCGAGGAGGTTCGCCGGGACAAATTAGGGAATTGTGTTGATCCAAGAACCTTGGGTCAATAGGGGGCAGATCAGAGGGCTGCCAAACAAAGAAGGTAAGGTGATCTGGGATGTCAGGTGTGACAACCCCAGAGCTTGCATACTGATCAGAAATTATATTAATTATATCTGTCGTTCAGAATTTATGACGAGGGACTAAGTACCAGTTCGGGCCAAGATCCGCACAAGACACTCACTCCTCGACAAAGTAATAGCCTCAGGGTACTTTGCTGGAGATGGGCAAGCACCACCAGAAGAAGTACAGAGGCTATTAGACTTCTGCAGTAGAAGCACTCTACCCCTCCTGCTGGGCTGCGACGCCAACGCGCACAACACCATCTGGGACAGCACGGACACCAATCAAACAATTGTTAGAATTCATACTCACGGCTAACCTAAACGCACTTAATGCGGAATGTGTCCCCACCTTTGTAACTAGGGCTAGTCAAAAAGTATTAGATTTAATGCTCGGCAGCCCGAGCATTAGTGGAATGGTAAGAAACTGGAGGGTCTCAGACGAACCCTCTCTTTCCGACCACAGAATCATTATGTTCAACGTGGAAGGGCTTGTGACACAAACAACCTCCACCAGAAATCCTAGAAACACAGATTGGAAAAAATACACAACCAATCTAAAATGTAACCTAGAACAGATCGGGTTAAACGGCAACAGTCACGTCCAATTTGAGCAGACCTCAGAGGCGGTAAACGGGGCAATAATGGATACATACGAATCCAGTTGCCCCATAAAAGAAAATAAATCACAGAGTGGAACCATTTGGTGGAACGAACACCTGTCAAATCTGAGATCCGGAGTCCGCCGGCTATTCAACAAAGCCAAGCGGGACGGAGATTGGCGGGGATACACCGAAAGGCCGACAATATATAATGAAGAAATGAAGAAAGCCAAGGAGCTTTTGTGAGACGATCACATCAAGCCCTGCAGCAGCCAGATTACACAAAACTATGGCGAGGGGCAGAGAGCAAGGACCAATGTCACTCAGAAGAACAGATGGTAGCTACACAGAGGATGAACAGCAACGAGCTCTCATCTTACTGAAGACGCACTTTTCAGGCAGCATACCATTTGAATCCGACAGATCACTGAAAGACCCAGGCAGAGCCAAACGAGAAAACTGGGAAGTAGCAAAAGCCATATGCACTCCCCAAAGAGTGAAATGGGCAATTGAATCCTTCCAACCATTCAAGTCACCAGAAATTAACGGTATATTTCCGAAGTCATTCAGACCGATCTGTCTCTCATTCTTCTTACTGAAGACACTGGAGAAGTCGGTAGATAATTATATTAGAACCGAGATACTGGAGAGGATGCCACTGCACTAGCATGCATACAGGGCGGACAGATCAACGGAAACCGCTCTGTACGTGCTTACCGAGAGCATCCAGAGACCACTTTATCACAAAGAAATGGCCATGTGCACATGGATGTGCCAAATGCTGGCTACAAGAACTGCTGAAACGAAAGTGGGCGAGAGCAGCTTTCGGATCAGCACAAACAAGGGGTGCCCACAAGGAGTTGTTCTATTACCTCTGTTGTGGAGTCATCATATAGTCATTGTGACCAAAGGCAAATTCAAAGGAACCCTCTGCGACCTTATAGAAAGAGAGTTAGAGACAACCAGAAGGTGGTGCCTCTCGGAGGGGTTGAGAATTAACTCATCAAAAACCACAGTAGTACCATTCACCAGAAGAACAAAGTTTCAACACCTAAGGACTGTTCGCCTCGGATAGCAGCAAGAGGTGAAGTATCTAGAACTTACCCTAGACTCAAAACTACTCTGAAATAGACACGTAGAAAAAATCGCTGATAAGGCAGAATCATCACTGTTGGTGTGCAGGAACATTACAGGAAAAACATGGGGCTGTAACCCATCAGTACTGCGATGGATGTACACCATAATAGTGAGACCTATGATCACCTACGGGGCAGTAGAGTGGCACGGCACAACCGAGCTCGCCACAACAAAGAAGATCTTGGAGAAAGTGCAAAGACTAGCATGTCTTTGTATAACAGGAGCAATGAGGTCGACTCCAACAGCAGCAATAGATGTTATTCTGGACCTCACTTCTCTCCATATCATGGTGAGGAGAACTGCTTGAAAGCAAACCTCATGTTGGCTAAAGTCGGACTCAAACGATAGCACACGGTGTAAGGGGCTCAACTCCCACCGACTGTGCACACCTTGCTGTTTCGAGAAATCTTTTCGAACGAAACTAAATACCAAGCGAGAATGAAACATAGAATCCATTCGAGCACTGGGGAAGACTACCATAACATGGTACACGGACGGGTCCAAAACTCCCGAGGGAACTGGAGCAGGAGTCTTTGGGACTCGCACCAAATACTACGAACCCATGGGCCAGTTTTCCAGCATATTTCAAGCGGAAATTCACGCTATAGAAAGGTGAACTCGAAGATGGTTTGGGAATGCCTAGACAAACTTAATGATCTAGGCAGGAACGGTGACCCTCCTCTGGGTGCCGGGGCACGTCGGAGTGGAGGGCAATGAATAAGCAGACACACTGGCACAGAAAAGCGCAGCAACGCCACTGATCGGATCAGAACCATTCTGCGGACTTGGAAAATCTTACTTCCGAGAAGAACTCAATGAATCTGAAGAACCAATGAGAGCAACATACTAAGACTTCCAGGGCTGAGGCAGGTCAAAGATCTCCTTGGCAATTTCAACCGAGCATGATCGAAGACACTGATTTACCTTAACAAAACTAGTCTAAAGGCAATCACGGGATTTTTAACGGAGCATTGTAGACCCAAAGAACACCTGAGGAAGCTAGGCTCAGAGGAGGACAGCACCTGCAGATTATGTGGGGAACATCCAGAAACACCCCACCATATATTGATGGAGTGTTACGCTGTACATCGTGAAATATTGAATATACTGGGATCACACCTAGTGACTGTGGGAGAAATACCACAAGTAGACCCCCTCAAAATCCCTAAATTTCTGAAGGGCTGCTGTAAACAAGAACACCTTGGGATAGCAGAAGAAGATGGGACACAATAGATCTAATCAGATCGCAGAGCATCAGTCACCATCCATACTTACCAATACCAATACCAATAATGTTGGCTACAAAAACCAAAGATCTGAAAACTGAACACTGGGAAATAGGGTTGGAAGGTGCTCTACATTCTGTTCGATCGCTTTTAAGCACTTCAACTAATTGTACACCCCATGAAAGAATGTTTAACCATCAACGAAAATATTCTACTGGGATAGCTCTACCTTCATGGCTCACAATAGTGACAGTTTTGAAGAAGAAACATGTGCTACAAAGTAAATACGATCCTCTTGTTCAAGAAGTTCAATTACTAGAAGCTAATCCTCAGTATGCACTAGTACGTCATGATGATGGACTGTTTCTTTGAGACACTTAGCTCCACGAGGAGATATAGATGCGGCTGAAGACAACCGTAATGCAGAAGTATCGAACAATTATCTCAATTATGATACTTAAAGGGTCATGGATCTCCCAGATGGTGCACGAGTAAACTCAACAGAAGAAGATCGAAATCACTCGACGGAAGAAGATCAAAATCACTCGGCAGAAGAAGATCAAAACCACCCTAGTAGTAGTCGACATCCTCCAAAGTATCTTGCAGATTATATTCTCTAAAATGTACATGGGGAGAATATACTGAAAATGTATATCCCTTTGTATTCTTGGTATAAAGTTAGTGTCAGTATACAATGCCATTATGTTATGAAATTTCATGTTGAAATCTTGTTGATTAAAGCTTCATTCCGAAGGTATACTCATTTCAGTAGTAAAACAGCATAGGAAAAGAAAACATGGCTGCGGTTTCACCACAAGATATACATTGTGTCTCAAAAATTATCCCGTAACTTCTGTCATCCGAAATAGAAATGTAAATTTTTCTACGATATTGCGTACTGTTGGCAGTGCGTAACGTAATACTTTCGCGCACAAGTGCGTTAAAAAATCACCTGTGATTAAAATCATCAACAGTGCGTAAAGGAAATTTTTACACACTGATCATACAATTTGCATTTTCGAAAAATACAGAATTTTGCGTCAAATAACTCTGAAGTCATCATTTGATGAATCGACGACAATTCATAACATAAAACATTCAAATTAATGATACAATTGTTATAATTTGGCAATATAATACCTTCGAAGAAAAAACTTTGTATGATACACTTTCGTAAAGGGCTTTTATGTACTCGCTCATAGAAAAAAAGTCCTACTTCAGGAACTTTTTTCATACATGCACAACATACTCAAAATATTACAGAATGGATGGATACATAAAAAAATCACAGTTCTACGTCAGAAATCATGAAAGTTGCGGTAGTATTTTCATGAGAAATGAGACAGTGAATTTTTTTAGAACCAAAGTGAATCAGTAATGAAATAATTCGTTTGATTGATGACTTGTTTATTTTGTGGAAATTCATGATCACTTTGATGAAACGAAAGAACACTCTTTTGTCTTATTTCCACTAGATTTTTATTGTTACGACCGGTTTCGGGTTTTATCCCATTATGAAGTATAAAAACTAAAAACCGGTCGTAACACTAAAAATCTAGTGGAAATAAGACAAAAGAGTGTTCTTTCGTTTCATCAAAGTGAGTAGTGAAATAGTTGTTATGATAAGAGCTGTGCCGAGCACTAAGCTCTAAGCACTCTTGAAAAGTGCTCCGAAATCTCGAGCACTAAGCACTTTTATTTATGAAAGAAATAACAATTTTACTCGATGATAAAAAACATTATTTTATTTTTGGTGGGGGGTGCCGCCGAGTGCCATCTGCCGCGACTTCATGTTGCGACAAGATTCATTTATATAGAAAGGCCTTTTCGTGAAATGCTTCGGAGCACTAAGCCCTAAGCACTGAATTAGGAAAGTGCTCGGGAGCACAGTTCTTGGGAGCACAAAAGTGCTTCGAGCACTTTCACGAGCACTAATCACTGTGCTTTGGGACAGCTCTGGTTCTGATTACACATCTTGAGATATTTTTGAACTATTTTACCTCCTTCTATGATTTTTCAGAAATGTTGTTTCCGTCGGTGTTGGCGTGTAGTGCACATTACTTCGAATGATGCCTTCGAATATATTTTGATACACGTGGAATATTTGTGATTTCGAGTGGAGGAGGAAAAAATCATTTTGGATAAAGAACTCATATTCAAAAATCATTCTCAATTCATTCATATTCTGCTAACAGGGTTGTTACTACAAGTGTTATCTACTAGTTGACATATGTAACCAAACCATTTTTATTGTGCCTACGACTGTCTGAGTGGTGATATCATTCGTTCAATTTTCATGGAATAGAAAATCAGTCATGAAAACCTCTCAACAAATACGAATTATTTGTTGTGGCTACACACGCAAGCGATTTCCAAAATACAAAACAATATATTCACTAGGCTCCTCAACTAGCAATGATAATGGAACAGGTAATATTTGTTCCACCTTATCTCTTTGAAATTATGTATGTGCC
The DNA here is from genome assembly GCA_958298965.1 of Chrysolina haemoptera. Taxonomy (NCBI): domain Eukaryota; kingdom Metazoa; phylum Arthropoda; class Insecta; order Coleoptera; family Chrysomelidae; genus Chrysolina; species Chrysolina haemoptera. Next base: position 13,198,985 of record OY282599.1, on the reverse strand, counting down.
TAATAACTGGATAATCATTTTTAAAGAATTAAAAATCATAACAATTTCTGTGAAAATCAACTATGAAAATTGAATGAAGCCAGCATTCAACTCGAAGCAAATTGAAACATGTCTCGCTCTTCAGTTGATTTACAGAATTTATGTAATCAGTAGGTAGCCAATTTCACGAGGCTAATTCATAAACATGTCCCTGTTTCATTGAACAACCGAAACGACTATGACGCTCACGTGTTTGTATTAAATATATGTTTATTACTAAAACATGCTGTCAAGATTGATCGGTATAAAAAACAACCCTCTCGGAAATAATATATCAAGCGCGATGTGGCCGAACGGTACATTTATTTAGACAAACGGAGCATTTATCAAGAGAGGTTTATTTCCAGAGCGATTATCTGTGCTCTTTGCCTCACATATATGATTAATTTGGGGCGCTATATATGTATATACATATATATATATATATGTACATATATATATATATATATATATAGAGAGAGAGAGAGAAAGAGATTTCTGTAAAAATGTAATCATTCAATATTTGCAATCTTTTGCATTTATAAATAACTTTCCTTTCAATATTCATTGTCACGATTTTGCTACTGATAGACTTGAATACTGAGCAATGAATATATTGTTGAGTTGAGGAATGTGTTGAACGATTAACAAGTTGCTCTACTTTTTTTATATTTCATGGAATATATGGTGAAAGTACCTTCATTACGTTTGGGAAAAACCTTGAATGAGTATTCTTATTATATTATTTTGAAATGTAATTTGAAGATGCTATTGTTTTGAAATGCCCTAGTTTATAATTTGTTAAGTACGATTTCATTTTATGATGTAAAATTGTAGAAAATTGGTTGTATAGAAAAATAGAAAAAGCTCGCTTCTTTTTTTATCTTTTATTTTTAGAAGTTCAGCTCAGTCGGTTCGCCAACATGGATAGGTCTTGGAGTGGGATTTTACAAATATTTCAAGTTTTTGAATGTAATAAGATGATTTGTATCCATAAAATGCCAATTTCAAATTGAGTTTTTATCATATAAATTTCTCAAGGAAAAAGATAAAATGTGACTATTTTCCACTCAATGGTTATTATATGCGGTAATACTACCTAAAGCTGCGTTATCTAACTTATTCTATTTCTAGAAAATTTCTCTTTCAGTGATACATTCAATTTGTGAGAAATTACTGAATTTGATTACCGTCACTTGCAGATTGAGTTATTGGTACATAACATTGACGTATGGTTTTCAAGACTAACTTAACTTCACTTTATATTGTTACTGAAAATCTTTGGGATACTTGAAAATATATTTAAATGAACTAATTGAAAGCTATTTTACTGAATTTGTTGAAAATGGAACTGCGATACGTTGTTGAAAAAAAAAAAATCGAGGATCTTACGACCCTATCACCGTTTCGTTGTGAAGTTCATACTCCAAAGTCTAGTCTGCAAGTTTTTGTTCTGTATTTCCTGTTGTAGTCTTTGACTTTTCATGTTTATGTTAAATGTTCCTTCAGTTTTCAGTTTATATAATTTTTAATCCAGCTTGTCTTATTGTATTTTTCAAAATTCCGGTATAGTTAGCTTCTCTGAACAACTGCTGTATCAATAAAACTTCCAGTAATCGTAACTAACGGCCGCTTGCGTAGTGATTCGCCTGCGCGGCGGCTTACCAGATGTACGCCGTTACCAATATAATTTTTTGTGTAGCGAACAGTGCATCTCTGTAAGTCACCGCGCTAGCGAATGACCATGCATTTTCTCTTTACTTAGGTTAACACAAACTGCGTTTCGGGCTGATATTTGATTATTTGAATAACTGACAGTATCAATTTGCTTTAAATAAACAGCAACTATTATGTCATTTCAAATCATATTTTCATCATGATTTTCAACTATTAGTTTTGTACAACTGAATAAAAAAAGGATATAATACAAGACCGTTTGTTAAGCGATAACATTGACTTTAACTGAATTAATTTATGTATTTATTATTAATAAATATTTCTGAATCTTTTTGAGTTTGGCTGAATCCAAGCATATCATGAAAACATACATGACTTTCAAATCTGACACTTATCAATCGATACGATATCTTTCCTGGAGCATCCCTGCCTGAAAAGATTATTGTTTTTCTCTCTTCCCAAACAAAATAAACCAATAAAATGGCGTTCATCGTCGAGAAGGGGACTCATCAGTAGCATTGCGCTTGTTCAACTAAGTATCCCTCGGGAACTTTGAGGGTGGAAAATTGCGAAGATGTATGTCGTAGTAATTGGAGATGTCGCATCCCCAAGGGGAAACATCGCAATGATTTATTTTGCTTAAACTCTTGGGTGGCTGGATATCCAAAGCGTATGTTGTTCGCTTCCTCTTCTGAACAATTGATTTTCGTACGGTTTCTAGGCATAGTTCCAAATGAAAAATATCAGCGGTAGGTATTCATAAATGGAAGAGAGCACAATCAGCCATTTTAGTTTGCATTGTCCCAGAACTCCCGATAATTGATCCATGCAAGTAAAATAAATATATACGGTAATATATTTTTGTGACTGTCGATAATCAAGAATAATTTAGACTGCTTCATTGCATTATCGAACTTTATGGTTGTAAATAAAATTCATGAGAATTTGTATGTTCCTTTTGAAAATAAATTTATTTGAACACAAGAATCTGCATCGTTCGTCGCAAAATTTAGTGGATATATACCTTTTCATGTTCTATATTATATATTTTCTTTGCAATTTGAAGGGGTTTTTTCATTAAATTAAAATCACGTTTTTCAAGTGAAAAACTGTACAACAACGTATTATTATATAGTATTTACCTTAAAATTTAACGAAAAATAAACGTCCGAGAAAGTAAACTGTAAACAGAGTTAATTAATAATGCAATAAAAAAATTTTAAAGAACACAATGAAGTCTTCATTACCTGATTCGGCATCTGTTGAATCTTCAAGCTCTTCATCGTCTTCACATTCAATATTCTGCCAAGTATTGTTGGTTCTTCGAGTGTGGGGTCTTCTGAATAACTTACATCTTCATAAATAATGTTTTCAATATTATAACAAGTTTCAAAACCATGCCAGTTCGTACATAAATTTGTGCTCTCAAGTCATGTTTGTACGAAAGCGTCTCTAAGGGCCACAATTTTTCCGACTTTTAACTCGGTAAGTCCGACTTTGAATTTGGAAAAACGTTTTTCCAAATTCAAAGTCGGAAATTTCGAATTTAAACTCGGAAATTCCGACTTCAAAGTAAGAATTTTGGAGCTTGGACTGGATATTTCAGTTATTTTGCTTCGAGCAAGTCACAAAAAGTCATAAAAAGGTGTATTTCCACTAAATTTTGAGACGAACATAAAATTTTTACACAAAAAAAAATTTAAAAGTAAATTAAAACGGTTTCTCCGGTTGAAACTTAATTTGAAATGAACCACGGAATCCAAAAGTAGAAATTTTTCTACTCATTGGCAAGTATACAACAATTTTGTTGTTCTGGCCAATCCAAAGTTCTAATAAGTTTTTCATGCATGAAAAATGTGTATACTTTCCATCATACAAGTATAGGTCCGTTTTGAACAAAAGCAGTTGAGATGCGTTCTAAATTTACAAAAAAGGATTTATTAAGTGGGTAGGAGGAAAAATCATATATATTACATGAAAGTAAAGTGCCTTTTCTTCCCTTGGATGTTAACTAAGTGAACTAAATTCTGTAGGAGGAAAAGTTGCACGTTCCTTACATCAGGCCGCTGAGCTGCCTGGCCAACCTATGTAAATTCATATCAACTCATAAATGAAAAGGGAATACAATCTTCCAATTCACAAATGAAAATATATTTGAACAGTGAAAAGATAACGATATTGTTTTGACCCACAATGCCACTTTCGGAACGAGATATGTACTAGCTATCCTCCAAAACATCATCTTCTTATACATATAATATGTATAATATGTAATTACAAGAGGAGGTACAAAGAATTACTGATGGCAGAATTGACTCAAATAATTGCACGTATTTCAATCATCAGAAGCAGTTATTATATTGTTAATGAGGTAGTTGATTATCGTAGGATTTCATTTCAAACCTTCAGGTTGAATGAGTAAAATTTCAGGATTTCCTGTGGGTTATTGTCAATAACATGTTTAGCATAAAAATATACGTTTTGTCTGGCATATATTGTTGGGATATTTATTTGCTTTTGAACTCCAATTATGTTCACATATCAAGAAAAACCCAATGCTTTTACTTGAAAATTGTGTACTTTTTTATATATTGCAAAATCTGATAGACAGTAGTTGTTATCAACAAAACGAATACATCAGTTGTTCATATATATGAAATATACAGGATTAACAATATTGTAAATGCACTCAATTAAAAATAATATCAATCTGTTCAGTTCAAACATATATACAGCGGCATTCAAAAAGTATGCAACAAATGGAATCCTTTTTTATTATTAATTTCAAAAAAAAAAATATTCATGATAAAATTTGGTGCTCATCGGAAAACTCGTAAAGAGTCATCAAAAAGTTATGTTAGATTCTTGGTTTCTGAAAAAAAATATGTCATCCAGGATTCTTTCAAAATACAGGAAAAATTTATTGGAAATACTTTACTGTCATCTCCATAACCATTCAGATTCAGATTTTCAATATGATTCTACACTGAAAAAAATGTGGTACGTTATATCAATAAATGCCGTTTTTTACCTCTCCGTTCAATGATTCAAAATCATTGAGATCAAAGATGATCTTTTTTTACATTTATGAACAGGTTTCATTGCTGCTATGGAAAAGTTCATTGAGGTAATGAAAGGGGTACACTGAATCCATTTGAAATTGTTCATCATATCAATGAACGTAATTAATGGTCCCAGAGATGATTTTATTGTTACAATGAATCCAAGTTTATCGAAATCAATGATAATCTATTTTCAGATCTACACACATTTTCCTCCCATTCTATAACTCCGTAATTGATATGTTCATGAATATTATAACGAGCCTTATGTCGAACCAAGCCATCTCATGTTCAAATATACTCATAAATTTTGCCAGCATCTGTTCAGCCGAATCCTTGCATAGAAATCTCCGTTGCTGGCAAGTTAGCTTTAGCTGGTAGTACACAGCGCCACTAGAGGGACCACTCCGCACGACTTCGTTGTTTGCACAGAGCCGGTTAACTTAAGCAGACAGAAGCGATCGTTGAAGCATCTTCTCAGGTAGCACAGACTACAGAGACATCCGAAGAGCTCCGAAAGGAGCCAGCCGAAATGAAAGATAACTTGGAGATACGCCTTCCAATCAGGATTGCGATTGTTCTGATGAATGCATGTTAATTATTTTGCATATCTTTCGGAAACTCACTGTATGCTCAATATCAGTGGGAGGCCTTCATTGCATTTACGAATGATATGTAATGATTGAATAAATAGCACTTATTAAAATGATAAACAAAATAATTAGTTCAATGTGTGAAAGCATCACGAGAATAAACTGAAACGTAGAATTAATGTATATCAATTATTGAATCAAGGAATAACCGATACTTAATAATCATCGTTCATTGGATTGATGAAAAATATCCATCGTCGAACTAATCTGAATCATTATATCAATCATACAGCATTCATTCGAAGAATGGACAATAATAACTAATTTGATGAATACAGTTTCATAAGTTGAACTAATACAATTTATTGCTTGGGTGAACACTCTTCATTCGTTTGATGAATGGAATTCATTACCATAAAGAACCTATTTAATGTACTTGATCATGATATCAATGAATGCATTTATTGATATTATTAAGATCCGTATTCATAGTATGTATAACCAGTGGTACATTGACATAACGATTGCGTTCATTGGACCAATATTGATAAAAATATTCATTGAGTCACTGAACTTTTTCATTGTATTCACGTACCAATTTTTTCTGTGTACAGTATTCAGATATCGTGCAACAGCATTGATTGAAAGAAAAAGAAGCAAATAAATCGAAAGCGATTTATTATTAAATATCGTTATGAATTCTTGATATAATGCCAATATTTCAATAGCTAGGGGACATCTCATCGAAAATGGTTTGAATGATGAGATGGTGACCTACCAGTGAGATGTGAATAAAAAGAATATGATAAATTAGTTCGATCGGAGTCTCTTTAAAGTTTAGAATCTGAATAGTTCATTGAATGAAAACGAAGATGTTGGATTTAGAGATTTTAGTGTAGTAAGGAAAACCAGTAGTTTGTTTTTAGTAATTAACCTTATTTCTTCGAGTTTGAGGATATAATAATTTCGATAGTAATATTGAGAGACCTCGTTATTCCATTTTCGAAATTGTGTTATCTTGACAGGGATGTGATTTTCTCTTTGGGATATCACTACATCTGGTCGCGCTCTGAACAAAGCATCCCCATTAATATTAACTAGAATTTGGCTCCAGTTAGATAGGTTAACGTGCAGAGAAAGCGTTAAATTGGCTTGGAAATACCGCTGGTATCAGCTTAGATATCGTTTTTAGTATTGTTAACGAGTAGAGTTTCTTTCATTTTCTTTATCTTTGCATTTTAAATTGAATTCATTTCATATTTTGTTCAAAACGCTTTAATATTCGAGTAGAGTCAGGTAGTTGGGTTGTGCTGACAAAGCCAGTTGAAACCTAGTTTTGTTCTCTTGATTGTTTTTATTTGATAGATTCTCGAACCTCTGTGTTTGAATCGATCACTAACACCAACTATCTTAATGAAAATCAAACTTTGCTAAAAGACCACTTCCTCGCACGTGAGGTGTCATCAAACTCGGCACATCCTATTCTCTTAATCCTAATACATTTTATATTATTTTGTCACAACTACAAACTAGGCATAAAGTTGTGGCAGGTCGAGTCGTATATAGTAAGATTATTTCCTGAATAACTTGATAGGGTGACACTCTGGAAAAAAGGAGTAATATTATTTACTTTGATATAACCAGAACGAAGTTACCTTACGTAGACATTTGAGTACGTGAAAATTGAATACATACATTTTGCGAGGAGTAATTATTTAGTATGATCGAACAAGAACAAACTAACCTTACGTAGACATTTGAGTGCCTGAAAAATGAATACACACATTTTACAAGGAGTGAGGGGTGAGGAGTAAGAAGCGAGGAAGGAGTGAGGGGTAAATCATGATTTACTATGATGGAACCAGAATGAACTAACCTCAAGTAGAAATTTGACCGCGGGGAAATTACAAAATGTTTAGATAATATCGCATTCAATATTATATCAATCTATTTCTTGCAAGCAGAGGGAAGTATTATCATTCATGTGACCAGTTTAAATATTTTAAAAGTGAATCTGTTGATATCTGTGCCGATCTTGACATTTTTATTTCGTATACCTGAGACATGTGCTGAGTTTGTATTTGTTTCTATTAGCCTTTTTGGAAGAGAGAAGAGAGACCCTTCAAACTGGGAGAGAAAATCCAGTTGCCATTCATTTGGTGTCCCGGAATCACCTAGCCTTCGGCATTAACATCCACAATTGTGGTGACAGTAGCTGAGGTCGGTGACCTCAGTCTCTGATTATGAAGGAAAAGGCTGAGCTGAGGGTGGATACCCTCGGATAAAGGTCATGTTTATCACATTGATGACCGGACGCTGGAATTGATTCTCCGTTGCAACCACGGTCACTGTTATCACATTGCTGACCCCAGTTGGCAGTTATTACAATGGTGACACCGATGTGGGATTTATTACGAAATGAATCCAGCCCAGATGTTGGCCGTTATTACATTGGTTTCACCAGTATGGGAATTATTAGAGATTATTCTCGATGACTTTTCAAAAAAAAAAAAAAATTCCATATTACCAACACAACATAATTTTTCCATATTATGTCCTTCGGAGTATAAAGACCTATTTTTTAGTACCGGTTATATACATTCAATAAACGAAGTATATAAACTGTTAAAAAACTTTACTTTGTATAAAGTGGAGGATAGAGTAATAAGAACAGTGAACAGAAAGAAAAAATGGTAATAACACGAGAAATCAAGGACGAAAAAAAAGGCGTCGTGTCGTGAATCTGGCTGTACTTTCAGTGTTGAAGGACGAGACATTCATAAAAACGCGTGTAAATAATTTGTCTGAAGCAATAACAAAATTGGATCAAAAACTGAAGAATATTTCCAAGGGTTACAACGAAGAGAAGAAAAATAATCAACTATCAATGGAAAAATTAAACAAAGATCTTATCAAGTTGAAAATGGAAAATCAGAAAATAATAAAGAGAGAATTTGGAAAAGAATACCCAAAAATTAAACATTACAATTTTCAAGTATAATGAAAAAGTGGGAGAAAATACAAAAAAAAAAAGAAATGATGGACCTATTCAATACAAAAATGAACACGAAAATATCCATCAATGATATCGAAGTTTGTCGAAGAATCGGAGAAGTTGGGACTGATACTTACGAGAAAAAAATTACAATTAATAGGAAAAAGGAAACACAATAAGTAGGTAATCAATGAAAAATCTGACATCAAAATAAATAATATAGGACTGGTACGAGTTAACTACCACAGTACCCAAAAAAGGAAATTACCGAACATTGCTAGTTTAAACTTGTATTTTCCTGAATTAACTTCTGAATTTTAAAATAAGATTTTACTTACTTGCTTTCTTTCCCTTGACATCGTAACTTGTCGCGCCGAATATTCGAAGGCCGAAAAGAAGAATTGTTAGTATGTTTTCCCGAATGTTTCAGTTTTCAACTTATTATATCTATCCATGAGAAAATTATATTAGCTAATTCGGTACAGTATCAATTCAACGTTTTTGGGTACTTCATGACTGAAGAAAAAAAAAATTAAATTAAGCAAACGCCGCCGATGAATGAGCGTTATAAATTATAAATACAGCCCGTATATTTTTATGATTAAAAAGTTGAGATTTATGGATTTTAGGTTGTCCTGAACCAGAATCCGCTGTAACGTTTGTGCTACAAAAATTCTGGATGTGTTTCCCCACTTTTTCACTTCTCGACAGGTCATAGCTAGCCATGAAAAAGTAATATTTGAGTATTTACTACAGCATTATTCAAACATTCTTAGGTTTATGGAAAAAAAATCAAAACCAATCAAATATTACGGATGAATAAAAATCAATATTGTTAGTTACAGATGACAATCTGTATATTTTTATTAATAAAGTACTGCTATCTGGGGATTTCTGAGTTCCCTGAAAGAGAAATTAGTATTATTTTTGCAATAAAAAAAAATCGCTGGTAGGTTTTCCTAATTCTTCAATTTTCCATGTGGTCGTACGTATAGCAATGAAAAAGTCATATCTGAATTGAGGAAAAAATCGAAATCAACCTAACCTTACGGATAAATAACAATAAATAATATTGTTAGTTATATATTATTTTTATAGTCTTGCTTAATTAATTTCCACAACAATATATATACAGTGACCTCTAAAAAGTATGTACCATATGGGAAAAAAGTTTATTATTAGAGTATTCGAGTATTCTTGGGAAAAGTTTGTGCATGTCCGATAACCTAAAAATCGATTTTGACATATGTCACGTGATCGCTGGTATAGAGGCAAATTGAAAAAAATTACTATGAATAGGCAAAAAGTCTAGTAATATGGTGAAATATTCAAAAAAGTAAGTTGAAAAAGTTGCTTCGAATTCAATTTCATACACATATACGGAGTTTGGCAAAATAATGTGAGAAAATTGAGAAAAGCAATTTTTTTGAAATATTTTCCTCTCTTTATAAAAATATCAAATTATTTTCTTATGAATAGCTTGACCATACTGAAATATTTGATATGATAATAACAAAACTTTCTCATATTCTCCACACCATTTTTGATAATCGTACACGAACGTTTCACTTCGCACATAATTTTAAAAATAGGGCGTCAAATTAAAGAGGCTAGAGTTTTCAACATTGCATGCGAAGTGAAACGCTATGGTACGATTATCATCTAAACTTGATTATAATCTGGAAAACACCATGTTTCTGGACTGTCATGTCATCACAATGATCGTGGAATTCTGATATAACTGTTAGATACGAACCAATGTAATAAAATCCAATTTTTTTTATTCAGTGCTCGCTGTTGTGGAGAAAATGAGAAAGTTTTGTCATTCTCATTGAAATACAAATGTTTCAGCATGGTCAAGCTATTCATAAGATAATAATTTGATAATTTCATACAGCTAGGAAAATATTTTAAAAAAATTTTTATTTTCAATTTTCTCTCATTTTCTTTTCAAACTTTCTATATGTGTATAAAGGTCAATTCTAAGCAACTTTTTGAAATAACTTTTTTTGATATCTTGCCATTTTATTCGACTTTTTGCCTTTTCATATTAATTTTTTTCAATTTGCCGCCATACCACCGATCACGTGAAATGTGTCAAAATCGATTTTTAGGTTATCGGAAATGTACAAACTTTCTCCAAGAATTTTTTTCCAATACTCCAATAATAAACTGTTTTCCCATATGCTACTTACTCTTTGGCGGTCACTGTATATATATATATATATATATATATATATACAAATTAAGATGGGTATAGGGAGGGACAGTATATGAAAATAGTAATGGAAAAGTTATTGGGTATAACCCTCAAATGGAAATGCAACCGTAGACCGTATTGATAAGCACTTAAGTGACAAAAATGTTAGTCTGATCAACCCCAACAATTTTCAAAATCTGATCAGTGACGAAGAAAGACACACAATAATACCAACAACTCAAATGAAATAACCCAATACACGACGATTTCTTTCCAATCAAGACGGCAGACCAAACCATCACAGAATACGACGCTAATTGCCAAAATAAGGAAAGTTTTACAGCATTCTTTCAATCTTCATAATGAAAAGAGATCATAAACATATTACACTAAAAAAGTGTCAATAAATAATATCGAAACTATTGCCAAGGTACTTAAAAAGTAAATAATGTTTATGACAAAATCAAACACATATCCCCACTCAAAATGGACTCTATTTCAAATATTAAAAATTTGTAAATACGAACCTAATTAAGAATATCCTCTTGCAGAAATTATCATAATGTTATAGTTATACTGAAGAAGCATCTCGCTAGAGGTGAAACGTCTATGTGGGGAAAAATAAAATAAATAAAAATTTTTAGTCTAACCTAGAATCCCAAACCCAAGAATCTCCCAAACGATATATCGAATCGAATGTAATTCATATGAATTGAATTGAATCGAATCGAATCGAATCGAATCGAACTGAACTGAATTGAATTGAATTGAATTGAATTGAATTGAATTGAATTGAATTATATTAAATTGAATTGAATTGAATTGAATTGAATTGAATTGAATTGAATTGAATTGAATTGAATTGAATTGAATTGAATTGAATTGAATTGAATTGAATTGAATTGAATTGAATTGAATTGAATTGAATTGAATTGAATTGAATTGAATTGAATTGAATTGAATTGAATTGAATTGAATTGAATTGAATTGAATTGAATTGAATTGAATTGAATTGAATTGAATTGAATTGAATTGAATTGAATTGAATTGAATTGAATTGAATTGAATTGAATTGAATTGAATTGAATTGAATTGAATTGAATTGAATTGAATTGAATTGAATTGAATTGAATTGAATTGAATTGAATAGAATTGAATTGAATTGAATTGAATTGAATTGAATTGAATTGAATTGAATTGAATTGAATTGAATTGAATTGAATTGAATTGAATTGAATTGAATTGAATTGAATTGAATTGAATTGAATTGAATTGAATTGAACTGAATTGAATTCAATTGAATGAATGAATTTGATTCAACCAGTATCAACTAACCCTACGTAGACATTTCAGTGCGATGATATTGAACACATAAATTTTGCGAAAAACTAAATTTTTAGACTGATATAACTTGAACGATTTAACCTTACGAAGACGTTTGAGAGCGTGGAAACTGCATACATACATTTTGTGAAGAGTAATTATTTAGTCCGATCCAACCAGAACGAACTAAGCTTGCGTCGACATTTCAGTGCTGGAAATTAAACACATAACTTTTGCAAAGAGTTTCTTCCCTAGACTTGAGATTCTAACCAGAACGAACATCGCAGTGGTCGGTGTACAAAACGAAAAGCTGAAAACTCAGTAACCAATTGGGTGTACGAAACAAGAATATTTAAGGTATTTTGCTAAGGTGTACGAAACGAGAAAACACCACATTGTTTCGACAAACAGTGTCATCCTCGGAGCGAGTTATGACCTAGCTATCCTCCAAAACATCATATTATTTTCATATATTCGATAATTACAGAATCAGATAAAAATATTATCATTAATCAACATTTTCTTATACAGTGCTAATGAGTATCCTAATCAATAATGATAACTGAGTTTGTTTTCTGTTTTTATGTTTTCTGAAATTGTCATATTTTAATGTGAAAGTGGTTTTTATTCTATATAATTTTTTGTCTGCGTATCCTATATCATACTATGTCCACGAAAGATTCAATAAATCTTCATATATATTGAGCGAACAACTTCGGAAAAAAGCATTAATCAATGCACGCCTTTGGTCGTTTCTGCAGCTTAGCAAATCTAGGCCTGAATGTCTCTGAATGTCAAGAAACGTATGAGATGTGCGAATTTGGAATGAGAAATTATTCGTACTACGTGTATTTGAAAAGCTGTTCTTTGGCATATTGTGTGGCATATCGGAGTATTCGAATAGTTTGTTCAATAAATATATATGCACTTGCTTCAAGGGTAACACGTTTTAAAAAATCGCGTGGGTACTTTAAAGAAAACTGTTTTTTTTCTGACAGTCACGCAGCATGTTTTTTTGGACCGCCCCTCACCCAATTTTTGGTTTCGAAACACGTCCACTAATTTATTTACCCATTACTTCTTGAATACTAATAAAAGTCTCTGTTTCATAATTCACCAAAACTTGAATAAGCAAACACGGCCATCTTGTCGTTTATGTGGATCGATAGAGTGAGCAAGCCATATCGAAGCAAGCAAGATCAAGTGAACGGTGGCGGCGGTCTCCATGGCAATCAGTCAGCCGACAGTCATTTCTCATCGTGAACATTCCGACACAGCCGCCTTCGGCAATTAGCAGAAATAGAAATAGTCGCTAGACTTCAGCGCAACGTTCCCCGTAGCACATCAGTTGGCCATGCATACACTACTACTACATAAATTCGTCACAGATGACTATAAAAAATGTTTGTCGGAGTTTGAAAGCTGTAAGGCAAAAGCTTGTCTTCCTTTCCTTCTATAATAGATATCTTTAGCTAGTCTGGTGTAATGCGTACGTATATTTTTCAAGTTCAAGAATATAATCAGTAGCAATACCAAAAGTGATTGAATTTTCGCGATAAGTTTGTCGATTCAATTCTGAATTAAACTGAATTGTTTCGAGAAAACAATTCAGTTGAGATCACAAATGAAAGACAGACTTATGAGAAAAATTCAGTCATGAGTGGAATTTTATTAGACTATTTAACAAACATTTTTGAATGCGTGCACAGCGTAATCACTTATGTTTGACGTTTAACTGTCACATGCACTGTAAACAAATCTGAAAATACCGAACTTGATAGGCCAATCAGAGTCAAGAGTCAAGTTTGGTATTATCGTAATCCGAACTTGACTAGAGCTTCTGATTGGTTCATTTCGCAAGTGAGTGAAATAGTCATGATGAGGTGGGAATTGGTATATTATTCCTGATTTTTTTATATTAACTTAAAAACATAGGCATATCAAGAAATGTTTGAAGTGAGCTGAAAAATCTGAATGATGTTGCTTTCAACAATTTTCTGTACTTGTAACAAGATTGACAGTTTTTGCTTTATAAAAATAAAAAGTCTATGGATCCTATTACTTTTCGGTACACCAGCAATACAACAATTATTAAACACATAATTTGGTCATCACGAGCGGATAGTAGTGAAAAACGCAATTCAATTCAAGAAATAATATAATCGAAGATGAACGTCCTACCCATACAGCTAGCCAAAGTCGTCGATTAAAAGCAGTCAGAGTATTCCATTGTGAAGCTCGATCTGCTATCAGATTGTTAGCAAACTATTGAAAGAAACTATTGCAATTATCATTGGAGTTAAGGATGAAAGTTGGTAGAAGAATAGAGCCATTTAAATCAAGCAAATCAAAGTCAGTAACTTCCTAATATCCTTTCATTAATCCCATTGTCGTGGGTTTTTATACTTTTTCAGTTCGACTTATTAATATTGCAATTTCTTGTAGACAAAACTCCAATTTGCGTGACTTTGACAGCCATTTATCAATTCTCAAAGCTTTTTACTGCAGTTTTCACAAAATCTGTAATCTATAACTTGATTTTCATACAATTTTCATAGTCAAACTATATTTACTGCTTTATAAAATGTCTACTGCCAAAAAAGATTAGAAATAAAGTGGTGAAAAATCGTGAAAAATCGTGAATAACTGAAAGGGCCCCGCATGGAATGGAATACACGGGATTTTGGTTTATTGCGGAACTCTGGTATGTTGTAGATCATGATCATAATTGAGAATATTTCTGGTTTATTTGGCTGAAATATGTCATGCACCACTTTTTTAATGCAAAATAGTATTTAATTTACCGGGGTCACAAACGTCAAGAACGTTCTCAAAGATATCCCGTTTCGACGTTGTTTACCTTAGATAGAAAAAACAAAAATTGAGAGAGGGGTTTATCCAAAACGTGTGTGCTTTTGTGACATTTCTTTTGTCGCTGGCAAACATTGTGAAAAAAGTGACAGAAAAGATAGAAACCCTGCAACAGGCAAATTTTTAGCAAAACTCCAAAAATATATAAGGAGCTCTGAATGTCATTATTAGTAATTGAATAAAAAAAATATCAAGATCATCTAGAAGAGGGGTTCCAAGAGAGGGAGTAATTAGTAATTACCCCCAGAGCTCCTTAAATATATGTGAGGTTTTGCTAAAAGTTCGCCTGTGGCAGAGTATTTATTTTCTTATCATTTTTTCTACAATGTTTGCAATCGACGCTATTTTTATCCGATATTTATTTACGAAAACTGTGACAAAAGCATACACGTTTTGAGCAAATACCTATCTCCAGTTTTATTTTTTAATATAACCCATCTTCAAGTATACCTATTACCTATGGTAATATAATAAACCTCTGAAAATTGCGCTATATGTGAATTTTTAGAGTAAGTCCAAAGATATAGTGTCACCGACAAACATTTTTTGTAGTACCCCCGTATATCAAAAATGTAAGTTTGGCTCCCGGTTTTTCACGTATTATTGCTTGAGGGTTTTCACATATCAACGTTAAACGTTGAAAATATAGGGTTCTCTAAAGTTCCTATTGAAAGAATGCAGTAAGTAAATACTTAGAAATAGGATATTTTTAAGTACATTTCTGATGACCCCGACATAGTAAAAATACCATGTTTGTAATAAAATAACTATATTTATAACTATCATTATTTCTTATGAAAATCTCGAAATTAAACAAGAAAATATCTCAATTCTAATAAGTAAAGTAAACAACGCCGAAATGGTATTTTTTTTAGAACGTTTGTGATGACCCCGGTAAATTGAATACTATTTTGTATTATAAAAGTGGTGCATTTCCAAAGGTATTATATATTTTTATCCAAATCACGAGACTGAACCAGAAATATTCTCAATTTGTGATGAATTAACTTTATTTTCTGTTTGTGTAACTACTTTTAAAATCACCGTGTTTCCCAGAAACTAATCATACGATGTGATTATGGTCTATTCAAATTATTACCTACAGATCATGATCTACAACATACCAGAGTTCCATTGAATTCCGCACTAAACCAAAATCCCATGTATTCCGTGCGGGGTCCTTTAAGTTATTGATTTAATAATAAAAGGTACAATTAATCCAGATAGCACCAAGGTTCAATTGGGTATAGATAACAATTCGTGTTTTATTCAGGAATTTGACAATATTCAAATAAATATTGAGAAAGACTATGATGATCTAAAGAAAGAGAACGATTTGAACAGAAGTATTATCAAGTAATTGGGTATTTGATGAAATATGTAAGAAAGAAGGTGCTTAAAAATAATAGTAGTAGAAGATTAATGTTTAGAAAGAACCAAATCCAAATCTCGACAAACTTACTGGAAATCGGTTTTGGTGGTCTATGGGGAAATGATGAATATATCTATATGTAGTTGAAATTGGCTCCGTAGTTAGATCTGGAACTGTCACATGTAATTCTGTTACTACCGTAGGAGACCAAAAAAACGCAGCTATTATAAGCTCAAGTTTCAATCAGAAAAGTGAGCAATTATTGATTTCAGTGTAACCACCAATACATAAATAAAATTCACTAAATACATCGCTGTTATATTAGAGAGTTTGTTGTCGCTGACCTCATGAGAAAAAACACGATTTTTTTTAAAGTGTTGTTTCCAATGAAAAAAAAGCGTGAGACGGAGGAATCAGGATGTCTATATCAGGCTGGTGAAAAGAAGGAGACATATAGAGTGTTTTTTTCGCGGTAGGAACGTCTCTATAAAATGCCAATGAAAATCCCAAAATAGGATCGTATCTCCAAAATTACTTGAGACCGCCGAAAATTTAAAATGGATTTTTTGTTCAAAAGACCAAAATACGTATGTAAAAAAATGTACTTATAGTTTTTGGCACCCGATAAACGGAATTTCACCTTTACTCATTTGCTAGAGATTGAATAATGACTTGACATGAGTATTAACCAAAACTTTTTCCTATTTAATTTATCATTTAGCATTTGGCAAGCCATTTTAGAGTCCTGAGTTTCATCACACCACTCAATCACACTTTTTGCATAACTCTCTTGAGCAGCTTTCAAAAAATCATATTTTTGCATATCGTTTAAGTTTTTATTCGAATCTATGGCTGTAATAAATTTTTTTTAAACTCTAGCCAGTTTTCAAACTCACCGTTAAAAACTGGTGATTTAATTTTTGGCAATAAAAAGTTTTGTGAGGGATCTTGCACGGCCATTGGGGTGGAAATACTGGAAATATTATATTTAAGCACCTTATTTCTTACATATTTCATCAAATACCCAATTACTTGATAATACTTCTGTTCAAATCGTTCTCTTTCTTTAGATCATCATAGTCTTTCTCAATATTTATTTGAATATTGTCAAATTCCTGAATCAAACACGAATTGTTATCTATACGTAATTGAACCTTGGTGCTATCTGGATTAATTGTACCGTTTATTATTAAATCAATAACTTTCAAGGTTGTTTAGCTTAAAGGACCCCGCACGGAATACATGGGATTTTGGTTTAGTGCGGAATTCAATGGAACTCTGGTATGTTGTAGATCATGATCTGTAGGTAATACTTTGAATAGACCATAATCAAAACGTGTGATTAGTTTCTGAGAAACAGGGTGATTTTGGATATGCACCACTTTTCTAAAAAATATACCATTTCGGCGTTGTTTACTTTACTTAATATAATTGAGATATTTTCTTGTTTAATTTCGAGATTTTCATAAGAAATAATGATAGTTTGAAATAGCAATACTATTTTATTACAAACATGGTATTTTTACTATGTCGGGGTCATCAGAAAAGTACTCAAAAATATCCTATTTCGAAGTATTTACTTACTTCAATAGGAACTTTAGAGAACCCTATATTTTCAACGTTTAACGTTGATATGTGAAAACCCTCAAGCAATAATACGTGAGAAACCTTGAGCCAAACTTACATTTTTGATATACGGGGGTACTACAGAAAATGTTTGTCGGTGACACTACTACTTTGGACTTACTCTAAAAATTCGCATATGGCGCAATTTTCATAGGTTTAATATATTACCATAGGTAATAGGTATATATTTGAAGATGGAATGGATTGAAAAATAAAACTGGAGATAGGTGTTTGTTCAAAACGTGTATGCTTTTGTCAGTTTTCGTAAATAAATATCGGATAAAAATAGCGTCGATGACAAACATTGTGGAAAAAGTGATAAAAAAATAAATACTCCACCACAGGCGAACTTTTAGCAAAACCTCACAGCTATTTAAGGAGCTCTGGGGGTAATTACTAATTACTCCCTCTCTTGGAACCCCTCTTCTAGATAATCTTGATATTTTTTTTATTTAATTACTAATAATGACCTTCAGAGCTCCATATATTTTTGGAATTTTGCGAAAAATTCGCCTGTTGCAGGGTTTTTATCTTTTTTGTCACTTTTTTCACAATGTTTGCCAGCGACAAAACAAATGTCACAAAAGCACACACGTTTTGGATAAACACCTCTCTCAATTTTTGTTTTTTCTATCTAAGGTAAACAATGTCGAAACGGGATATCTTTGAGAACGTTTTTGACGTTTGTGACCCCGGTAAATTAAATACTATTTTGCATTAAAAAAGTGGTGCATGACATATTTCAGCCAAATAAACCAGAAATATTCTCAATTATGATAAATTAAATTGATTTTCTGTTCGTTTTACTACTTTTACTAATCATACGATTTGATTATGGACCATTCAAAGTATTACCTACAGATCATGATCTACAACATACCAGAGTTCCGCAATAAACCAAAATCCCGTGTATTCCATTCCATGCGGGGCCCTTTCAGTTATTCACGATTTTTCACCACTTTATTTCTAATCTTTTTTGGCAGTAGACATTTTATAAAGCAGTAAATATAGTTTGACTATGAAAACTGTATGAAAATCAAGTTATAGATTACAGATTTTGGGAAAAGTGCAGTAAAAAGCTTTGAGAATTGATAAATGGCTGTCAAAGTCACGCAAATTGGAGTTTTGTCTACAAGAAATTGCAATATTAATAAGTCAAACTCAAAAAGTATAAAAACTCATGACAATGGAATTAATGAAAGGATATTAGGAAGTTACTGACTTTGATTTGCTTGATTTAAATGACTCGATTCTTCTACCAACTTTCATCCTCAACTCCAATGATAATTGCAATAGTTTCTTTCAATAGTTTGCTAACAATCTGGTAGTAGATCGAACTTCACAATGGAATACTCTGGCTGCTTTTAATCGGCAGTTAGTTTCGATCGATCAGATAGAAGATCCACCAAGGAGACTTATTGTTAGAGAAAAGCTTTGGTTACAGATGATTCAGAGACCACCACTAGCATGACCAGCTGTTTTTTCTTGCACCGGAGCTATGAGATTTGAAAACGGACAAATAGTTGAAAAAGGTTATTTGATCAATAGTTAGTCAAGTTTCGGATAAGCATAAAATATTGATTGGATCATTGTCCAAAATAAAGTACTCCAGCCTTGACAGTTCCAGAACATCATATGTGTTGGTTGCTATAGTTTTACGAATGGAGTTCTCTGAAGTTTAGTCCCTAGGCCTTGCCTTGGGGGATTTTCTTCCTCCCTTGGTCTTTTATTAGACTGCACTTCTTTTGGTACTCCGTGAACATATTTGATCGTAAAATTATTCGCTAGTGATAATCTATCTTGGAGTCCTCCAAATCTCAAATCGGTGAGATGTCTCAATTGTTGTGGCGTCATATCCGATATAATTTTAACTGAAGGGAACAATTTGCCAGGAGTATTTCGACTTTTCTTTATAAGAGCAAGAGCGTGTTCTTGTGTTTCGAGTATTAGTCGATATGAGCGGGGTTTACAGTTGTTGGTTGTTTTACACAGACGAATTTAGGTACGGATAAAGTTTGCACCTAACAGAATCGTGATTGACATACCACACATCAAGATAGTAAATGTCACCACAACGAAATTTTGGGCAGATTTCTTTTGACTTTCGTCAAAGAAATGTATGTGCATAAGGAAGTGAACAAAAGATTTTTTGTGGGGGTGCCGCCGGGTATTATATGCCCCGACTTAATGTTTTGACAAGATTCATATTTGGGAAGGCTTAGTGCTTAGTGCTTGGAGCACTGTAGTGCTCGCTAGCACTTTTCGGGATTACTGAGCCTTGAGCCTTTTCGGTAAATGCATCGGACTACTGAGAACTGAATTAGGAAAATTCTCGGGAGCACAGCGCTTAGGAGCACAATATTGCTTCGAGTGCGTTCACGAGCACTAAGCACTGTATACTTAGAGACAGCTCTGCCAAAAATACAACACGAGTGATTAATGGTAAATTTATAGTGAAACTGCCATTGAAAAAGTTCTCTACGCTTTTGGGAGAATTAAAAGATATTGCTTATCGAAGATTTAAATAAACTGTTAGAGAAACGATTCATATCCATGTTGGAAAGGGGAACTTTTTCCATGAAAATTTGAAAACGAATAATGTCATTTTTTCCAATATTTAACAGAGAACAACTACTTTATATTATATTATATTTAATAGGAAGCTGAAAAAACTTTCAGTCTAACTCCACCAAAAATAATCTCTATTGAAGATTGTAGTCAGAGGACTAACATCACGTAGATACAATATAGTCGGAAGACTAACATTGAGAGAGAAAGGACATGCTTTGAAGGAATAATCTTCATCTTCAGCAAATTTGGGTTAGTTACAAGTCGATTTGAGAAAAATAAAATTGTTAACAGAGAGTTATGAATAATAATGAAATGTATGACCTACCATATTATGGTGGATAACTCACAAGAAAATATTTAAAACATTAATAAAATTAAAGTCCTAATTAAGACCATATGGGGTCCGCTAGAGCAGGATCCATCTATGTTAGGGACTATGGTTGGTCCACACAAAAATCATTACGAATTAAATTTTGAATCACAAGAAGACCATGCACCTTGTGTTTAGGATAGACAACTAGGGAGAAGTAACAATAGGCTATAATTTGATATGAATGACATCTGTCATGTGGATAGTCTTGGTTCAAAGTGACAGAGAACAGAATGAGATATCTCATGCTTCCATGGAACAAGACAACCTTGAATATGGCTTAAATTTCATCTTGAAGGTATAATAAACAAAAATTGAAGTCAAATTTATCATTCATAATCAACAAAGGAAAATAAATATAAAAATTATAAAGAAATTTAACAATAATGCTCCTTCTCGAGAAAGAGAAGATATACCTCTCTCTCCCACGTAGTTGAGGTGAGGCAGGTGTCACACAAGAGTCATTGTACTCGTGCCACAAGTCTTGATATGGGTGTCTACAGTAAGCAGTATAGTGACCGTTGTAGGTAGTCCCGATGTGACTGGACAATACATAGAGGCTGTAACTACAAGGTGCTGCATTGTCCGCTGCATAGGTGCTCATATATGATTCCTCAAAAGGAAAATCAATTGTATCAGTCAACTTTCTTCTCAATTCATCTGTTGCAGAAAAACGTTTAAAATGGATCACTAAATTTTGGGAAATTTCTGAATCAATAAAGATTTCGTAGACTTCCTTCTCTCGTTGCACTTCGAACATGTAGGTTTTTCGTCCCCATCCGAAGTTTCTTCTTTGGTCAATGAATCTAAACAGTGTGACAGGATGGATCAAAGGTGACTGAACAATGACCACAAAACGTACTTCTCAATGTAGATTTTAGCAGGCCAACGAAGCTATCTAACATCTTGGAATTGTCCATCCTCAAGAATCGTGACCACGACTCATGAGTTTTTTCATTGTCACTTAACATCTGATCCATCTCTGCTAAGATGGGTTCACGTTTTTCTGTAATTTTATTTAATTCATTATGTAGACCCTCCAGCAAGTATCGTAAGAACTCATGAGCATCTTGCTGGTCGTTACCGATAAAACGGGGTGCGAGTCGATTAATTTGACTTTTTAATGAGGATGTATCAACCGCTCTATCTAACGAATCTTCTGCTCATAATTCCTTGATTACATTTGCGAAGGCATTCACCAAAGATCCTTTTATACTGGAGATACTCATGTGCATATCCCTCGGGTATTTGACGGTACCATCTATTGAAGGCCTGGGAGTGATTGAGGTGTTAAGGCTGCATTCACAACTGCCATCTTCTTTCGAATTATTCCTGAGATGGTTTTTGTCTCCGTCAGTAGGGCGGCATGAACTTGAGTTGACACTGTTGGAGATGTATGAAGCAAAATCATTCAATTTTGAATCGACGAATGCAATTTCATTCCTAGCCTGCTCTCCATCTTTTTCTGCAGTGGAGTATCGTTTCTTATTCAATTCACGGAGGTATAAAATCTCATCGATAGATTGGGAGGAAGGAATGGTACCGAAGAGTGGAGAGGCGTTATCACGTTGGATAGCGATACTGATTCGTTGAATCAAGAAAGAAGTTGATCTCTTTTCTTTATTTGCCAGGCCTAATTTTCTCCCTATATCATGTATAAGAGACATAGATTGAGGTCTGAAAACACCCAAAGTTTCAACAGCTACTGGATGAAATATATAATCATTTTAGAGATTCTTATGTTTTCTCATTTTCAACTCCTCACTTGTTATTGCAGCGGCTCCAGCAGATTTTGAAGTGACTGGCAAATGGGAAGGTGCTAATGTGTCTGCACAAGTGAAGTCCCAAACTAAAGGCTTTCCACATTTCCATGGTATGAGAGACATTCCATCGGGTCTTTGGCCATCATCGTAACTGATACCTTGGAATTCTAAAATTGCTGGAATACCAGCCGATACCAGTGCATGCTTGATGAGATCGTTCACCTGAGAATGTCTCGGTAAACGGCCAGCATTTCTTTGGCAACACAATCCATGAGGGCCTTTACTATCTACGAAATTTTCACAAACACATGAATGAGGAGCACATACAGACAATTTCACTCACTATATGAAAGTCGCGTCTCCTGCGATATAAGGACCAATCAGAATCGGATTTCGCGAAAGTACACGCTTCCTTTCGCTTCCTTTCTTTCCGATCCGGAAAGACCACGTCGTCGAGTCAACCACAAATATAAACAGCAATGATACATCTTGTAATCTAATATGACATAAACGTCAGGTTGACAGACTTCATGTTTATTATTCATTAGTTGCAACTATTGAAGAATTCACTTTGTTTACTCGATCAAATTTCAAATAATAACTTGGTATTTATTGAGATAATTTCACGAACCAACCAATTCATGTATAAAAAATCGCATATGCCACAGTGCAATTGTCAATTTGACAGCGGCAAAAGTTAGCTTTAACTTTTACAGCGACAAATATACTGGTTTTTTCACTTATTCATTTGTTTATCAATTATCGCGGTGTTGGTTGCCGAAATGAATAGTTTGAATCATTATTATCAACCATTCTCAAGACTTGCTATATGTCAGAATTCTCATGAATATCAACAAATTATCTGCTATAACAAATTTATAAGTATATTTGGGGAAATAGACAATTTAAAACAGCTGAAAACTACCCTTTCAACATTTTTATTGAAGGAGGCATTTTATTCAGTGAATGACTACCTAGAATTTTAGTTATAATTGAAACAGTTTAATATGAAACTTCTCTGTGATCTAGCTATATTGTATTTTAATGATCTCAATGTAACTGTTGATAACTTTATATAATGAAATCGTATACTAAGTAGAGTAAATGAAGTAATGTATTGTATATAAGTTCCATGTGATTTGATTATATTGTATTGCAGTGTATTGTATTGTGATCCGACACATGAATGTTTTTTGTTGACTAGTCTGATAACTTGTAAATGCAATGGAAATTGTACATTAAGTTGAGTGATGAATAAAAGTAAGTAAGTAAATGATCTGAAAAATTTGAATGCAGTTGCTGTCGACAATTTTCTGTACTTTTAAAAATAAAAAGTCTATCGATCCAATTAATATTTTTAACTACACTAGCAATACAACAATTATTAAACAGGGCCATTCTTGATAAAAGTGCAGAATGTGTTACAATGGGTGAATATTTCACATAGACAAAAAAATATTTATGAAAAAGAAACCGATCAACAAATTTTCTAGTGTTCGGAAGTAAGTAAGCAAGTATATGAACAACATATCACCGACAGGATGAAAATTAACAATTCCAGAACTGAAAAAAAAAATTGAGAATGGAAGGACTTTATGGTTATTAATTATATGCAATGGATGAAAATTTGAGAGATTGAACCAAAATGGATGCCGTTCGATCAGTTATGTAAAATTTTGTGCGATAATAATTCAGTTGTACTTCCTGTTGAATAATCTACTTTTTTTCATTGCAAACAGTACAAGTTTTGGTGATTATTTCAAAAAAATTAACGGTACTTGCTCAAAAGGGTGCAGCAGGTTGACGACAATAACAACCCGCTTAACATTTTCACATTTGGATGGACAATGAACTCCGATTCTATTCATTTTCAAGTTCGGCGCTCCAGTCGCTTTCGGACAGACGTTGCTGCCCAAGCAATTTTCATTTGGTTTTTAAGCTCGACGCTCTTGGCGCATTCAGACAGACGTTGCTGCCCGAGCTTTTTGTATTCATTTGGTTTTTAAGCTTGGCGCTCTTGGCACATTTAGAGAGACGTTGCTGCCTTAGCATTTTTTGGCTCCTTTCTCTGGCTCTGGCTGAAAATCATGAAAATCATGTACTTTCATTATCATCATTCGTTTTCAACAAATACAGCGTGCATTTACTTCCCGTATACATATATACCCCTATAATATGCACATGCACCTAAATACAATTATAGAGCTTTTTTTTTTCATTACCTTTTCATTCTATTCATGCCCAATAGGGTTTTTAAAAAAAAATTGACTAAGAACTCACTTGTAAAACTCGAACTATAATAATAATAATAATAATAAAGAATTAAATGTGCCGAATATACTGGAACTACGCATTCCCCACCCTCGGGCAAATACAAGCCAATAAGCCTGATGTAGTCCTCCTCGACCATCAAAGTAAGACGAATTTCGTCATGGAGTTTTCGGCTCCTAGTGAAACGAACATCGTCCGAAAAGAGGAGGAGAAACGGACTAAATATCGAGACTCACTCTTTGAACTCCGCAGGCTCTACCCAAACCATTCTGTTAAAATAGTGGTTCTTATTATAGGGGTCCTTGGTGGTATGATGGACACACTGCTCTCGAACATGAAAATCATGCCGGCTTGCCGTAATATGGCAGAAATCTTAGCCGGACGAATGCAGAAGACCGCCATCCTTGGTTCACTGCGTCTGCTCAGGGCACATGATTCTCGAACTCAGTAATCACTTACCCCACGGACGTGGGGAGTAGTTATCTGAGTAAACGATCCAGAGCGCCCTCCGGATGTATCGGTGCTCCGGAGACAGGGCCTGACTGGAACATCCTTTTGGAAAAATAAAAGACATAACAATAATACTAACAAACGAAAAACGAACGTCGTCCGAAAAGAGGAGGAAAAACGGACGAAATGTCGAGAGTTACTCTTTGAACTCTGCAGGCTGTATCGAAACTATACGGTTAAATTGGTGGTTCTGATTATAGGGGTCCTTGGTGGAATGATGGACACGCTGCTCTCCCATCTAAAAATCATACCGGCTTGCCGTGATGAGGCAGAAATCCCTGCTGGACGAATGCAGAAGGCTGTCATCCTTGGTTCACTCCATCTTCTCAGGGCACATGATTCTCGGACCCAGCAGTTGCTCACCCCACGCACGTGGGAAGTGGCTATCTGAGTAAATGGCACCAGCGCGCCCTCCAGATGTGTTGGAGCTCCGGAGACAGGGCCCGAATGGTATAATCCAGACGGATGAAAAAAATGGTATTAATAATAATCGTCTATATTATAATCAAGTAAAGGTTTGCACTCATACGAACTTGGTGACATAGATTTAATTAATTGTCCATAAAGAGCGAAGTTTATTTTTGGTCGTGTACTAGACATAACCACAAATATTCTCTCCCTTAACCCAGCTAACTGATAACCAGTTGATAACTGAAATATTTTAGTAGGGTTAGCTCACAACTTATTGAAAAATACAACTCATCTCATTGGCATATTTACCAGAGAAAAGAAAAATAATTCAAATAAAGTCATAAATAAAACGCTGAAGAAGGGCAAAGTGGTGTCAGAAGAAAGTAATACCTACTGGTACATTTGTTTTGAAGTGAAGAGATGAGCGAGATGTCACAATAATGTCTACAAACCATGCTCCAGGAATTATTATAGTACATAGTTTTTTTTTTTTTTTTTTGTTAAAATTTGTTATTTTGAATCTTTAAGGTTTTCGTTGAAAACTCCTCAATTGCAGAGCATGTCCGAGCGAAGGAGACCCGGGACCTACAGCTTATGAAGTAGATTCAAACCACTCTAGCTCCGTGATGGTGGTTGGGACCGAACCCGGGCCGCCTGGGAGAGAACAGAAGCTCTCAACACCATGACCACAGGAGATATATTGAGCATGAAAGCTACATTGATCAAATCAAATGGAGGCATATTAGTCCAGGCTTAGACGCGGGTTAGAATTGTATTGCAAACTTGGCATTGACTTGGTTATTAGTACAGGGATTGTCAATGCTCACTTGCTCCATTAGATAGTCACAAACGATAAAATGTCAATAACATGTTTTCAAATGTTCTTTTTTATTATTACAGTACTAGGTAATAAAATATAACGTAGTGTATGCTGATCCTTCTATAAAAAAGCAGTAATGATTTATTTGAAGCTGGCAGAGGCAATTGTGTTATCTTATCAAAAAAACATAATAAATCATAGAAAGATGGCACAAAATGAAACAAACAAATCAAAACATCGATGAAATACATGTGAAAAACATCTGTGTATGTTTCTTTCTTTGATACATATTCATCAAAATTAAATGCTTGAATATTGATAATATGAGTTTTCGTTTGTTAATTTTTTATTCTCAGTTTATTTATTGCAACAGCAAAAAAATGTCACTAGCAAACACGAAAAAATATATATGAAATTTATACTCCAATGCGGTGAACAACACTGGATAGTATCCTACAAAGTTCTCAATAAATTCTATTTGGCTCTGGTGGATGACAGTTGGATACCGCGGCTAAACCTATGAACTGGCGGGATGGTGGATTATTTCGACTCACCATGAACATAGCTGATAATTTTTTTTTCAGTCACTTGGTGGACCACTCAAGTCCACTGAGCGTGTTAATCCACTGAGAATCTGGGTAATTGGTCAATTTGTCTTGTACTAGCGCTGCACTGTTTGAAAACTTTGGTAAAGTGATGATTTTTTTTCCAATACTAAACCACTATTTTCCCCTCGACAAGTATTTCAGTCATCATATGGCCATCTCCTCGAGGAAGATGACACTCAGTCAATTCAGAGAATTTGCCTTTTTTGTACTAATCCGGTACCAGTCAGGTAACTGTTTCATAATAATAATTCATCATTCAATGATGTAAACCTGTGTCTGAAGCAATTAAATTTATTGTAATTATTATTATTATTATTATTACTCTCATAACTCATCATTTATTCTAAATTACATGCAATTTTGTCTTCATTTACTTCTCAGGACTCTGATGTTTGTTTATCGAGAAAGTGACAAAATGGAATACTAATTTCAGCTACATCGACAAACCTTGTTCTACAAGGACCCTATAAATAGGGTATATGACATTTCTCTGGCAGAAAACAAACTTTTTTCGTATTGGACATTGCGATATACATTGAATATTACGTGACATAGTTTCGCAATGATTGTCAATAACACCTTTGCCAGAGCTTCCTGTAATCGAACATTATAATTTGGTTGGATTGATCATTGCAGGTAGGTCATCAAAGATGACGCGAAAAGTTATGTTGACGGGGACAAACATGACTATGTCATCTATAATATCCTATCCTAGCACCGATGATGGTCGAGAACCCAAAACGGTCTGCTGTTATGCAAACAGAAGCATTCCAAAAACTCAACAAAAAATATGAATTATATGTTACAATGTCTGTCGTTGTGTTAGCTAGAAAAGTATTCAAATTCTACCTGGTAGAATTTTGGGTAAGGCGGTATTTATTTGTCGGTACTTTTCTTCAATAAGCGACACCCTTATAAGCACTGCTCCCTTGATCAGTGTTGTGCGGGGGGAATAATCAGTTAATTTACAGGAATGCGGATGGATACCCAATAGTTTATTTTCTCAATCGTATGAGGGACGCCTCAATACATTATTTTGACTGAAAAGTTATCATTGATTCAATTATTAAATGATTCATTGAATGTGTTATTGAAAATGTTGCTTGCTTATGAAACAATATTAAAAAAAAATTGAAATCAAGAAAATAGAGGTACGTGATATAGAAGAGCAGTGTATCAGCTCCACGTGAGTAATAGATTTGCGAGACCAGTGAGTTGGGTTACCGTCATACATCATGCGGCCTGTTTGAACTGTTCCAAGATCCATAAAGCACTACATGCTGCACTTGTTTTATTATCCAAAACGGCTGGCCACGAAGTGTTTACATTTTAGAGGGAAGTCGAGTAACACAGACAATATGACATGCATACAGTCGTGAATAAGTTTGGTACAAATCAAAACCGACAGTTTGCATAATAAATATAATTGGTACAAGTACATCTTCCTGAAGGTTTTCGATTGATGCGCTATTAGTTTTTGAAAACAAATTAGCGATTTTTAGTTGGTGATGGCAAACCGTGACTAAATGTCTCTAGAGTTCGATTTACAATAGTCATTCCTCGCTGGTACGAGATAGGCGTGGAGCTGTGAATTTTCCATTTTAGGTTTTGAGATTTTGGGATGAATGATCGCTTCACATACATGTCTTTTATGGATGATACATGTTCACGAGTTAACCCAATAGTTGAAGGATCGTTTTACTAGCAGCACATGTTGTTCCATTGGGTATACAGACGTGTGAGTGTAGAATGAGTAAACTATTAGTGTATTAGAAAATGATTCTTATTGTAAATGATAGATAACTGACTCCTTATCAACATACTGAAAATATACATCTGTACTATTGCGCAAAACACTTTTTTGCCGCTTTCATGAAAAAACAAAAAAAAGTTTAAATGTCATAAAAAATCATGTGTGTTATCAAATTACAGAAAATTTTATGGTGAAAAACAATATAACATGGGTTGTTGAAAAATAAAATGTAAAACAATTTGTACAAAAATATCAAAATATCCCGATTACACTAGAGTAATGAAAAACTAAAAGTCTTGTCAAGACCACTTCTTCATAAGGAGTGGATTCCACAAAAAGGAAAATGACATAATACCTATTATACAGGGTGTATCTTAAATAATGTCATCAATTTTAGGTGGGGATTCCTTGTCACATTTTATGAAAAAAAGTTTATATAAACCTGTGTCCTAGCTTCGTTTTCGAGTAACAGAGTGTGAAAAGTTTAGTAAAAAATGGGTTTTTTATTAATTGTTTAAAAAGTTTGCGCCGATTTTGATTAAACTTCTTGTGTTTGTTGGTAGTAACAAGGGGCTCGTTTTCAGGAAATTAGATTTTGAGTTTTAATCCGAGTGGCGTCGCAGTTGATACCCCATTACTCGGAAACGAAGCAAGTTAGGACCTACGATTATTTAAATTATTTTTCTTAAAATGTGACAAGGAACCACTTCCTGAAATTAATGGCATCATTTAAGATACACCCTGTATATAGACATGAAATCACAGATCATTTTCAAACAATAGTGATGTTCCCGATAAACTTCAAAAATGAAAAAAAAAAGAAAAAACTATAGTATACAAAACATTATATTAATTATAAAAATAAAAAATCTGACTTGAACAATGAATCCTAATTCCTTGTGGCTCAGTCGAAAGCTAACTCTGTCTCTTGGTAGAAATTTGTTTTCTTAACTAACTGTTAATATATTCTTCTAACAATAAAATCGTTTATCATTATCATTATTATTCAGGTTATCTGCGTGATTTATTATGATTTATGTTGAATTTACCAATGAAACTGTTTGATGCATCATAGATGTATCTCAATATATTCATACTGTGAAATAATTTGACGTTTCCTTTACCGGATAAGAACAACTTAATGTGGAGTTTCCTTCAAAGATTAAGTTATTTTGAAACTTCATAAATATTAATGAAATTGATATGCTTTATCTTGTCGCTAATAACAGTTATCTTAAGAATTTATAGCGTTCAACTATGCTTGCAAATCTGCATTAAAACTCCTTTGAATTAAATTTTCTCGATTCTTACAAGATAAACATAGAAAAAATCTAATGTCTATCATTTAATGTCTGTTTAGCAGTTTTCATACTATTATAATGAATATAATACGCTCGAGTTAAAATAGGCGCATCGGCCATTACTGTATACTTAGAAGTACTTCTGGGAATATTACATTAATTTGCCTTTGGTCAAATTACACCCTGATTGAGGCAAACACATACTAATTTCAATGTGATGCCTAGTTAAACTCGAAGCAGATGGGCCGCCGTGTTGGGTATTCTAGTAAACTGCCCAAAGATTGCACCGATACAAAAGTTTGACAATAATTCACTTGGTAGCGAACACATCAATTTTAATGTTTGTAGTTTTTTTAGAAATGAGTTCTCGTGAATGTCATATAATTAGGTGGCTCAACTGCCAGAATATTTACCGTAACATCCATGGAAACTTGTGTGAAAATCTCATTTTCCTAAAGTGGTTATTGAAATACCCTGGTCGTTCTACTATCACCAGTTCTAACATCAGTTTTCTGCGAGTAAATCAACCTCTCTTATGATTTTGGGGGTATTTCTGTTTAGCTGGAAAATGGCAAGTGTACAACCAGTCCACTAAAAGCAGAAAAAGGCCCTGCCCAGCAAATATCAGACTTATCGCACCGCTTCTAATTCTAACTAGTGATCGACAATATGGTTTCCGGCATCAGAGATCAACTGGTGAGCTGGCATGTCTTTCATATTTGGCAGCAGTCTTTCGAAAACTGAAGTGAAACTCTGGTTGTTGCATTAGATATCTATACGGCATTTTTGATCGTAATTGGCACCAGGGTCTCCTTACCAAACTTCCATATTATTCCTTGCCTCCAAAGTTGTGTTCCTTGTTATCTACCTTTTCCTCAAAGCGATCTCTCCACGTGGTGGTCGATGGACTATCATCCAATACTAACACTGTTTCTTTTTCACATCAATGATTTGTTGGAAGCTACCTCATGTCCACTGCACAGCTCATCAGCAAGTGAAAGCAGAAATGTACAGTGAAGGAAATTAACACGGAGTCAGCAAAAGTTCTAGACTTGAGATCCAACAACTTGATAAAATTCAATGTGAATAAAATCCAAGCATGTCTTTTCTCTAGAAATGCCGATTTTACGGTGGCCAGCGTACTTATGTCAGGTGTATCCATACCAATGAAGACTTCATTTCAATGATCGGCATTACTATCAGCAGTACCCTTTCATGGAAAAATAATGTGTGGTTCATAGCCTTTCAAAAACTTGGTTTACCTGTTTTGGGCTAAGAAATATTTCACTTCCAGTCAACTGATTATGATTCATATGGCACATATCCGACCTGTCCATTCATCTTGTTGATGATACTTCTCTCACAAATTCGCTCCCTCTCCAAAGTGCCGCAGGGATTTTGGCCATCTATGTCCGTTTAATAGATATTTTAGAAATTCAAGAAGAACACCAAAATTCCCACGGACTTGAAGAAAGTTTTGGTTGCCCAGGGTGCCATAGTTTTACTCCATTAAAGTCTTCTATTACTTTATGTGTCTCTTAATTCTGTAAGTAAAAATTTGAATGCATTCTTCAAATACAGGTTTATTTACGTTATTCGACACGAATCATAGTATGGCTAAAGTAAAAAAAAGTAAAAAAAGATTTGCCTTTAGGATGGATAGGGATCTAATAGTGCTATATTATAAAAATATACTCATGTTGTACAGGGTACAGTGCCAAAAATACGGAATGTATCAAAGTTGTTATTTTTTAAATGGAATAACCTGTAATTACTTAATTTTCGGATTTTGCAATGGAAATAAAGGCAAGTTTCATCAAGATTTAATTCAACTTAACCTTGTGAAAATGTAGTAACAGTTCGAATGCTTAAATTCTCAATTAGGTGTTATGTTGTTTTCAACCAAATCAATTTTAGAGGCTACCAACTGAACAACTTTCAGATCTCACTTGTGAAATATTCACTTACTCACATGGGGTGTGTGAAAATTAAGGCAAAATAATTCCAACTTTAAACGGCAATACTTGTTTAAAGAAAATACCTGAACCGTATTGAGAACCGACCTACCTTCGAAAAAATTCTCTGATTCCTGCACATATTTTTCCCCTGAATCTGCAACACGGAAACTACCCAAGAACTGAATATAATTGTATAACTATCAATATTGTGTTTATATAATTGACAGGATTGAAGATGAATGCACAAAGAATACATAGCGTCACGGTACACTGAACGCGAACACTCAGCACTCAGAATATGCGAAATGGACTCCGCAAGCATGACGTCACCTATGTCAAAATAGTAGTTGGCGGGTTCCAAAACAAATATTCTTGTTGTTTGTTTATGCATAAGTTTAGTTTGTACAATGAAATCTTGGGATGTGAATGGTCCTGATTCATTAACTATTTGAAGTTTTTTCAATTACCTTTCACGTCTATGTATATACAACCTACGAAAAATTGTTGTTTGGAACCAGTCAACTACTATTTTGACATTTGTGAAGTCACTATTTGCGTTTGAGTCCATAGCGAAACTTGCTTTTATCACGTGACACAAAAGCATAAAAGAGAGCGGGAGTGGTCGATGTGAGTAAAAGAGAAGAGCAGTGTAGCACAAGAAAAAATATTGAATTCAAATGAAATGAGTATTGAGTGAATGAAAAAATACTGTGTAACAAAAGAGTGATCATGGCAAATCATGATATTATCCGTTGGGTACACTCAAGGAGTGTTTAGTTTTCTCTATCTGGAGAGACCAGGCAGCGAATAGATTTTACATGTGCAATAGATGTAATGATTCTATTAACCAAATATTTTTCAAGATCAATTCTCTAAAATTCTTCTTTATCACCGTTAACACATATTTGACTTCATCAATATTATAAATACGAACAATGTATTACAATCATAATCAAATTATTAAAATCATCAATATTATAATGTTTTGCTTCATAATTTCATTTGAATTTACCCTGAAGCGACTAATTTCGACAAATACAGCTATATTTATTATTGTCAAACTGTTAAACGTATTCATTTCGTCATTGTTGCGCCGTTGAAAATACCGAAGCTGATCCTCCAATCAGAATTGAAAGACAGCTGGTGTTATCGCGAAAACACAAGTTTTCTTTGGTTTGCGATTGGTCAGATTAGGTGAAAATTTTAAGATGAGTGAAATTGTTTTGATTTTAAGAGATTCTATTAAGCGTCCTGACGAGTTGTGTAACAGAATATACCAGTATAACTCGAAAGTCTGTAAAGGGATTTTTTTTAACCAAATGATCACCTGAGAATCGCCGAATTTTTTATTTAACCTTTTTTTTCTGTACGATAAAAACATGTAAGGTCCAAGGTAGGGGGATTGTTGATCATATGACAGCTGGTCACTGTTACTTAATTGTTTATGAAACCAGAAGCCGACAAGGTGCTTTTGTGAATTAGATATCCTTTTGGAGCTGGTGATGTGAAATTGTTTCTGATTATTGAGCTTTATATACCCTGATATCGGGTGAGTAGACTAGTTTGCTTCAAGATTATGTTATCGTTGATAAATGAAGAAGTAGCCTTGGAATTGTGATCCTATTTATATTCGTCTCAAATGAATGTGAATCTCAGAACATTATATTGAGTGTATTATCTTAAGATTTCGTACTTGCACCTTTTGTATCGATTTGGGGAATATAAATAACCTGTTCTCGCCTTTCTCTTCAAACACAGTTGTTTTTCTCCACACCCAGTATATGAGAAAAACTGAAAAGGCCCCTGAGGCTCTACTGCACTAGCCTGTCATCCATTTCGAGGCTAACAATCTACTTACTGGATGTTGAAACTGTAAAAAGAAAAAACTATGAGGGTATCTGTAAAACGCAATTCATTAGAACTCTTATGAAAAATAGTGGTGATACCATAGACGAAGACAGCACCCTTCGTAATCGAAATGTTTCAAGAGAAAGTTCAGTATTTAGCATCAATGAGAAGAATACGGTGGCCGTTCCAAAAGTACCATCGTTAGATAATGCCGGTAGAGTAACAATAACAATTACGATGGAAATAGTGAAGTGTTTCCAAACGGTAACCAAGCTCACCAAATGGAGACACCTCATTTGAAGTTACATGGTAGGTGAGAAACTTTAAAAAAATCCAGGAAGGCAATCTTGTAGCCTCATTTTTCATCAGTACGTGTTTCAGAAATTGAAAAATCCAGATCTTGCATTTATAATTATTTCAGGTATTTATTATGTGAGACTATACTTGGCTCGTATTCATTTAACAGCATAGACACTTTTTTTTTCAATTAGCAGAATAGACCTTACAAGTTCCAGAAGTGGTTTATACAACGGTTATAACAATAAATCCCTGTACATGAAAATTGATCGTTGTCGAAAAATTGATATTAGACAGGTCTTGATGAAAAAAAGTACATTTATGCACCGAGCGACGAAGAATGCGAATCAGTTAACTCCGGAGCATGGAAATACATTTGCCAGTCTCTGGCATAATTATTGAGATAATTTTTCTGAAAGACCTGGTTATGTAACCGAGTACGAATATCAAAGCGGAATGGAAGATCTGACGAAGTTTACTTCACAACAATATCTGGTACCTATCAATAATAGTAAAGCCGTTCAAGAGCAATAAGGGTTAATGGACAACGGTCAAAAAGAATGGTTCGGCACGAATTTGTTCAGATGCAAGGCATTCAAATGTCATAATGAAACGTAGTAGAAGAAATTTTGTATACAAATAACAAAATCAGTTTCATGTCAACAATCGACTGTTTCCATGGTTATTGTGCAAAACTTATCGCCAGAATCACAAAAATTTCAGTCAGCGGCAGCGCTTTCACTGGATGCATGCAGAACATTTTGGGCTCTTTCTTTCAAACGTTCGTGAAAATCTATATTGATGATGTTTTCATACTATCGGACACATTCTAAACTCATATTGAACATTTGAATAAAGTGTTAACTCGTTTGAGAGAAGCAGGTTTCACCCTTTGGTTTTCAATGTGTGCGCTCAAAACCAGAAGGAATTTTTTGTGCAAATTAATGAATCGTGAAGAGTACCGACCGGATCCGAATCGCACTCGAGCAATTTTGGATTACCGGCTACCCGAAAATGTCAAAGATTTACAGTGTTTTTTGGAGATGGCAAATTTTGGTCGGTCTTTCCGCCCAGAATTTTCACTAAATGTTGCTCCTCTAATGCAACTTCTGCGGAAAACTGTAACATGAAGATGGTTGGAAGTTGAACAGAAATTATTTGATCGTCTTAAAGATTTATTGTGTCAAATTATTTTGTTATATCATCCGAAAATGGATGTTCTTGTTCATGTATAGACTGATGCGTGTGACACAGAATTAGAACACAACTTGTACAAATATATAAGGTCAACGTTATCCCAATGCTTAGGCCAGTCGTTTGCTTGTGAAAACTTATATCGCGTATATTAATCAGGCCATCTATTAGTTGTCTATACACAGTTCCGTAAATTACCTTCATTGTTGTAGACTGTTGTAAGCACGGATAGCACGATACGCCCTTGCCATCCAAGACTCAACGATTTCACTCTGACACATATTCCAGGTTCTCAAAATCTGGTTGCAGACTTGTTATCTTAACACGCAGCCGTCCGTCACCCTGCCCATTCCGATAATCTTTTCAAAGTTTAGTCCGGTTTCTCTTACAAGTGAGCTCAAGACCAAACTCAAGCATTTACGTCGGGGTCAACGTGAAGACGCGAAATTACGCGATATTATCGAGAGGTTAACTCCCGGGCCTACGCTTGAGGTTTTTACTATATGACGGATTACTTTATCTCCGGCTATTTGGTCACTTCGGCTCCCATAAAACCTGGGACGCCATGCGATAGGAAATGTGGTGGAGTAATATGTAATATAAAAAGTTGTATTCTCCAATAAGCCAAGTCTAGATCTCTTGCAAACCCTCCGTTGCAACCAATCATACCAGAAGAATATCGTGTTATCTGTCGACCTATATGGGCGACTTCCCAGAAGTCGAGGTGGTGTTCTATAAGGGTTATTAAATATATCACTTCTCGAACCCAATTTGACTAGCCTGCTACACCTGAGCACGTGAGCGCGTGTGTTGTGCTTCGCAGTACTCCTCGAGAGGGGTTCGTGAATAAAATATACTTAACGCTTGTCGGAGGAAGAATTGAAGCAACATTTTC
The DNA here is from genome assembly GCA_958298965.1 of Chrysolina haemoptera. Lineage (NCBI taxonomy): Eukaryota > Metazoa > Arthropoda > Insecta > Coleoptera > Chrysomelidae > Chrysolina > Chrysolina haemoptera. The sequence goes on along the minus strand of OY282599.1, from coordinate 13,162,678 downwards.
TCTGTGTTGTGTTATTTTGGTTCTTTCTGAAATAGATTATCTTTGTTGGTTAGTATGCAGTTTTTATGGAATATTTGAATTTATTTACCTTTTCCTTTTTTTCATTCTAGTGACAGGTAGTTGTATAGGTTTGGACCGTGGACATGTACAAATATTTGAGAATGACTCTTCCTAAACAATTGCAGATTCACAGACATTCTCGCTCGTATTTTTGCATGATCTGGTATTTTTGTTTTGTTTGGTGGATCATATTCATTTTTATGGAAAAACATCCAGATCAAGCATGAGTAGGTGTAAAGGCTTCTCACATCAAGTATATTAGATTCTTTGTAGAGTTTTTCAGTGGATGATAACTTTTTTTGAATATCATCTTCAAAATAGTATTTTGTACAATTTGTATATACCCTAGATTGTCATTGTAGATTCCGCCACCATGCTGCTATGCAATACTTGAGAACAGATTCTGCTAATGAGAAGTATATGATTAATTTTTTTTTGTATTATATCTTAGAAATAATGGAATTTGTGGATGAGTTGTCTCAGTCTGATTCTCATGTAAAGGGCATGTTCATCCCACCATGTTTTTGTCTAAGACGACCCCCAAATATTTCATTTTGTTGTTTGTTTCAATTATGGGGCGTGCATGTTCATAGATCTATATTACAGTAAATTTTGTGTATTTCAAGGGTTTAATTTTCAGGTTAGTCATTATTTGGCAGTGAGAGTTATACATTTTCTTTTACTAACATTCAAGCTGAAGAAGTTGGAATCAAGCCACAATTTTGTCTTTCATTCCTTTGTCAGATGCTGTAAAAATCTCTCGCCAATTATCTTCTGTGGAAAGTAGGGCAGTGACGTCAGAATATGTATCGAGGTGACCCTGGGACTTTTTCATACCTGTATATGTGTGATGCTGCTGATGTACAACGTCCTTAGGGCACACCAAGAGTCACTATAGACCATTCACTCAACTAGTCTCCTACTTGGACCCTTTGTTTCCTCTGTAATGGATAATCCCACAATATACTCAGTGGTATGCCTCTCAGTTTATACATGCATACTTTTTCTAGAGGTATGTCGTGAGATACAGTGTCGAAAACATTGGTCAGGTCAAGAGAATACATCACATTATAAGCCTTGTAAAAAGCCACTTCTCGGGCTAATCTTCTCCTGACGAACGATTACATTCCTAAAATGAGATTGACAGAAAGCGTGTTGACTGACCACGGTACGCAGTTAACTGCTCATAAGTGGACCCATACCTTGCAAGCATCAAGGGTTAGGGTGATGATCTGTAAGACACCCATAATCAAACCCTGTCGAGAGGGTAATGCGGGAAATTGGAAGGATTCGTCGTACCTATTTTTATGATCAGAATATCCGATCGTCCAGTGGAATTCTCATTTTCACAACGTTCCCTAGTACGCGAAGAACGGATTCAGGTACAGCTAACAAAGTTACAGGGCCCACGTACTTATCAAGAATCTTTGCTCGTCGTTTGGTGAGACCCCCATCGCTCCCGTGAAAAGAATTTCGTCCTGGCGACAAGGTGTTATTAAAATAAAAGCCAACGTGGTGTAATCTGCAGTCATATCCGGGATGAAAAAATCCTTACTTCTGTTCGAAAGACCGTATGTGGTGAAAAAGTTGATTGATGTGGCTACCAATGTTTCAATGGGCGAAGAGATCCAGCGCGAAAGGGGTACGTTTCAGGCCAGTAAAATCAAACGATTCCAAACTAGTGATCCAGATTATAGGTAAATCTCATATTCATAATCTTATAAGAATGGTGGGGGCATGATATAACAAAATAACCCTGTATATTTCGAAAGTCCCTGAAGTGATTTATTTTAACCAAGCCTACCTAGCACCGAGTTTTTCGTTCAACCTTTTTTTTCTTTGCTATCTATCCAGAATCCCATGGTATTATGTGAGTAGACTAGTTTTCTCCAAGATCAAGTTATCGTTAATAAATAAAGAAGTAGCGTTGGATTTGTTATCCCATTAATGTTTATCTCAGATGAGTGTGAAATTCAGAAAATTATAGTACTTCTACCTTTGTGTATTGATTTGGAGAAAATAAGTAACCCGTTATCGCTTGTATACCAAAACGTGGATCGTCAAGTCATTTTATAATTGTTTTCATTTTTTTTAATAATGATTTCCCAATTTGTTATTTTCTTTATAATCACCGCCAGCACTTGAAGTTATCACAACCAAATCAGTTGAGCATACATTTTTTCAAATTCAAGAATATTTTTTGTGAAATTAATATGGATTTTTAATTTTTTAGGGATTCACAAACTTCTTGTTTGTTTCAACGATATTCAGCTTAACTTTAAAATTTCGCAAACCATATTTTCAACAACGTAAAACAACATTAATATGCATATTCAAAATATTTAATTTAATTTGATCATTTTGTATTTGAAATGTTTATGGAAAAGCTGTACAAATTAATCGACAATGATGAAATCCTTAATAAAATAATCGCGGATACCCAAGGAACAAAACAAATGGGGGTTGAAAGTAAACATTATGACAGTTTGGTGACATTAACTTCTCATTCTTGAATAATTATTGTCCGATTATTGAGTGTATTCGATTTCAAATGCATCTTCCAAGACAGTTAGCGTTAGCTGAGAAGGCAGAATTAGTTTTAATATGTGAAGATAACTATAAACCAGTGCGTGAAGCAGCAGATATATTCACTGAAAGTCATCCAGACAAACAAGTGCACTACTGTAGGCAGAATTTTAAATAATTCCAAACAGACTATAAATTAAAAAAAATTAACGTATCAAAACTATATGTACCGAGGAAAATCAATTAGAAGTACTTCAGGCAGTTGTTGAAAACCCTAGAAGATCCACCCAAGAAATTTCTCTGTTGGGAAGATTCTTAAAAATAAACGATAATCATGCCTATAAGCCTATGTTTATTTTTACGTTTCTAAAACGAGACTATGACTCACGGTATGACTTGTGCATGTGGGTTCAAGGACAAATAGAAGATCAACATTATTTCCATAAACATGTTCTTTTTGGAGGTGGTGGTCGGACAAAAATTCAAATTTTGTCATTGACAATAAAAACGATATTACCAAAAAATGAATGCATGGTGCGGTATTGTTAACAACAAATTAATAGGGTCGTTTTTTTTTCGCCACAACCTAACTGGTTATTCCTATTTACAGTTTTTGGAAAACGAACTAACAGATTTTTTGGACAATATGAGCTTACAAGAACGATATAAATTATAGTTTGTATATGATGGATGTCCTGCTCATTCTACTAGAATTGTTTCAGAATGGTTGAATGGGAAATTTGGTAATAAATGGTCAGGACGAAATACCGATCCACGGTTGCCTATTCTTTCGCCAGATCTCACCCCATCTAATAATGCTGAGGAGCTTGAAAATTCGATACGATTTCATTGCAGAAATATTCCAGCAAGTGTGTTGCGCTGTACTCTGTGAATTAGATGATCGGAAAAGATGCATTGACCGAGAAGGTGGACACACAGAGACACGTCGATAATTCTCCACACATTTGATAATGGTTGAGTTATAATAAAAATAAGCTGATAATAGTTATTTATGCAACAAGTGCAAAAAGTAGGTGTGGCCGAGTTGGACAACACGTCGAGTGCAATAAACTCTTTTTGCACGAGTTTCATACAATATTTTTTATACGTTCATGCAAAAACCAGAAAATGTTTCACTAAACTGTAAGGAAGACATTGTTTGTTTAACTCTATCTGCTAAACGTAATTCAAAAACATTTCGTGTAATTCAGTTGATATTCAAAGGACATTTATTATTTATTTTTAACAAATTGCATTTTCTGGTAATTTCATAGTCCATTATGTAATGATTATGATGAAACCTGCAACTATTTAAAACGTAATACAATCTCACAGAAAATGGAATAAATTTGGCGTCAATTTGAAATTTTATGTCTGTCATGATGACAGAACGCTATAGTAGAATGACAGATGAGTGCAATAAAGTCTTTATTGCACTCAGTGCAATAAAGTACCAGTTTTTCCACCAAATATAGTTCAATAAAGTTTTGTTTTTTCCATGAACGTAGAAAAAAATTGTTAAAACCATCGGCACCGCTTCAAATACAATTGTAGTATTCCATTTTGATTATTTTGTTAAGATTCATTAATAATAATAATAATAATAATATTTACTTTCAACCCTCATTTGTTTTTTTCCTTGGGTATCCGCGAATATTTTTCCATAAACATTTCGAATACAAAATGTTCACTTCAAATGAGAGTTTTCGAATATACATATTATCATTACTAACATATTGTTAAAGTTGGGCTAAATATCACTGCAACAAACATGAAGTTTGTGTTTTCCTAAAAAAATTGAAATCCAAGTTAATTGCACAAATATGCTTGAATTTTAACAAAGTTATGCTCAACTGATTTTGTTATTATTAACTTATGAAAAAGTTTAGGGTGATTACAAATAAAAAAAAATTGCAAACTGGGAAATTGATAATGAACAAAATTGAAAAACTAAAAAAATGTAGTAGGCATAACTTTCAATTGTAAACAATTTTTCTCAATAAGATTTTGCTAATGTTCTAAAATAAGAGTATTTCATTTTGAGTAATTTTTATATTGTTTGACCTACCCTGTATGCTGCTTGACTTGCAACCATTATAAGTGCACCTAAAATGATTACCAAACATGAACCAACTTTCAGCACTATCTGTATTTTGGTTCCGCAATTAATTTAAGAAATTCCCATATGTTGCACACTCAAATGACCACACTGTTTATGGCTGCTGATTGCCCTTTTGAATAATTCAACATAGTTCAAATAAAATTTTGTAAATTACTGGAATGAATATTCAAGTAACTACATATATACAAATTCATCAATTTTATAATATCAGACAAACCATTACTGAATTAGTGCTGATAATACAAACTGAGAATGGTCTAATTCAAACTGCCGAACACTGACTGAAGCAAACATATCGTGCCGATTCAGCTCATTTTCATTAATAAACAATCATTCCGACGACGACGCGAGAGGCCGCCAGCTCGAAAAACTGGGCCTATTAAAATCTTCCACTCCACTGAGATTGTTTGTCTTTAGTCCTCGTTAAGAGCTGCAGCTCCCCGAGGCCTCGATATTTCAGCAGGACGAACACTCGTTGATTTGTTACCGCACATGAACTTCTTATAAATAATTCTCATAACAAAAGATCCTCTTGTGAAGACCAGTTTTCTTTTTACAGTGAGTTAGGTGCATATATTGATTTATATAGATTTTTCATTGATTTTCAACGACAAAAAAAAATAAAAAAGAATTTTTAGGTACTATTATTCAAAACACAAACTATATTATGAAGTGAAATATTGATCGGAACTTACAGCAATATACAGAGCGATCTATTAAAACTGACGAACTTAACGAGACTCACTGAAGAATAAGATAATAAAAAAGTGTACTGCTGAATGCTCATAGTTGTTGAAATACAATAGGATGCAAAACAGAATTGAAGAAAAAAAAGCCAGAATATTACCAAAGTTTGGTTGTGGGGTTAGAACATAATATTAATGGCAATGACAATTCGAAAAGGAAAACAAAAATTATATACTTAACATTAAGATAACTGAAACCATAATACTTTTACAATTGCGTCTCAGAATTCAGACAACAGATTATCAGAAATTATTTCAATGAAATGTAAATGAAATATACAATTATTTATAAAATATCCATTTTTATTCAAAAAATATTATTACTACAGAAGTCATATAATTTAAAATATTCACATCAATATTTTTTATAAATCAATAATTATAACAAATACCATTCGATATTCAACAAAAATAAACACATGTAATAAACCGATATGGAGTAATTTTGATGGTTATGATATTATTAGGAAAACGTCCCTAATAATCGATATCACCGAATGTTACGGTTGTCCTTTGTTCTATAACATTTTTGGCGATATCGGCTTGTAACCGTATCACTCATTTTATATTTTTGTGGGAAACTTTTACTTCTGTGGCAAAGCCAAGAAGTGAGTTAACGTTTATAGAATCTGTTTCATGTATGATTGTGAATCGCAACCGAGGTACCGTTTGAGTCCTGGAAGATGTTGTCTCGTCCAAGTCAAATAACTATCTGTCGTGCTATCAGGGTACCAGGCAGTAGGCAACTATATTCCTGTGCCTGTTTAGCCTGTAAAGGCTGAGAATGTTTACTGGAAATTAACCTCTTAGAAAAGGTTGCTTGTAAAAACGATTTATACATTTGGGAAAATTGTTTACACATAGGAATTCCTGGTTGTTTGCTAGAGTACTCAGAATAACTCAGCCACATTGAAATATCTACAGGAGAAAAAACAATAGTAGGAATTTGGATGAACAAAATATTGACCTTATTAATAATTGAAATGTAGGTATGAAATAATTTTGGGATTAGGGATACATTCCCACACATTTAAAACTCTTCATTTTCAGTTAAATCTTGCAAAGGCTAGTCCCCTCCTTCATCACCACATCCAGAATGATCAACAAATCAGTATTTTCCATACCACCATATTCAGGAATAAATCATATATTTACCTTCCAATATATCTCCGATCCTATCGAATTGTAAATCTAATATTTCTGAGTGATTTTATATATAAACCCAGCCAAGGATTTTTCTTCAAAAACTATAATTGATATAATTGTTTTGATCTTCATCAACTTTTCCTTTTTTTTTTCTACTAGCCGAATCCATTTTGACTATTTCAAAATAAACCCGTCAGTAATACGCAAAATTCTGTTATCATACACAGAACCATATGAAACTGAAGAAATCTTAATAGAATACCTTAAGACGGGTTTAACTTAATTAGTGGCTATTGGTAAGGTGAAACAAGGAGCGGAAGAAATCAAAATACTCGGAGCTCGCTGAATGAACTCGATATTTTTTTTCACCATATGAATTTGAAAGGTGGATCTTGGCATTTCTCGGATAGCATTTTCAAATTTCTCAAAAATAAACTTTGATTCACTATTTTCAATCTGTATTTTTACATGGATATTATGGATGTTTTAATGGATTTTCGATTTATTCATTAAATTTGTCAATGATACAAAAGCCCTTCACGAAATGTTAGAACAGGAGATGAAACAAATGGAAGTTGTAAATGGGTTTGCTGAATTCATAACATGAAAAATTGGTAACTTATATTTTGCCATGCATTCGATAATAGATATCCAAAGTACCTATTGTATGCTGTTTGTCTTGGTATATAAATAACAGCTATATTTATATACTTACCCAATCAATTTTGGTAGCAAAGACACAAGCATGTGAACAGAGTTCAGGAATTTTTGCCGAAGAGTATCCAATAAATGAAATAGTAAAATCGACAATGTCAAAGTATTCTCTCCACCATGTGAAAATATCTGACAGACATCTGACAGAAAACAACTAATTCCCTGGCTAATACCACGACGAACATTAAATCTGAATGATATTTGTGCAACGTTCTTCCAAGAAGAACCAGTTGCAATTACATATTGTAATATACAGCAGATTATCCTTTGGCTGGGGAAGACCACCTACAGACGCGTTTCGCGGTTCTTGCCGCTCGTCAGTGACAGGGTAGGTCGGACAACAATGAATTTCAATCCACTGTTTAACTAATATTTTCTCACAAATGAAGCAGTGACTTACAGTGAAAGTCAGCCGTAGCGCCATCCGTGGGGAAATCAATAAGCAATCCTCGATGGCAAAGACACCAGGAATTGAGGAGAGTGTTTTCGATTTAATTCCGTCATCTGTTGACGGCCGTTCCGTTGTTTACAATTCGTCAGAGCAGCTTTATGGAGCTATCGAAATCAAAACGAATTCGTTCTGAATTAATACCTTACTATTAATACTCTCTTGACGCGTAAGAAACTTGATTTTGTACCTTGGATTGGTCAGAACAACAGAATTGTTGACTGCCTGCCAATGAGTAGAAAAATGTCTACCTTTGGATTCCGTGGTTCGTTTCAAATTAAGTTTCAACTATTGACTGTAGATGTCACAAGTTATTTTTCATTATACATATACATAGAATGATTTTTATGTTCTCACTAGGCGTTATCACCATAATATATGAATCACCATAATATATGACTAAAGATTCAATAATTACCTGTAACACCCTTTTCGGAAGGCCTGTTTTTTGAGACAGTTGTTTGAGGTCTTTAGCATCTGGGTTGTGATTGATTGCGAAATAAGACTTCATCGTTCGCAGTTGGTGGTGTTTGAATGATGTCCTCATTCTCTTTGTTCTTTGACTGGAGCCATGCAAACCCGGCGTACCTGATCGCCCAAAGGACATATCTAAGTAGTCTGAATTCAGATCTGCAAAAAAAAGATCTATTTTGAGTTGATTTGCTCCGATAGAAAAAAAAATTAATCGTAGAGTTAAAACGATTATTTTAATGTGAGAAATATGTTCGATCCAATTCTGAAGACCAATATACTTTGATCGACATTAATTTTGAACATATCAAATATTTACTAAAATTGGCAAAATAATTTCTGATGCTGGACTTACACAAAAGTGGTGAATTTTACAGAACAAGGTTGAGCAACTACAATTCATTGGGTTCGCTAACTTTCAGCAATTGATAGTCAACACTTCACTTTGCAAAGTAACGCTTATGGTGAACAAACGCGTTTTTTTATATAATCATACAGAGGAATCAGTAGAGTTCAAGTCAAAGACGCACCCATGTAGGTTGGCGCTTGCGTGGTGTTGAAAGGGGTATTGTTACGAATTCAGCTTTAAATTTTATATTAATTATAGTTAGTAGCATTCGAAGTTCTGTTGAACCAACGTGTAATATCTCTACCGGTATAATAATATACAAGGTACCATAGAATACAGAAAATAAATTGATTAATTTGACCGATACTTGATGGATATCCATAATTACTAGAAATTAAATAGAAAATACTTGTTTTTTAATATCCACTATATATTAATAGTAGTAATACGTAAACAAACTCCGATAGTGGAACCCTGACATTATTTCTAGGCTAAAAGTTTCTATGAACAAATCCTCTGAAATGAGTAGGTATTAAGTTACAGGGTGACGGAAGTGGCGAAAAAATATATTCCACATCATCTGAAGAGCTGGAATAAATGATCGAGACGTCCAATCCAGAACAGAAGTGAACAAAGACTATTTAAAGCTCATAACGGCAACCGGCTATGTGGTGTGCCCATCTAGCTGGATTCTTTGTAGGAGTTTGTTTCTCCGGTCAGAGGCTAGATCATATCTAAAGAGTAACAGAATAATTACTGAATTAGTAGGAGCCTGAATATTTAATAATTGTCGGATGAATTGGTGTATACATGGCAAAAGTGTTGATTATCACACATTGGATTTTTTGTTCAGTTTTCAAATCACTAATTAGTAAGGTATGCACCCTGATTTTCAGAAATATTAGGCAACGTGAGTTGTAACTCAACAAAGTGGGTAAGGTATGAGCTGCTTCTTTCACATATGCTGCGACGTGAATCTGTATGGATCATTCCGCATTAAGAATAATACTCATACTGTAGACAGTACGTAAGTACCCACTCTGTAGCGGTCAGTAATAAAGTTGGACTTATGGGGTGGCATCCCAGAAACTGTGAAGACTGAATTGCACCAGAAAATCCAGGGAGTTAACTGAAGGAGAAGACAATTAAATCTTCAAGAATTTTTTTTTGCATTTCGAAGATTTTCAATAAAACAGGACCAATCATTTTTTAAGCAAAAAAAAATGTTTAGATATGGATGGTCGGCAAATTTAAAATTAATTGAAAACAAATGAAGAAAAATCGAGACGACTAAGCAAAAATTCCTGAGGGGGTAGAGGGAGTTAAATATACATTTTGAAGTTGAATATTTGTATTTACGATTTGTGGCTGAAATATGCACCCTATCGAAAAAAAAAATTAAATACTAGGGATGAACAATTGAAAAATATAATTTTTTTTATAATTTTCCAACATTACCTCAAAATTAATATAAAAAGCGCTGAAACCCGTTTCTTGCTTTCAATTTTTATCTCCCACAAAAAAAATCCTTATGGAACTTGGTGAAAACCTTTTATTTGTGTATTGATTGAGGTGTAATTTTTTCAAAGCAATATATTAATTTTTCGATTGTATAAGAATTTAAATTGAGAAAAGACTAACTTTCAATCGAATAAGTTACATACTTTGTGTTTTTTAACTTCATCAGTGCTATTTTCATCGTTGAAACTTCTACTTTAAGAAAGTATAAAAGAATATAAAGGGAGTAAGCAGTAAAGAAATATTATATTGTTAAAAATATAAAAAGCAAAAAACAACTTTTTCAGAATCTTTCAGTAAACTTTAAAGTTTAAAATTTTTCATTGCAAACAAACGATGAAATTGATGAAAAAGATCGATTTAAAAAAAACGGAAAAGACAATTGGCCAAATTATAGCGCCATCATCGCACGTCTTTTACAAGGGAGTTTTCATAACGTTCTGAACACAGAAACATCAAAGTCGAATTTGCAGGGCATCCACACCTTTAAGATTTGCAATGGGATGACTCATACCTGTACGAATCTTGAAAAGTGTGTGATGAATAGCTCAAATTTTGACTCGAAATTCAAGACTTAGGGCCGGTTTTTCAATATCCTGTTAGCGTGATTTGACTAACAGATAAATTTGACCGATGTCCAGAATTTGGCTTCATTGCTTCATTTGAGTGAATGTGATATTCATTCTAACCACCAGTTAAATTCAGCTGTCAGTCAAACTACACTATATTAGGCCCTTAGCATTCCGCGTACCTGTCTGAAAGTACCCTGAAAGTTTGATTTCTTTTGTTGTATGAAAAGTATGGTACGGAGCTATACTGAAAAGATCTTAAGTAACCTTTTCAAGTTTTTTTAGTGAAAGTTTGTTTGAAACCTATAACAGTGAAGCGGTATCAATATAATCGTAATGAAATTCACAAAATTTCAATTTAAAAAATTTAATGATACAAATCCTAAACTTGGATTGAATGTATATAGCAGAAATATTTCGACTGAAAACAATATTCCACAAAAATGTTGCCAAAAAATACCACTATGTTGTCATTAGAAAATAAAATTGTAGGAATAAATCAAAAATTAAATTTTACAAAGCAGATGCATTTTAACCGAAAACCGTAAAGTTGTATTTTACCCATTACCTACTTTAGGACTAAAATTATTAATTTGAACTTGTTCATTACCCTCTCGATTGAAAATTAAGTATCAAAATGAACTCCCTGGTGATGACAATATTCATTGTCGAAATATTGGAAATATAATATTGAAAGAGTATGCACTTGCGTTTTGATGCAATCCCAAATGGATTATAAACTTTGTTTTTAAAAAGTCAGCAAATATCACTATTTACCTCGCTATATTAAACAATATTACTGACACGCTTTCTGCTAACGAAAAACCATTGGTATTCATTTATTCTCTGGCTAGTTTCAGCTAATATCAATACTGATTAAGGAAGTGACTCCTTTCTTGAGGATGAGGCAAGGCGCAAACATTGCCGAGCATTACGTTACATGAAAATTAATCTTTTTCATCATTTTTTAAGTTATTCTCAATATTATGTTAAAAAAACAGTGGATTACGGATAATTTTTTTCATTGGTTTTAGGTATTTTTTACGATATTTTTCCATACCAAAATATTTATTTTAAAAGTAAATATTTCAAACGAAAAGAATTAGCTCCGATAAAGTTGAAAAAATTAATAGTTATTTATCGAAAAAACGGCGATTAATCGCTATTCCAATACACGAGTTTAATAGAAAATAATTCATTGACAGGTGTCATTAATCAACAATTTTGAGTACATTAAAAAACATCATAAATGGACGGTCGACGGAAAAATTTGTCTTACTCGATTGAAAATTATGTTTTTTTTAAATTGAAACAACAATTGAAAGATGAATATTTTGCTTTGGAAAAATTACAGCTCATTTGAAACACGAACATTTTTACCAAGTTCCATAAAAAAAATATTGTTTGTTTTGTTTTGAGGTAAAAATTAAAAACAAATAACTGTATTTTAGAGTATTTATCGTTAATTTTGGGAAAACGTTATAAAATTATTAATAAATTATAATTATCTACAACTTTTGTATCTACATGAATATTTCAAACATATTTTGAGCTACCCTCGAAACTTTTACCGAGTCGCCTTGATTTTTCTATACTAACTGTCCAAAGGTTCGCACGTCAAAAGATCGTCCAATCATCATCAAATTATTTGATACTTCATTTTGAAGAATGGCATCAAATAAAGGAAAGCAGTACTGAAGAAGGAATACAAAAGTACACATAAAATATTTACAGTAATAATTCACTACCTGTTAATGAAAGATTATATGCTTCATATAATTCAGTTTCCATAATATTTTGTATATACTTTTTTTACTCAAATAGGAAACAAAGAAGAAATACTTATGTTATTTTAATAAAAGGATTTTTTTGTCGGAACTGTGAAGTCCTATCCCTTGATATATCGCTGAGATTTTAATTGGGTTAGATTCCGTAAAGACAGACTGGGTTGCATTCTTTACAACCTCTCGCCAAATAAAATATATTTACCTGCTGGAAAGCTTTAACCATCTACATGGACCAACTAGACTCGCTTCGTATATCGGCTTCTATATCGACACTCGATGACACAGTCGCCATAAACATAAATTACATTTTAGTGCAGGGTCGGACTTTATGGATTGAAGTGATTTTCAGAATGAATTTGAATCTATTCATTTATATTACATAGCTTCTGACACTCAGTCCACGAATAGATTTCCCAAAGATACAAGGAAGCCTTGATGATATCATGTACCTACTGCAAGAAAAAATAATATCCATCCATCGAAAATATCTTGTTATACTTCAATTCCCTTCGAATATAATGAACTTGCGTATACAGGGTGTTTCCCAATTTGGAGCGATTAACAAAATGGGTTGTTATAAGGAAAGACATTGGTGGTGGCCTGGCAAGGTTCATGTTCACTAGTCAATTTCTCAAGTCTGTGATTTTATGCTGCGTATTCTTTTTCTTTCATCAAATTGGGCTATGGGATACAATGCAGATATACTTTTTCTAAAATGAAATTCGAAATGCTAAAAATTCAGTAGATGTTGCGAACTCGGGCCATGTTAGAAGGCATTTTCGAAGCAGAAGCAGTAGATGTAAAGTTACAGAACAAACCACTGGAGATATAATTTTATTTTACTCTTTAGTTGAATTGTTTAATAAATTAATAAAAAATAAAAATATTGTAACAACAAATGGAAAGGATATTGGGGATTTCAGCTTGGTTTGCGTAGGCGTAGACCTCTGATCAGTGATTACCAAAAGTGTCTTTGAAAACTTTAACATTCAATATTTCCTAAAATAGTCATTAATTTCGTCTTATTCGGTAATTTTCTACTTCCTATTAGATTTATCGCTCAAATTTCGGAAAAACCCTGTATATAATAGATATACTGGGTGTCCACGGACCCTATAACTTTTTTGTTTTTGAAGGTATCGGAATAAAACTTGTATAATACATAAATTTGCATTTTTTGATAAGTGATTGAGCTTCATGCAACTTCCAGCCTCACTGGAAGTGATATAAATTTTCGATTTTTAAATGAGACTCCCAGTATATTTTTGTTTTTTTTTTCTCCATATAACATTCATAATACAATCATGTAACACTTGCTACTTCTTATGACCAAATCTTTTTTTTATTTTTTAATCTAAAGAGCTGTGGATAGGTAGGTGGTTTTTGGTTCAAATGCATTTCTCGATGCATCTGCTATGAAAAATTTAATTTTTAGATTATTATTACTTTTTTAAATGGCAACATAGTGGAACGTTAAATTACGGTAGATCTTTCCTTTTGAGATTGAAATACCTTATAAGTATTGAAATTCATCGAGTATCTCCTTGCAAAAAGGATATTATCAACATGTTGTTCATTGAATAGTGTTTTTTTTTTAATGAACCTTAATAATTTTGTTTTATTAGTTATGTAGGTCACAGGTTACTTATTGCATTTACATCCCATTTTAATCTGTATCATTTTAAGGAAGATCTTAAGAAATGTTAATTTTTTTTTTACGAAAGTTTGTTTGGAACCTAGAACAGTAAAGGGGTATCAACATAATCGTAATGAAGTTCACAATATTACTATTTGAAAAAATTTGTTAAGTAGAATGTATATACTTGTATTCAGAATGTCAAATGGAGACAAAGGAAGTGAAAATAGGTAGGTATACTAGGTGTCACATTCAAAAATTTAAAGTTTATATCACTTTCCGTGGGACCGGAAGTTTCATGAAGCTGAGTTACTTGTCAAAAAATTCAGTTTTAGGTAGTATAAAAATTCTCCAAATATTAAAAATATTGACATGATTTTTTGGGTTTATGACCTTCCACAATCTGAAAATGAAAAAATTTTAATCCAAAGAAATCTGTACAAGTGTAGAAGGTCAAATTAATTAATTTGCCCGATAAGTTACTGCGTTCACAAGACTGCTGTCTTGAAAGAAATTAATTTTTGTCAGTAACGTACCCTACACTGAATTTGCCTATCTGAAAAATTAGGATCGAATTAACAAAGGATACTTCTCTTTTTTTTTTAAATTGTTGACGTTTCGGAGGCTGTATCTGCCTCCGTTATCAAAACTTCTTGGAAAGACGCTGAAGAAACTGAATTTGAATTGCGGTTTTGGAAATAAAATCTTTCGTTGACAGAGTCAAATGAAATATGTCATACATTCTTTTGATTGACATTTGGTATCTTGATACAGAGGGTGTTCGGTATCAATCAAGCACCATTCTATTAGTTCTTATTTCATCTCTGAGGAGAGGTAACCAGGTTCGGTCCAGTTCGATGGAATTGGTTGAAAAGCAGTTGTTCGATAAAAGAATGCACGCAGTTTCCTTTAACTTTCTTTTTTCTTGATTTAATTCTCTCAATAAAATTTTGGTGTTATTCCATTCCATCATATGATCGCCATCAGATGTTAGAATATGTTCGGATATTTTTGAACCCGTTATTTTTCGATTTCTGATGTAACTTTTATGTTCTTCCTGGCGCACAATCAATGGTCTTGATGTTTCACCTATATAACTCTTACCACACGAACAAAGTATGTTGTAAACAAAATTTTTTGAACATTCACCAGCGTTTTTTGGTTTTGTATGTAAGAGTATTGATCTCAATGTATTGGTTGTTTTAAATGTTGTTCTTACATCATACCTATGGCCAATCCGTTTTATCTTTTCAGACAGTCCAGGGACATAAGGTAGGTATAATGTTGTTTGTTAGATGTGTATGGAGATGTCGCATGTCTGTGTGTTGTGTTGTTCGATTGTAAAGTGTAGTACTATTTTCAATTTCATTAATGGTTTTTTCCACGAATTCATTATTTGGATAAGCATTTTCCCTGAGAACGGACTTTATAAAAGTCAATTCTTTTTTCAGATTTTGTGTTGAATTGCAAACCACTTGTGCCCTGTTGTAAATACATTTGACAATTCCCTTTTTCACGTTGGTGTGGTGATTTGAGTTATAATGGAGATATCTATTGGTATGTGTTTTCTTTCTATAAACAGTTGTGTTGACTCGAGATTTTGATTTTTTTATCAAAACATCTAAGAAAGGAAGTTCATCATCTTTTTCTGTTTCTAATGTGAATGTTATCGTTGGTTCTTGTTTATTAATGTAATCTAAGAACACTTTTAAGTCATCTCTACTCTGATTCCAAACAGCAAACACATCATCAACATACCTCCACTATACTCTGGGTCGTTTTCTGGTACGTTTCAACGAAAAATTCTTCAAAATATTCGATGAATATATTACTCAAAATGGGTGATAATGGATTGCCATACCAAATTCTTGTTGATTCATCTTTAAATTGGAAATATGTTTTTTCATTACAGAGTTTTATGAGTTCAATAATAGAATCGACATTCAATTTTGTTCTAGTATTCAATGATATGTCTCTTTCTAAACTGTCTGAAAAGATAAAACGGATTGGCCACAGGTATGATGAAAGAACAACATTCAAAACAACCAATACATTGAGATCAATACTCACACATACAAAACCCAAAAACGCTGGTGAATGTTCAAAAAATTGTGTTTACAACATACCTTGTTCGTGTGGTAAGAGTTATATAGGTGAAACATCAAGACCATTGATTGTGCGCCAGGAAGAACATAAAAGTTACATCAGAAATCGAAAAATAACGGGTTCGAAAATATCCGAACATATCCTAACATCTGATGGTGATCATATGATGGAATGGAATAATACCAAAATTTTATTGAGATAATCAAATCAAGAAAAAATAAAGTTAAAGGAAACTGCGTGCATCCTTTTATCGAACAACTGCTTTTCAACCAATTCCATCGAAATGGACCGCACCTGGTTACCTCTCCTCAGAGATGAAATAAGAACTAATAGAATGGTGCATGATTGATACCGAACACCCTCTGTTTCGAGGTGCCATGTTATCACTATGATCGTGGAATTCTGATATAACTGTTAGAAACGAACCATTGTAACAGCTAAGGTTCTGACAAATACCATTTTTTTTTGTTCAGTTCAGTGATTTCTGGCGTGGAAAGCCTAAGGAAGTTTTGTCATTATCATTAAAATACAAAATATTTATGTTGGAAAGGGGGAACATTCTCCATGAAAATTGAAAAATTTAAAATGTGATTTATTTGCAATATCTAACAGAAAACAACTACTTCCCCGGCACAAACCACGCTGGACATTGAACTACATCTGATAGATATTGTGAAAAGACTCTAACTGAAAAGGAAACAAAAAACCTGAAAGTGAAAATTCGCATTTTCATTCAGATAATTGATTTTTTTTAATTCTCTCTAGTTTTCATTTATGAATGTCCTATTCATATTTTCGAACTGAAAAACAAAATATTTAGTTTAGTCAAGCTACTAATAAGAAAAAAAATATCATTTTAATACAGATAGGAAAATATAAAAAAAATAACTACTTTCAATTTTCTCCTATTTTTTTCCAAACTTTGTTTATGTGTATATTGAATTGTAAACAACTTCTTCCAGTAACTTTTTTTGATATCTTGCCATTTAACCACACTGTTTGCCTTCTTATAACAATATTTTCAACTTGCCACCATACCAGCGATCACGTGACATGTGTCAAAATCGATTTTTAGGTTATCAGACATTCGCAAACTTTTCCCCAGATTTTTTTTAATTCAAAAGTGTTTTATTTGCATTGAGTGAATTAATTAGTGAACTTTATTAACATAGTGAAACTAACAAGAACAAAGAAAAACCATCAAAATACTGCAATAATATTTTTTTCCATATAGTCAAAAGAACGGGTCTTTCATGGTTGCGTGGAAATGCAAACACTTGCGTCAAAACAAATAAATTGAACTTTGCCTTTTGATAAGATACAAATGTTTTATGAAAACTTATAAAATATGTAAAAAATATCTTGTCAATAAAAGCTTTTATTATTATCATTATATATAAGTAAAGAAGAGTTTCTTCCTGACCTGACTGAATACCTGCAAATTCTATAAAATATAATATAAATACAGTAGAAAATAGAGATAATAGAGTGTTTCCAATTTGATTCCGAGAGTTCTATCATCTGCTGACGGCCCTTTCGTTGTTTACAACTCGTCAGAACAGCTCTATGGACCTTTCGGAATCAAAACGAATTCATTCACCTTACGGAAAAGACAATGATAATGAAAAATAACTCGTAACATCTACAGTCACTAGTTGTAACCTAATTTGAAACGAACCACGAAATCCAATGTTATAAATGTTTCTACTCATTGGCACGCAGTCAACAATTTTGTTGTTCTTGCCAATCCAGAGTTCAAATGAGTTTCTCATGCGAGAAAAGGAACGCAAACAGATTCTGAAGAGAAGAAAATTAGTGGTTCGTTTCAAATTAAGTTTCAACAAGTGACTATAGATGTCACAAGTTATTTTTCATTATATTCATATATATATATATATATATATGATGCCACACCCTATAATTCACGAATTTTTGAATTATCCTTTTTTTTATTTTTATTATTCGAGTTTTTTTAGGTAAAGTGAGAGCCTGTCTCTCGAACATAAGTCATTTTTATGTAAATTAATATTTGAAAAAATATATAGTGGGTGAATCATGAATGCTGAAGGTTGAAAGGATCACGAACCATTTTCACATCCACTAAATAATCCACAGGGTGCGCAAAAAAGTGTGTCCAATTAGTGAACGAGAAAAATAGAAAATCTCAACTTGTTCAAATGGAAACCGTCTTTCCTTCCTTTGAGGTTCAATTCTATTATAAAAATAAGCCCTATAAGTAGGTATGAGAGTACGGATACAATTTGTGTTTTGCTGATATTATCTGCATGGACATTTTATTCAATCCCAAATATCGTGCCGCATCTACCAACGATGCTTCTGGAAAAGATGTGAAGTGCCCAGGCACTGTTATTGCATTATCTTCATCGTCCACCACTCTTTCAGTTTCAGTTTTGATAATTTTCCTTTTGGTTGATTCAAATTTTGTGAGATCAATCTGACATGAAAAGTTGCGGTTTTTTATTTTTTTCATTCTCTTATTGGACCCACATTTTTGCGCACCCTGTGGATTATTCAGTGAATGTGAAAATGGTGCATGATCCGTTCAACGTTCAGTATTCAAGATTGATTCAAAAATGAGATGAAATATATGGTGTGCTATTAAAAATAACAAAGTTTACGTCACTTCCGGTGAAACTGAAAACGTCACATCAACGAAAATACTTTAGTTAAATTCTTCATCAGTTCTTCAACCATCCTAACAATTTTTAAAATCGCTTCACTTTTAAGATATCCCTGTACAGTCAGTGTAGTCCATTGAAACTTACAGTTTTTAATTGATTGGACTGATTTCTTTTTTCGTTTGCTAGACATTCAAAAATTGCACTAGGACACCAAATTTCATGAAAAAATCTCAATTTTCAGGGCCAACTATTCTTATTTTTCAAGGTGAAAAATCTAAAAAAAAATTAATAGCTAGTTCTCAAGAATTCTCTCTCAAGCTAACATCAGTTCGTTGTGAGATAACCATCCTCATGTAAACTGTTGAGGCCTTTTCATCCATCTGGTAAATACCTATAGGGTAACGAAGCAAATGAGTTCCTTCCCAGTTAACATACCCCTAAAGTGATCTGAAACCTGCAGAAAAATCTTCGAATATTGAGTTTATCAAAAGTCTGGATGGTAGAGATAGATTCTTAAAGAGCGACATGATTTTCTTCACCACAAGACAATTAGTGATTTTCTTGCTCACATCATTCATGCATGGCAAGTATCCATCAAGAAGCATTACAAATTGATATACAAACATGTTTTGTTTCAATACAGACCGATTCTACAGTGCCTGTAAATATTAGGTCAGGTGTACCTTCACCAACGATATCTTCTACGTCAAATTCTCAAACCCTTCCGTGAACATTTCAAGTGACCCATTGCGAGAATGTTAATCAGAATTCTGATTAACTTCGAAGAAGTAAGTAGAGTTCATTCTACGGTGAAGGCCACACCGGTCCTGCGTAAAACAACCGACCATCTAGTATACGACATCGGTGAGATACAAGCCGCTTATAAAACGTCCACATTGAAGAACAGCCACTGATAAAATGTCTTCATCTAACAAAAATATAGCCACTGGGTTTGGAAATATAGCCATGTTCAGGATGAATTTTAAAAGTTTTCACAAAGTAATGAAGGAGTCGTTTTCGATCAAAAAATAGACTAGTGCTGGATTATTTTTAATAATTTTATTAGTTGATCAGTGCATCGTTCTCAACATCGACGATATTGAGGCCATGAAATACTGGCTCGAATAAGAAATTTCACTTTGAAAAAGACACAATTCATTTATCTCCTTTCGAATATCACAGTCGAAATGGATTGAAGGATTTTCATGGCGTTTCGTTGGCTTATGCCAGCAATCGATTTCAACTGAATGGAGAATGATGTACCTCTACTGAATTATTTTTTTTATTGCTCCATTTATTGATCACAAGATCACTATTGGACCAAATGATACTTCTTTCACCTACCATTTCATCAATCCACTATGAAACGCATATTTTCTATAACCAGCTTGGGGATAATTTCAAGTTTATACAGGGTGTCCAAGGGGTGCGTCATGGTCATAATTTTTTTTATTGGTAAAACTAACCAACCATCATGAGTGGAGGTAACCCACTTTTTTGCACGTACAGGGAGAGGGCAAAGCTTTATAAGGGGTCGTTTGAGGGTTCCGTTCGCAGTTTCGACAATTGTAACTCTCACGATTGCCGGGATATAGAGTCATAATTAGGCCCATTAACCAACTACATGATGGGACGTTGTCATCGTGGATGACAACAAGTTGACCTACTTCGAGGGGTGTCGAGACATGCAACGCGCTGCTGCAGCATATGCAAGTACTTTCTTCTCCAACGCTTCCAAAATTCGCCACGTAACCGTTGGATCATTTGAAAACGGGCGGTTCTATTCATAGGGATAGCCGTACAATCCGGATCATCAAATGATGAATCAAGTTTCAATGTTAAAAAATGCCCGTAAGTTAGCGCAGTGAAACCTTCACTGAGTCCGTTTAAATGAGGTCTAGTTGGTGGACATACCTTCAATTCAATATGTTCGGGACTGGCAGTGTATTTCCTCAAATCTAGCTGTTTGGCAGCCCCTACATGTTTCGTGGCATTATCACAATTGTGAAATTAGTGACTCAGTAGCGACAAGATGTAGTATTTACCGGAGTAACAAAATGGATTTTTTCAAGCTGAAAATTGTTAAACAACTTCTATAATGCATATCAATGAAAGTTATGTTTTGGAGACTGTGTCTGCCTCCGTTATCAAAACTTGCTAAAAAAACGTTTTGATAACGGAGGCAAATACGGTCTTCAAAACGTCAACGTTTTTTTTTTAAGAAAATATATTTTGGTTCATATGAATTAATTTCCTTCAGACAGGCAATTTCAGTGTAGGATACGTTACCGACAAAAATTAATTTAATTAAAAATAGCAGTCTCGTGAACGCAATAACTCATCGGGCAAAATTAATTTAATTTGCCCTTGTACACTTCTAGACATTTCCTTGGATTACCGTTTTTTATATTCAGATTGTGGAAGGTTACATACCCAAACAAATCATGTTCCTCGAATTTCCTCAAAAAAATCAACCTTTCATTTCCATTTTGTTACTTCCCGCTCTACTCTGTTCTACCTGTTCTACGATATGCTTGACTGATCAGAATATGTTTGTGTACCTACATATCGTCTATAACTAATTAACGAAAAATCAGCTCTAATAAACTCACAGAAAATTTTCGACTCTGGCTGTGCGTCTAACAGACATAACATGTGAAATATAGGAAATCAAATTAACGGACCCTATATACTTCTTCGACAATGTGCTGAATGGTGAAAGGTATTAATATTTTCTTCAAGAACAACTTCCCAAAACGTTTTGAAGAATTGGATTTGATGGTGCTTCAGTGCATAACCATAGGATAGTGCAAGAATTTTTAAATCAATCCTATCCTAATCGTTGGAAATGTAGTGGAGATACTCCTTTTTTCCTTTGTTTTATATGAGCGCTCCTGCTGCACAAAACGGCGCTTGCGCCACTCAGACGGATTGAAGCATGTGCATTGAAGAAAATGATATATATGGCCTGTTGATGTTTTGATGCTTTAGATGCTTTAGATGCTTTAGATGCAATAATTCGCTTTGAAAAAATTAGTTTTTTATTTCATGAAAATACATGTGTCAAAATTGACAATCAATATCTTTTTATTACAATAACGTAGTTATCCAACAACTGAATACTAAGTGTTTCTATCGCGTGAACACGCGGATCTCGTTACCAAAAATGCAGGGCGTAACATACCCCCGGCCTTGACATAATAGGCGAGATCACTAATTCCTGAAAAAAATACCACGACCTTGAGAACAATGAATAAAGTCGCAAAACATTCTTTTGAATTTTTATTCGATGTAGTTTTTCAGAAAAAAAATACCAAAGAAATGCTTCAATTTAAACACGATAAAAAAAGCCCGGGAATTGACGTCATAAGTTCTTGGGCCAATCATTGACAGCGCTAGAACACTGCGGCGGCCAGGAGAAGTTAGGACGAGTACAGACAACAACGTTGCCGTAAGTTCTCGATTTTCTCATGATGTTAGTACTATTATTCATGATGAGTGATATGATGGTATAGAAAGTTGAGTATTTTCATATTCAATTAATGAGTTGAAATCAGTTTTGAAGCAGCTTCATGGTGTTTAGTTGAAAGTGATCTGACAACACTGCTCTATATCATTATTGCATGGCGGACAGTTGACAGAACAACATATACCAGAGTTTTGTTTACACCTTTTAGTTTATTCTGTTTTCCGATATTGAATAACAATGGCTGTGAAGACGTGTTTTGTTCCATCATGCTTGAATAATAGTGAACAAAGTATAAACAAACTATTTATTTAGGTACTTATCAAGCAAGACATTAGAATGAAATGACGCATTGCTGTTAGTAGACCATATACAAAAACTAAACATTTGTATTGCTGTGAAGATCATTTTGACGCAAGTGAAATGTCTTGTAGGCCAGTTATGGCTACTTCTTCATAATTTTCATCCTCACTATAGTGCCTAGTTACATTAAAGCATTCTAATAAGATATTTGTTCCAGCTTAAATTTGATATGTTGAATTGGATGGAATACAAACTTATTGGATCCAGAGTTTATATGCGAGATGATGTGGTACCTCATAAATTGATTAACAGTCCTAAACCATCAGAACACGTACCGAAATCCGAACTGTCCTCATCATCTCGTAAGAGGAAATCTGAATCCCTTGGGAGCTTGTGAGACAAGGTTAAGAGGAAGCTTGGCTTTGATAGGCCTTCCATAGGAGAAACTGATAGAATTGTTACTTCTCAATGCAGTCCTGAGGAAAAACTAACAACAAATGAAATTTATTCTCCTTCAAGAAAATTCGTAGAGGTCCTAGTGAATCATCCCAGTGGTCAAAGTTTTCATGTAGATTGTGATAGTAAACGCAAACCTGAAATCATATACTATGAACCTGAACCAACCCCAAAGTTTTTTGATAAAATGATTCAAGTTAACATTAAACCAAAGAACAGAAGTATATGCATTGGAACTTCCATGAGTGTACGTTCTTGTAGTACAAACACTATTGATTCAGATAGAAAAAGTTTCCAGAAACCTCAAGAGACGCCCTTATCAATCTCCAAGCAGAGATGCAGTTCTTCAGAGTCCTCATTGATGAACAATTCAACCTCAAACTCTGTTAATTCAAGAATTTTTCTGAATCGAGCAGTGTTTTGAGTGTTATAAGTGATTTGAAACAATCAACTCCTATTATAATAGAAAAAAGAGGGTTTTATCTAGGATTGCCAGAAAACACATATTTTATAGTAGATCTAATAGTTAAACATGTTGATATTAGTGCAACTGAAAAAAATTAGATTATATGCTAGTAATAGTAGGTTATGAGATGATTTTGGAATTTCTAAGACATATATTTCAAAAACTATCTAAAAAACTCTGCCTGTCCTAGCAAGTGTATTCAAAAAATTTATATTTTGGCAAAAACGTGAGACAATCCAAGCTTTGTTGGCTATTCCGTTCAGAAATAAGTATAGAAATGTACAGTCAATAATTAATTGTTTAGAAATTGAAATCCAGATTCCCTCAAACCCTGAAAAACAGGCGCAGTCTTGGTCTCAGTATAAAAAGTGTAACACTATCAAATATTTGATTTCTGCAACACCACAAGGTTTCATCAATTTAATTTCTAGTGGATTTGGGGGACGTGCTACCGATAAAATAATAGTTGAAAAATTTGGATTTTTAGAGGCTTTACCTAATGGTGCCCATGTAATGGCTGACAGAGGTTTCAAACAAATTTCTACTTTATTATCTTCAGAACAGTGTGAATTGAACAGGCCACCTAGTGTTAGTGCTACAGAAATGAGTTCGAGAGAAGAAGTAAAGGAAGGAAAAAGAATAGCTGCTCTAAGAATTCACATTGAAAGGGTCATTCAAAATTCTTAAAATGTATTCCTGCGTAAACCATACAATTCTTCATTTACTTGAGCTTATAATCATAGCTTGTGTAATAATAAATTTACAAAATCCCATTATACAGTGATCCATACGAAGAAGTTTTTTGATTTTTCCTCGCTACCAAGCCTTTTTGATTGATCTGGCCCTTACTTGATGGAAATCCATAATATGACAATGAGGTAAACATAATTAGTTTAATCTGTGGAAATCTAATCGTGTTTAACTCAGTGACATTTTATTAACGGTTTTCAGTTTGGCTGTTCACATCATCTTCCTGATTTGTGTATCAAATATGTTTTTTTATTATTATCTCACATTTTTTGTGCTTCTTTATATATTTTTTTGATCAGTGTCAACTTTCTTCATAAAAATAATATTTCTTATAAAGATGTATTGAAAAAAACTTGATACAATAAATCTTTCATTTGAAATGTTGCTTTATTCAACTATTCCCGTTTAAATATCAGCAGTGAAATAAAGATGAACTTGAAACAAAAAATCAACATTCACCAATCTATCAATAAGATATTGATAATCTTTCTGAGACTTCTATTTTATTCGAGTATTGTCAAAGGACATGAACATTTTTCAATTTAAAAAAGTTATCTATATCACATGAGTTACTAACCTATGTAAAGTAAAAAAAAATGATTACTCAATACTTTTTATAGGTGTTTTTCATTTGATTGAATAATTTTATAGATACCTTTTTCTGAATATACTGGAGTTTCAACCGTTATTTTCAACTAGTTAGTTTAATCTTCCCTCCAGAAATTGGTTACTTGGTGACATAAACACATGTGGAGATGTTGAAGATAGTGGTTTGGTATTGGGATAAAACTCCAGTATAATCACTACTTCACCACCAAAGGTTCCAAACAGTGCAGTGCAAGTACCTTTTCAACTATAAAAAAACTATTTTTGAAGAATCAAAATAAAAAAACACTATATTTTCTAATATTTTATTAAATGAGTGAAAATTACAGTTTTTTCTTTGGACGAGCACTTTACTTCAATTACATGGGTTTCGGTAAGTCCATCTGGTGAGGCACCATAAATAGGATAATTTATGTTGATGTATACTCCACGATTTGAAATCTTCATATTTTCATTTTGCATAAACTTCTTCAAGACTTTTTCTTCCAAAGTTTTTCCTCTAGCCATTGCCGCAGTTTCAATAACTTTATCTCCACCCAAAGGTGGAACAAAGAATACATTTCTGAACTACAGAAACAAACCAAATGGACTACAGGTAGCAAAGAAATTGATCACAACACATTGGTATTGATCAAAGAAGACAAGGTGCCGTCATTGAATTGGAAGCTGGGACGTATCGCTGAAGTGATACGTGGAAGTGATGCCGGGTTTTTAAAATAAAAAGTTCCAGTGGACTAATTACCTGTACATTTGCAAAAATTTCTGATAATTTGATTTCCTATATTTCCTTCACAAACATTAAGCGGCCATCGCTATTGGTGCACACATTATGTCTGTTAGACGGAGAGCCAGAGCCGAACATTTTCTGTGAGTTTATTAGAGCTGATTTTTCGTTAATTAGTTATAGAAGATATGTACACAAACATATTCTGGTCAGTCAAGCATATCGTGGAACAGGTAGAACAGTAGAGCGGGAGGTAACAAAATGGAAATGGAAGGTTGATTTTTTTGAGGTAATTCGATTCTTAACATGATTTGTTTGGGTATGTAGCCTTCCACAATCTGAATTAATCCAAGAGACGAGGAAGCGGCCCAATGTTAAATGTGCAGAAATTAATATCTGAAAACAAAAAATATGCGAGCATATAGGAAACTAAAATTCAGGATGAATTTCTATTTCATGCGACTCGATCGTGATTACCGAACATTATACCTAAAAAATTGGCAAAGTTTCGAAAAGCGGTTTTTTGCTGATAACTAAAAATCTACAGTTCCGATCGAAAAAAGTTGCATTATGAAATTGTAGGTATTGAAAAGATCTATCAATTAGGTGAACTATAATTTTTTGATATCATTGATACTTTTCGAGTTATATCGGAAAAACCGTGTAAAATCGGGTTTTCTATAACTCGTTAATTGTAAGGTATTCAAACTTGTTACCTACTCACTGTTATGTGTAGCCTATGGCAAGCCAAAAAAGGCATTTTTTGAAAATTTTATAAATATTTATTATTTTTCAAAATATATGGAGTTTTCTCAGAAAAGATGCTTTCTCAATTTGGCTACTCTTGCTCGGGAAATGATGCTACAGTAACGATTCAGGGCTTATTTTTTTCTGTAAGAGTTGTACTTTCATATTATCGAATGAGTATATTGATTTTTTCAATTTTAAGGATAAAATAGTTACTTAAAAAAACTGCTACATGTTTTTTCTAAATAAAATTATTATTTTTTTTTTATAGAAATGACTTTTAAGAAAACAGATTTCTGGTATGATTTCACGCATTTAAAGGAGAAATTAAATTCCTAGGATCACTAGGAGCCGAAATAATTTTTTCATTTTAAAAAAATCTGGAAGGCGCAATAATAATAATTGACTAGAGAAAACAACATAATTATAGTTGGAGAAGATGTTGATTTGATTGTACTTCTCACGCAATTGGTTCTCAGTACACAAAACAATTTTTTTTTTTTGAAAAAAAGGAAAAGCACTAGAAGTAGATAGCTAGTATTCCAACAGCAGCTTTAAATATCCACACCTGTCGAAATATGTAGCTTTTCTCCACGCTGTATCAGGCTGTGATACAGTATCTTCGATCTACTTACAGGAGAAGAACAAATTACTGAAAATTTTTCATTCGAATCCAGACCACCTTCAATTACTGGATATATTTTATGAAGAAACTGCTCTTTCTGAAGAAGTGAATCATAATATGTGCAAAATAATTTCTTTATTGTATAATAATAAGAAAGAAGAAACTCTCAATGAACAGAGTGCTTTAAACGATTAACGCCAAAGGCAACTTTTCAATTAGCAAATCTTCCTTCTACTGAAGGAGCCGCCAAACAACATGTCTTCAGAGTTTATTTGCATTTTCAAAAATAGTTGGGCAACCACAAAAGGATTACTCAGTGTGGATGAAAAATTACGAATAGTGCATTAATATGTCAGATGATACTGATGATCCACTGATACCAGATGAGATTGAAACATTGAAACATTCACATCCACCTGTGGCTTCAATCCATATGCACATTCGTGCGTGAGTTCAGTTCACTTAGTCCACTTTCACGCCAAAAATAATGATGATTATATTGCCAATAACAAAGAAACGAATGATCTTGATATGGTTGAACATCGAATAATAATAAATTGGTTTACATTCAAATCATATATTCTTAGTGGATATAATATATATGACATAATTTATAATTAAATTACTGTGAGATATATATATATATATATATACTTAAATAGTGATACAAATTATGTCACAGTCAAAGTGATTATTTTATTGTTAATGAATGAATGTCTATAGTGAACTTCAAACAAGTAAATAAAAACAAATATAAGATAATATAGAAGTAATATGTTTTTTTGAGTTAATAAATATTAAGTTTGTATCAAACAACTGACCCATTTGAAATTTTCAAACAAATCATTTATTAGTGGTAAAATTACATTACTTTGGCCATATACAAAAGCATAATTTGTTAACATTTAAGAAAATTTCTTTACTGCTAACAAACTGTTCTCTCAGTGCATCTGCAAACTCACAGTATTTGCTAAATAGTTGCAGAGCTTGAAGGTACTGATCAATTGATTCTTCGGATTTTTGTTTTCTAGTAGCCAGTTTGTACCTTGCAAATATTTCATTCGTTGGCTTCACGCTCGGCTTCACGTAAATCGCTTTCAGAATTCCTATCGCTGTACTGTGTCACTTCCAGCTGTCAGATGATACATATAGTGAGAAACATGATTCATGAGAAATCTCAGCTTACTTGCATCAATCAGATCTGTGAATGAGGCTGTGAAGTTTTCAGTCAATACTTCCATTCTTGAGTGGTAGTCGGTGAATGTGGATCAGTATCAAATGTATCGGGCTTCGTAAATCGATCCATTCTTGTTAGTTCGAAATGTGATGAATAAATTGTAGTGGAAGTACGTTTTTGAGCGATTTAGGCTTTATTCAGAGAACTGTAGTAGTAATAGAAAAGAGAATATAACAAATTGAAAACTTCATAACAAATTGAAAACTTCATAAAAGCAAATGTCATAATAACTAAACATCAGGGACTAGAACCGTACTAGCACCACACAACCGAAGCTGTTTCGTGCTTCAAAAAGTCAGATCAGACTTTTTGTAGTTATGCCGTTTTGCTACGAAGGCCATCGGTTTTCTATAAAAAGCAAACCACCGTTGCAAGAGCTCTATTTTACCCTTTCCGCTTTGCTTGGTGAGTTAGTTCAAGCCTTTGAATCAAATATTTCATCAAATGAAATCCTTGTGTAAGTGTCACCAAAACAAATTTACTGGCTGTACGTGACCGTCATACGACCAATGATCACGTATGGCTCTGTAGTCTGGTGGAACAAAGGCCAACAAAAAATGGCCCAGGTTAAACTTAACGGACTACAGAGACAAGCGTGCCTGGCGATTACTGGGGCCATTCGCTCCACGCCAACGGCAGCAATGGAAGCTCTTCTTGGACTACTTCCTCTCCACATAGTTCTGGAGAGAGAAGCAAGATGGGCAACATACAGACTCTACCAAGCGGCCATTAGTCTACCGCAGGCATGTGTCATGAGAGGCAGCAGCATGCTGGAAGGCATAATAGCTCACAACATTCTGGG
This sequence comes from Chrysolina haemoptera, assembly GCA_958298965.1. Classification (NCBI taxonomy): domain Eukaryota; kingdom Metazoa; phylum Arthropoda; class Insecta; order Coleoptera; family Chrysomelidae; genus Chrysolina; species Chrysolina haemoptera. The sequence goes on along the minus strand of OY282599.1, from coordinate 13,133,656 downwards.
AATGCCCTCAGACATCATGCCTAAAACCACTAACCTCAACATGTCCTACACCGTGGTCTTCCCTGAAAGAGAAGACTGGGTTCGGAATGAAACTGACCTATGTAGGGCAAATGAAAGGTGGTTTACCGATGGTTCCAAAACTTTGGAAGGTGTCGGAGCCGGAATATATGGTATGAACCCAGTAGTGAAACGCTCATTCAGTTTGGGTAAATTAGCTACGATATTCCAGGCAGAGGTATATGCCATTGAAATGTGTGCAAGGGAGCTGGAAAACCGACACCTCACACGAAAAACAATAAAAATATTTTCAGATAGTCAAGCAGCATTGAAAGCGCTTGAATCCAACTGCTTTAAATCCAGAGCAGTATGGAACTGCAGAGACACCTTGAACCGACTAGCACAAGGCAACAACGTTACCCTAGTTTGGATACCAGGTCACACGGGCCTAGAAGGAAACGAAATAGCGGACGCCCTAGCAAAAGGGGGGGCCGAAACAACGTTCACTGGGCCAGAACCGGTCATCGGTTTAGCATATAGCACTGCCAAGAATGCTACAACCGCCTGGGCAGACAATAAAAGACTTGAGTATTGGCTCAGTCTACCAGGACTAGTCCATTCCAAAGCATTTATTGCTTATACAAGGAAAAAACAGGACTCTGACAAACTTCTAGAACTCAGTAGAGCACATCTCAGAGTTATAGTAGGTTTGCTCACTGGCCACTGCAAACTCAAACACCACATGCATAAAATCGGACTGCACAGGATGCAGAGTGCCGTCTATGCATGGAGGATGATGAAACGGCTAAACACATCCTGTGCACATGCCCTGCAGCAGCCAGAACCAGATTTTCAATATTTGGCAATACAAAAGTAAGGCCAGAAGATCTGGTAAACTGTTCTCCCAACATGTTACTCAATTTCGTTAAGAGATTGGATATGCTGGGAGAAATATAACCATAGGGTGAGCCACAATAGGCCATTGGCCGCAGTGGAGAGCCTGATGTATGGGCTCACTCACATTTAAACCTAACCTAACCTAAGTCCATGTTTTTGTCGGTTTCTCTAACCATCCTGCAGCCGTGTCTAAGCGACGAAAAACCGTAAGCAATCCGATTTTTTTATATTCAGCCCTTTTGCTATTTGTTATCTCTTCCCTAAAATGGTGTCAAAGCTTCTGCTGGCAGGAAGAGATGGTACCTGCGTCTTGCTCGTGTCGCTAAGGTGTTGACGGGGTAGCCATTGGCTAACAGTGGGGAAATTATTCTGATCCGAATTTATCCCAAACGGGATAATGCTGATCTAGGGATCTTCCACCGATTGCTAGACTCGCTGTGCGTTGCTAGTATACTAGAGGCATAGAGCAATCTGTCAGTGGCGGGATCAGGTTTCGCTTGGAGTAATGCATTCGTGATCATAAGGTGTATTCAAAGTTGCCGCTGGTTGAACACTCGAGAACTTGTAGTCATTGGAAGTCCCTGTGTTTTATTTTTTTTATTCGAATCCCGATTGCGCGAACTTCAGTGCCTCGAAAATGCATTTTTTCAATTCAACCGGGGCTAGCCAAAGTGCCCAACTTGCCGTGTGCCATGAAAGAAAATATCAGGAAATCGAAGCAAATCCGTCTAAATTACAGATACGCCATACCTGAATATATACCATGTGTTTTCAAGAAAAATTTGTTATATCATTCCGGGTAAGAATCAACCTGATTAAAACACATTTACATAATCCCCGAAAGGCTTCACCCTTTGGAAAGTCTAAAGTACCGGAAACCTCTTGTTGTGCTTGTTTTCCCGACAATTAGTATTCTTCAATCTGTTGTAGATGTCAACATCTACTATTTTGAGTCAGGTACTTTTGTGCATTCACAAATTGTCACCTAATATATTTTTTTTATTTCCGCATCATCTTGTTACTAAGAACCTGAAAGTTAGCAAAGCAGCCGGTAATCCATAAATATCAAGAGTTGCAATTAAAGCCTGCAACATGTTTTTGTGTCAATCTATTTGACCCCTGGGATACCGTATCTCCATCTGAAGCTGCCCTGGGCCTCCCTCCAAACTGAATTTGGAAAATAAATAAATAAAAATATGAAATCAATAACCGACGCGCCAAAGTAACGACTACCATCGTCCAGTCAGGGAATTTAGAGCGTTACAACTATCACACAGATTTTGTATTGCCTCCAGACAAACAAAACTTAATAATTTCGGAATTTTGCAAATAGTTATGAAGATATGTGCTTTTCGAATTATTTAAATTTTTTTTCTAGTTCTGGTTCCCACAAAAAGGAATATCCTGTATTGTTCAAAGAACATCGTGATAGCTGATGGAAAGTAGGTAGGAATTGGTGTTCTTGACTTTCTGAAGGCTGGAGGCAGCGAGTTCCAAAGCTTTGCCGTTCGTTGAAAGAACGAGCCCTGGGAATGAGATGCATGGCATAAGGATGTGAGGGCTGAGGTCGACGAGTAAGTCTCGATGAGACCGCGAAAGGTAGAACGATTAATAATATTTCGGAAAAGCCTTGTCCTTTGAAATATCTTAGAAACAGAGACATATCTCCAACCTTCCTACGGTGTTCCAGACTAGTGAGCGAATTAACACCAACGAAACGAATGATTCTTTTTTTTTTACAGAATATATGAGATTCAATGTGTATTTTAATGCTGTACTCCATATATCAAAAGAGTTGTCCAGGGACAGGTCGTATTTGTGCCTTACAACTCATAGTCAACGCAGCAGAGTAAATTTCTGAAAGGCAATTTTGGCATTGAACCTCACATGGTTTTACTATGAAAGGGTCTTCTGATGGTAATACAGAGCATTGAAAAGGAAGATTTCCTTAGTATGGATACGTTGAATTCTACCAAGTCGTTGGATACCCATCATGGAATCGTTGTTAAGTCCGTATTCCTTTTATTAACGATTCTTCCACGTTCACTTCTGCTTCCATTGGCTGAAATCGAAGCTTTGAAAGAGAAAGAGTTCTGAATCAACCAATCAAGATATATTTTTTTTTTTTGAAAAAGAACACAAAGTCGTTTCCACAAAGATTTTAATAAGACCAGGATAGAAATCCTATCTTATTAAAGATAGATAGATGGAAGATCCTATCTTAATCCTATCTTTAATAAGATAGGATCTTCTATGTATCTATTTTTAATAAGACCAGGATAGAAATCCTATCTTAGACCAGGATAGAAATCCTATCTTATTAAAGATAGATACATAGAAGATCCTATCTTATTAAAGATAGGATTAAGATAGGATCTTCTATCTATCTATCTTTAATAAGATAGGATTTCTATCCTGGTCTTATTAAAATCTTTGTGGAGACGACTTTGTGTTCTTCTTCCAAAAAAACTTGGTCTTCCACTTCGAGTATGGACTATTACCTTTTCATAAATCAAGATATACTTCATTGTCAGCAGAACAAGATTCCGTGGACAAAGCTTATATATCAGTTAATAAAAGTATAAATAGAAGTAAAAAATATAAGATATGGGTACTTACATATACAGGGTGTCCTAGAATAAAGGGGACAAATTTCGAGGGTAGAATCCTCACTTCATTTTAAGGCTGAAAGTTCCAATGTACGTATACCCTAAAATGAGTAATAACCAAAATACAGGGTGCTGGAAGTGACACAAAAAAATATATTTTCCAGAATAACTCCATAACGGCTTAACTTTTCTTGATGAAATTTGGTATATCACTTAACAGCATTCAGTTTCATATTTCAAGGCAAATCATGTGTTTGTAACTCTAAACAGGGGCGTACGGCAGGTGGGTACCCCTATTCGCCCCTCCCCAACTTTCACGCCACTAGATTAATATCGATTTCGTCTACCTTTTCTTAATCCCCATTATTTCCTATACAAAAAAGTAATACGTCTCGTTTCACAAATATCAACGATTTTAGAGATATTTGAAGTTGAATAAATGGGTGCGTATGTAATACGGATACTCATTAGTGATTATTTTGTTAGTGGCTATGTAAGTTATAAATATAGGGAAATTTTTGTGAACAAAATCCCTCGCAAAATGCCAACAATTTTCGAAATATTGGAATTCATACTCATTGCAAGGTATAAAAAATGTTGGTTATATTGTTATAAATAGTTACTTTCACATTCCTTTCAAAAATAGTAAAGATTTTGATACGCACGCACTTATTCAACTTCAAATATTTCGAAAACCGTTGATATTTGTGAATAGAAACGTATTCCTTTTTTGCATCAAGATTTTTGTTTTTGTGGATGAGGCTGACTTGATTCAACGATATAAAGGGAAACAACTGTCATATGTATCAGAGAGAGAAAAGGGTAGTCTTGTTTGCTGACTAGTTAGGAAATGAGTTTTTCAATATTTAGGATATACAGCAGGCCAATAAGAGTCTATTACACAGATTCCAAGCTTTCAGTAACTTTTTGTTATCATCTTCAGAAAAGCTACAATGTGGAAAGACACTTATGAAATATTGACAAAGAGAAACGAGGAATAAACTTGTGTTTTTGAGGTTATGTTGCTTCTATGTTAAAAATAATCATATTATATGGACACAACTGGGAATGAAACTTCATTTATAACACAATTAACACTTTGTGTACCCCATAACTGTATGAAATTGAACGGTTTGATTTGGAACGATGGGACCAAAAATATTTTGAAGGGTATTACCGATACTACTTTTTGAGAAAAGATACATCGCAATTACTGGACAGATGATGGCGCTGGGGGTACATCAACTTGAAAATTAGACATAAAAATCGAAATATTGAAAAATCTTTTAACAAAATTCGAAAATATTCAGATGGTTGTAAAGAGAATTGAATTTTCTTTTGAAAACCCCTTTCAGACACTTTCTCATCCGCAGAACGCAATAAACAAGAATATCTTCTGTGAAATATGCAGAATAGGAATCGTCATAACTCAATGATATCGCATCTAAAGTTGGTGCAAAACCGGTATGAGTACATTTGAAACGTTTTCGCAGGAATCATTTTCACAAACTCTGTGAGTAAGTATATTTACTGGTCCGTAGATGGCAGTCGCGCTCAGTTTAAACACTTATATCGTTTATGCAAGAACAGAACTTGATCTCAGGTATACAAATAATACCGTAATAATACCGAAAATGAAAATTTTGCATTTATATCCTTTTGACTAGTTCTGATTATTACAGTCATAAGACCATGTAATAATCGAAACTATCAGGCAACACGAGGACGTCCTAGGGACGTCTTTTCGTTCGCACTCGCCATTTTGAGGACATTATTGTGAGCGCTATCTGGGATTGAGGGCATATTAAAATAAACGTCGGCCCAAAAACCCGGAAAAATTTAATTCAAAGTAATTGTTATTAAAAGTCTGTTTAGATACTAAATCTACTTATCACTCGAAGTAAAATACCATTACAGTCTCAACAATAACACTATTTGTACCGTCTGTGCTACCCCCTGTATACAAACAAAACTGACTTCAAACTTAATACTCAATTAATGAAATACCTGTTTATATAATGCGCTGCTAGAAACTTTTCAGGGGGAAATAATCATAAGGTACAAATTCAGATTCAACTCTCAATATTAATTTCCGTTTATCCGATCACGGAAGTAATCAAGACAATCTCATTAAATTCAGGTATGTGAACAAATTTATTCATAAGTTTTAGTTCTATTTATTTCCCACAACATCATCTCTGTTTGATTGCACGTTTTAAAATCACAACATTCAGATTTGATGAGTATCTTTCAGTATTATCTACTGAATCCATCTGTTCATTCGCCCTTAAAATGCCACGCGTTGTGGGAAACTAAACCTTAGTTGAACCCTTTTTATTATCTTCATTGAGTATGCTCTAGATCCATAAAAGTACTATCCTTTCACATCCCTCGAGTTTATATTTATTTACTAGGTTATTATCATAAGGTTATTGATGTTGTAAACATTATTCATGTGTCGAGTAGACCTTTCAACATGTTGCCGCTTTTATTGATTACCTACTAGGTAATTTTGATCGAACGACTTGGTTTGAATGGTTTATAAGTTTAAATTATGCCATATAATGTTTTTTAGGATAACTTTATACAGTTTTACGAGGTACCAAATATAATATGAAATGGTGTCAAAGTGCAATTCAAGTTTATAACACCTGGCTTATTGCTTACATTTTGTAGGTAATAAACTGCAGATCGATAACAGTAAAGCAAATGAAATGGACTAAATGACAATAAATGAAAATGATTCTGAAGTGATTGACGATTCGAATTGCTCCATACATATTGATCATTTCATTACTATTGATATGAAGAGATAGTCAAATCTATTGACTAGGTCAGTTAATAGTCATTGAAAAGAGGTAAGGTACACTGAAAAAATGTGGTACGTTATATCAATAAATGCTGTTTTTTACCTCTCCGTTCATTGGCAAAATACATTTTTCATCGTGGCAAAATGACCTATGAACATATTTCGTTACGGCTTTGAAAAAGATTATTAAAATGAAGAAAAAAGTACATTGGAACAATGCATATTATTTCATGAGAAAAATGTGGTACATAATATCAATTATTACCATTTCGTTCATTGGCACAATTAACTTTTCATCGTGATAATGATTAAACATTCACTGATGTACGAAGGTATTTATTGATTCATTGAGATCAAAGTTGATGGTTTTTTATATTAATGAACAGGTTTCGTTGCTGCTATGGAAAGGTTCATTGAGGTGAGGAATGTGGTACACTGAAACAATTTGAAATTGTTCATCACATCAATGAACATAATTCATAGTCCCAGAGCACTGATGTATATATTTAAAAAAAATATGGTACATTTTATTGATGAATACCTCTTCGTTTATTGGCACAATACATTTTTCGTCGAGTCAATGAATGACCATTCACTGAAAAATGTATGTTTTTATTGTTACAATGAATTCAAGTTTATCGAGATCAATGATAATCTATTTTCAGACCTATGAACATGTTTTATTACGGCTTTGGATGGAAAAGATCATTGAAATGAAGAAATAAGTTCATTGAAACAATGTATACTATTTTATGAATAAAATTTGGTACATTATATCAATGAATACCGTTTATTACCTTTCCGTTCATTGACACAATACATTTTTCATCGTGACAATAATTCAAGTTCATTGAGATCAAAGGTGATCTTTTTTTACATTTATGAACAGGTTTAATGAACGTAATTAATGGTCCCAGAGATGATTTTATTGTAACAATGAATCCAAGTTTATCGAAATCAATGATAATCTATTTTTCAGATCTACACACAGGTTTTATTGGGGCTATGGAAAGATCATACATAGAAGGTGTAACGAAGTTTTCTTAGGCAGATAGAAGCAACATTTTCCTCCCATTCTATAACTCCGTAATTAATATGTTAATGAATATAATAATAAGCCTTATGTCGAACCAAGCCATCCCGTGTTTAAATATACTCATAAATTTTGCCGGCATCTGTTCAGCCGAATCCTCGCATAGAAATCTCCGTTGCTGGCAAGTTAGCGTTAGCTGGTAGTACACAGCGTCTCCACTAGAGGGACCACTCCGCACGACTTCGTTGTTTGCACAGAGCCGGTTAACGTAAGCAGGCAGAAGCGATCGTTGAAGCATCTTCTCAGGTAGCACAGACTACGGAGACATCCGAAGAGCTCCGAAAGGAGCCAGCCGAAATAAAAGATAACTTGGAGATACGCCTTCCAATCAGGATTGCGATGTTCTGATGAATGCATGTTAATTATTTTGCATATCTTTCGGAAACTCACTGTATGCTCAATATCAGTGGGAGGCCTTCATTGCATTTACGAATGATATGCAACGATTGAATAAATACCATTTATTCAAATGATGAACAAAATTCATTCATTCGAAGAATGGACAATAATAACTAATTTGATGAATACAGTTTCATCAGTTGAACGAATACAATTTATTGTTTGGGTGAACACTCTTCATTCGTTTGATGAATGGAATTCATTACCATAACGAACCCATTTAATGTACTTGATCATGATATCAATGAAAGCCTTCATTGATATTATTAAGATCCGTATTCATAGTATGGATAACCAGTGGTACATTGACTTAACGATTGCGTTCATTGGACCAATATTGATCAAAATATTTATTGAGTCACTAAACTTTTTCATTGTATTCAGGTACCAATTTTTTTCTGTGTATGATATTGTTCATTTTGATGGGTTAAGGTACCTACATATCTGTACTTTGGAGGTAAACTGCACTATGTACACTTGATTACACATACACATATTGTAGTTTACATCCGAGGTACAGATATATTTTTTGTATTTCATATTGAAAGTGGGTGTCTTATAGTTACCCCAATTTTTAAAACTCATCTAGTTATATAACCCCAACCCCAAAAACAATGTAGTTACTTCCCTCAAATATGAAACGTATCTACCATATCTCGATAATATTATTATTATTATTGTTGACTGAACTCTTAAATAACTAGTCCATTGAAAGCAAGTTTTCATTACCGTTGATCTACTAGTACCACTCTCTTTAAGCAATATCAAGGAAGACTCACATTCTTTTAGATACCTCCCTCAATTGTTTGGTCCACGATCTTCTCTTTTGCCGGAGAATATCAAATAAATGAAATAGTAAAATCGACAATGTCAAAGTACCCTTCTCTCCAAATATTTTCACCATGTGGAAAATATGAGGCAAACATCTAACAGAAAATAACTACTTCCCTGGCTAATGCCACGATGGACATTGAATAACATCTGACAGATTTTTGTGCAATGCTCTTCCAAGAAGACCCAGTTGCAATTGCTTATTGTGATTATACAGCAAATTACCCTTGATTTGGCTGGGGAAGACCACCTGCAGATTTGGTGGAATATAATAATTTTATGGGGTGAAATTAGACCGTTCTAACCAGGACGAATAACCTCACGTACAGGAATTTGACGAGATTAAATCAAATACATAGATTTTATGTAGTTTGTGTAGACTTTGAGCAGAGAGTCATTGTTCCTAAACATGAAGGGGAAGTTTCTTTTCAATTACTAGATAAGGTAGGAGAAATTAACAATGTAGGCTCTGAGCCAACCTTCGTCACTAGTATTAGGAATGAGGTACTAGATTTAACAATCAGCTCAGGATTTATAAGCAACAAGACATCCAACCGGAGGGTGTTCTCTGAACGATCATGCTCAGATCATTGGTATATTAAATTCAATATTAAAATAGACACAGGCCAGTGGTACAATACCGGGACATGCGACGCATAGCCAGGGACGGATACAAAACCTCCCTGAAGAACCATCTCCAAAACGGAATGACCACAATAAATAGTCATGAGATGTTGCTACGGAATATCTACAAACTGAACTCATTTCAGCTCATCATGAATACTGTTCACTGAAGGAGAAAAGGGATAACCGAATTATTTTCCGGTGGAACAAAAATCTGTACAAATCACTAATGAAGGTTTGAAGGTTATTCAACCGAGCTAAGATCAGGTAAATGGAAAAGCTATAGGCCTTTTCTAACCCCATACAGTGAAGATATGCGGAAAGTGGGATATATTGAATAACATATATAAATGGTGTGAGAGGAAGGAAATGTTCATTTTAACCTCTACAAAATGGTGATAGTACCATTCACTAGGAAAAGGAAGCATCAATGGTGTAAAAATTCCTTTTGTGAGTGAATCAAATTATCTGGAAATAACCCTTCATAAAAAGCTAAACTGGAATTCGCATTCGGAAAAGACTATCCGAAAGGCTAGCCTATCATTATGGACATGCCGCAGAATATGTGGCAATAAAATAGGGCACGTCACCAAAACAAGTATATTGACTGTACGTAACCGTCATATGACCAAATGCTCTTTGTAGGCTGGTGGAGCAAAGGCAAAAAAATAGTCAAGATTGAACTTATTGGACTACAGACACAAACGTGCCAGGCGATTACTGGAGCCATTCGCTTCATGTCAACGACAGTAATGGAAGCTCTTCTCGAATAACTTCCCCTCCACATAGTTCTGGGGGGGAGAGGCATGATGGACACTACAGACCCTACGAAGCGGACATTAGTCTTTCACAGGACTTAGTATACCGCAGGAATATGTCAAGACAAGCAGCAGCATGCTGAGGGCACAAAATAGCTCACAACAGTCTGGGAATGCTTTCAGACATCATGGCTAAAACTAATAACCTTCACACGTCCTACACAGTGGTCTTTCCTGAAAGAGAAGACTGGTTTCGGGATGAAACTGACCTGTGTAGGGCAAATGAACGTTCCAAAACTTTGGAAAGTGTCGGAGCCGGTATATACGGGATAAACCCATTTGTAAAACGCTCATTCAGTATGGGTAAATAAGCTACAATATTTCAGGCAGAGGTATATGCCACACATAAAAAACAATAAAAATATTTTCAGAGAACACTTTATTCGATTTAGTAGAAGAATTGAAATACTTAAATCATCTTCATCTCAAAGAGTCAATATAGATGCCGTTGATGTTCATATCAGAAAGTGGATGGTAACCAAAGGTCTTCATTTTGAACATTTATTGGAATAATTCAGCACATTTGCATCTTTATACAGTCTGTCCATGAAGTAACCCCCCCCCCCCCCCCACCCTATTAACTTTTGAACGGAGTGGAATATTTCTTTCAAATTTTTATTGAGTAAATGGTATTTCATAAGCTACTTTTTGGCAACGAAAAAAACATTCTCTCTTTCAAAATACCTCATTCGAATCGTCTTTCAATTCTCTATACGAAAGCCAAATTTCAAACAGAGATATTGGCCCAAAACGAAATGGCAGTACAATTGTTTTAGAACTCTCACAAAAGAATCCTTTCGAATAAATGGCTCTTAAAGAATTTTAGTGCAATGATAAAATATTTTTTCTCACCTGCGAAAGCTTCTTGTCACTCAAAATGGCAGATGGCAGCCATATTAGAAAAAAATTCAAATAAGTAGATAAGTAGTGTAATACCTCGTTTTATTGATTCTCAGCAAATCTCAAAAATCATGTCCCATGTGCAATTCTGAGGGACAGAGAACATTTGTAGTTATCAAAAAATATTTTTTCATTTCAATTGAGCTCGTTTAAAGCCATTTATTCAAAGAAATCGCTTATAAAAGTTCTTACATAATGTGCCACCATTTTGTTTTGAATGCATATCTGTGTCTGAAATATTGCAGTCGTATAAAAAATCAAAAGACAATTTGAATGAGGTATCACTCGACCCCCCATGCCATTTAAAAAAATCTTTCATAATTGCGCCTGGCGCCATTCACCGGCTTCGTATGTAGTTTTTCCATTCGTGCGTAATATGCTTTTTACAACACTTGTTACGTAATGAAATCTCTATTGTGAGTATAACATTCTATCATACACATCGCATTTTTTTATTATCGTGACGGTACACTTCAGTCAAACATTGATAATTGAAAGATTGGCTGACTTACCTGTTAGGAAGATCAATCTCAATTATTCGAATATCGTAGTCCTCCTTTGGTACCCATACCCTCCCGCCACTTATCATGACAACCCCAAAAAGTTCGGGCTGAGTCACAAAATACACTGGTTCACCAACATAGTGGGTACAGCGTCTAACGACGGAAATACACTACTAGACTTTAAAAATGTGCAGTAGAGGTATAACTTAATGGAATCTATTACCAACCGAAGGAGGACTACGATATTCTTATAACTAAACTTGATCTTCCTTACAGGTATAAGTAAGTCGTCACCTTTTTGGGTGTGTTTATTGTATTCTTCTGACAAGTGGGGATTTATGAACACCCTTAAAACGAAAAATATTCTTTCAAAAATGGATGTTGAACAAAAAAAGTACAAGTTCTGTTCAGGCAATAAAAAATTTGTTAAGAAATAATATCTATCAGATGTTTATTTGAAAAATATTTAATTTTGAATTGTGCCAACCATGCACAACGCGTTGTAATATCAACCAAAGTTTTTCTTTGAAACGTTTGTTGAAGTTCCACAACCCTGTTTTCTCCGATATAAAAAATAAAAAGGCGACGGATAGTAATCTCCTTTGGCGGGTGGATGCACCAAACGCCAGTCGGCTTAGCGAAAGCCGATTGCAATGGGCCCTGGCACAAGCCACTCCACTGTCATGTGGCACAATTAATTTGCCGTCAATCCGATCAAAGCTTGTTCAAACAGCTAATCCATGTTTATGTCACTGCGCCACGCATAGACAGAGCACGACTTGATGTTTAATTAGTTGGTAGTTGTCATCAAGCTTCTTGTTGACGACAGTGAAAAATATTGTGCGGCGTCGTAATAAAATATTTACTTTTTCGATGTACGGTCTCAGTAAATATATACTGCTATCTGCTGTAAACGAGAGCATCTCTTTTCTGCATCATCATTACACCCATATTTGTTTAACTGAACTAATTTTCTACGGAACACATCTGCCAATACCTTTGCAAACCTTTAGAATTTGTTTATTCCTCAAAATCGAGACTTGTTTTTGTGAATCAAATTTTCGATGATATCCACATGTTTCACATCCGTTTATTCAAAATTCCTAACAATATGATGCATTTTATAAACTGAGTCATTCAATACCCTATTTACTTATATAACTTCTCAATAAAAACTGGATATTTGAAAAATATTATCTAAATTTACTTTCTTAAGTAAGGGTCTTTGCACAATACATGTCACATAAAGTGCAACATTCATTGTAGCTTTAGCCTGGAGAGTAGTAGTTTTTATATTACAGAAAAATTTAATAATTTTTATTATAAGTTTTTCCAATTTCTGAAAATTCATATATTTATATCAATATTCGAAGGGGAATATACCGATTTTTGTTTGAAAATTTGAACAAGATGTTCATAAAATCAGTTGTGGAATCATCTGCGAGGAAAGCGTACCTTGCTTCAATGAATTTCCGAAGAATTTAGAAAAAATTAACTAGTCGAATGAGAATGGAAATTTTCATTTTTGAGATTATTTCTTTCCAGTTAGAGTATTTTCACAATATCTATGAGATATAGTTCAATGTCCAGCGTGCTCAGCCAGGGAAGTAGTTGCATTCTGTTAAATATTACATTTTTTTTTATGAGGAATGTTACCCTTTTCGAGGAATATATCCCTTTTCAGCATTAAGAGGTTATCTCCTGAACAATAGAAAATAGAGTCTAAAGTTTCTCTTCCAGCCGCAGACGATTCTGATCTTAGGAACTACATACTTTCAAAACAAGAAAAGAAGAAGGAGTTCAATTCAGAATAGAGAAAAAAATCGTATAGATTTAATGATGATTGTTTCTATTTCATGGCATAGTGACATGGATAGCTTATTAAAAAAAACTTATACCTAATGACAAATAAGACAAGAATGATAATAATAAAACAATGTCTATTTCATAAAGAATGAAAAGTCTTTCAAAAGCCTTTCGGAACTGAGATTAGGATAGGATAAGGAGGACCAACAAAAAATATACAGGAGTTTCGTTCCACCGCCAAATCACCATTTTTAACACATCGTTGCTTGTTTAAGGTACACGTTCTGGGGGAATATCAAACTAAACACTGAACCTAGTCCATAGTTGCTTTATTTATACTAGCCCTTTCAATCCAGGTGTACACTGTGGTGAACCAAAATCAAACATTACCTAAATACAAAATCCAATAAGAATTCGACTGTTCGATACCACTGTGAATTAGAGTGTACATCGTATTTCATGTTGCAACAAAGGAGCTCCTTCTATGAACAGTAAAATCAACATTTGGCTTACTGTCATTACGGCTATGGGGAAACTTGTTAAACTGTGATTATAGTTTGATTGTTAGTAAGATATAATTGATGTCAAGGAAAAAAGTTGCAGTAAAGCTAATTACTTCGACACACTTTGGTTTGATCAACAACTCTCATTCCCAAACAGCAATGTATTATTCAAGAGCCCTACCAATGGAACTTTTATTGGAAGCTAAGACACTCTTAAATCATAATTTTGAATGTTCATTAAATAAGTCATAATTATTACATAAACTCAGAAAACTCGTACCATCTGAATTAAAGCCGCGGTGTATTCGAAGGGATATTATCGCATTTAGATTAGCAGTTACTGATCAAATACAAAGAGTTTGATGCTGTTCCACTGTGTTTCAGTCCATATAAAAGTTACTCTCTGTAGTATGTAACTGGAATTTCATCACAAAATATTAGAAAATGATTGAGTTAAGATTCCGAATTACACCTCTCAATTTTCGGAATTTTATTCTGAACTTCTATGTTTATCACGGGATTATAAAAGTCCGTGTTTCAAGTCGGAATTTTAATTGATAATTTTGAATTTTTGTTTTTTGTTATGTATTTTCCAGAGCTTCGTACAAATCTGTCTAGCAAAAACGATATATTGATTTGTTTTCTCTCGACTTTTTATAGATTAACATCAAAATACCATACAGTTCGACAATCTTGATATTATTCAAGTATTTAATGCAAGTCGCCTCCATTATAAGGGTAACATTTTGGAAAAAAACTTTAAGGAAAAAACAAACTCTGGAGTAAACCGAACCCATCATAAAATCACACTTTTATAGGGAAAGTGACTCTCTGTCGAATGGGCTGAATTTTTGATATGTTGTAGTCCAAGTCATTCCAAACAAAAAGTCCAATGGGCATAACTTTTTCTATAGGCTAGTTTTGACGCTAGAGGGCGTTGAAAGTTCTTATTTTTCTATATTGTTAAACAACAAAAAAAGTTACCCTGAATAATTTTCACCATTCTGATAATCAAGATCTAAACAACCATCAATATAAGATAGTATTAGAAGTATTTCTCGTTGGTGTCATTAGAGATGGTCAATTATACAGTGTGTTCCATCTGGTATGAACAAACTAATAGTTCGAGTTGATGATGAAACTCAAGGAGGATGTAATAAAAATAAGACTAATTCATTTATATTCGATTATTTTATTGATGCTCCAGGAGCATGATGGAGAAACTCCTCCTGGCGGGTCAACTAAGCCTCCATTCTCACATTTAGCATAAGTATAATATGGAGACAATGATGGGCTATAACTCAATATATTATATGTTACATTTAACGTACCTTTCGAACCTAGTATCGTTGATCCTAATGAAGCAACGTCGAATTAACCCTAATAATCATTTACAGGGTGTTTCATTTTGGAACATATCGATACGATCAAAGAAACTGATATTTTAGTTGATTCACAGTTGTTATTTGATAGTATTTCGATGACGAAATTTTACTCTCATTCTCCATAGACCTGGAATATCAATACGTTCGTCAAATTCTGATAAAATGTTCCTCAATCCTGCCTTTTACTTGTTCATGAGATTGGGGTTTATTAATTTAATCGGTTTCTTCGTCCTCCATTGTATTCACACTCATAACATTTGAATCTCACTACAAAATTATACGCCATATTCAACTTCACATTGACATGAAGTCACAAACAATCAAAACATTGCTCAATGGAAACATTTTTGTTTTTTTTCTGTAGTGAAGGGATGCAATGTTTTCATATTATCCAGTACCCCATTCTTAAAAATGATTGAACAGTTTTCAAAACGAATCCAAACTATAATATTTTTTAATAATGCGTCAAAGTTCAATTTTCCGAATACTGTTGTGATATCAAAATAAAAACGAAACTTAACGAGACAGCAGGATCCAGAACAAGAATTTATTGCCTCATATACAGGGCAATATGAAAAAAATAGGGTTGGATGGTGGAACGCATTAAATTAAAATGAAATATTAGTTATAACATCTGCGTTACCTTCACTCAACTCTCTACTACTAGGGTAGAGATACCGGTTGTGGCCACTTTAACGTGATTTCATGATATGATCGTATTCTAATATTTACCTATAAAACAGCTCCAAGTAAGATAAGGTTTTTATATTCCCCCATTATATGCTGAATACTAACAAACAGGTTATAAAAGAAAAAAATGTTCTGACGTACATTAAAATTATAATTTAACTCAACAGAGTATATTTTCCTGGTTTTGGCCATGTCATGCCCTCGGATGGCCAGTACAATTACCAGTTATGGCCATATCTTAGATATACCGTTCGTTAGATATTAAAAAATTGTTAAACTATTTATTTTATTAGAGAAAAATAAAACAATAACAATGCATATTTCATAAGAAGAAACAAAAATTCTCTAAAAGAAACAAAAATAAAATAACATCAAATTGAAGGTATATTTCAATTTAGTCTTTAGTATTTAGACATTTCAGGTACATGGTAAGCTCCACGAGAATTTTTTTCAATAATGGGTTGAATAGATTCTTGGATGTCCTCAAACTTGTAGACCAATTCGTCGACTTTTGAGGGCCACTTCCAATGGAATTGTCCACATTTCCACATTGTAGAAATCAAAAATGTATTGTCGTCCTTCACCTGAACAATTTTGCCTGGAAAATATTCAGTTTCGTATCTGACTATCACGTAAGAATTTTCTAGCAATTCAGATATAACTGGTCCTGGTGATTCAGTCTCATCACATGTCATCTCATCTCCCTTGCTCTTTGATTCAGTCTCTATTCTATCTAAGTACGCTGTAGTCATACTTTCCTCTCCACCTGTTTTATTTTCTTCTTCACTCACTGCCTTTGATATGCTGTCATCTTCTATGGCAACTGCTTGTCTTTTTCTTTTTTTTTTATTCGTATTTGAAACATCTTTCCTATTTGTTCTTTTTTTACTAGCTAACATTGCTAACTTTTGTTGCCTTGCGTTTTTTCGCTCTTCTTTTTTCTTCAATAATTCTTTTTTTTTATTTTCCTTTTCTGTGGTAATAGCTATCCATTTATCGGATGTTACAACACTTGGCAAAATTTCTCGGTTCCGCTTCTTTGTATTATTCTTGTTGTCTTCTGAGGGATATACCAATATGTTTTTCAAGATAATAATCTTCTTGTGTTCTTTCTTACTATGTGCATTGTCAGTAGGTCTCTGATCTCCCGAATCACTTTGATATTCATTCATTGTTGTATTGTTCGGTATTGTATCGTCCAGATTCTCCCTTTCCTTTCCGTTTATTAGCACAGTTGAAAGTTGTTCGGTAGCTTCTGTTTCCACCAAGGCTTCAATAGTATTCGAAGTTATGCAATTATTGTCCCAATTTTCATTCTGGTCAGTTGAGGTTCCCTCCGTTGCCTGAGCTTCAACAATTTCATTCAGCTGTTGCCCGAACTGACCATTGTAGCGCTTCTCTTTAATTTTTTCTGGAGCTTCTTTTTCAACAGCGCAACTTGCATTAATGTCCACATTAGGGTCGCCATCATAAGGTAGCAAATCTACGTTGTCCTGATTTCCAAGTATATTTTCTAAGACATTTTGATCATTTCTATCAAATAATGTTTCATATTCCGGGAATGGAAATTCTAGAAGGTCATCTCCCGCTGCGTAGTTGATATCGTTTTCACTTTGGAGATCTTGTGGTTGATTGTCCAATTTGAATTGCATCCACACATCATATAGTAATGCTGTGTTTGGGTTGCTAGGTTTCGTACGGGTTTCTAGAGAAGCTCTGAAATCTGTGATGACGGCAGGTTCTATTTTTGATTCTAAATACTCTAAATGACTAATTTCAGTCTTATTTATACTCCTGGAATTACTAGAAACTGTGGCTAGGTTGATGTTACGGACTTCATTTGACTCATTCGGCTGCTTAAGGGTACATTTCAAATAATCGACGTTATTGGCGTCAAATGGATAGATACCACAAGCTCTGAAACCATTGCAAATTGCTAACAGAAACGATTCCTCTTTAATGATTTTGTTCAACAAGTTTGGGACTTCATATTTCTTCAACTCATGTCCATGTTCAAGTTTCCATTGCTTGAGCGCTTTCTTCCACTTTTGCTTTAGAGGAAAGAATAACGCTACATCCAAGGGTTGTAATATGTGCGTCGTGTTAGGGTACAGACAAACAACGATTATCTGATGCTCTCGACAGAACTCGCTTAACGGTAAACTCAAATGGGAGCTGTGACCATCCAAGAAAACTATAACTGGTAATTTATATTCTTTTTTTACCAAGAAGGGTTGAAATACGTTGGCAAAATACTCATAAAACGTTTCTGCCGTCATCCATCCATTTTTCGATTTACCTATACCCCAATCAGGTGGTGCAGTTTTTATATAGCTAGCAGGTAGTCTGTCGTATTTGAAAAGTGTGAGAGAAGGTGCAAACGTCCCAATGGCGTTTACTGTAATTAGATTTGTGATATTTTCTTTATCACTATTCGAGGAAGTTTGGTAAACATGTTTACCTTTTTCAGCCAAAACGTAGCCTCCAGATGGGTTGAGATAGAAGGCGGTTTCGTCCATGTTCCAGATCCTTGCGGGTTCTTTGAGAATAGCAGCATCATCACCAAGTAATGTTGATGTTTCTTCGAACCAGTTTCGAATTTTCTCCGGTGTAATATTGGCGCGGGCTTTGTTAATATATTCTGCCTGTTTAACTGATAATTCGGGGTGTCTTTTCAAAAACGACCGAAACCATTTGACACCCGGTAACTGATTCTTGAATGGTGTTACTTGTTTAGTTTCTTGCAATATTCTTTGGACGGAATATAATAGACCATCCTTGTTGATGGGAAAACCCATTTTAGCCGAAGTCTTCAGCCAATCGCAAAGTGTACTTTCAATTTCGTTCCCCAAAACGCATGCAGGACCTACCTTCCCGGATGTTTCGGGAGCACTTCCATCTAATTTATGTCTTAGAGTTGTTCTTGGCACATTAAAAGTTTCGCTAGCCTTCAGTACTGACATTCCAGATTTAACAGCTTCCAAGGCTCGCTTGACTGCATCAGGACTGTATTTAAATAAGGTCCTACCGTTTTGACTTTTTCTTTTCTTTGGAGTTCTTTTTCCACTAGTCCTCTGCTTAGCCATTATGCAGTATCTATAAGAAAATATCGACAATTAGAACTAATCTATCCAAAATTTAGACAGTCACTAGGTAAGTATCAATATTTTTACGTTTGTATCTATAGGTATCTTGGACCCTCACACGGCAGAAACAGCCAATTACTAGATGGACAAAAATATATTCATTTCCCAAGAAACATACAGTTTATGAGAGGGAAAAAAATATGAAAAATTCCAGTGAATAATTATAGATGGCCAGAACTGGAAAATGAATTACCATTTCTGGCCAGTGTATAATGTATAGGTGGCCATAACTGGAAAATAACAATCCATTTCTGGCCAGCAGATGGCCAGAAACGGATATTTTCAAGAAAATATGATCCCTTTGTGGCCACTATCAATTCAACAAAAAACCGTTAATTAACCTAAAAAATGTGGTTGGAAATAGCAAGACAATAGTTCCCCATCAATAAGTAAACCTAGAGTGTAGTCAAAATCACTGATTGGCAAATATAATAGCTTAACTCACTTACCCTAGTTCCTTAACGTTTTAGGTCAAACCACAGGTGTTTCGCGACTACGTACACATTGTCTTCCGGCCACAACTGGTATAACTATTTCACTTGATTCCTATTGGTCGGAATCACAACGTATTAAATTGAAATTTCGAACAATACAAGCAGAATTATTCCAGGGTTGGTTGAGATCTTATTATAGCGGGATATAGCAGGGAATGGCCACTACTGGTGTTGTGGCCAAAACCGGTATCTCTACCCTATTATTTGTCTCTGAATCAGTTGGATGTTACGAATTTTTGGTCGAAATAAGTCCATTCGCAAATATAAAAATCCCTGACGTTACAATGATAGATTCAGAAAGAATTTTTTCAACGGCTATTTTATTGACATATTTTTAATATTTCTTGTTCTTTCTCATACCTTCAAATTATACAGGATTGTCGAAAAATATTTTTCAATGCGGAACTTTTCGAATTTAACTATCGCTTTCTTTTAAAACGAACACTCGGTATAGTTTTCAACTTTGTGATATAGAAAATGGCGTAGAATAAAATTCATAAAGAGTTTTTGATTGTAGATCCCTAAGGCGATTTGTAACCATTTTCGAATTACTGAACTTTAGAAATTGTAAGTAGCTGGAACGCACTGTATAATTGACCAAATGTAACAACTCCAAAGAACAATACAAAAAAATATCTCATATTAATGAATGTTTACATCTTGATTAATCAGAATACTGATGATTATCAAGGATAACGTTTTATATTGTAAAACAATGTAGAACAAATGAAGGTTTTCAAGGGACTCTAGCTCCTAAACTAGCCTAAAGAAAAAGTTGTGCCTTTGGACTTTTTGTTTGGAATGACTACGACTACAACATATCAAAAATTCAGCCGATTTGACAGGGGGCCACTTTCCCTATTAAAGTGTGCGGTATCCTTTCTATATGATATAAAAGCTTGTCGCAAGAAGTACGTATTTCTTATAAAATTTTGAATCATCTGTATCAAGATTTATTCTCATGGCAAGCTTTCATTTTTTATTAAATTTCATAATGTAACAAAATGATGGGTTCGATCTAAAAAGTTTTTTTCAAGTAATGTTATTATTCATTATGAGAGTTTGTTAAAATATAAGTCAATTATATAATATAAGTTAATTATATAATATAAATATACAATAAAATTAAAATAAATTCACAGACCGATATTCTTTAATTGAAAGTATCTGTAACCTATGCGAAAGCACAGTAGTCGGCAGGTTCTCCAGATCTGAAATGTCTTCACGACAATAAAACAGTATATATGGAGTTTCAAGAGGTTTCAAGCCACTCAGGTCCTCCGGTGAGGCTTTAGAATTTGTTTGATTATCTGATTAAATAATGCTACCTTGAAGTGCACCACAGCACACCTGGAGTGGTCGGTGCGAACTTCAAGCAAGCACCAGGCGTCGGGATTGGCATCAAGACGGCACCACATCACACTCACTTCACAACAAGGCATGTGGTCGCCCATCGATTCGAATGCACTCGAGAAAATATTTCTCGTACACAGGGCTCGAACCTGGTTCAATGCCCACAAAAGTTTCAACGTCAGACTACCTAACCATTTACCCACTTTGTATACATACAGGTCAAGCTACGAGAATTTTTCTATGTTCATTACAATTGTTGCGTTTTTTATTTTCGCGAGTTTTCACAACTCAAGGGAGGTCTGACCCACTTGAATAAATATTTTCGGTTGTCGTAAATTTCATCGTTCAAACCAACCAAACAATTTTGTTATTTTGTACGCATTCTGAATCTAGGATAAGAGAGAGTGATTCTTCAAAACTATATTATTTCATTGCTAGATATTTTGCACTATTTTCACAGAAGTAGAAGGACTATGGGAGAGCGAGGACAGCAGAATTTTTTAAAGTCCCCAAGTGCTGCAGTTGACATTTTAATAAGCACGAGAAAAGAAGGACAGTTGATTTTTTTTTTGAGTCCCCAAGTGCTTCACTTGAAATTTTGTCAAATCAGAGAAAACGATGCATTTGAACATTTTACAAGTTCCGACATATTCGACTAATAGCCCACCTTCGTTTGTCAGATAAGGGCAAGTATCTCGGAATGAGAAATAGTTAGATATAAATTTGTATAAACCTTTATTTTGGAACCCTAAAACGTGTCTCATTCTATTCATCGTAGAGTTTTCGCGATTACAGATATTCCAAGGTCGAAGGTCAAAAAATGACATTACACATTTATTGCAAATATCTCGTTTCCTATGGGTTTTATGCAATTTGTAGTATAAATAATGTAGAGGTTTAAATTCTCTACAACTTCGAATATTGATATCTTGAACCATTTTTGAGATAGAGGGTAGAGCGTGCGCAGTGTTTAACTATTCAGAGTATCATTCGAGGTCAACTTGTACTCCTGATTAAAAACACGCCGTATAAAGTTTATAAATTATCGATAAATATATATATATATATATATATATATATATATATATATATATATATATATATATAAATATATATATATATATAAAGCTAGGAAAACTTGTTGGGTACGCAGCATGCAGGAAGTATACTCTTATAACACTTGTTCCAATATTTCGACAACGTTTATTGTCATCCTCAGGGAAAGAGTGTCGGTGAGGTTATGTGCATAGATATTATAAAATAGACGTTAACAATTGCAATGTACATATTAAAACAATTTGTGAGAGTCCTTAAAGGTCATCATCAACAATTATTGAACTTTTATAGTTAAAAAACATTTATTATAATAAAATTGAAAAATTATTTCCTCATACCGGTATTAACAAGTTGTTAACCTAAATTAAATTCTTCTTCTCCCATGCCGACGTTAAAATACCGGTATGAGGAAATAATTTTTCAATTTTATTATAATAAATGTTTTTTAACTATAAAAGTTCAATAATTGTTGATGATGACCTTTAAGGACTCTCATAAATTGTTTTAATATGTACATTGCAATTGTTAACGTCTATTTTATAATATCTATGCACATAACCTCACCGACACTCTTTCCCTGAGGATGACAATAAACGTTGTCGAAATATTGGAACAAGTGTTATAAGAGTATACTTCCTGCATGCTGCGTACCCAACAAGTTTTCCTAGCTTTATCTTAACTGGTCAGCAAAGACTTCCTCTCTCCTAACTATATATATATATATATCGAGAAGGGTAGTCTCTTGACTGGACTAGTAGAGTGTTACTTCAACGAGGCCTTTTATTCCTGACTGCATCCCCAAGGATATTCTTACTCATCAGGTTGAGAATATCTTAATTTAAAGAGTTTTTTATATATATATATATATATAAAATCTCTAGCTTTGATATTCGTTTATCTCGAAACTGTAATACAGGGATCTAGAACACTATAATTTTCACCTGACGAAATAGATTTCCATATTTGAAACGATTACTCGACTATGTGTTATCTTTGTTAACCGGAAGTGTCATTGATAACAAAGGAAGCCTGCACTGTGTGATAAATCATCAGTTTGCGTCAATTTTTTCAGCGTTATCAATTAGAAAGAACACTCGCTGTATTGCCAGATTTGAAATTAAGTATTGGAGTTAGTTAGAGAGTGTTGCCGTTTGGTGAAATTCATCTTGAAGTTGAGGAGACTAGACTTAGATGGAATTTCGTATAGATGAGGTCCGTACATTTTACCGTGTGATATACTATCAAAAAATAGTTATCCGGAACATGACAGTGTTTATCTTACGTCATCAAGACAGGTAGATATACAGAGCTTTTTAAATTCAATTATTAATCGAAAAATATTACCACAATTAGAAAAATGATGGCTTGTCATTTAGAAAGAGAAAAAACGTGACATCAAGAAGGAATACATCAGAGTCATTGGTCGTTAGGGTGTCCAATATATGTATTAACGATATTTTGGAATATAAGCATGTCGGGTATAAATAATTTGAGATAGAAGGAAACTAATGCTTTTGGTTGTCCTCATCGAGGAGATGCCGGGTTGTCCGAGTACGATGATTTTGATATCATTGGATTCGTCTCGATGTCAAGATACATTTTTCAACATGTTCCGAAGCCAAAAAGGACTATGAGGCTATCTTCTTTTTCAGCGAATGTACCACAGCGTGCGGGTACTTTAACAAGATAACTTCAATTGAAGATTGAAAAAAATTATTGAAATGAAATGGCCACTTTTGGTTTTCACTTCTGGGGTTCTATTCTCGAACCCTTCGGTTTCAAATCGTATACGAAAAAGAAAGAAGAATATACATATTCCATGTGTATTGGGATGGAACAGTAAATCGAAATCGCATACGTACAAACTCGAGAATAGCACCCCTCGTCGTCTGATTTCGATGATTTTGACATCATTGGATTCGTCTCGATGTCAAGATACATTTTTTAACATGTTCCGAAGCCAAAAAGGACTATAAGGCTATCTTCGTTTTCAGCGAATGTACCACAGCGTGCGGGTACTTTAACAAGATAACTTCAATTGAAGATTGAAAAAATTATTGAAATGAAATGGCCACTTTTGGTTTTCACTTCTGGTCGTCTGATTTCGATGATTTTGACATCAACGGATTCGTCTCGAGGTCATTTGTGAGCATTTTCCAAATCCAAAAATATAAATTTTGATCAGTCATCAGTCAGTCAGCTGGTGTTATAGAGAGAGCACGTATTCAAAGATTTGTGGTGTATCTGAAATCTTCTCAGTTTTCAAACCTATTCAAAAAAGTAAGCGAATTGAGCGAGCAGTAATAAAAATAAATCTAACGAAGAAAATATTCAGTGTTGATGGAAGTGAGTTTTCGTTTTCAACATATGTCTTTCTACATCCTGAAACGCTGGATATTTGGTTTGCATGAACAGAAATTGCAAGAGCTATTGGATATAGTGATCTACGAGCAGAATTATTAATATTATATTGACGTCACCAATGCCATGAACAATATGTTAAGAGCAAACGATACCTTTGATGTAACGAGTGTCGGTTATGAGCGTTCAGTTATATTTTTTGCGAAAATTTTGTTGGTACAAATGATTCAATTTGTATGTAAGAATGCGGGAATTTAACAGATTTTTGGTTCTGATGATTCTGAAGACAAAAATTTTTGTATGGCTTGACAAATGAAAAAAATAGCCAGATTCCCGCATTCTTAAGGAAGTTATAGAACCAGAGAGAGGAAAAAGAGGATCATTAGTTTTTACGCAAAACCGAAACCACGATTAGGAGTCATCTATCTTATTGGCGCCCCCGGGTACGTAGTTTTGTTACGGAGAGGTGCTTCGACATCTCCACTATCACTCACACACGTAAGATGTGAGGCGCATTGATAAAATTTGCCTTTTGTGATGACGCGCTGGTGATGCCTCTTGAGTGGAAAACGAACGCCTCAAAATATGCGATCTGATTTCTACATTGCAATTCCCAAAACCTGATGAAAAAATATAATATCGATCTAATTACGTATACTGTGAAGAAGGTAGCCTTTGCCGAAAGGATTGTTCGAACCATCAAGGAAACATTAAATTAAATATTTGATCTTGAACGGCACCTACAGATAGCTGGATGTTTACAATGATTACAATAACACACTACATCGAACGAGACCGTGTGATGATAACAAATCCAATGAACCGCAAGTGCTCCATCCTACAAACAAATTCTTCAAAATTGCTACTGGCATTCGGATTTTTTTTTTCGGGGATAAGGCAAGAATGAATGAGAGCAAACATATTTTCAAGAAGAGATATACTACAAATTGGACTACTGAACTATTCAAAGTCTTCAAAGTGGACTTTTATTGTCAACTATTTGTTGAAAGATATGGAGGGGAGACCCATCAGAGAAGCATTCTACGAAGCATAGTTGCAAAAACCGAAAAATCCTGATGTCTATCGTCTATTAAAAGTTAGTGTATGTTAGAATATATGTACCTCATGAAAACACAGGTACTTTCAGATATAGGAAATGAGAACACTTTTTTCAATGAATTATATAAGTTCAATTTCAGAGTTTTATTCCTCAATTGACCATTATATTTCGACGATATTGATTGATTTGAAGATATTTTCGAGACAAACTGTTGTTCACATGGCTTATTATTAACTGTTTTTCCAAATGGGGTCATTTCTGAGTAGTTGGATTTTTGTTTCGAGATGGCATATTTTTGAATGGTTAAGATTATCCTCGTACCCAGGACAAAAAACATGATCTCTGGTAACTGCGCTGCCCAGCTCCATAACTAACATTATTGCTAAAATTCGATGACGACTGCAGCACGACCACTAGAGCCATATCTACCAATCGAATCTATAACTTTTTCAGAAGTTTGTGTGGTTGCATATCCCATAGGCATACATTCTGCCTACTGAGTATGCGACTATTAGGGCCATCGACAAACCAAACCTATAACTTTTAGACATTCTTGATGTATACTGGTTTCTCATTCTTTTTAGTCTTAAGGAGCTCGACCCCAGCTGTTTCAATGTCCTTAATTGCCTTCAGGCGTTCTGTTAAATTGTCAGCAAATAAAAGGCCATCTAGTGATGTAATAATTTCCTTAAGATTTTGATCCAAGTTTAAGCTGACAAGATGTTGTCTAGCAACTGACTATTGTATTGTCTGCAACTAAACGAGCAGAATCTCTATGAACTCTATGTTACTCCACGCCCCTGCTTCATCTTCCTCAGAGGATAAAAAAATATGTGAAATCATAAAGCTATTAGCTGGTATGACACATTTAGACTATCACTGTTGTGTGTAACATTTGGCATCACATTATGATATCTTTGCCCGGTCAAGAAAGAGGTCCCCAAATAAAAGTTATTAAATGTGAGTATTAATTCACTCCACTCATGTGATATAAAACTTGAATGTGAAGCACTCTACTGTCTTTGAGACAATTTTGTGTTAACTGGGACTTTCTAATTGCTGATAATACTGTCCCGCTTTGGGCTTTTAACCTTGATCTCTGGAATCAACTATGGGGGTTGAAAGAGAGGCAGATAGTATCTCTTCATCAACACCTCCTTAGATGAGGTATCCAAACCTTTCTTCCAGTTGGCATCTCGTCTCTAAATCAGGGTGAATATCTGGGCCCAGACTCGATTGAATTATCTTTAGTTTGGTACTAAATATTGTCGTTCAAAGGCACATCCACAAACTCTATCTCAAGGGGGCCATTTTTCTTGGATAATGAACTCACCTGAAATATGACTCAGCTGAATTATGATTTACGATGTAAAATCTCTCTACATCCTTAATTGGAGACACCTCGTCTCAAAAAATATTAGGCATCTCGCCTCAACAATAGTAGGCATCTCGTCTGATATGATTCTCTAGCTTCATCTTTAGTTGAAGATATCTCACCTCAACAAACGTGAGTCATTCCCGCCTTAACATATAGTGGGCATCTCGCCTAATATGTTTATCCAGGAATCTCACCTATTGTATTGTGAAAGCATCCCGCCTTTCAAGCTTCCTTCTGAAATTTTAATTTTTCATCTCTTATGTCGAAAGAGGATGATGAACTGTATCTGTATATTTTACGTTTCATTTCTTCATTCTCAAAAAAAATACTTGTTCGAAGAAATTTGACGATGTATCAACATCAGCGCAAAACAAAGGAATGATGTGAGTATAGTAGAGGTAGGTCGACGGGTACAAGGGTCACAGACATAGTGGTGCAGCAATGGGTGCATTTTCTTGACCTGAAGCGACACGGTTGCTTTAAAATGTGCATGTTCACTCACGGAAAACGTGGGTACTACATTAGATCATTGAGAACAAGGCGTGGAATATAATTCGTATTTTTAACTGTGGGGAAAACGAATAATCACACCGGTATGTATGTCTATACTGGTGACCCATGTTTGAACCGCCAAACCTTGAGATCGATATTTTAGGTAAAAATATAAATTGACATAACTGTATTTAGATGACTGTAGTTTAACATTACTCTAAATCACTTGACAGAAGTTCGACAAAACGTTGTTTTACTTGACATAACGTAGACATGACTTTATTTTAGTTGTCATAATTGGATTTATATGACAAAATGACATTAAATGTCTCACAAATAGTTATTTCAACAACTGAGGAGTTTCTAGTTAGACAGACGAATGAAACTTTTGATTAAAAAAAATATTTTATTCAGAAATTCACACTTCGACATATTTTTCGCCATGCTCTGCCGAATGTCAGCTGACCGTAGCAGGGCCGCAATAATACGGAAACTGCCGAATGAAAAAAAATGTGTAATTTTGAAAAGCGGTTTCCACGATTTTCCGAATTAAAAAAAAAATCCAAATTTTTTTTCGAAATTTTCACACCCGCTATTCTTTATAAAATGGCATTATACACCGGTCCTTCACGGGAGTGCAAGAGAAGTTAAATTACACCCTGTATATTTCCCGACACATCCTCGAATGGCGTAGTATAATTTCTTATGCAATGCAGTTAACATGAGTAGATGAGGGCACTGCCGATGCTGAGATGAAGCTGAAAATCAGTAAATTATTCAAAGCGGTGAGAAAAAATATTTGACTTTGGAATTGGGGAAGGCTGAAGACAACGAGACGTTAAGAAACTATTCAAACCCATCTCCAAACCACTGAAACGTATTGTTCCATTGTTAGTACCACAACAAAAATAACATCCAACTAAACGACACTTATTGCGTAGACAGATTTTTCTGAGGGGGCACAAATACACTAAGGACAGATTAAACCCATCTAGTGTACCGAAATATTTGCGGGTTATTCGAAGATTATTCTTGAAAAATCTGCCATTGTTGAAATATAGTTTTGCTCATCCCAGCGTTCATCAGACAGAACATTTTCGACGAGTAGGAGGGGTACTGGCTATGATGCTCTGTCGTACAACAACAAACCTGTTGAGTATGTTTATTGAGATGATGTGAATGAGGTTGTGGATCAACTTCAATTTTTGATCTCAGGCAGCAGGTAATACGTCTGTCACGAACGGAAAAATTGCCATCATCAATGAGTTAAAAGAGGCTGGTGTTATTCCTTAATATACCAGTTCGCATCATTTGTCAAGTTTGGTCATGCGTATCCATCGGCCGCCTCCAGTGATGACGATGATGATAATGTTCAAGAAAGTGATATTGATTTGATTTTTAGCTATACCACTGATGGAAATATCGATGCATATAACCTAAAAATATGTCATGTCAAGTCACCAATCGATGCCTAAGATGTCGTCAATGAACTGTATGTGTACGATCATCTCGTCCAAAATTCAAAAATACAAATGAATACAAATACTTAGAATACCACCTTGAAAACTTCAACTTCAGGAATGTTGCAAATTATGTGTTTTCATCAAAGAATCATGTGACTCAAATGAAACCAATGAACTGACAAGCTGGGAAAAATTAATGACTACAAACAATCATAATTTCACCATTCACCAAACAAAAATACTTGATCAGTTGAAGGATACATTGGAAACTTTAAAACTTTAATATAAAATGTTTAATATGATGTGAAATCATTGAGTGATGATTGTACATATTCGCAAAATTTCATCAAATATCTCGATGAATGTACAGTAGAAAGAGTGAATAATATTGAAATTACGACACAATGAACTTCAATCAAGGACCTTAGAACGTTACAAGAGGAGCAAACTATTAAGATGGATGTGTTGATGACTGCTCTCAAGAAGTTGCAAAACAGATCAGTGTGAACGCTGCTTTCTCAAATGTCACACACCAAAGAAAAAATCCAATTGATAAATGAGCTTCAGAAAACGGCACGACAAAATTTCAGAATACGCCACGACAAAATTTCAAACGACATCTCTCCATGATCAAAGAACTTGATGATTTGTGGCAGTTTGACCTTGCAGATCTTCAAATTTATTCGAGTTCAAACAAAAAGCACAAGTACATTTTGATTGTTATCGATACTTTCTCCAAATATGTATGATCAGACCCACTCAGACCCACTCAAGACTATAATAAATTATGGTTTTATTTAAACGACTCATGCAGATATTTTGTGGTGAAGAGGACATATATCAGAATCTGAAAGCCCTATGAATAATCGTAAATCCCTTTCGGGATGTGATGGAATGTTAAATGAGGAAATAGCAAGTTTTAATAATTTCCCGCTTTTCAATTCAGAATGCTTTGCAAAATCCAAAGAGAATGTTAACATCTTACTCAGGATTGATAACACCACTGACATAGCTTATATTAATCGAATTGGTGGAATTTGGTATCCTAATCAGAACCAACTATCAAGGAGAATATGACAGTCGTGTGAATCACGAAATATATCAATATTCGCAGCCTATATCTCTTCGAAAAATAATTCGGAAATGGATTCGAAATCAAGAAAATTATCAGCTGAAATAGAGTATGGACTTTCAAAACCCGCCCTTGCCAGATTGAAGATAAATTTGGAAGGCCATTAGTTGACTTGTTTGCCTCTAGATTCAACGTAAATGTGCACAATTCATATCGTGGAAGAATGATCCGGACTTTATAACAGCGGATGCATTCACAACAGTCGTGTGGACTTTTTCCCTTTGAACTGATACAGAAAGTTCTTCAAAATATCATCTCTGACGAGAAATTGTGTTAGTGCCATGGTTCCCGTTGTTTAGGAAATTAATAATATCTTCTCCACTGATTCATAAACCAGATGAAAATTCATTATTTTCCACAAATAGGTCTCCCCACCCATTATGGAAGAAGACTTCACTATACACTGGTGGGGATCTTGTCAGGAAGGCATTCGACTTGAAACGAATTCCATCCGATAATATTAAATTATAACTTTCTTTCATATCGTTTCCCACATTGAACAATACAGCAATACAGCGGTGCCTTTGTGGTGGTCCTCGTATAAGATGTGTAATCTTGATATTGTTGCGTCTTCGGGTTCAAAAATAAGTGTACTCTGGTATGAACTCGCCTTTATTATTCAAACTTTACTTGACAACACTGTAATACAAGTCACTGTCAAAATACTTGTATCCAAGGTAACTCAAGGTAACTTTCTAACTAACTTCCTTTATCTAACAAATGCATCGCTTTTATATACAAATAAAGTTCTAGAAAACTTAAGAAATCAATAGAACACAAATAGAATGTTCGACGATTGATCCAGAACAAAAGTTAGTGCTTCTAGATTTTTCCATCTAATTCATCGAACGATCTCGAACAATTCGAGAAGTCTTTATCAAATTTTAGGTCTGTAACACTGCCTCCTCCTTTAGGTTATTCCGTCCCGGATAACACCATCACCATTTTGGCTGTCCCTCTGGAACCAATTTGGGGGATCGTGGCCTCGGTATTCTGCTAACCTCTCGATGTGAACAACTTTGGGTTTACTCCTTGGGTTGAGCTGGATGCGGTATACCAAGTCGTTGATCTTCTTTATGATGACATAGGGTCCTGTCCAATTTCTCTGTAGCTTGGGGCATTTTCCTTTCTTTCTCTGAGGTTGGTATAGCCAAACGGCATCACCTGGCTCGAACATAGTCCCTGGACTCTTCCTGTCGAACCTCTTTTTCATTTTATCACTGGAGATTTGAAGACGACGTCTGCAGAATTCATGAACTTGGTCCAGTCTTTCTCGCAACTCTTGGACATATTCTGGTAGGACTTTGTCCTCTGTACTTCTGGGTGGCATTCCAAACAACAGATCGCATGGTAGTTTCATTTCTCGCCCAGTGATCAATATTGAAGGAGTATATCCGGTGGACTCATGCTGGGAACTTCGATAGGATAGGAGAAATAGTGGTACCAACTCATCCCAATCCTTTTGATTTTTGGAGATGAACATCGACAGGTACTGACTGATGGTTTTATTATGTCGTTCAACCATACCATCTGATTGTGGATGTAGGGCTGTGGTACGAGTCTTCTTCACACCTAAAATGTTCATCATTTCCTGCCATAATTCAGATTCGAAGTTTCGTCCTTGATCAGAATGTAATTCTAGTGGGACTCCATGTCTGGCTATTACATTTTCTATGAAGTTTTTTGCAACGGTCTTTGCCTCCTGGTTTGGAATGGGCACAACTTCAGGCCACTTGGAGAAATAGTCCATAGCTACCATCAAGTATTTATTTCCTTGCTCGGTAACAGGAAACGGCCCAAGAATGTCAACTGCTACTCTTTCGAATGGTTCACCAGAAAGATACTGAGCCATTTTCCCTCGACTTCTAGTTTTGGGTCCCTTCTTTGAAGAGCATAGGTCACATCTTCTGCACCATTCTTCTACATCACGACGACAATTCACCCAATAGAATCGTTCTCGAATTCTAGCAAGGGTCCTCTTGATTCCGAAGTGTCCACCTGCACGACTACTATGAAGTTGCTCGAGCACATCTTTAGTAAGTGCCTTCGGCAGGACCAGTTGGTACACCACAGTTGCTCCATCAGGGCTCTCCCATTTGCGATGCAATAGGCCATCACGAAGACATAGGGAATCCCATTGAGCCCAGTATCCCTTGGCAACTGCACCAAACTTGGATACTTCCTGCCACTCAGGTCTAACTCCATTTTTTAGCCAGCTTAGGACTAACTTTAAATTGTTGTCTTTCTTCTGATTCTTCCTCATATCTTCTGTGGTCCATAAATCAGATTCTTCAGACTCTACTCTTACGGTGGTAACTTGCAGAATTTCCTTGCAATGTTCATCATTGTAAAAGTTGACTTCTTTGTTTTCGAGTTTCTGGCAATATCGGCATTGCTGTTCCAAGCATGGACGTCTTGATAATGTGTCTGCATTTCTGTGTTTCCTGCCACTGCGATGAATAACTTTGAAGTCGTATTGTTGGAGTCTCTCTAGCCATCTCGCAATCTGACCCCCAGGTTTCTTGAAGTTCATTATCCACTGCAAAGCGCTGTGATCAGTTCTTACGAGAAAACGTCTGCCATAGAGGAAGGTATGGAAATGTTCAATGGCTTTGATTATCGATAGAAGCTCTTTTCTTGTAACGCAGTAATTCTTTTCGGCTTTGCCTAGAGTTTTACTAAAGTAGGCTATTACTTTCTCTTCGCCATCCTGTTCTTGGGATAAAACTGATCCAATGCCTTGCTGAGACGCATCACAGTCCAAAATGAAAGTGCCTTGTTCTCGTGGGTAAGCCAAAATAGGCGCAGTTGTCAATTTCTTCTTCAGTTCAGTGAATGACTGTTGGCAATCAGGGCTCCAATCAAACTGAACGTTGTTCTCAGTTAAGCGGTGGAGTGGCTTGGCAATTTTACCAAAGTCTTGAACAAACTTCCTGTAGTAGGTACATAGCCCCAGAAAACTTCTTACTTCATGTTTATCCCTAGGACGTGGCCAACTCCTAACAGCCTCGATTTTAGCAGGATCGGTCTTAATTCCTTCGGCCGAGATGACATGGCCTAAAAAATTAACTTCTTTTTGAAATAAATAACACTTCTTTGAGTTGCAGGTTAGCATTTTCTAACCTTAAAAATACTTCTTCCAAATTATCCAGGTGTTCGTCAAATGTCCTTCCCAACTATGACGTCATCCAAGTAGACTAGACAAATTTTCCATGTCAAACCTCTCAATACTAGTTCCATAAGTCTCTCAAAGGTGGCGGGAGCATTACATAATCCGAACGGAAGAACTTTGAATTGGTACAGCCCTTGTCCGGTAGAGAACGCTGTTTTTCCTCTATCATCAGGATGAACTTCCACTTGCCAATACCCGCTTTTCAGGTCCAACGTTGAAAACCATTTGGAACCGGATGATGTGTTTAGTGTATCATCAATTCTTGGTAATGGGTAGCTATCCTTCATCGTTACGTCATTCAATCGACGATAGTCCACGCAGAATCGGGTTGATCCATCCTTTTTAGTTACCAGTACTACCGGTGAGGACCATGGGCTTGTGGTTTCTTCAATTATGTCATCCTCCATCATGTTGTTTATCATGTCTGCTACCTCTCTCTGTTTGGCAAACGGTAATCTCCTCGGAGCCTGTCGGATTGGTCGGGCATCGCCGGTGTTGATGCGATATTGAACTAGACTGGTACGTCCCGTCGAAGTCTCTGTCGAGAAAATGTTACGATGGCTATCAAGAAACTCTTTGGCCTTCTGCTTTTCTTCCATAGTTAAATGTTCCGTGGATTCCATCATTTTGTCTATTGTTCTCTGATCGGTGTTAGTGGTATTTCTTCGCAGTACCTGAGTGTGGTTTTCACAATTGATAACTCGAGTGACAGTTTTGCAGAATCCCAATTGGTCGTTTTTCTTCAGAAGGACTTTATTTTCCGAAGTATTGGCAACCCTGACAGGAATTAGTTGTTCTGTGTTCACAAGACATCGGGCAATTAAAATTCCATCTTGGCGGTATTCATCATTTTCAATTATTCCAGTGCTCAAATCTCCAGGTTCTTTATCCATTCTGGCCATGATGATGGTTTCGGAGTTTTTCGGAATGTGGATGTCTTCGTCAACATAAATCTTAATTGGTTGGATTTTCTCATTGTAGCTGCTCAGGAAGATTTCTTCATTGCCAATCCGCAAAATTTTCTGTCTGATGTTGAGGATGAAGTCGTTTTTCTCCATGATGTCCAGACCCAAAACACATTCATCCCTTATTTCCGCAACCAACATAGAATGTTCCATGGTAATAGGTCCTATCTGGATGTGTACAAGTGTTTCCCCAATGACTGGTGCGGTTTGTCCCGTTGCCGTTTCCAAAACCATATTCCTTTTCATCGGCTTCACAGATTCTTGTATGAGGTCTGGGCGAACGACTGATCTCGAAGCTCCTGTATCAATAGTGAAGGTGCATTTCCGATCTTCTAAGTAGCCTTGTATTAGTAGACTTTGGCCATTTTTCTTCAATGACGATATATGGATCTTGGGGCTTTGAACACTGAAAGTCGCCACGCGCCCCCTAGTGCCGACTAATTCTCGTTTTCCTGGGTGGGAGCAAGTCCTCTTTCGGACGTTTGAGGTTTCCTTTCTGGCGTGGTCGATCTCCTGAAGGCTCCTCTGGTATATCGCCCACGTTGCTCTGTTCCTGGGCTCGGAGATCTCGATCTATCTTCGTTGCTCGCTGATGACGACCTCTTTCTTCGTGGACTTTTGGATCTCGATCTCTCCCAGCAACTCCACTGAAGATGGCCGCTTTTCCCACAGTAATAACAGCGCCTCTTCCTGTCTTGTGGGGAAGGCACTTGGTTGCTTAATGCTGTTATGGAGTCCAATATTTTCTTCAATAGCGCCTCGCTTGTAGAAGAATCCTCGTTGAATTTAACTTCACGTAACTTGGGCCTCGTATTTCTTGATGCGTTTTTCGCGGCCTCGAACTCCAAAGATGCTATTAGTGCTGCGCTTATGGTTTGAAGTCGTCCTAGTCGAAGGGCTTGCTGCATGTCAGTATCTCTCAAACCATCGATAAAAGTCTGCACCCCAATTTATTCTACGAACTCCTTCGGTGCTTGTGGGTATGCCAAATTAATGAATCGCTCTACTTCGGCTCCATACTCCTGTAGGGTTTCGTTGGATTTTTGATATCGACTCTTTAATTGGCTCTGAAACACTTGTTTGAGATATTGCTGTCCATATCTGATTTCCAAAGCGTCAACGATTCTAGAATATTTCTTCTGATTACTCTCGGGGATGTTCTGAAGGATGTCCAATGCTTGTCCTCGTAGACACAGGACTAGAAAGGTGGCCATTTCTTCCTCGGACCAGCCATTTGCGTTTGCTGCCGCTTCAAACTGACGTCTATACATGGACCACGAGGATTGTCCATCAAATGTTGGAGGCTTCAAAATTTTCACTTGTGTAAGCCTTATCGGAGTTGTCAGTGAGGATGGCCTTTCGCTGGTGGGGGAGATTTCCTCAGATGGTGTACGCTTGTGTGGAAGGTGTAACGTTTCCAGCCTCTCCTTGATCCTATCCACTTCTTCGTTGAATTTCTTGTTCACTTCTCGTGCCACCCGTTCATCTATTTTGGACAGTTCATTTTCGACGTCTTGGACCCTTCTGTTGACTCTCTGGACTCCGCCTCTGACTTCTTGAACTTCACCTTTGACCTCTTCAACTTCACCTTTGACCTCCTGGACTTCACCTTTGACCTCCTGGACTTTTCCTCTGACCTCTTGTACTTCTTCAGTGATTTCATTCTGGAAGCACTGTTGACTGTGACTAATACGTTGCAGAAGATCAACATGTTGTTGTAACTGCTGGACTAACCGTGCCTCCTGTTCCTCTCGTTCTTGTTTTCGTTTGACTTCTTGTTCCTATTGTTCTTGTTTCCTTTTCAGTTCGAATTGTTGTAGAAGCTCTTCTTGTTCTTGTTTTCGTTTGGCTTCTTGTTCCTTTAAAAACTCAAGGATATCTGCTGATGTCGCCATCTCGTCGTAATTATTTGCACGAGTATTCACCATCAAATACTGGAAAACTGCCTTACTTTTCTTTCTTCAGTAACACTTATTCCGCCGCTGTCACCAATTGTTGCGTCTTCGGGTTCAAAAATAAGTGTACTCTGGTATGAACTCGCCTTTATTATTCAAACTTTACTTGACAACACTGTAATACAAGTCACTGTCAAAATACTTGTATCCAAGGTAACTCAAGGTAACTTTCTAACTAACTTCCTTTATCTAACAAATGCATCGCTTTTATATACAAATAAAGTTCTAGAAAACTTAAGAAATCAATAGAACACAAATAGAATGTTCGACGATTGATCCAGAACAAAATTTAGTGCTTCTAGATTTTTCCATCTAATTCATCGAACGATCTCGAACAATTCGAGAAGTCTTTATCAAATTTCAGGTCTGTAACAATATATTGATAAAAATAATAATAAATTTTTTAAGGTAGCATTCAATAATGGTGCAGCTTACGGTACTCTTAATATACTCTTAATATCGGGTCGGCATTGGTTTTTTTACTTTTGCATAAAGATATTTTTCAAGGACACTCTGAATAAAAGTCTAATACGCCTAGATATAATCAAACTCGGGATTCAAGTGTTGTCCTGGAATAAATCGACAACTTAACTGTATGGGGTCAGACAAAGATTAGCCCCATGGTTGATCCTGTCTGTCGAAAGAGGCGACTAACCATAGGTGGTAGATGGTCTCCACCATGGCCCGGTGAAATACCACAGGTGAACTTCTCTACCAACAAAGTCCACATGCTTTTTCCAAGTTACGAACTCCATTCTCGGTTCAAATTCAAAGGTGGTGTAGTATTTACTTTAAGACAAAATTATCATGCCAACGCGAAGAGAGTTTGGAGCCGAAAGACTTTGACGTGATACGGTTCAAGCTACAACATACAATAGATGAAGTCATGATAATCGAATATTTCAATGTACACAACTCTACACGGCTCAAATTCTCCAAAAAAATGGACGAGGCGGGTCGTCAAGCTGAGGCCTTCGCTATCACGTATGGTCTGGAGCAACTGGTCGAGCTACCCACAAGCATTCCTGATGTTAACAACCAGTATTCCAATCTACTTTATCATTTTCTCACCAGAAATCCTGATCCATATAGTGTAGAAGTTTGTGCTCCACTTGAGAACTCCAACCACAACCTCATCTCTACTGTTTTTCTACACTATCGAGCAGCTTAAAGCTGTCTCGTCTCATATGGTACTACAATTCAGCCGACTGGGATGGTATTCACATGTTTTTCTCAGCATTTCCATTGGAAAGAGTGAGTTTCTCTCTTAGAGGTCCAACACAATGCGCCGAGACGATTTCTGGGATCATAATGCTGGGGATGCAATAGTTATTTGTATACTAAGGCCGCAAAATGCTTTTTCGCGTTCCGAGAGAGAGATTATCGCCGAGGCCGCTCCGGCCGAGGCAAGATAATCTCGAGGTCGCGAAAACATTTCGCGGCCATAGTATACACAATATTTTTCGTGCAACCGTGAAAATTACATAATTTCAATAAACATTATGTTTCTTTAGAAAAGACAGCGTTTCAACGCGAATAGAGAAAATTACACCTCAATATCACAATGTTTCTATGGAGATGAAATATTTAGCAATACAAATCAATTTGACATTTCTCGTGAAGTCGTGAAGATGTCCGATAGCGATAGCGATATTTCAGTTACTTGCACTCCTCCTGAGCTGAGAGATCTCATAGACTCAGCACTTTCTGATTTGATACCCGAAAAATCTAAACGGAAATATGAAAAATGTTACAGCAACTTCAAAGATTAGTGTGTCAACCAAAATGTCAAGACGGTGTCAGAAAACATATTATTAGGATATTTCATGCAGCGATCAAAAGTTGTGAAGAGTTTAACTTTATGGAGCATTTATTCTATGTTGAAGACTATGCTTAACGTACGAGATGGAATTGACGTAAAGAAGTTTTAAAATTGGTACCATTCCTCAAGAAAAAGTCAGTTGGTTATCGAGCAAAGAAATCAAAAGTTTTTACGCACGAGCAAATTGATTCATTCCTCAAACAAGCTAGTGATGCAAATCATCTACTGTGGAAGGTATATAAATATGGAAAAAAAGTGAAGTATGATGTTTTATTCATAATAATTATTATTATAGGTAGTTTTGATAATGGGAATATCAGGAGCATTGCGACGAGATGAATTAGTGAGAATGACCCTCGAAGATATTCAGGAAGACAAAACCGTATTGATAGTAACTGTTCCTGATACTAAAACTGATCAAAAGCGTGTTTTTACCATTACTAATCAAGATTATATAAGAATTTACTATAAATATGTAACTCTTCGACCAAAACATACTGCTATTCGTCGTCTATTTCTGAGATATGAAAATGGAAAGTGCTCGGCACAGGTTGTTGGAGTGCATACGATTGGAAAAATACCTAGTATGATTGCAAAATATCTCAGCTTACCAAATAGTGAGGCATACACAAGACACAGTTTTAGAAGAAGTTCCGCCACGCTGCTTGCCAATACAGGTGCTGATATATCAGTTCTTAAACGCCACGGTGGATGGAAGTCCACTACTGTAGCGGAAGGATATGTTGAGGATTCCATCCATAATAAGAACAAAATTTCCGATGCAATTTCTGGCACTGTAGCATCTAGTTCAAATGTAGTCAATCGCAAAATGTTAATGTCCAAAGAAAATAATACGTTTTTGTCTAATGTAAATAATGATTGTTCAGAAACAATAGATTTAGTTGCTTCATCTTCAGGGATGAATATCAGTAATAATATAAACAGTACAATCAATGTTAATATATATCAAAAATAAAGTATGTTTCTGTTGTGAATTTGGAAACAGTTTTTGGTTCGAAATACATTGTTATTGTCATATTTCAGAAATGTCAAATGCTGTAGTGGCGTTCAGTTTGCCGGCAGTCACTATGGGAACGGCCGTAAAAATTTTTGTCGGCCGTCACTCTGGGTAACGGCCGCAAAATATCATTTTTCGGCCTCTGTTGCGGCTGCAAAATGCTTGTTTTGCGTCCGGTTGCACGATAACATATATACCTAACACGTCAAGAGATACATTATCTGCAAGGAGACAATTAAATCTTCGAAAATGGCTTGCAACGCTAAGATATGATCAAAGCTCGTCGATTGTCCTGAAGGTTCTTGCTCTTTTTCTACCAGCCCATTTCCTAAGCTGACCAAGGAAGAAAAATTACTAGCAACGACCGCTGGGGAGAACACCAATATTTTTGCAAACATGTTTGCTGCAAATTCTAAGCTAGATTCATTGGGAAAATGCCTGAAATTATCTTTGGTCAGCAAACCATCTGACGTATTTTGCTGGGTCTTGACATCAACAAAACTAGTGGATCTAACGGAATTCTGCCAATTGTTCTCAAAAAATCCAATAACAGTCCTTTGTAAGTTATTCAACCTCTCTCATAAATTGTACAACCAGGCCCCAAAAAAGAAAAAAAAGTCCCTACACAACAACTACAGACCTATCGCACTATTATCTGTTATCTCGAAGATCATAGAGAAAGCAATATAGAGCTCATGAAATATCTAGAACTCTCAGGAATTATCAATGATCGACAATATGGTTTCTGACATCAGATATCAACCGACGACCTGCTTGCTTATGTCTCACATATTTGGCAGCAATCTATAAAAAAATATAGTGAAACTCTGGCCGTTGCACTCTAGATATCTCCAAGGCGTGTGATAGCGTTTGGCACCAAGGACTCCTAGCCAGACTTCCATTTTATGGCTTACCTCCTCAGTTGTGCTCGGTCTCATCATTATCAATACTCTTTCATGGGAGAACCATGTGAGGTCTATTGCCAAAAGTGCCTTTAAAAAAATCGGTTTTCTGTTTTGCGCCAAGAAGTATTTCACCTACCGTCAACTAATTATGATTCATGGGGCACAAATTCGACCTGTTCTGGAATAATGTTTCCATACATGGAGTGCAGCACCTAAACACACATTAAAACTTTTAGATTCTGTCCAAAAGAGAACTATTCGTCTCGTTGTTGATACTTCGCTCATAAACTCGACCACTTCTCTGGAACATCACAGAAAGGTTGGCAATCTGTTTCTGTTTTATAAATATTTTCATGGACGATGATCTTCCGAAATATCATCAATCATTACACCGTAAGCGGTCCAATCGAGATTTATCCGTAGTGGTCAGTCGTCACATCTATATGCCGTCACTTTAGAGACATGCCGAACTCGCTGCCTCGGGAGGTGTTTCCTGAGGCATACGCCTTAAGAAATTTAAGAGGATTACCATTCCTACCTACTTTCCCTCGGCTCTCACGATGTTCTCTAAACAATACTAGATTTTCCTGTTCATGGAACCAGAAATTAAGAAAAAACCCAGGCCCCAATGAAAATCTGTCATTACAGCTACTTACTCAGAAACTAAGGTTCCTGAACCAATCCGTATTCATCCTTCATAAACGATGTATGATATAATTAACCCACCAGTGCTAGTGGTTAGGATCCC
This sequence comes from Chrysolina haemoptera, assembly GCA_958298965.1. Classification (NCBI taxonomy): domain Eukaryota; kingdom Metazoa; phylum Arthropoda; class Insecta; order Coleoptera; family Chrysomelidae; genus Chrysolina; species Chrysolina haemoptera. The sequence continues at coordinate 13,093,272 of OY282599.1, read as the reverse complement.
GATCATTAGTTTGGACGAAATAGCTTTAAAGAATAAGGTAAGTATAGAAGAGGTAGGCCGACGGGCACAGGGGACACAGACATATTGGTGCAGAGATGGGTGCGTTTTGTTGGCCTGAAGCGACACGGTTGCTTTGAAATGTGCGTGTTCACGCACTGAAAATGAAGGTACTACAATTGGTCATCTTCAAATAAGGCATTTCATATTATTAAGATCGAACTTCACTCAAGGTATCTTCGTTTGATCTTAAAATATTCTCACCTAGAAAAGATAATGCATAAATACTCTAGAAGACGAAAATGATAACACTCTGAAATATGCCACACTTTGCGAGTTTTTATGTCAAGTTGTCGCAGTTCTTCTCAAGTCCATTTCCTATCTACGTCAAAGAAATAGAATAAAATCAAAATGGCAAGCATACTGTTTTCTTCTTTTCTTCTCTTCGCCGACATTTTCATGTCATACCTCGTATTCTCTCAGAGTTCCCAATTCAACTGCTGACCCGATTTCACACAACCATGAAAAAACCCATTTTCTTTTCCTCCGAAGCTTTCTGCTCGAACATATCGACTGTTGCTCCAGAATACATTACTCGTGTATCTGAATTCAATAAGTCATAACATAATACCAACATAAGTCATAACATAATGCCAACATTGCCGTGAATTCCTATTCTTGGAGCTACTGTATCATACAATGTGGTCTAGGCGAGATATTACCGTCACTTTTTTTTTCAAGGGAAGTTATGTATCGTACTACTTTGTGATAATGAGGCATGTGGGAACGAACTTAGTGCCGGATAGAGTGCAGAGGGATTGTAGGTTTCATGGAAAAGTTCAAATTTGAATGTTGAAATACTCATGGCGTGAGATATATCCATCCCATTCTATTTCTACTGTACTTTACTGATTGTTACCCTACTGTAATATTAAAGATTTGCCGTTGACTATTTCTTCACAAATTGTATATTGGAAATCAATTTCATGATGATGTATATGAGTATAAGGTGTCCGTGCTGACTGAGTCTGCTCTGAAGATCGGCAGAACCGTGAAACTAATCTGCAGTCAGATTTGATTAGCATTTGCTTGTTTTTACTGGAAAATTTGCAAAGTGTGTTTTTGTAAAAAAAACTTGGCAGGTTGCAAAATACTAATAATATCTTTTGTATGACACTGGTATAGTAATTACACCAACTGCGTAGGTACAGGCTCAAATTTGGATGGTCAATACTGTTGTTTTCGCTTACACATCTAGATTGCAATAAAGCTGAATTGGTTATTGCAGCTGCTTGAGATGTTTCGTTTGTCTTTTCAAAATAATAACCTTTAAATGTCATATTTTAAATCGATTTTATTAAAAAATGCTTGATTTTTGCGAAATTGTGAATGAATAGAAGCAGGAAGGATGCAATATCAGTCCATCGATTTGCGTCAATTTTTGATAATAGGAAAAATATAAATCAGCTCTCGAAAAAGAGACGGGAGCTGTAGATTCTTCGGGGAACTGAAAGATGATGAGAAGGAACTAGATACAATAAATGATATTAGTTACATATTTTTCATATCAAGAAAACCAAGTGCATTGTATAATGTAGATAGTTTAGACTGGGTACCGAATAAATATATTGGCTACAAAAGAAAAACGAAGTGTGCAAAAATAAAAACATATGAAAAGACGTTATAACATAGATTATCATCAATTGCTCTGAAATATTTGAAGAATCACGCAAAAAGAAGTAAGCAAATAAAATTTTAGTATTCTCAATGGAGGTATACCCCCACAAGGATCAGTAATGTTTATCAGATTCATTCGCAAGAAGATATAGATATAAACTTGTTATTGAAAAGTCTGGCATTCTTCAAAATCTTTTACCTGGTGCTGGTTGATGATCGTTATTACTTATCGACCAAGGATTTCTCATTAAAAATGCCACATTTATCCCGATCACGCTTTGTCGTTTTTACGCTGGTTGGTGATGACCTCAACACATGTTTCACAAATGTTTTTCATCACTCCCCAAACAGTTGTGATAATATCATGATGGTTAGATTATAGAATGCATATCAAACGTCTGTCCATATGATTTATTCACCACGCAAAATGTCTGTTTAAGTATATGTTTCGGACGTAAGTAGTTAATAATATTCCAGTCTAGTTTACAAGTGCTTTGTTTCTTCAACTTTTTTCAGCAGTCTCAGAAAACTATGAATGAGATTTTATTCGATTCGGAATACCATTCAGATGATTTTTTAAAAAAGTCCCGATTGACTTCAATGCAAGAGTTATAAAAAATTTAGTAAACACGAAAAATAGGGATTCGACTTTTTGCACATATCTCAAAAACCAAATAATGATTTTGGAATCTGAAGAAAGATTCAAAGTGTAAAGAATACTACTTGAATATTAAACGTTTTATTCTACTTTGTACATTGGTACTATTATTCTGACAATTGCTTGACGTCTGATCAATAACAACCAAAACCGACATGATATGAAATTACTTCACATACTTACACAACCGAAAAGGTTGAATAGAAAACAATAAACAATGCAAATGCAAAATCAAAATAAGGACAAACATAAAAGCAGATTATTCAAATACCATGTAAAGAATACTACTTGAATATTAAACATTTTATTCTACTTTCTACATTGATGCTATTATTCTGACAATTGCTTGACGTCTGATCAATTACAACCAAAACCGACATGATATGAAATTACTTCACACAAAGAGAGGACAAAAAATTTCCTAAAGAAATGTCCCAACTTTCGGAACTGTGACTAATATTCATAATTTTTCTATGAGGTTGAAAATACAACCGAAAACGGCCACTCTCGCTTACGTAGGCCACGCCTCTTCAGGCACTTTTACAAGAAAATTCATTTGAATATATTAAATATAAAAATTAAGAAATGAAAGATAATCAGGCACGTACTGGATACATGAATGAACAATAACTCGCAGGAAAAAAAATTATCGCAATTTTTGAATTTTTTATGCAAGTTAATTTAAAAAAAATCCACTTGAATGTGGACATTGCAAGTGCGATAATTGTTTAACAATAAATCTGAGATTTTTTTCCTTCTATGCAGCTATTCTTGAAAGGCTTCAGAATAGATCCCCGCTGGAAAAATCGAAAAAATTTTATTTAGGAGTTTTTCATCAACAATTTACGTGGTTGAACAATAAAAAACCTAAATACTGATTAAAATATAAGAAATACATTTGTTTGTAATTTTTTTAAACAAGAACAAGTTAACGGCATTTTTATTCAGCTTTCGATAATGAAAAAACGGTTCATTAACAATACAATTTTTTCTGTAATTTATTAGATTAAGTTAATGGTTGAGTTGAAAAACAGCACTTGCTGACACTCCGCCTTTTCATCCCTCTAATGTAGGTATATATATATATATATATATATATATATATATATATATATTTATTTCATTTTATTTCATATTACTGATGATGAATAAAGTCCATTTATTATTATTATTATTATTATTATTATTATTATTATTAATACGTGAATGATTGTTAATAAAAAACTGAAAAATTGTTTTTTTCATTTTTCAAACAGGGATCTATTCTGAAGAATAGCTCCACAGAAGAAAAGAAAATTCAGATTCATGGGTGAATTCATATCTGATATGTTCAAATGAATTTTCAGGAGAAAGTTCCAGAGGTAGGCGTGGCCTGCGTAAGCGAAAGTTGCCGTTTTCGGCCGTATAATCAACCCTATGGGAAAATTATAAATATTGGTGCTACAGTTCCGAGAGTTGGGATTTGTTTTTGGTAAATTTTCTCTTCTCTTTAAATCTTTCTTCAGATTCCAAAAAGCCTAATTGGGTTTGAGATATTTGCAAAAAACCATACCACTTTTTTTCGTTTTTGCTAAATTTTTTATAACTTTTGAAATTTTTTTGAGCGAAACTTTTTTTTTAGAAATCATCTAAACGCCAATCCGAATCGAATGACACCTCATTAATAATTTTCTGAGACTGCTGAAAGTTAAAAAAAGAACTTTGCACTAGACTATTCGTATGCTTTCAGAAACTATTAGGTCTTTCCTGACTCAAGTTATTAACCAATCCCTCGGCAGTTAGTAGTTTCCTATGTCACTTTATCGAAATCCGCACACGACCTACCAGTTAGTAATTAGTTGGTAATCGGTGCGTGATCAGATTTTTAACTATCCGTGTTGCAGCCACTTTAGTGACTAGTTCCGAGTTTCGGGGAGTAATTGAAAATAATTCATTATAACTATCTTTCAACATTTGATAGAACTAGAGATCCAGTATCTTCTTCTGACACTTCTTCTGAAATAATTATACAAAACCTCAGCATCCTCATCACTCACGTCACTGGACGACATTGTCAGCGCTAAACTATCTCACATCATCCAACACTCGAGACTGGGAGAAAATCAATTGAGAGCTATTATGCCATAAAAATCATAGAGTAACTAGTTCAAATTTCCGTCACAAACCAGCTACTGTTTCTAATGATTAGCTCCGTGTGCGGAGGCCCTTATTATTATTATACGCCTTATATTATTATTATATAGGTATCTGCAGGAATCTGCATTTTTATCCTTTTGAAATGTATTACAGGAAATGCGCGCTTTACATAGTGAATAGAACTACGATCATACCGTCGTGTCCAGATAATTAATAATAGGTAATGATAACGTTCTTTGAAAAAAAAAAAATCAGAAAATCAATTATTCTCAATAAAGAATGTTTCTCTTAAATATTTAAAATCGTCCTCATAGCTTGTGTGGATGGCAGAGGGCTATCAATACTTTGACTAGCAATTCAATTATTAGTACGTCGAAAAATCTCGATGACATTACGAGATCACTCCATGTAGTCATTATACCGACAAGAACTACTCATCACAATTGGCATCCCATCGAACCCGATAAACTATAGACCATAAGTAAAAATTTTAGATTCGCGACGGTGACTTAAATAATAGCCCTGGCATCGACAGTTATTAAAATTTTCAAAATTCTGGTATGATAAAATCACTTCATTAATTAAATCATACTGAAAACGTGAATTAATTTTGTTTTCATTCAAATAGAATGCCATCATAGTATTAGCTAGTGTCTGAATCGTTGGCTAGTGTTTTTTTTGACGTACTAGCAATTAAATCCACTTAGCGCCCACAGTTTGCCTTCTAATTTTTTTAAAGGTTTCCTATTCCGTGAAACAAGCCAACTAAAAATTCACTTTTTTCTATGAATTCTAGTTATTATATCGTCGTCAATTTGGATGGTTATTCTATTCACGCAAGGTAAGTCGTGTTATTTTAGATTTCGCTAGAATTCAAGCATTTTCACCTCATCAGTTTTGCATAATTCATACTTCCTGCCACTACAATGACCAATCACAGAGCGCTTATTTCGTTCATTTCAGTAGCGCCTCAATGATTTGCCCTGTGATGATCTGCAAATATTTTCTATTGAGTATTGAAAAAATGCGAATCAGCTTTCCACATATGGTCGGGTCTTCAGGTTTTCAAAGATGATATTTCGATTAGCATGTATTTTGGACTGAGATAAATAGGTACTGTATTTTTCAGCTATGAATTGAATAATTGAGTGTTTCATAATGAAATTATGTTGAGTAATTTCGAGACTTAGGAAGAATGTAATAGAATCCTTACAGTAAAACAAACACAGCTATGAGAATATACATGCCTGTTATAGTCGTAATATATCCAGTGATAAGGCTCAACATGTGCATTCTCGCTGTATGAGAATTTCACATGTTCAGCTATGTTGGTAGAACTGCAACCTCAGAAATGCTTGTCCTGACAGAAGAGACACAATTAGACTAGTTCACTATAAAATTATTAAGATTCCACATTCGATTGGTATTATTTTGACTATGTATATTCAAAGAAGTACCTTATTTGATGCAATAATATGTTGTTATATCATCAAAACTAGAGGAAGCCAAACAATGATTTTTTTCTGGAAGCTCAATCAAGTTCATATTCGATGTACTGAGATATAACGATGGATACCACAAAGACGAGCGTTATGTGAAGCATCTGCTTAATAAATAATAATTTGTCTTACCTAGATTTGCGGTCAAACCTTCGAGGTCTTTGGGCTTCCGCTTCCGCGGTCGTCCCTTCTGTCGTGGCGTCGTTGGCGCGCCGTTAAAGAAGGGAGGAACTTTACCGATCGGTTCACCGGCCGTCTGGGGCGGTAAGGAAGGGTGGTGGAGAAATTCGGGACTGGAGAAAGAAGGAGGGTAGTGGTGGAGGCCGGGGGGAAATATACCCGACGGCATTGATCCCGACATCGGCATCTCGAAATAATGTAACCGACACAACACTGAGCCATTTCTCATGCCGAACTGGTCTCCTTTAGTCAATATCGCGTTACAAATTTGACATGAAAAGCAATGTACATGAAAAACTAAGTCCTTCGCCCGCATCACGAGTTCTGACGACAATATGGTAGCATGACATCTTGCACATCTCTTCATCCCAAATAACCTGAAAGAAAACAAAATTATTTTATAAAATAATGTTTATACTCGATGGGCATCCATTATATATAACAACAAGGTAAACACAATAAGATTTCCACAGATATCATCATTCTCTCAACTTGTTTCGCTACAAGCAATAGTACTCAACCTAAAAGATTTTTCATTGGAAGCTCAACTTAATTATTTTTTACTTATTTTACGTCTTAATTAAAACAAAAAAATCAATAATGGGATCCTAATAATATCCAGTTGGTCGTTGAGTAAATAATTTAAATATTTCGTTTCAATAGTCGCTAGGAATGGTGATAAATACTTTTTCGGCTGCCGACACTGTACATGCTTAGCAACAAAAAAGCTAAATGGCCTTTGACTAATGACTTTGACAAGTAATACCTTCAGCTTCATTTATATAAATGTTTAGGTTATGAAACTTTTCGAATATAATTGTTTTCTGTTTATTCAGTAACTTAGTTACGCGCACAAGCAACTTAGAACGAAATAGCGAAACGAATATTCATGAAGGAAGGGTAAGGAAACTAATCGAAAATGGATGTTTGGAACTTTTGGTGTAAATACAATTCAAGAAATAGAAGCTACCCAAAACACCAAAACTACGTAATTTTCGCTCGACGCACGTTTCGCTAACAAAGTTAGCATTCTCAAGAGCTATACGCTTCCTATGCTGGAGAATTCGATATCTACAGGAAGGACACGAACACACAGATACATCCGTGAGAGTTCTCACCATTGCATACAGCACAAAATGGCGGGATTAAATTTCTTGTTGAATCGACTCTTGTCGTTTCCACTCAACAAAGATAGATTCAGAACTGAGAAAATGATCATCGGGGAAGTGGCTGAGTTGAATGATTATTCTGTGGACTTGGTAGACAAACTGATTAGGAAACATAAATTCAAGACATCCCTTCGTAACTCTACGACTTTTCAAACAGAAGAAACCCCTTCTAAATATATCGTTATTCCATACGAACCTCGAGTCACTCGAGGTTTCGACAGCATTTTTAGAACCCTCAATGTGAAGGTGGGATACAAGACATCATATAATAATACAACAAATCCTGGGTACTCCCAAAGATAAGACGGAGAGTCTAGAAATTGCGAAGTGTAAGAATAGTATGAATGCCGATAATGGCGCTATTCCATACAGCCCTTTGTTCAAGTTTATAGTAAAATGAACATTTCTTTCCTTCATAATTCATTAGTCTTCATTCGTTATCATTACTTAGTTTATTATTTGTTAATTAATTACAATAATTTTTTCTCGTTTCAAATATGTTGGTAAACTAAATATTATGAAATCAATATAGTCATTAATCCAAGTGTCATCAAACACGAAATAAGTAGGTTAAAGCAGGTAGTTTCTGATCTGAAGTAATTCGAGTAGATAATTGAAATAGGTAGATTAGAAGGTCAGTTAAAATAGACAATGAGTGTAATTAACCACTCAGATAAGTAGTAGGTATAAATAGGATTAGAATTTTGTTTTCTAGCATAGTACGCGTATAGCTTTTGAGAATGCTAACTTTGTTAGCGAAACGTGCGTCGAGCGAAAGTGACGTAGTTTTGGTGTTTTGGGTAGCTTCTATTTCTTGAATTTAAAAAACTTCAATCCAGGGAAATTTGAGAAATGTCAACAAGCAGCGGGAAAAACGTAATAAGGAACACATAAAGTATCGACTGTTAACATCCTCGGCAAGCCTCGGCTCGTACTCGCTCACCTCGAATCGAGTCTTTACATTCCATTATTTTATCTATGATCTCTATGATCTTCTTCTAATAATTGCTGAACAAATGTTGAATTTGTTTCTTTTTCACATACTTCATACTATGTTCATGTATGCCATTTTTGAATAGTCAAATCTCTGGCTCACATACACTTCTGATCTTCCCGGTGTGTTATTTGTTCTGTACGCTTCTCTCAATTTTGATTTATATGAATACAAAGGTAACTTTTTCGTAACGTAGTAGTGGGGAACACTTCTGGACACTCCAATGGAATTTTTAACAAGAATATGTTTCTAATAACTATTTGGATCAGACAATTATTTTTCATTCATTTTTATATCTAGATTAACATTCATGAAAAAACAGCACCTACATACATCCTTACCAACCTAAAACAACAGCATACAATGAATAGAACCTATGGTACACAAAATATTAAATGTTTGTCTTCAAATAAATTAATAATAGCAGTCAACTGTTCATATCACATTGATTTGATGAAGAAGTTATTGCTAACTCCATATGAAGGGTACCCTATTATTAGGAACGATAAAAATAATACAGTGAAACCAACCTAGCTTGAGAAGTGAAAACATCGTAGCAAAACGGATTATAGAACAAGAACGTCATCGCAATTTAAAATATCAAGCTAGATTGGTTTCACTGAATATGCAGACCAGACAGGTAGACCATTTAAAAAGTTATGTAATAAATAAATTCAACATATGTTAGGCACATTTTAGAAGACGGTAGAAAAACTTGAACTCAAGGAAACCTATACAAGTATAGACCAAAATTAATGATTTCACCCCGATAAGCTACTCTGTTTTAAAAGAATGAATTTCTTGGCAGATTTCATTTGACTTTATCAATATTATCTCCAAACCTTATAAAAAATTGTAATTTTAATTGAAAAAGAGAAGTGTTTTTTACTTGAATTGAATAAATTTTTTTCAGATAGACAAATTTCAGAATACAATACGTAGAGAAAGTTCTATTCAATAATATTACAAGACAATGGTGTTGTAGTAAAAACAGTAACTTTTTGGGGAGGATTAATTCATATGCCCTTCCACATTTGTATATTTTCCGCATTGAACTAACATTTTCAATATTCAAACTGTGGAAGACACCAAAAAAACATGTCAAGTAATAAGCGCAATCAAACTTGACATTTCATCGTAGCTAGGCTGGTAGACTTGTTCACCATTTCCTCAAGATCAATTACTTATATGCTGAACCGAGAGAGACGATTATTCATATTTGATAAAATTTATTTGTATTCCAAAATACCTGTTTTGAATAGCGCCAAACTAGGTAGGTAAGTTCGGTAGAAACTTTTTAAAAGTTGAATTTCTGCAAATGAAATATTTTTGTTTCAATAGGGCGACTTTTTGTTACATTTTGAATATCAAAATGACGATCATATTTGCACAAGTGTGAATATGAGAGTTCATATCAAAACTATCGTAGGTTCAGATTTATTTGGTGATACATTCAAAATTAACGTCTTTGCGACTGCTTCAATACAAGTAGGAACATTTTCGATAGGTACCTATATCTGAATCACTCTAATAGCTATATGGGTGAAGCAATATACAGGTTGTTTCCGAAATTGAAGCGATAAATGAAGTGGGAATTAGCAGATAACAAAACGAAATGAAAAAATATATTTCTGTAAAAATTAATTATTTTGAGAGATAGTGAATTTAAAAATTTTCAAAACACTTTTGGTAATCTCTGATCAGAGGTGTACGCGAACCGACCTGAAACACTGGCAGAGGCCAGACAAGCTGTGGGCCTGTAGCTTCCAACGAGTGACTCCCAAACAAACATAACTAAATGCGCAAATAATTTGAAATTTTTTTATAATTTCAAAAACAAAAATTCTTGCAATTTATCCATAGATTATGTTCTATATGACAACCCATTTTCATCATCGATTCAATTCCAGGAACAATCGTATGCATTTGCAGAGTGCGGCGTTTAGTAGTACCCCCCCTGTTTACATTTGAACGGTTTAACGTAGAAACATAAAAAACCTTTTTGTGGGTTTCACCGACACTACTTTTTGAAATAAAAAATATGGTAATTGTTTGACTGGGGGTGCAGGGGCACATCAACTTAAAAATTTTAAATTGCATGGGAGTCAAGAAAATTAATTCAATTCTCTATCTCGTTAATAATTTTTTTCTTTTTAACTCAATTTTGATTTTTATGCCTGTCGAAATCTTAAAGAAGATGTTCCCCCACCGCAACCGACTAATTGTAATATTTTTCCTCTTGAATAGTTGCTTTTGTTGAAAAAAAAAAAAATTAATTCAAAAAGTTAAAAACAAAAGAGAACAAAATCTAACCTATCCTTGAGAAGAGAATCCTTCTAGATTTATATCTCTACCTTTCTTAAATGAAAATATCTCTCAAAAAGTCTATAGTTTTATCAATAATATATTAACAAATGTAAAAATATCTTTCAAAAGTAATAATAGTTTAAATAAACATTTATTAAATTGAAAAGACAAAATGAAGAAACTATCAAAAAGTGGGATTAACAAACTTAACTGTAATGACGGTGAAGCTTCCTACATAGGTAGGAATTGTAGGCCTTTGAAAGTTCGTATAAACGAACATCTGAATAAACCTGGAAACTCAGCATTTGGGCACCATTAAATTCAGTAAACATAACTTCAGTCCAAATAGATAAAGAATTACAATTCAACAACCTCTGCTCAAATACACAAGTGCAATTAAACAGATCATATATTCCTCTACACAGCAGATTAAAATAACTTCCTCCTTTTCAAAAAAAATCTGAATTTATTGTTCTTTGCTCACTAGGGAAACTTTTACATTCTGTAGTCACAAAACATTTTCAATTTTCAAAATGTTTACTTCTAAATTTAATTTTTTTTTCTTATTTCCGTCTGCACCTCGTGGGGCTCGTGTCTGGTGCTCTAGAACGATAATGCATTTTCTTTTGTCAAAAATGTAAATTTGCATTTTTGAAATAATGGGTATATAAATAATTAGTTTTTAACGTGTTGAATGTACGTCTACACAAATGTAAACATATGTGAACATTTTTATAGATCTCCTGTATGAATACTTGACGAGTAAGTAATTCAAAATTTCTTAAAAACTTTTTTCTACATTTTAAACAACCTTACTTACTTGCAGGTATTGCACTGATGGCCGAAAGCGGTTTGCGAAAGTAATAATAAAAATAACACGAAATACAACTTTTTCATTTAATTCTTGGAATATGTCATCAATTATTATTAAAATGGAGAATATAATTTTTTCCTAATATTTTGTAATATTCCTTCGTAAGTTCAAAGTATGTTCTTTAGTCTATCAGAAATATGCTATAATATATTGATATTTTTAAAGCTTTCTGTGATTGGCATGGCTTTGAAAAATATACGGTGGAACAAATTGAGGGATTTTATTGTAGTTTAACGAAAGCAGTGGATGTAGTGGCATATATTTCCTGTATAATACATACAATAATCATAGCTGTTTCTCCAATCGTGGCGACAGCTCATGTGATTCTATTGTTGATTTATAGAAGCAGTGCAGTATATATCATCCTTAATATAATATAATATATATATAATATAATATGTGTGTAGTGAACATTTTTTCACCCCTTAGATTTTAAATAAAATTATTTTTGTTTCTTCCATGCTCGGTATTTCGCGAAGGCTAAGATATGGAATACGGGTATGGAAACAAAGTTTGGGCGTTATCTTTTTTAATTTTTTTGAAACAAGTTCTGTGAAAAAATATAAATGACAATTCTGTTTACAAACACTTCTTTGTTTAGATTTCGAACACTACATTGTCTTATTTGTAATTCATCAATAATTTATGGCATTTCAATCCCCGAAGGAATTAATTCCATGCCGACTCTGCTTGAGAACAATTTCAATTATAACAATAGCAAACTTCAATCCATTGTGGTCATTGAGCAACGTATATTATTCTGAAGTTTGGTACTCCTGTATAAACGACCCACTTTTTACACTGACTGGCTCCAAACAATTAGGGTGACTGGGATTAAGCTTGACATAGTAATATATGTATTGCTATGAGAACATTATTGTTGTATCATTGTCAAAACATAGTAGGGTGTGTTTTTCTTGTTCGCTCTCATGTTCATGGGGCATGAAAATACGTTTTATCACTTTTCCTGTCAAGTTATCATTTGTCGTGAATTTGGATATAATTGAAATATTTTATGGGTTGGATTTTACAAATTCAGGAGAGGCTATATAGGTGAAACAGTTTCACCAGGTATCTTTGAGAAAGGGATATATTCAAGTTAATCTCAGGATTACTGGTTCTATTGTTCATAGGTAACAAAAATCATCCATTGTTTTGGTACGTTATTATTCAATTCATCATTTTCATTTTTACGTTCATTTTAATTTTCATTTTCATATTCATTTTAATTTTCATTTTCCGTGTTCCGTGTTTCGTGTCCGTTTTCCGTTTTACATTTCATATTTTCCATTTTGAATGTTCCATTTTACATTTTCAATTTTCCATTTTCATTTTCATTTCGTCTATACGTATTTATTTATTCCGTTGGATTTGAGGTGTATGGGTATGTATCATTTTACATTGGTCATCCAAGTAATAACTGGTTCTTGAGTATATATTTCTGGTACAAACATTTGAATCAACTATTGTCACTAGTCATATTTCTATTTTCAAGAAGTGCCATAGGTGAGTTATACACATCTTATATTCAAGTAAAGACATATGAAACTACCATATTATCAACTAATATTCAGGATTGCTGGATCCTTCATATGATTGCATTTCGTTTTCATAATTGAAATAATTCCTTATTCTGAAATATTTGCATAAATCTATAAATATGCATCTTAATAAATGAATTGGGTAGTGGTCTATCTACTGATTTCATTACTTCTTATAATATATTCCAAAAAGTAATGGAAGTAGCTCTATAGTATATTTATGAAGAACGTAACATTTGAAATTGCACTAATTAATTCGTTTCCTTGTGGATATAATATATAACACGTGACAGTCATGTAAAATAAAAATAAATTGAATGTACGCAGTAATGGCAACTTGAATCGATATACAATAATTCTGCACTATATACATTTTTATAATTTTTTTTCCTTCGCAACTGTAATTTACATGCGAGTACCTTGCATTTCTAAGATGTCTAGTTTTATTTTATTTATTTTATATAACATTCCTATGAAGTCATTCCGTAGTTAATTTAGTGTGAACTTCTATTGACATATTCAGGCAAGTTGAAAGTAAATACAACAAATTTGCATAAGACATATCATAAGTTTACAAGTTAACTGCATATTTGTAGGCCCGGTGTCAATCTGAATTAGATTTCCTTCACAGTGTGGAGGAGAAACGACGCTGACAAACATTAATTGTAACGGTGCAGCGTGTAAATTATTCTTGAACACTTGTAAATGTTCTCCATATTCTTATAATGTGACTTGAAATGTATAAACGTTCTAAATCTTTGGATGAATCGGTAGTCTCTTTCAGTTGATAAATATAGTCTAGTTCCTATACATTCTAGTAAGACTTCCTAAAATTTCTTTCTTCTCTACAAATCTTGGTATTATGTTCCGATTGACCTAAATCGCATACCCAAAAAGTATTATAGTTACTTACGTGAATTTGAAAAAACATTTTTGTGAATAGCCAGTGATTACCTGTTAACGTATAATAATGATAATAATAATAATAATTTTTGAGAATAACCAATCCGTAAGTGAATTTTAGTTTCTGATTTTTTAATACGTTGTAGTTTCGTGATCTCATGAAACAAAAAAAAATTTGCTTGCCAGCACGACAAAAAGTTATTTCATTCTATATCCAGTCCACTTAACGTCTTCTTTCTAATGTATGAAAGACTAAAAACAATATATACTAATCGATTCAAGTACACCATTACAGTCATGATAAGCAATAAAATTGCATATTTTGAACGACATTTACTTTACTCTACTCTCTCGCTCACATGCACTGTCTCCCCTCTCGTCGACAATTATTATTATTATAGTGTCAAAATGAAAATGTCACTCAAAAATATATTTCTTGGTCATTTTCCTGAAAACGGTTCTGTTCAAGGCATTCAATTCCAGTAACAAAATTAGAATTAACTAGCAGCTCCATTTCGAAAATGATGATAATAAATGTACCTCCATCTGTTAGCGCTGCTAATTACCTGCCACGGCGTTTTTAGTCTTCGATCTAATGTATCTACACTATGGTTGGTTAAAGAAAGACAACCTGTATCTAGAAGTGTTGTTGAAATACTCATAGACATATTTATGGCGCCTTCAGTGAAGTAACAAAACGAAGTATTTTATTAAAACCAGTGTTATGTGTGGAAATATTGTTATGAGAAAGGTTTTCCTTTATAGTAATTGATTTCTTTGTCACTTTTTGAGGAAAAAAATGAAATAAGTCAAGTAGAGTACCTACCTACAAATTTTCTATCATTACCAATACATTTTGTCTTCACATAAATCATGCTAAATTTGCAGATTCGCTGGAGATATTATACTGATTTCTACTCTTAGTTTTGTTTAACCGTGCGAAACCTAAAACGATCAGAATAACGTGGAATGAGTTCTGAAATTGATATAAAAAATAACTTCTTGATTGATTTTACCGATACTTGATGGATATCCATAATAACTAGGAATTAAATTCCTAGTAAAAAATAACTTGACAGAAAAAAATGCCCGACCTAACAGTACTAACCGCCATTCAGTAACTTCACCAAGAGAAAAGTTTTTTAGATTTCTAGGTAAGCTATAAATTTTACGAAATACTTTTCTCGAAATTTAGAATTTTTTGTCGAAATTTTAATTTTAAAGTCAAAATAAAAAAAATCTTGTGGCTCTCCTGCGCTTAGTAATTTTTAGAATGAGTCGAAGTGAATTTTTTTTGTTTTTTTCTCGAAAATGAAGCTACATATGAAGAAAATACGGGCGACCAAAAAGTTGTATTTTAAGTTGTCTGAAATAAAAAAATTCAAAACCTATAGAAAAAAATCAGTGACGTACTTTTTTACAATATAGTCGGCTCGTCGGCTGTGGGGCCACTGAGACGCCAGTGGCCCTAATAATTTCGATTTAGTTAGGGCTTTATAAGCGACTTATCAGTTCAAATGACCATACCAAATTTCAACCAAATCGGTTTTTTGTTAAAATTTGTTATAACGAATCTCGAAATCGGTAAGAATGCACTATGATAGTACCTTACGACAAATACATTTATGATGAAAAGTGACTTGTGACATCTACAGTTACTAGCTGAAATTCAATTCGAACCATGGAATCCAAAATGAGATTATTATATACTCATTGGCAGGCAGCGAACAATTTTGTTGTTCTGACCAATCCAAATTTCAAATTGAATTTCCCATGCGTTAAAATTAAAGTGAATAAACTTAAGTGAAGAAAGTGATTTCGATTCAATTCCGAGAGATACATCATCTGCCGACGGCCGTTTAGTTATTTATAACTCTTCAGGACAGCTTCATGGAGCTCTCGAAATAAAATCGAATGCACTCTGAACTGATAAAGCTGTCCTGCCGAGTTATAAATAATGGAACTCTCGGAATTAAATGGAAAACACCCTACCCTCTTCACTTCAGTTTCTGTTTTTGTTCTCTTTTTGAACTTTGACTTTTTCAAAACAACAGAATTGTTGGCTGCCTGCCAATGAGTAGATGTTCATCTAAACTTGGATTCCATGGTTCATTCCGAATTGAGTTTCAACTAGATTAGAGATCACATGTAACGTTTTATCATGATTGTCTTTCCCGTATGGTATTAACTTCGTTGTGATTTCGGAAGTTTCTATAAAGCTATTTTGCTTTGGAATTATGAACACTCAATCCGAACGAGCTTGACGTTACTCGTACCGAAATGAACGTCGAGTCATAAGGAAACCACAGCGATTTTCACATCGTATCGTAACAGCTCTCATTTCAAGTGTTCATAATTTCACCCCTGACGAGTTATAAATAACAAAACGGCCGTCGGCAGATAACGGAACTCTCGGAAATAAATCGAAAACACTCTCTTCACTTCAGTTCATCTTAACGTATGAGAAACTCAATTTGAACTTTGGAATGGTCAGAACAACAAAATTGTGGGCTACTGCCAATGAGTAGATTATCATCTCAATATGGATTCCATTCTTCGTTCCGAATTTTATTGTAACTAGTGCGTGTCGGAAACACAATATTGAACTGAATTATTCAAATTATTTTAAAGAAAGAAATCTGCCTACTTTGTCCCAACAAACCAGTAACTGACATTTTTTTCCACTCACGCTGGTTTCTGGTTATTCACCGAATTTGTTTCCCATGTTCCCTTCTTCTGTTCAATATATATACCTATATATAGTTCAGTAAAGTTTGTGTGGTATTTCCTGAAGAAACATGAGCTACTTCAACGCCCAATATGTGGACTGCGGCAAACCACTGTGAACTTTGAAAGCATTCCGCTACATCTGTATTACAATCTGCTTAGGGTTGGCTAATCTACCCACTATGTCAACATGTTATACAATGAAAGTATTGTACGTGCCAGAAAATCTGTAGGGGCACAGCCCACCCCCCGTTGCTAACATACACAATAATACGATAGGTTATTTTTTACGGTCTTTGTCATTTCCTACTCGCATGAAAGTTTTATTTGTATTTGTTTTTTATTTTACCCCTATCACATTTGTTGGGTTGTCAAGCATGGGCATATTATTTTCGTAATTCTGGGAAATGATTTAGGTACCACTATCATTGAAGATCACTGTTGATCGATATCTCTGTATCTCATAACGTTATCTGGAATTATGTTTACATCTTTCTATCTACTACTCACTATGTATATTTAAGTGGTTTCAAAAACGGCATATCATAGAAGCTATATTGATGATTATCATTTATAGGTAATTTATGATGCTACGAAACGATGGTGATATATTTTTTTCAAAATTGAAAAGAATGATAAAATGCAAGAAATGTTCAAGAACTCGATATTCTCAGGCCAATTTTTTACAATTTGTGATATATTATTCATAATATGCATCAATGGAAACAATCTTTACTTTACTTTTGATTTCCAGACACATTATCAATTTTGTTATTTTTTTTGTCAGGTCATCAGAGATTGATTTCCTAAACTGGGTATCTTGAAAAAGTAACATTTCGTGTTTTGCTGCAGAAAAGTTAGTGGTAGTAATTTGTTGAAGAATGGTTCAAATTCGTTCGGATGAGCAAATATATGATTTGAAGGAATATGAGAAAAAATAAAATGGATATTTTCAGTTTTTGAAATAAAAAGTCTGCGGGGAAATTTCAGTTCTGAAGAACATTTACATTCAACGTTTTTAGATATTTACCAAGAACGTAGTCATATAATGATTATTCATATATACCTAAGCATGTATATATTGAATCAGTTGACCTGAATTCATTTTAAAAACAGAAAATTAACCAACTAAGGTTCGTGTGGGTATATTTCTTTTAATTTCGTTAATAATTTTACTTCGATCATTCAACATTGGTCATTCTATTGAAATAAACTTTAGATTCCAGGTTACCTATAACTTATCAAAAATTGTTACGGCGTTGGGACCTGAGACAGCTGCCCATTATTCTGCACCCCGTTGACCATTCTATCTATGTGGAAAAGTTTTTATTTTGTTGAAGCCACACACTTTTATCCGGTATATTATGGTTTCCGCCATTTGGATCCAAAGCAGTAGTTCTCACAACTCAGCGTTTCTCAAAACTCAAAACTGATGTTTCAACTATTCTAGCCACACTATGCACCCCCTTAGGTTGAGGCCTGGAAGCAAGAGCTTATTATACATGCTCAATCATCCCTTCCTTCCCCTACAACCGATCTTTGAGCGGATCCTCATCCTGTTGATTGGCGATCAGGAGAAAAAAAATCTGACCGTGTGATAGGGAGTGATCAGCCTTTACGCGCCTGAAGCTCTGTTATATCTGACAACAACTCAGTGTTTTCCCGGTGGAAAGGGAACTCAAAACTGAGGTCATAACTATTCCAGCCACACCATGCACCCCCTCAGGTTGAAGCCTTCAAGTAAGAGCTACCAGAACATTATACGTCAAACACGCTGGCCTTCCACTACAACCACCCTTTAAGCAGATCCTCATCCTGTTGATTGGCGATCAGCAGAATATATCTGATAAAAGTTAATTTGTTACGATGGCTTTTATGTTCATGATACTCCCCCCAAAAACTTGCTAAAGGATGAAGGGACCTGCGTGTCTGACTGGTTTCGTAGTAAATACTCGTTGCTGAAATATATAATGAGTGATTAGTAGTCTCACTACCTGTTGAAGTAGTCGCTGGCGTCGCCGAAGCTCCGGCCTTCGTCTGACTTCTAATCTTCAGGGGTGTCATTGTCCAGTTCGTTTACAGGTCGTCTGTATTGGTCGTCTTGCTCGAGTTTGTTTTCATGTAGATCTGTTAGTAGTGGGTTCGTGTGGATTTCTACTCCCCTGACTACACCCTTGTTATAGTACAGTGAGTTTGAAAAAGTTTGCATCATATAAAAAACTTGTTTATTATCCATTTGTCATAAAATTTTATTCTTCATAAAAACTAGTGTATTGCAGAAAATTTGATGTGTCAACTACCCTTATTTTTGACATTATCAAAAAAGTTTATTTAGAAGAGTTATTTTGAATCAAAACCAACTTTCAAATTCGAAATCATATTACATTTTTATGATCAAAGTGTTTTCTTAAAATTACAGATTTGAATTATTTAATCGTTTACCAATGATTATTTCATTTATTCAATAATTTCCGTCCATAAAATCACACTAATAGTTCATGGTCATACATACAGAGTATCAAATCTACATAAAAAACTAGGAAGAATTCAAAGAATTTTCAACACACGTCGATCTTCCAGTACAAATGTTGAATAGGACCAAATTTTGCATTGAAATGTCGTTGTAAGAATATGAGGGAGGTGTCCAAGGTGCATGCATATGAGATAGTACTTTTTGTGAGGCAAGAACCATAAAAAAAATGTGTTGCGCAGTTGGCTGCTACTTCAAATCCAAATATTGTTTTTGATTCTAAACACATTTTTTAAACAAACTACTTTGATGAGAGCGAAAGCAAGGGTAGTTTACTCCTTGATCAAAATTCCCATTCTCTCCTGTACACTGTTTGGAAATTCTGAATTTCGATAACTCAGAAACAAATTTCTCGTAATTCACCAACTTTCATGGGGAAGAAAGTTTTCTGACGAATGCATAATAAAATTTTTCTCATATTTTGCAAACTTTGTGAAACTCACTGTATATCAAGAACGATAGCGTAGCGATGACTTCATATGTGTGGTTGAAAGATACTTAAAGCGTTTTTTGCACTATATCCTATCCTTTTTTCCTTCGACTAAAACACATTAATTTTCAGCTAATAACTGAAAACTCAAAGGTGATCTGTACTTTAATCAGAATGTGGCATCACTGCAGAAAATCATTTGGTTCAAATAATATAGATTGTCATTGCATCGTCAAGAACTGATCTTGCAACATACTTATCTGTAGTTGAAGTTAACTTCCATGGATAAGTTCAATGCAGGATTTATACTCACTAACGCCTTTGGGAAAATTCTAATATACGGCCGCTGAATGAAAAGTTAGTAACAGAGTATCAAGTCAAGGTATGTAAAACATATGAAAAAATAAAGTTGCATACATAACACTCTCCAGAAAAACGCCACTGTGGATTTTGCAAGGAAAACTTATCAGTAGTATTACCACAAGTGATTGAATTTTCACAAAAGGTCTGTTGATTCATTTCTGAACGAAACTGAATTGTTGAGATGAAATGAAAGACAGACTTATGAGGAAAATTCAATCACGAGCGGAATTTTATTAGACTATTTCACAAACATTTTTGAATGCGTGCACAGCGTAATCATTTATATTTGACGTTCAACTGTCACATGCACTATAAACAAATATGAAAACACCGAACTTGATAGGCCAATCAGAGTCAAGAGTCGAGTTTGGTATTATCGATAATCCGAACTTGACTAGAGCTTCTGATTGGTTCAATGAAATAGTCAATGACAAAACCACATTAGTATTAGGATTACATTATCTGGCATGTCATAATGGATATGAATGGAAAACCCAGATATAATAATAATAATACTCCCTCATAAACACTCGTATAGTGTACCCAAAGACATAGTCTGTGCGGAAAGAGGACGGCTACTATTATTTGCCGTGACGCTCTAGGGCGACTTATTGATATCTAACTTTCCAGCTGTAGAAGAACCCGGAAAACCTTCAGCACCACCTCGAGTGGTGGGTGAGCACTACAAGTCATCACTAGACAAGATCCACACGGGTCAATGTTTTGGGGCCAACATCATTTGTCCAATGTGTGGTTGAACGAAATATGGTTGGCGCCAACTTTGAAAGACGTTATCTCTCGTGTTGGAAGCCGGCGTTAGACCGCTAAGCTACAGACCACCATATACCATACCATATATATTATAAAGCTCTCCGTTGCTCATCATAAAATGCTATAGAGATATAAATAATCTTTTTTGAAACAACAGAAATATGTATATTATTACATAATTCAATACCCCACGTGGTATTGACCAGGCGAGTATTTGATATACTTTTCGAAGTGAATGGGAGTGAAAAAGGGTCAAACATCGGTCGGAAACGAATGTCTGTGCCTGTCAAGTAGTATTTTGAAGATCTTCATGATTTCCACCGGTGTTTTCTAATGTTTTAATAATTCCTGTAATACCCATGTAATACCTCGAATTCCCGACTAATGTCCATCAATTTTCGACTAATACCCCAATTATTTTCAATAAATTACTCTAATTCCCCACTAATATCCAAATAATACCACCAATACCCCAGGTATGTACATCAGAATTTCTTAGCGGTTTCCCCATTCCATATTTCACAAGTAGAGGAAATCTACAGGGTGGCCCACGAGATATTGGACAGAACTCGTAGTAGAGAAATTTGGGGGTTGTAAATTTAAGCACAAGTATGATAGTTTGCTAGAATCGTTTCATCGGAAGGAACATAGGAATGCCGAAATATACAGGTTGTCCCATTCATAATTTTGAATCTGGTGTTACGTGACCGGGAACAAAAAGTTCATTGGGTAACATTTGACTTGCAACCCCAGAATATCAGTTCTCTCCTACTCTCGAGTTTCGAGTTATTCCCTGGCTGGTGGTGTATATTCAATGGTTGGTTTACATTTGGTTACCAACTAACATAATTCCATTGATTTGAATATAAAAATCCATTGAATATGAAGGTATGTTTCAAATATAGCGTTTCAACATTATTAATTATGCTATAGTACTTTCAATAATGATTTTGTCTTGGATTCATATTTTATTGAGTTCTATTTTAATATAGTTAGTGTTTGAATACTAGTATTATGATATATCCCTTTCAATAAAAAATGTATTTTTGACTCGATTTTCAACTCACTTCTGAGCAGAGTTATACAACATCTGGCAAAGTTTCTCTACAAGAACAAACTTTTCAATGCTGTCCTGTAACAATTTGTGAAAGAAAACAGGTATCTACTTGCTTACTAGTTTCACAGTTATGCCGATCATCAGTGCAGATCTGGTCAGGACGGAAAGCTAATATTCGTATCTGTAATACCCGTCCATTCGCATTTATCAAACGGTCCTACAATCACTACAGTAGGTTTCGAGAAAG
The DNA here is from genome assembly GCA_958298965.1 of Chrysolina haemoptera. Lineage (NCBI taxonomy): Eukaryota > Metazoa > Arthropoda > Insecta > Coleoptera > Chrysomelidae > Chrysolina > Chrysolina haemoptera. Next base: position 13,071,212 of record OY282599.1, on the reverse strand, counting down.
TAGGACACAGACATCTATGTATTTTGGAGTCAAGACTCATTTTCAAAAATGAGTAGGTACCTATATTTTTTGATTCAATATGACCTGATTTATTTTATCAAAAAATTGTCTAATTTTCACCTTTATCATTTATACCGTTTTGATAACAAAAAACACTCCTATATGTAAAAGGTATGTAATTGGTCAATATTGGAAAAATGTACCGCGTGATCCATTTAAAAAATGTACCCCTACTTTGTATTAGCCTGCTTTAATTTTTATTTTAAGTAAATTTTCAATGAGCAATAAAGAGAAATATATAATTTGTACTTGAATTTTTTTTTCATATTCCTTATGAGCGGCGAGACCTTGTAATTTATCACACTCAAAATTCGCCAATTCTTGTTCTGAATTAAAAATTTGCTTTAGCATAGTTAAATTATTTCGCTATAAGAAATGCATGATCTGTCTACGAAAGATACAATTAAGTTAATTAGTAAACCGATGATAGATTTGTAGGCGATTTGCCTGAAATCTGATCTATCTAAATAGTTAGATCTCTACTATTGGGAAGTTTGTCGTTGGGTGGAGACACGTAAATGACATTCGGTTCGAAATATTACACCGGTTTTTCAGACTGATGAGTTATTTTCGTACCTTTGACATCGTCCAAATCACGTTCGCAAAGTTTTTTTTTCACTTTTACCGGGACGTTTCCTGCCAACTAATTACGCAGATCATGGTTAGCTGATTCAACCGAGAGAAGAAGGAAAACATAACAAGCTGAATAAGATTATTTCCAAGCGTGAGAAAATCTTTAATATACTGGTACTTTGATAAATTACCACTTTATTATATTCCTACCTAGTGCTAAGATCTTAATGACCCAATTATACATACGTTTTCATATCATGCTAATTAATAGTATTCCTTGTGTATCAGCATTTGATTACAGCCGAAATTATAATTCGTAACTTAATTGAGCGAAAGTATAGGTAATGGAAACTCCACGAAAGCACATTGTGTTGTAATTTTCGAATTAGTTGATAAAATTCTTATAGAATACATTTCGATCCAAAGAAGTAACATGATACAAAATAGCCACACAACCCACTTTGAAGGCAATTTCATTTACAAACGAGAGGACTGACTCTTGCCTCTTCTTTTCTAAAACATATTTTACGATCGTATATGTTTAGCATTCACAAACTTCAATATTGGAAGTGGCTCCTATCAATTTGATATAGAGAGTATGTAGTGAATCTAGGAAAAACAAACGAGAAAAAAAAAACTGGAAAAAAATCGAAAAAATAAGGAAAAAATAACGGAACCACCCCGGAGAAAAATGGAGTAATTATTTAGTATGACCGAACCAGCACAAACTAAGCTTACGTAGACATTTGAGTGCGTGAAAATTGAATACATTTATTTTGCAAAGAGTATTCATTCAGTCTGATCTAACCAGAACGAACTAATCTTACGAAGACATTTCACAGTAAAAAAAAACATTGTGAAATTACATAACATTACGTTGGCCACATATTACCAACGTAATGTTATGTGAACATATTTTACACTACAAGTGATGTAATTAAAACCATTATTTATTACGGAGAATACAACAAACTGTATTGAAATTCCCAATTAAATATTGTGTGATTTTATATTTAATAATTATTTGATTTTCCTCGAAACTAATGAATTTTAAGTGAAAAATCATGTTATTTTCATTAACTTATCGTATAATATCACATTGAAAGTCATGTGAGATTACTCATGTCGTAATGAAATTTTCAAAATTTCTGTACATTTACATTGTACTTTCACACTGTGTTTTCACAGTTTTTATCCTAAAGATACGTTTTAACTGTGTTTTTACATTACTCACAGTATTTTCACTATGTGTTTTCACACCGTACTAACGGTATTTTGCTCTGTGTATTCACATTGTTGACTGTATTTCTACATTGTATATTCTCATTTCTTATTGTATCTTCAAGTTTTTTAACTGCATTTTCAAACTTTTTTTCTCTAACAGGACAAAAGTTTGACATTTCATCTGTGTCGACAGGTAACAAAATATAACTACTTATGAAAATACTTTTTTCACCGGGAAGAAAGTGAGTACTTTCACATAGGTAAAGGAAGATATTTTTTCCGTCACAGAAAAAAAATGGCTATTATAAACGGGAAAAATAGATTTTAGCTCGAGGTTGTGGTTTTTGTCTATCGACGCGAAGCGGAGGAAGACAGAAAACCGAGAGCATGAATAACTATATTTTCACATTGGTTACTGAATTATCACACTATAATGGATATTTTCAAATAATTTTATCATGTAGGTGCTTTTAAACCTGTATTGGTTTGTTGTATAACAAAATGAAATTAAAAATTGTAAACTTTGAAGGATAAGGAAAGTAGTAGGTAGGTGAATAATGAAGTCTTATCAAGATATGGAAATTGTGGTAAATAATCATGGACTGATACTGTGTATGAAGGTTATTTATTGTACCAAAAGTACCTCAATACAACAAAATAAAGACAACATTTCAATTAAGATATCAATCTTGAAATTTCACAAATTTATTTATGAAATTAAATACTGTTGTCTTCACTGGATTAACCTTCTTACTTTTCAATCCTGCATAAGAGTGTATTTTTATCCTTTGGAGTAGCTCCAGAGTGACCATAAAATCCATCGGATACTGAATATTCAATATAAAATACAGGGCGATTGTTCTGTTTCTAGTCTAGTTTCTAGGCATGTATTGATGTAAGTCATATTTTCTTATTGACAAACAAACAAAAGTACACAAACCACACTTAAACACTATTCATCTTCCAGTCACAAAAAAAACACAAATTATGAATATACTCAGTGAAATAATGTCGTCTTCTTGGCCCGTTCACAATGTATGTCTCTTCCACGAGTTCCACTAAACGTCTGTGCATGCGCACCCTGTAGCTGTACATAGATACCAATCCATGCCATAACCGACCAACCACTGAAATCGTAATATAATGGACTGGCCCAAACACATCAAAATTAATTTGAATAACGCATCTAATGTGAAATTCATTTTCACATGAGAAGACGTGGAATATTGGTAGGTTCTTCCAGTATTTACGCTGTAAATAATTTTGAATCGTCCCGTATGATGACGTAACAAGTAAAGTAAAACACCCAATACTTACTCTGTGATTTCACATAATATGTGCTTGTTTTCACACTACTTCTACTGTCCCGTACTTTCTACAAAGCTTCTTATGTGAAATGGAGTTTTACTCCGTATTTTCACTTTGTGAATATTTGATTACTGGTTTTCTAATGTAGAATAACATGAATATGAATTTTCACTTGACACGTATTGTGAGAATAAATTCATGTCGAGATCTGTGAAAGTTTCATAATTAATTATTGAAAATTACAACGATTTTTATCAGTGTTGAGTGCGTGAGAATCTAATACATACATTTTGCGAGAAGTGATTATTTCTTCTGATGTAACCATAATGAACTGACCTTACGTAAACATTTGAGTGCGTGGAAATTTTATTATTGTTCGTAGGTTTTTTTTTCTGTTTTTTTCCGTTTTTTTTCTGAGGTAGTATATGAATAGAATAAACTATGATTATAGATTTACTTTCTTTCACTATGACAAAATGCCTAGTGACTAGCGCACCACATCATACCTTTTCTATAATATTGGGCTTATGATTGTGGATAAAACTACGAAGGCGTAGAAGTGCCACATTATTTATTTATTGTAATTCCTGCTTACTATCTCGGAATTCCAACTTATCATCTCGGAATTTTCCATGCGTACTCAAAAATCTCATTGGTAGGGAAAGTTTATAATTATTTTGATAGCTGTAGACTTTTAATTGTAATTTCGATAGTTGTTTTCAAAACAAAGGAAAAAACCGATATTTTTTCAAAGACTTTTTTCCACGGTAGATGATTATAATATTGTCAAGCGTGCCTCTGTCAACTTTGACACATTGATATGTAATTTTTTGTTGTATAGTTAATTCTTTCTCTCAAGTTTGAGTGAAAATTATTGACTTAATTATGATTTTTTCATTTTTGTTGTTATCTGCTATGAAGCTTGTAGAAAAAGTTTTGTTCATAACACGTGCCCAAAGTCCCCAAAGAACTTCGCTTCGCGTCGTTCGTTTAACTGTATTTGCGTGCGGAGAAGTAACAATTTGCACATTTGTTAGTAAATAACTATTCATTGGATTTCTGAAGACTTCGTTCTCATACTGATCCAAACAAAATGAGGAGAAGTCCAGAAGTCGTATACACACAACCTCCTTCTTCTTGACAATTATTGAAGATAAGGGAACTTCAAAGTTGTCAATTTAGGTCATTGAAGGATTCTATTTTTATCATCGAGTATGAGGTCACGCCCGGGGAGATCTTCCATATCAGGATGAATAGTACGCTCTTTTTATCTCCAAGAAACATTCACCCATGAAACTTGTCACTCTCTTGCATCATTCTGAACTTTATTTATCCTTTCTGCGATCTGCCTATAATTTTACCATGCGTATAATAAGTTGGCTATATGCCTCCACGTTCCCCAGTAACCTTTATGGAAAAGTCCTTTAACTTGCTAAGCTTTTTTACATTTTATACAATATTGTACAGATGACCTATATTCACAATGGTGTATTTGGCTGTCCCACTGTGTCAATGAAAATGTTGGTGATTGTTGTTGTTGTAGTTTGTTTTATCTGTTTGAAAAAAAAACATGTATGTATATAATTTTGGCAAAATCATGATTTCCCCAAATGTATTTCGGAGCAAGTCATCTTCGCTGTATCTTCTGATCTCTCATTTATATAAACAAAGTTCACAAACAGAAAGTCTTATTAAGCAGACTAGACATTTCTGCTGAGTACTATAATTACCTTCGGAAAGATACATTTTCAACATTCCTGTGAAAGCAAGAATCTGAAAATTTTTTTACAACAACTCATCGTCGCCGTATCCGCTGCTCTCCCACTCTTTTATATTTAAACAAGTTCCTAAACAGAAAGTCTTAATAATTAGACTGGATTTTTCTGCTATTTATTATAATCTACTTCGAAATAAAAAAAATCTTATATTCCTGTGAAACTAGACTCTGAAATTTTTACCATTGCGCCTCAGGAATATTTTGTTTTACCCTGTAGTTATGACTGAAAACGTGTTACGAGTTCCATTCTATATATAAAAAAAATACCAAATCCTTGTCAATAAACTCAACGGAAATGTTTGTCTTAGGAAACTCTTTATCAAAATCGAACCTTAAGAAATATTTCTGAACTTGACGACCAATAAGGAAATTGCCAAGTCGTTTTCGAACTACATTCCTGACGACATCAGACATGGTCGAGCCGCTCCTTTTTTGCCCAAAAAAGCCATTCGAATTTGATTGGTTCAATTGAAATGGTTACTGGTTTTTGTTCCTGTTTCGCCAAGAAGGGACACATCGTCTTTTGTTCTTCGTGAACCGATTATTTATTACCGCTGTTCGACCAAAGATCCATATCAATTATTTCCTGAATTTCATTTGAACACAAATAACACATTTAGAACGTGATTTTACTTCATGTATGTATGTAAATATATCCAAAATAGATATTAAACTGTTAATATCTCAAAATTATTCAATATTTAATTAAGTCTATTGGGTGAATCGTCATTTCACTTGTGAACGTAACTGTAAAATGATTGAAATCAAGTTTGTGGTGAAGAATCAAGCCGTCTGGCGTCTGAGAAATCATATCAATTTTTTTTATGATGCATGATTCGACATTTCTAACGGGATGTACCACTTTTATAAATAGTACTTTGTACGCATAGGTTTTAGAGGGATATTGGAAATACATTTGTCACCGCAGTAAAATGAGTTTTTTTTTTCAAGTTCTGGTTCTGGTTCTCACAAAAAAGAAAATTCTGTATTGTTCAGAGAACATAGTCAGAAAAGTATGCAGGAATTAGTGTTCTTCTTGAATTTCTTTAGGGTATGTTGCAGGGAACATCTTCTGAGGCAGCGAATTCCAATGCTTTGCTGTTCGTTGAAAGAACGAGCCCTGGAAAGAAGATGTTTGGCATGTTTCAGAGTGACGACATATGGATGTGAGTACTGAGCCCAACAGGGGACCGCTAACAGATGATAATTCGGAAGAGGATCGTCCATGGAAATATCACTGAAGGAGAGATAGATTGCTAACCTTGCTGCAGTGTTTCAGAGAGATGAGTGAGCATGAGAGCGAAGTATCACCGACGAGATGAATAGCTCTCTTTTGAACAGAATCTAAAAGTTTCAATGTGTGTTTGGGTGCTGCACTTCATATATGGAAACAGTATTCCATAACAGGTCGTATTTGTGCCTTATAAATTATAATCAGTTGACAGGAAGTGAAATACGAAATACTTCTTAGCATGGAACAATACCAAGTTTTTGATAGGCACTTTTGGCAATGAACCTCACATGGTTCTTCCATGAAAGGTTACTGCTGATGGTAATACCGATCATTGAAATGGAAGATTTCATTAGTATGGATACTCCTGAAAAATTTAGCTGGTCACTGTGAGATCGGCGATTCTAGAGAAAAAACATGCTTGAATTTCATTCGCATTGAATTCTACTAAGTATTAAAATAAAATTATAGATTTTGTGAAGGTATAACCTCGGGTAAAACACTCTACGCATCTTCTAAAAACCACACTAGTGTTATGTATTTGTCATAATTCTTTAGAAAGGCTGATCTCACAGTGGCCAGCGTAACCATATCAGGAGTATCTATACCAATGAAATCTTCCATTTCAATGCTCGTTATTACCATCAGCAGTACCCTCCCATGGGAGAACCCTGTGAGGTCCATTGCCAAGAGTGCCTCTGAAAAACTTGGTTAATCCAGTACGATTGGGTTTCGAGACGAGGATCGATTGTAGCACCACCAAACTTGGTATGCTAGTAGTTGGAACCATGATAAACACTAAAAAAAAATTGTTTACCAAAATTCCAGGGGTGGAACATATTTTTTTTTCGTTCGAAAATATATAGATAAATAGCTTTTTGCTGTTATTCTGGAAAGTATATCATTTATCAGAAAAACAACTCAACAAGGTGAAAAACAATTCAATACTCCACAAAAATTATTTCTAGCAATTTTTCATGAAATGCGCTCGTTTTGTCAAAAAAAGTGATTGAACCGACATCAACTTTTAGGTTCACTCTTACCCGCCGCTAAAAATTCTAGTGCTGCCACTGAAAATTCTGGCGGAGCCGACTATTTGATTGGTCATAAACCTGCTGAAAATAATCGGAGAAGAAAAAGGAAAAGTTTAAATCGTTTCTGAAGACTCGTTTCTTCTGATGCAAACATAATATGCGAGTATTTGTTTACCTGAAATGTGTTTTGTCGCACTTCACGGAAATGTTTGCGGATGATCCGAAAATCATAAATAATTTAGTAAATATGGAATTATAATACTGAAGCAGCAACCCATACCCTCTTTGGAGTATATGCAACACTTTTAAAGTAGTATAACAGGTCCTATACTCATACCTGCCGAAATATAAACTTTATTTTACTCCTGTCTCATTATTATTCAACTTACCCACAAAACCGGCATTCTCTGCAGTAAATGTTGAAAATAATCGTTTATTCATATCTTGCATATGTTTTAATAACACTATTGTGAAGTGCAAACCTCAAACTTGAAATTATATACTTAATTTTTCATGTAGGATGTGTATATTTTCAACATTTACTGAAGAAATTACCAGGATTATGGGTGAGTTGAAAACTGAGGCAGGAGTAAAACACAGTTTTTCCTTTGGCATGTCCAAGTGAGACTTGTCTCACTAGTCGCAAATCGTTACATATGGTGCAAAATATCCATGACTTTCGGATCCTCCGTAAATATCGTACACTTTTTATTTTCCTTTTACTATAATTTTCAGCAAAGTTATGACAAATCTAATTTTCGGCTCTGCCAGAAATTGCAGTGGCGGTTAAGGAGAGCCTGAAATTATATATCGGAATTCAATCAGGTTTTCTGAGAAAACTAGTGCAATTTGTGAGAAATTACTAGGTATATTTCTTGTGAAGAATTGAATTAGCTTTCGCCTTGTTGGAATTGTTTCTTGGTAAATCTTACTTTCCGAAACAACAGCAAAGAAATATGATTTTTTTAAATAAACATTTTTTTGGGTTCCACCCCTGATATTTTGTTAAACAAGTCATATGCCGAGTTTCAAAGTGCTACGATTCATTCTTCACTTGTGGCTTACATGTGTCTGTGGTTACTGTACTAGTTTTGCACCAAGAAGTATATTACTTCCTGTCAACTGATTTTGGTTTGAAAGGCATATATTCGACCTGTTCCCATATGTGGAGTGCAGCACCCGAAAACATATTGAAACATTTAGATTCTGTCCGAAAGAGAGCCATTCGTCGGTGATATTTCGCTCAGAAGCTTGCGTACTTCTCTGGAACATTGCAGAAAGATTGGCGATCTGTTTCTGTTTTATATATATTCAAATGGTTGATGCTCTTCCGAAATATCATCAATCGTTCCACCGTTAGCGGTCCCATGGCGATTGACCCTTCGAGCTCAGTCCTCACATTCATATGCCGTCACCATGGAGACATGCCGCATATCTGCTTCTCAGGGCTCGTTTTTCCACCGAAAGGCAGAACTTTGAACTGGGGAGGTATTCCCTGAACATAATTTCTACCAACTTTTGTTGTATTTGATGTTGTATATGTCATGAATCAGACTTGTCCTAGTCTCATATACCTAAACACATCGAAACTTTGGGATTCTGCCTAAAAAAAGAGCCGTTTGTCTCGTCGATGATACTTCGCTTACAAACTCGCATATTTTACTAGAACACCGCATGAAGGTTGGCGATATGTCTCTGTTTTATACATATTCTCATGGACGATGTTTTTCTGAAATGGCATCAATTGTTCCAGCGGTTAACGGTCCCATCAAGACTGACCATTCGAGCTCAGTCCATATTTACATCCATATGCCATCACTTCGGAGACATATCGAATATCTCTTTCTCATTCATCTCATTCATCCAACGAAAGGTAAAGCTTTGGAAGTCACTGCCTCGGGTATCTGGAGAAATCCAAGAAGAATACCAATTCATGCCTACTCTTTCTAGGCTCTCACGATATTCTCTGAACATTACAGGATTTCATAGGATGGTTGATAAGTAATTATTTTTTCTATGGCAGTGCTTAAACTAAGGGTTTACGCGCTGTGAAAAGTGCGTAAAGTGATACATTTCGGCACAAGGGCGTGAAAAGGATCAACAGTTCGTAAAAACATCAATTGTGCGTAAAGTAATTTTTTAAACACTGTTTATATATTTACTCATTCTTGAAAAATACAGTATTTTACGTAAAATTTTACTCATAAGTCATTTGATAGTACGCCGACAATTCATAACATAAAACATTTAAATTATTCATACAAATTGCTCCGATTTGGCAAAATTATAAATATCGTAGAAAAGACTTTGTATGATACAGTTTTGTGAGAAGTCTTTTTGTGTTTTTTTGAACTTGACTGCGCCCCATTCATCAAACTTCATGCTCCTACAAAAAAGTCTTACTTTACGAACATGTATCATAAATAACTATTGTTTCATTCGGATAATTTTCGCATTGGCGTATTGGCGTTTTTTAAAGTGTTGTTTTTCACATTCAAATCAAAACTGAAAAATTTAGTTTTAGTTTACTGCCATATAAATAGCCGTTATGTTACTTAAATTTTTCCCTATTTTTCGTGTAGGAAATCATTACGTCTGATGCTTGGAATGCGCACCGACCACCCGCGGTGTTTCTGTAGGATTTTCACAACTGAAAATTGAATGCGCCAAAAAAAATCTGCAAGTCGTCCCAGAGCGCCACGGCAAAAAATATTGATAACCGTCCCCTACCAAGAAGTACGCTCTTTTGAGGTATTATTATTTTTTCATACGTCAGGATTGTTCCAGTGAGGCCCTGTCTCCGAAGCCCCGATACATCCAGTAGGCGCGCTGCTGTACCGTTCACCCAGATAGTCACTCCCCACGTCCGTGGGCTGAATGATTACTGGGTTCGAGAATCATGTTCTCTGAGTAGACGGACCAAGGATGACGACCTTATGCTTATTTCCGGCAGAGATTTCTGCCACATTACGGCAAACCGGTAAGATTAGATTAGAGAGTAGTCGAGGACCTTTATGATCAGATTATTTTATTATCATCATTATTATTTTCATTATTTTTATTGTTATGATTGTTATGCTAGACTCACTGTATATATGTATATATTGTTCGAGACTGACAATTGACTTCAGTTTTTTATCTACTTTTTATGTTACTGTATTAGTCAAGAATTCCATGTCTGACTATTTTTGACAAATCTCATTCAATATGCAAATTTCCTAACTTCTCGAAATAATTCATTCATTGTGAATTATTCATTTATTTATTGATGACAACAATATTCATCGATACTACTTTAGTAACTCTTATTTTAAAATCCGATGTTATTAACTAAATGAACAAAATAATATGTTGAGCTGCTCCTCATATGAACACATACACGCCTATGATGTTACAAAATCTAACTAACTATAAAAATCAATTTCTCATCGGTGAACACGAATTCGTCATGTCCTATCCTATTCTATTATGTAGTGCTGTGCTTGTTTATTGTGATCAAATCTTTATTCCGCTTCATTTATGTTTTTTCACGTAGTATTTTCATTGTGTTCAATGAATTTTTCTCTGGCGCTATCTATCTGCAAAATGCTGAACTGACCCAGTTGATAAAATGAGCCAATTTTATATAAAGGTCGGTATGCTTTTCTAGGCCAGCTGCTCCCGGTCATAAGATTTTGTACACATTTATAAAAAAGAAATATTTTAGCAAAATTTCAACTTCCAAACGATTCCGGAACATCTTCAAATAAGTTCTTTTAGAGCAGAGACGGCAAAACATGATAAAATAGACATTCTGGCAACAAAGCGTATGTTTTCATCCTGGACAATAAATAGAAAATGTTGGTTCTGACAATTAGTTATTGAATTAGGAGCAAACAATACCCTTGATGAAACGGGAATCGGTTTTGAGCGTTCAGTTTTATTTTTTTGCGAAAGTTTTGTTTGAACTAATGATTCAATTTGTTTGTGAGAATTCGGGAATCTAGCTGATTTTTGGTTTCGATAATTCTGAAGAAAAAAAAAATGGTTTGACAAATGAAAAAAAAGGCAAATTCCCGAATTCTTAAGGGAATTATAGAAACAGAAGAAGAAAAAATTTTATATAAAATCATTAGTTTTTTACGTAAAACGGATTCTACGATTAGAAGCTATCTGCCTTATTGGCGCTCCCAGCTACGGAGTTTTGTTACGGACAGGTGCTTCGTCATCTCCACTATCACTCTTGAAAAATATATCCCCACACACCCAACATGTGCGGCGCAATGATAAAATTTGACTTTCGTGATGGCGCGCTGATGTTGCCTCTTAAAATATACCGAATTTATTGATATGGCTTACGAAGAAGCCGCTGAAATATACTACCGATGCGACTTCTGTACATAAAGCACCAAAGATTTCATTTTAAAAATAACTACCTATACGTACCTTTCCAAATTGTTTGAACCTTGACAGTCAATTACCACCTTCACCACTGTTGTTGTCCTCATCATCACTAGTCTATACTCAAAAAAGCTAGATACAAAAACGATAATAATGAATGGCAGCCTAGGAAAGTAATGATAAATGAGTTTTCAGGTACTCGTATTCAAATAATAAAGTTTTATCTTTTGGGCATGTCATCAGATAGTCCGAGTTATGTTGGCAGCTCCACACTGCACCTACAATTTGTTTCATATCAACTTACACGCTATCTTCATATCTTTATTGTGGCAGTGGACACCCTACATGGCATTACGTGGGTGTAGCGGACGCTCTGAATCCGCCACTTGAATAACGACACCAAAGGAATTTTTATTGGTATTTATATTGTTATTGTCGAAGTCATTCATTTCTTATTCGTAAAAATGTACATATCATGCCCTAGAACTGCCAAAAAATTTTGGAAAAATTAACAAATCATCAGTATTCCTCCCACGGTTAATTTTTTTGCTTTGCGATATTGGACAACCAAATCCCAGAAATAGTATATTTCACAAGTCGATGGTGATAATACTCAGTATCTGCAAAATTTGAATTTCTCGGATTATACTGTCTATACCATCATAGTAGAGAGCTCTGCTACATACCTACGAATTCCCGGGTTCGCCAGTTGAATAAAAATAATAAAATCACGCCCGTTTTATTACATCGTGTTCATGAGTTCAAAATATGTATCTCTTCCGAAGAAAATCGAAAGAAATCATATATGTTTTTTTTTCAGTTATAATTTTTGTTAATAGTTAGAATGCAGAAATTGCACTGATAGATGCTCTCTCCAAACTTTCTGTATGGCTAATAATTTCTATTATACAAGTTTGAAACATCTCGTATTGTTTAAATATTATTATTAAAGCTATTATTTCATTGAACTGATGGATACTAATGAAAAAATTACTTGAAGTTATAGTTAGAGTTTCCATCGGCAAAAATTTCACTGATAGATAATCTCTTCAACTCTCTATGGCTTCTTTGGACCTAGTCTGTCACCGTTTTCCTCTGTGACTTTTTTGGGGGCGTTTTTCCAATCAAAATATATTTAATGTGTTTCCCTCGTACTTCCTAACAAGGGGATTTATAAGAACTTTTCTTCTTAAAACGACCTAACGAACCTCCCTTTGTAGTTTCGTACCGTAGTTAGGAAACACGAGGGAAACACATTGAAAAAAAAATGGGAAAACGCCCCCGAAACAAAAAAAGTCATAGAGGAAAACGGTGGCAGACTAGGTCCAAACAAGCCATACAGATAGTTTGAAGAGAGTATCACCAGTCAAATTTTTGCCGATGGGCACACTATAACTTCAAGTAAATATTTCATTGGTACCCAGTTCAATGAAATAGTACCTTTATTAATAATATTTAAACGATACGTCATCTTTTAAAATAAGAAAATAGAAATTATTTTCAATGATTCGAAATGTTTGATAGTTCGGCAAACTGTAGATTTTTGAATTTGCTTCTCTAGATGTGAAGCATTGAATAATTCACAAACTTCTTGAAAGCTTCTCATTTTATCGCCGTAACCACGATAGATCAATATTTTAATTCGTTCAGCTTCCAGCTTTCAGCTTTTAACAAATGATGCTTTTGAATATGGCCAAACTAATGTAATTTTACTACTAATAAATGATTTGTTTGAAAATTTCAAATTTAATATGTATATTAATTCAAAGAAACATATTACTTCAATATTAAATAATTTTTTTTTTATTTACTTGTTTGAAGTTCACTATAGTATTTTGATTTTTGTTCGAAAATATGAATAGGATATTCATAAAATCTGTTGTGGAATCATCTGCTACTGAAAGACAAACTTTAGACGCTATTTTTCATCGTTCTAGATAATCTCTTGGTAGGTATTCATGTTGAAAAGGGGAACATTCTCCATAAAAATGCAAAAATGAAAAATGTGATTTATTTGTAATATCTAACAGAAAATAACTACATTGAACTACATCTGATAGATACTGTGAAAAGACTCTGATGTTTTTTCAGTAAATATGTATATATGGTACTAAGATAATTGATATCTGTTCTCTTATTCATTGTTTTTTCAGTAATATGTATATGAAACATTTCAAGAAAGAGACGATTATTGAGATTTTGTTCATTACCAAGAATTTTTGCATTGTCATTGTCAATTATATGGTCTTCATCTATCACATGTTCAACAAGGCTACATGATCTGACATTTCGTCTGCAATCACTTTTATGTGAAGTTTTTCTGTCTTTGAGCATTCTACATGTCTGACCAATGTATACCTCATCACAACTTCTACATGGAATTTGGTAAATAATATTGGATCTGTTTTTAATTGGTACAGGAGTTTTCAATTTTGAGTGTACTTGTGGTAATGATTTCTTTATTTACTGAAAAAAACATAAAGAAAATATCTCACCACGTCCTCCTTAAAATCATGATTTACATATTTATACCTATAATTATACACTATATATTTTCTCACTCTGTACCTCTATTTTGGAATACTGAAAATATGATCAAGTAATCATAATTTGTTGTCAACTTGTCCTTTCAAATTCTGTCACTTTATGTTTCTTTTTGTATCTAATTTCTTTTGAATTTCATGTTAGTAAGTATATCAAATTATGTAATAACATCATATATTTATGTAACAACTATTTTTAGTTACGTCTTGAAGAAGAAAATAAATATTTTCGAAAGCTCGACATAAAAAAGAAGAAATCATCTCAATTGGTCTACCACTGACTGCTTCCCACTAATTTGTAAATACATTTTTAAACAGTCACGAAAACAACCCCTTATATATATTCCTATATTTCTTTCCTAGGTGCTCACGATATGGTCTGAAGATAACCACTACTTCTGTAAGGACCTGAGTATGAAGATTAAAAATATCAGTGTCAGCTCTATGAGTGGTGACATAAATAAGCAAATTGCAAAAAATAGAAGAGGGTCGATGCAATTGTATCATTAGTAGACCATCTATCAACTGAAATAGGTATAATACCTTTCATACTATTCGTAACACTGAATAGAAGAAAACTTTAATAAAAAACCCAGCTTTTCTGTTGAAAATTATATTTTTCTTCATGAAAAATGTCCATTAATTATAATTATAATTATAATAATATTAATAAATAGCCACATAGGGCCAAACACGTCAGCTTTTCTGTTGAAAATTATATTTTTCTTCATGAAAAATGTCCATTAATTATAATTATAATTATAATAATATTAATGAATAGCAACATAGGGCCAAACACGTTGAGTATCATACTGCATTTTTTCCCTAGCAACCGATGCATTATGAACTATGATATTGATACTGGGTAGGAAAAAAACTTTCAGTCTAACTACACCAAACATTGATCTTTAATAAGAGTACCTAGGTAAATGTGAACGGACGACTTACATCAGTTTAATTGTGTATGTAGTCAGAAGACTTATATCAGGACATATTCCGAAAAATAAATCCTTCATCATCAGCAGTAGGGGTTGGTAACAAGTAGATCTACAGAAATGTCAATTGTTACAATGTAATGGAGAATAACAGTAGTTCATAGCCTTTCAGTTTGTTGTTAAAAAACACCATTAAAATGTTTAACAAATGTGAAAAATATTAAAATCAAACTAGTACTACCAATAGGTATTTAGTGGACCGCAACTAGTGCGGGGTCCACCTGTGTTAGGGACCATGATTGGGCTACCAAAACAACATAATCAATCAATTTTTTTTTAACGTTCCTAGTAAAGAACGAAAGGTTAGCAAGTGAACTTTGAAATATGTCATATATATGAAACGTTTCGATTCAAGGTGGCAAAGATATGGCTGTTCCACGATTCCATGAAACTAAAGGTGCATCAGAGGAACATGTCCTGCTGTCTTCTGAATACATCCACACTTAGCTGATGTGAGTATATCTACAACCCACCCTAATTAAAAATAAAATTTTGGTTATACTGAAAGTGTTTTTAATTTAATGGATCGCATGCCTAAATAATAAAATTGAAAATACCCTACCTATTCCAAGGAATGGGAAATCGTGAAATGCAATCGAGAGTGCAGCCGGATGACAGAAATTTTAAGAAATTTGAGAAAATTTGAAAAAAACCATTATTCGATAAATTTTCCGAAAATTCTTTAAAATAATTGCACAATCAACTCCATATTCAAACCGATAAAGAAAATAATCACATATTTCTTTGTTTCAAAATTTATCAGAATATTATCAATGGTGAATACAATGTTTTCGTCGGATAGATAAACAGTATCGGAAACTTCTCATTTGGGGTATACAGTATCGGATACTTTTCATCTGGGGTATAGACAGAAATCTACGCGAGCAACAAGGAACGCAATGATATGATAATACCACATGAATAAGAGAGACGCACTACTGCGCGCCTATTACCTCGCCCGACGAATTAACAGCTCACGTTGATATCCCTTTCTCGAGCGAGTAGAGGAGAAATTATTGTAATGCTCTCTCAATATATAGCAAGCTATTCTTCACGCTCTCATGAAACCACCATACCTAAGATGAAAACTTTCCGATACTGTAGTACTCGCACAAAATAGTAATTTGCACTTGAACGAATTGTAGAATGATCCCCATTTTATTACATAATATTTAAGCTAGGTGCAATTAATTTGGATAGTGGATTGAAGTTTGTGTTGTAATTATTGGGCGTCGTTACTATACAATCCCATATATTTGGTATGAAAATCATACTCGCTCATACATTTCATATTAACAATAGTATTTTTTCCGAAATCATGTGCGATATTGAAATCGATAAACATTTATCAGTGATGTGTATCACTAAATGCTCGTTTTACCAGTACATTTCTTGATCTCACACCAGGTATCTTTACATGCAGTCCTTTACTTGATAGGCAATTAATTTCATTGGAGATATAACATTGAGGTTCACTGAAGGTTATAATATGACTCATATACAGAACAAATTATTGTGAGAACCTACGAAGTGGACAACCAATTTGTGATAAGATCAACAAGATGATAGGCAATAAAAATATCCAAAGGCACCAAGACGAATATCATAAAAATTCCTTATGCTGGACGATACAGGACATTTCTTCAACTGAACGTGCTGGTTACGATATGGAATTTTATATAAAATGATATTTTATAACTCTCAACCCAGTGACTAGTACACAGTAGTAATTAGAAGAACACATTTGGTGAATTTACGAATAGATATAAAAATATTATTTGTGTTCATGGAGCGCTAACTGCCCGCAGGGGTCCTGTGCACAGAAGTTCTTAAACGTGAAGACACAAACTGAAATAAGGAATGGGAGAAATTATTTTCATTTTATCTCCATAGCTCACCCACTATTCTTGAATGCTAGGAGTAGTGATGAGAATCGGAGTTGAAATATTACCTGTCAAGTCATTAATATTTATATCACAATAACAATATGATATACGTTTTTAAAAATCTGCAAAAATAAAGTTCACTTCAGAAGCAATTATTTGGTTCTGTGTCGTCCGGAAACTTACGTGAAACTGAATGAAATCAGCATTTTTTTTTCAATGATTATCCTTCAATATCTCGTTTACGACATATCGGGCAGCTATTCCTATGATATTGGGGTTACTAATAATATGGATGTTTCGCAAATTATAGAAACAATGTGAACTGGAAACGAGCATCTTGGTAAGTTTCCAAGCAGATATCAAACAGATTGGCTGGACACTGCAATGTAAGATTGACTTTTCTGGTAAATACACATGTATATGTATGAGTTAATCGAGTCGTCGCGTCGTTCACAAATTTTTCAAATATTTTTGTAGATGAAGACGTTTCCTTCGTCATTAGAGAATGTATCTGATGTATCTCGAGAGGATGAAACTAAGATAATATTCTATTGTACTCCAATACTTTCCTGTTCAATGGATTATACTGAATATGTTTATATCAGTTCAAGATACCTCTATTTCTTTAGTTAATGGATCGAGTCCACAGAATTGTCTTTTTGTAATATTGGTTTCTGAAACAGTTTAGACTATTTATTACTGACAACCGTATAATTTTGTGAAAAAATAATTTTTTTGAACGATGAATAAATTTTCACAACCCTATAAATGTTACAAACGACAATATTTACTGACTCAGTGGAGCACCCGACTGATACTTTATCCAAACACGAAATAAAAAAATAAAAAACTATTAAGTGGTAGCACAATTTGCGGAATCCCAACAGAAGGCAAAGCTGAGTTTCGAAATCCATGTAATAAATTTCTGGTAGAACTGCAAACGGTACACAATATAGAAAAGCAAGTCTGCGCGTCGGTTGATTATGCAGATTCGACCATAGCATACAATGGTGCATTGTTTCTGGCAACAGCGGCTTCGAAAGGGGGCCGCACCAGGTCTACTGAGAGCATCGGCCACTACCAACTGGACAGTTGAATGTATAGCCTATACAAAACGTGGATTGTTTCTTTTATTTCTGCTGATTCGAAATACCACAATGGAAAATGGCGAAACAATATCGTGATTTATATTTCTGATTTGATTGAATAACTCAGAATTGGCCGAACTATATAAGAACATATATGCTTCTTGCGGCTTGATCAAATTTGCAAAATAGTTCAGTATGTGCCTATTGAATAGTTATTCCATGATAAAACCTGGAAAAGCTGTATAGTGAGAGTGAGGATCAACGGGTACCATGTAGAACCACAAAAAAATTTCAATGGGTATATTCATTTTATCTCGTATATAGGTATGTCATTCACTGCAGCATACGATTGCTTATATAATCGAATCGTTTCAAATTCCAATTACTTCTATTCACTCAAATGTTGGAGGTTATTAAAATCAGTCAAGTACGTATGTTGATAGTAGACTTATAAATATTCATATTAGTAATTCATTAGATGAATGAATAATTGAACACAATTTTTTTTATTCACTCAGAGAACTACCATTGAATTAATCATCATTATTACTTTATAACACAAGTTTGATTAACGTTTCCTCAAAGGCATATTAGTTAGTTATCATATATTCGAAAAAAGTATGCTGTACTGTTTCAACCACTTAGTAAATCGAATATCCTTTCAATAAATCCATCTAATATGATGCTATAAACCTGATGTATGTGATTGATGAAACAATTTTTGGTTTACCATCTCGTATGTTTTTCCGTTACGAGATATCTATCGACCTATCAAGGTAGTTTTTATGCTAATCAAATTCTCTGGATTTCTAAAAAAATATTCACCATTTATGAAAAAGCAATTGACAGGGTTTTTATACCATGCATGTAGGTATGTAGGTATGCAAAAATTCAAATATCTCGAAAACTGTCGGCATTCAAAACGAATAACAGCAACTTCCAACAAAATAATTAATTATGAGTCTGCACATCCCTCACGCATGCACTTCTCAACTCGAAAAATCTTGAAAACTTAGTTTCTATATATTGAAAATATTGGTAAATTAAAAAAAATATATATGATTCCAGTAATTTCAGTAATTTAGTAAGGTAACCAACACGTGAATTGCAATGACAGGTTGTAATGAATTTTATAAAGAAACGTTGAACAGTTACGGAGATATTCAGGATTTTTTTTTGTCACTTTTAACACATAGAGAAAAATACGGTCATTTTCACTAAAATTGTTATGAAATCAAACTCACAGAATGGGACGTATAGCGCTCGACATTCGTCGTCATTGATTCCACTAGAAATTATTAATTATTGTAACAAAATCACGACAAGTCCTCTAAACTAAACCAAAAGGTGAATGGTGTCGCAAGTAATGATACCATTACACATATAGTACAGTAAAACCATATTATAACTGATGGTGAAATTTACCACGACTCATGGTACTCTGATAATCTTAGTTCAGTGAAACCATAATATTATTCATGGTGAAATTCACCAAGATGGTACTGTGATAATCGTTCTATAGTGCCAAGAAGGCAATCTTTTCTTAACCACAATTTCACCACGACAGAAGGAGTATTTTTGAATATTGTCAATTGTTCTATTAAATGGTCTTGAATGATGATTTTCACTTAGCGAATGTTCATATAAACTAATAATTTTTATTTGATTTTTTTAAATTGAATCAGTTTGAAATGGTAAGGTAGGTTTCAACATTGGTCTCACTACTGAGTAGATGTGTTGGTTTTCAATTTCATATTCAGAATTGGAATAACAATGATAATAATAATTATGATTGTTAATTTTCGGTAATTATAGCCTTCCTTCATCGATTCTTGAAATAATTGAGAATGCGTAAAGAAAACAATGCTGATTATATACTTATTATTCTTTATAATGAATTCAGTAATGAAACATAAGGTACACAAAAATAAATGGATGATGTTCCTTATTACATAGATCAACTCATTTGTTTAACACGATAATTCTCCATGGCTTGAACGAATTCTTCATTCATTGTACATTATCGAGCATTTCTTCTGGTAAAATTTTTCCTGAAAACACGGACAAGATCGATATTCACACAATAAGTCATCAGGCCATTCTACCTATGGAAACTTGCTCCAGTGAAATTCCTTTTTCTTTTGAAACGTGGTGTAGTTTAATAGTTTTTTTTTCATTACAATAGTCATTGAATGATATTCTTTTGCAAAAATTGTTCATCTTTCCACAACCTTGCAAAGTATGTGGTTGATGCAGTTTTTGTTCGTACCAAAAACTAAAAATAATCTAGCACAAGTTAATTCGACCTTTCAGTTTGATCGAATTCATCACATTGTACACAGTACTCTTCATAAAAGAAGCGCTATGGATAATTATCGGCGAAAGCATAGTTGTAGTTCCTCATATAAGACTAACTAAGACACTACGCGATTTACTGAAATTCAACATTATTTAGTAGCCTTCGCCACTCTACATAGTAATAATTCTGTATAATTCATTACCACAATACAATCAGCACTAAGTCGAGAAAATGTTGGTAGTAATCATCATTCAGAGTAGTGAATATTAGTTATACTGTAATGAATACGCTGTTGGTACCAAGAACTAATATCCAATGGATGAAACCTTTTGGCGTCTATAGGTAAATAATACTACGAAATCAATCACTTGTATACCATTTTATGATAGTGGGTACAAATAAGGTTCAGATACTTGATGTCAATGTGTCACGTCGATATCCCTTTCTCGAGCGAGTAGAGGAGAAATTGTAATGCTCTCTCAACATATAGGAAGGTTTTCTTTACGCTCTCATAAAACCACCATACCCCAGGTGAAAACTTTCCGATACTGTATGCGTATCTTCATATAAAAGAACACGTGCTATATGGTATGAACAATTAAAGTCGGCCGCCCAGTACAATAGGCTTAGGGTGTCTAAATTTTAATCATATTCCATTTCTTGATATGAGATTCACATATTCAAAAATTTGAATGGATAACTTTTACTCCGATACATATGCTTAGGAAATTTGGAGTATGAATTTATTAAGTCCTACATGATTCCCAGCCATGCATATTATTCAAGCACTTGAATAATTTATGAAACGAAGATAAAATCTTAATACTTTTTGCATGAGTCTCGTTGTGAGTGTGTAAAAAGAAAATTTGGTTTGGGAAACAATGTTTTTTAATGCAACAAAAGACAGGTATGTTTTACTGTAAACGAATAGGGAAGTTACAGGGTGAGAAAAGGCGATTTCGTAAATTCCACTGATTTTAATTTGTGAATTCATCAAGTTTGTTCGGATGAATCTTAAGTTTGAATAAACACAGTAATATCAGCAAACCTAGCAAGTTGTTTATTTTCTGTAAGAATATTTTCGGGCTACTTCATTATACATGTCGCTTTTTTTTTGTTTAGGTAACTGAATCATGATTGATGCACAAAACGAGGAAATCCTTACCACTATGAGGAAGAATTGGATACAACCAATCAACATATTCAGATAGTAATTATCAGAGGTTTACCTGGTAAGGGCCAGTTGTTCAAGACGAGATTGATCTAGTAGTTAGCCAAACCAGGTTTGCAATCCAATCCAAGATTAACATTGGGCTTTGTTGTTCAATGCGATTTTAATCCCTAGTTTTCTGAACCGCTGTTATGTCAGGTTGATAATGCCAAATTCGAGATGAGAAGAAGATTATTAAATAGATGACATGAGATTCATGACAAAACAGAATAACTACCTACCTACGAACCTACCTTCATGTTATTGATTGATTTTTTGAAATTAGAAATATCATTATAGAAATTAGGTCCACCATTCTTCGAAATACTTGTTTTGATTACACCGAATCTATCCTATTTTCGAAATGACATTGCTGATTGCGGAAAACTGACATTTTTCTGTTTGGAGCAATCATATCAATCAACTCTAGAAAATCTTCATCGTCCGTTAATTTCATGAAATAACAATAGTTTCTGGGATATCGACAAAGCTTTAATTTCACAATATAACAATTTGAGGTTAAAATCCTTAAATTATTATCGTTAATCCAACACGTTTGAAATATTAACTTAAACCACTGTTATTTGAAAGTTATACAAAAATCTCGCATTGAATAACAGAGCTAGTATAATTAGTAGATTAATCTCGAGATGATCTCCAACCAACGGTTAGTTAGCCAAACCCGGTTTGCAAACCAATCTAAGATTAACATTAGGATATGTTGTTCAATGCGATTTCAATACCTATAGTTTTCTGAACCGCTGGTATCTCAGGTTGGCAATGAGATGAGGAGAGATTCAACTTTTTTGAGGCAGTAGTCCGTGCAGTCAGTGAACTTGGTCTCGTTCTCTACATTGAACGGATTGGCCCAAGCTCTGTCACCGAGTTGAACCCCGTTCGACGAAAAGTTCACATTAAAGCTGCAGAGACTGAAATACTACTGCAGCTACAAAAAGCTGAGCCAATACACGGAATCTTCTTCAAGAGCATCAAAGACCCTGGCTTATCAAAAAATTGACATTGGCTTTCGTTCGGTCAAGTTGTAGACCAAGAGATGCATAATATACTGCTAGGATGGTGTCTTTAAGAGGCCATGAGCGCGATCATGTTTGGGAGGCTTTTAAGGGTAAAAGAGTCAATTGATAACTCAAAAACGGTTCGTCTTATCTATTTCAAACAAGGACAGGCTTCTAGAGGAAGTTTGATTCTACGTACGTGCTGTAATGGAAATTGAACTTTCAATCCACTTTTTCACACAAAAAATCTCAAAAATGTCCCGAAAATGCAGTTACTTTATCGGGGCCAGAGCTGTCCCAAAGCACAGTGATTAGTGCTCGTGAAAGTGCTCGAAGCACTTTTGTGCTCCTGTGCACTGTGCTCCCGAGCACTTTCCTAATCCAGTGATTAGTGCTTAGTGCTCCGAAGCATTTAACGAAAAGGCTTAGTGCTTAGTAATCCCGAAAAGTGCTCGCGAGCACTCCAGTGTTCTGGAGCACTTTTCGGGATTACTAAGCACTAAGCTTTTCCATATAAATAATGAATCTTGCTGAAACATGAAGTCGCGGCAGATGGCACCCGGCGGCATACCCCAGTAAAAAAACAATTTTCCACGATGAGTTCTGCGTTTAGAAAATTACTGTCTTGGAAAAATAGTACCATTTTGTCAGTTACTTTTTCTATCTAAGAAAATAAGTTCAAAATAACTAAATATTACTTCTTCTTTTCAAACTACCTTGACGTATCGAAGACCGAATCTGTTCCTGTTATCAAAACCTTTAAAACAATAATTTTTTTTATTATCGAGTCAAATTGAAATGTCTTTGACGAAAGTCAAAAAAGTCAAAAAAAGTCAAAAAAAGTCAAAAAACGAGGTCAAGAAAACCACAAAGCCAAACATTCAATCAATATTCCTATTTTATTGGATTCAAATTGTTGATTTCAGCAATTCTATTTCAAAATAGTATATTATGTTAGCAGAGTTATAAACGTCCTTTTAGTAACAAGTATTTTATTCACGAGTGCAGCGTTGCGGAACGACTGTTTAAAACACAATTATCTCGAGGAGTTCATAAATGCTTTACATATATCGTACTTTTTTCACAAATTCATATCATAACCACAAAATTGTAACCACTGATATCACACAGTAACCCTAGTGTGAGTAGAAAAAATAACTTAAGTTTTACTTGACTCGGTTGTTACTTGATGGAAATCCATACCACTTCTTATAGACTGTTAGAAACGTGAGTTACTGAAACTTGATTTAACACGATAAGATTTCAACAAATTATACACTGTAATTTTCCAAGCTGTTAATATTATAACTGCTTGAAAAAGCGACAGTATAGCGAAAGATGTCGCGATGTATTATTATTTGTGCAAATCTTACGTGTTTGAATAAGTTTCAGTATCTTAAGTATCTAACAGTCTGAAAAGTGCTTGGTGCTTAGTGCTCCCTGACTGGAATTACTTTTTGAAAGTGCTTAGTAATCGCGAGCATTTCATAAATAAAAGTGCTTGGTGCTCGAGATTTCGGAGCACTTTTCAAGAGTGCTTAGAGCTTAGTGCTCGAAGCACTTTTTGTCAGTGCTCGGCACAGCTCTGATCGGGGCTCCGAAGACAGGGCTCATCTGGGATATTTCTAACGAACGGACTCGTTTTCGACTTTGAACGGGTTGACCCAAACTCTGTCACCGAGTTGAAGCCCGTTCCACAAAAAGCTCACATCGAAGCTGCGGAGACTGTAGCACTACTGCAGCTACATAAGGATGAGATAATGCATGGAATCTTCTTCAAGAACATTATATCGGTATAGTCAAGGAGTGAATATAACAACAGGACTTTTTGGAATAGTTGAGGTGAAGATCAACCTTTTTGAGTTAGTGATCGTCATTGGTAATTTTGAAACCCTTCGAGGATCGAAGGTAAGCAATCAAGGATTATTATTTTCAGAAATTATCGTAATATCTATTAGAGCAACAGCAGTTCACCATTTGTAAATTCTGTTGTGAAGGTGAGCCATTCAACTTTGTAAGAACAGCACACCTTTCCAGTTTGATTTTCCTTTTGAAATAATTCAGAAGTGAGTCATTGAATTCCATCCATTAATAAGTTGACCAATTTCATTTTTGTGGTGTATTTGGCAGCGACTTGCCGAGTTTTGGGTGGAATTTGTTTGGTTTCCCGTTTTCATTCGTTCCAGTTATACTTTCCGTGACAAGAGAAAGGCAACTGACTTTTGCGAGTTTTGAGTGTCTATATAAAAAAATAGTACCGGTTAGAGCCTGCCCAGATAGTACTGAACGTCCCGAGGATGTTCATTTTATGTCCCATTTAGGTCCGAACGTCACAGAACCTAATATCGACATCCTGGGGACGTACGACTAATGACTAATGACTAGGATTGAGCTATAGAAAACCTTGAAAACTGATATCCTAAAAACATCCCTAGGATGTCCAAGGGACGTCCATGAAAGACCTCACAGGGACATATAATGGACGTCCCCAGAACGTTCCAATTTGTAACATCGGATGTCCCCAGGATATCCTAAGGACGTCTTATGTCCAGTAATGGACGTCTTCGGAACGTCTTGAATATCTTAGATTTATGTCCTGTGGACGTACTGAGGACGTCTTTGTGTTATCTGGGTGTAAAGTCATCAGAAATTCAGATCTACTCTCTACTTGGGCTGCGACCATGGAAAGTAGGAAATGGGGCATTTATTTTTAGGACAGCAGCCTGTGCAACCGATGAACTTGGTTTGTGTTCAACGCTGAACGAAGTGTCCCAAACTCTGTAACCAAGTTGAAACTTGTACAGTAAAAAGCTCACGTCAAAGCTGTGGTACCGCAGTACTCCTGCAGCTACATAAGGATAAACTAATGCACGGGTTTTTCTTCAAGAAGAGCGAAGACTTTTGGCTTAGATGTCAGAGGTTGTTCATTGTTCGTAAGGGCAAGTAGTTGCCTACTGACAGATAGTTGCCTCTGTTCTTCGTTTTGTGGCAATTACGTGATTTAATAACCGTGGACGAAATGAAAAGTCCATAGCAACCTCTACTGAAACTGCAGCATTGTTTACTAGTCTCATTATACCGGATGATTAAAATACGAATAATATTAATTAATACTTCTTGAAAATTTCTTTCGTTCATTCGATGTTTCTGTGGATATGGGTAAAATAATTCCATTGTTTTCCATGGAAACGGCAACAATGTGAACTATGCGAGATGAGGTGAAATTTAAATTAATAATGAAATGAAACTAAGCTGTAAGAAAAGATGGTAGTATGTATGTGTTATACATTTTTGGATTTGTCTCAAAATAATGCATTTAGTGGTGTTACGAAAGTGATTTAAGTTTTTTGAATTGGTCCAAAAAACTGAATTTTACAACTGTACAGCCTTCCTTTCGGTTAACAAATGAAGATAACAATATTTTTATATCTTTCTCTAAGTAGAGGGCTATGTAGAGACATTTCAGAATGGTCATGGCACTTTAGATTCAATGTTAAAATTTGATTTGAAAATAAAAATTGTATCAGAATATAATTGAAAATCATGAAATTGGGTGTAGAATTCGAACAACCGGAAAACGAACACTATACAAAGTGGCAGCCCGAAAGTGATCTCGTTGTCACCCGGTATAAATACGGTGCGACTTTTTGCAGTTGTCTCTTCTAATTTTTGAACGATTCGACGTACAAACATGAAAAAAATTGATACTACTTTTTCGAATAAAAGACAGGATTGCTCGACTGAAGTCGAAGGAGACATGTCAACTTGTGAATTTTGTATAGAATGGGGGGTCAAGTGTGACATCATTGGAAAGGGAATTTGTTCACAACTACCTGGATATTTTCGAATTTTGTGAATACATTTTTTCATTGTTTTGGTTTTTATGCCTCCCGCAATTTTCAATTTGACGTCTCCTAGCGCCATCTGTCGAATAATTGCAAAGTATCTTCTCTCAAGAAGTATTACCAGTAGTAATACTATAAGTACTTAGGTTAATATTTGGTTATACATCGATAACTTGTGGCAAAATTAAGAAGAGTCTCAGTTTAACAGTTTGAATAAACCGACCGCGAAGCGGGAGTTTTATTTTGTTAAACTGACACGAATTGTAATTGTGCAGGAAGTTTGAGATTTATAACCCAGAAATATTTTGAAGTGCCAATTAAAGGTGATTATTTTTCAAGTGACACAATGATATAAGATACCGTCAAAATGTTTACGACGCGCTTTGTTTGTGTGTAGCGATATGAATTGGATACTATGGAAACTCAAATATATCTTAGTTTCTGAATGGTGGAGTTACTCTATGTATAATCAGGTATTATCGAAATTATACGAGGTAACTTAACTCAATCAGACGTTCCGATTGGTTGAAAATCGTATGAAAAAGATAATCGGTAATACCCGTCAAAATGTTTTCAGTTTCATTGTTCCACATCAAACCGTTCAAAATAGAGTTATGAGTATCATTCAGATCCGCAGTTATAATTGATATATCATATACAAATAGGAAAAAAATATTAACGGAATAAAAAAATGTAGATGGTACGATGTGGGACAATTGAACCCCCATGTGTTTCAAAATATTGAAGTTGATGTTCCCTCCCACCGCTCTCTCTGTAGAGCAATCACCATGTCTTTCCTTCCAAAAAGACGTAGGTATCGGTGAGTTGACAAGGGGTGGGGGGGCGATAAAATTCCGCCCTGTGTATATGTCGTTTCAAACACGGTAGTGATGCCATGTTCCTATGTATATTTAGGTAGAGAACCTCGAATCCGGACTACTAAGTAACACGATCTATATTGAATGACGACTTTTTCTGATAAACATCACAATTTCAATATACTGGAGTTTGATCCCAGCATCAAAGCGCTATTTTTAAACTTCGACACGTGTTTCAATCACCAAGTGATCATTCTCTGGAAGAAACATTAAACAGTTCAATCATTTGCAGTTTTGTGTTGGGATAAAACTACATTATATTCCTCACCACGAGCGTTGCTCAACACTGATGTGGATATGATCAATATAATACGAATCTTCAAGAAGGTTTCGTTCTGGTGTTAGTTTAAAAAAAATCAATATATTTAGTGAAGAGGTAAATCCAAATTTTGCACCAAACAAAATGTATTTGAGATCACAATCATCACACTATCGTATTTAATTCATTCATATCATGAAAGAAACAATCAATGATATCAAAATCTATAACATAAATCATCTTGACTACATATATATTTACCAATTTCGTATCCAGAGAAATAATAATAATAATAATGTAGTAATTAATTTCAACATTAAATCCATAAGAAACCCGATGTGACAACAAAAACAAAAAACATCATAAAAATTAAAATTCTTATATAAAAAGGGACAAAGTTAACATTTTTTAAATATTTATTGAGTCATAATGAGTTGTCAAGATCATAAACTATGTTGAAATATCAGGGAGTCTTTCTCAGTGACAGGTCAAGCAACCTTCTCATCTGCCTGCTGCGGTCATCGTCAAATACACATCGTAAAGAATAATTTATATTTTACATATCTCATCAAGTATATTCTCATGAGCGTAGAAGAGCTTATTTGATTATTATTGCTCTGATGCATGGATATGGTGTATTTAGAAAATGGTCGCTTTAATCCGAAAATAATCTTACACAGCATTGAAAACAGTTGACTAGTAACAATCTTGTTGGGTTTGAATTATGCAATAAAATGTAGGCATTTTTTCATCAAGCTAGCCTTCATTTCGAATACTCATTAGTAATGCACGATTTTCAGAGCATGAAAGTCAGTACGAAGACCTTTAGCCGATGGGATATATACCGAGTGGCCACGAGTTTTGTTACGTTACACCATCTGGTTATTTTCAAAGAAGTTTGAATTTTGGATATCTTGCTTGGGTGATATATTTAGAGTATAGTCCATATTCGAATCTGAATAGGACTTCCGGATCCACCAAAAGTGTCATCAACTTTTCAATTTCAAGTAGAAAAACCTTATTTTTATCATTAATGATTTTTTTTCATTATGAATTCAACCGTAAGACGTAATTAATTGTCGATATGACGTCACAATTTGGAAGAAATGTAAATTTGATTGAAAAGAAGGATATTTGTCTAGCAGGCATTGGAAATGATAAATGTGGCAAATTCATCGTGAGGATTGAGTATAATTGACGATTATCTAGCGATCCAAATCAATGGTGAATTGATTCAGAGCAACAGAGAAGTTGTTCAAAGAACTGAACCTAACTTTTAAAATCTTGCCCAAACAGGAAAATGCCGTGTTTTTCATTTTCAACAAATTGTTCAGGATGAATAATCTCTGCAGAAAAGTCGAAAAACTGATCGATACCTGGTAAGCGCCTATAAGTTTGACGGTATTTCGGTGGTCAAAGCAATGCTCATTATATCTGGATATTTCACAGCATTATTTTATTAGTCGGAACACATTATTATCCATAGTAATAAAAACATTAGACCTGTTTGGATATGAACATAAATATATTATTGATTCCTGAAGGGAAAATACAAAATTGGGTATTTGGTTTGTTAGTTCATAGCAAATAAACTATGAAATTTTTGTTATCTCCTCCAATAATCAAACTTTTCTCATTCATACATTTCTTTGTGTAACTCATCTTTCTGATATACTTCCCAATCAATTCAGTTGATGTTATAGAGGAGTATAAAGCATGCACTCATAAATCTACTTGTTTACCCTGCAAAAATGATTTTGAGGTAGGTATTATAGACATGCAGAATTCGATTTAGTTGGAAAATGTCTATGACTAAAAACTCGTATTGTTAGTCTCCCAAACACAATTTTAAAACCAACATATTTTGTTTTTTAAGTATAGGTCGTCCGAAAAGTATACTGTACATCTCGTGCCGAAACTAGATATTTCATACTCTTGTGACACGATGATGCTCAATTGTCACACTCGTATGAAATATTCTATTTTCCGCACTAGTTCTACAATATGCTATTTCCAGCGTTTTAAGGAAGAGGTGAACATCATTACTCGTGTTGACTGGAGCAACGGAGTTACTATTCCAAATTATGTGAAAGCTTCAGCAAACACAAGACTGGTAGGCAAACATCTGTTTCTACTGCTGAGAGGATAAATAGAGTTTGTTTCAAACCTAGTGGTATCTAATTAATCTTAATAAACGAGGAACCATATGAAAAACAGGATCATTACATATTTGAAAATCAGAATCATATTGCAGGTATATTTCGACTGGAAACAATTGAGTTTTGTGTTTTTCAACAAAGTATTATTAGTGAAATTAGTTATTTGAACGTATCCAAAGCCCTTTAGATTGAAAAATAAATTTCAAAATTGAAAAATTGTTGGTTAAAAATAGTGACAAGTAATACTTGATGGTATTTAGAATGTCATGTGGAGACAAAAAAATAAAAAATATGCCTGGTGTCTCATCTGAAAATAAAAAAGTTATGTCACTGAATCCGTAAATGGCATAAAGCTGAGTTATATTTTAAATGATACAGTTTCATGTCTTATGTAGACCATCCAAATTCAATTCCATTATCTTAAAAAATAAATAAGTTATAGGGGCGAGCCATCTTCCGCGGACGCCTAGTATATACCAGAAGGTAAACACAGTTGAAAAAGTGTATTGAATAAAATCTAATACAAAAGTGGATCATTAGATAGAGACCTGTGGAAGCCTGTAGTATTTCACACTTTGCTTGAGAAAAGTTTTGCGTTTCTTCAAAGTTCCCACACATCCAGCAGTCCATTGGCATTTTCATATGGAACGTTGTAGTCCATATCAACCTCAAAAAGAGGTAAAATGAGGAGAATCGAATAGAAATTCCGGTTTCATCGAAAGTTACACCACCTTTTCAATCCCAAATGGAATACCCTCAATTTTTTCCATTACTAAAATTTGTTATTCCATTCTGAATTCAAACCTATATTATGATATATGACATAATGTATTGTCAACATTACGTCACAAATTGGGAGAAATGAAAATCTTATGCAAGTTACCTTGCCAAAGTTAGGCTTGTGTGTCAATTGCGAGCATTTTCGGCAAATAAAATTTGGCGAATATTTTTTTGGCCAACAAAAGTTACTTTGAGGAACAAATAATATAAGAGACTAGCATGATGTAAATATTTTGTTTTTATTTTATTTTGGTGAGCATTTAGTATTTTTCTGAAACAAGGATATTTTTTGTACAGAAAAATGGGGTACATTTGGTAGACAGTTAAATACCACCCTAAATGAATTACATCTGTTAAGAACAACTGAGAAGTTGTTTGAAGAACTGTACATAACTCGTTTTTCTCAAATGGAAAGTACCATATTTTTCATGTTCAAAATGACGAATGGAACCTATTCAATAATATGTCTCAACAGGACCAACGACTTGTTTTTCATTTTCGGGAATTTTCTACTAATGAAACATTTCAATCGATTGAAATATATGATTTGAAGGGGTGCTTCTAATCAGAATGGTTCACAGTGTATACAGACCCTCGCTGTTTCATCCCTTTAGGCGTCATTAGCACTGGGTAAACGATCTTCGATCGGAGACGAATTGTGAACGGCCACGTTAAGCATTCAATAGTTCCTTGTCTAGGTATGACGTTCATATGCAGAACCTCCTTATAGGTGTCGAACACGCCTACTCGTTTTCATTTCGGCGTGACAACTGCAGAAGTGATCACGGAGTGAGAAGATTTTGTCAACAAAATCAGTAAATGACTTATATTCCTTTCGATTCTTATTACTTTTGTAGGTTTATATGGCGGTAAAACATCATAATCGAAAACTTGATACAAAGTGAGAATGAAGAGAAAGTTCCATATCCATCGCTTCACGAACTAGCAGTTGATATGAAAGACGAATGTAAAAAGTTAATTCGACATTAAAGCAACGGGTTTCCGAAAAAAAACATCCTAATAATGACTTGATTAGTAACAACCATGTAATCAGATGAAAATAAAAGTCACACACTGAATAACCCAAATGTTATGAAACTGATTAAATACCGGACGTACTAAAAACTCAACCCGCAATTTTTTATGAAGCAAAAACCATCTTGGTACGATAATCATGTTGTGAAGCTCTTAAATATTATGAATCCTCACAATTAAAAATACCATCCCTGCCATATTCATGACCTGCACTCTATGAATCTTTAACTCAATAAATGCCTAATTACTTTTCCAATCTTCAGGTTTCCAATATGTACATTGCACTGGAGTGAAGTAATACATAGTGATGTTCTGCGGAGATATGGGTAATGACATGAAGACCGACTTGAACACAATTTCTATGAATAAAATACGAAAATCGGCGGAACATAAATATGTATACATTATAATTAGTCGGAACCACAGAACTTAAAGAACTAGAAAGCCAATGCTGTAATAGAAAATCGAACCCTACCTTTCCTAAACGGACTCTCATAAGAATGCGTAGTAACAAGGCTACCAGGCCACTGTCAGGGTGTGTTTGAACGATGACCTGATGATGTTATTGATATGAAATATGAAATCTATTGAATTTTGCCGTGAGTTCTAAATATCGACTGATTTGAAAACATTGTATTGTATATTTAGGTGAGTCAATATCAGATTATTCAGCTGACATGAACATGAGAATTTATACTGTGTTTCATTTGATATTGTATTTCGAATAGATCTTGTATTTTGACTAGGTCTTTTCAATATTATGGCAAAATATATGTTGAAATCAAGTAATAATAATATTGGACTGTCAGATACGAATTTTGCAATATATTTTAAACTAACTTCAAAGATAGCTCAGAACTGGATGACAATGCAATATCATGCCTTATTTATTTATTCATTATCAGCTTCAGGATACAAACGGTTGTATGACATATCGTAACGCTACAGTTCGTAACCCCACAAATGGTAACGGACAATCAGAAAAGCCGATAATTCGTAACGCCGATAATTGCTGGGGCCTGGGAAGCTACCAGCAGCGTCGGCAGGTGACGGATAGCCGGACGGCCTGCGGCGTGCACTGTACGACCCACAGCCACGTCATAGGTTACCACCGAATTAAATAAGGTGGCGCCG
Organism: Chrysolina haemoptera; assembly: GCA_958298965.1. Lineage (NCBI taxonomy): Eukaryota > Metazoa > Arthropoda > Insecta > Coleoptera > Chrysomelidae > Chrysolina > Chrysolina haemoptera. Next base: position 13,038,498 of record OY282599.1, on the reverse strand, counting down.
AGCAACCCTCCAATCCAAGGTGTTACGCGACCCGTGCCTGTGGATGCATGGCGGTGGGAGAGCACCGTCTTGAACGGAGCCTCGAGGATACCGGGCGACCTCCTCGAGTACCAGCCTTGCAACGCCGTGCGGGGCTCCGGCGTGGTCGACTATTGGTTCCCTAGCTATTCGTGGGACCAACATGGATAAGAAAAACAAAAAAGGAAAATCGCGGGAAGTCACCGCAACCCAGGATGCTCAAGAGCGTCCTGGCTCCTCCTGCACACCGAGCTCACCTCGGGAAGCAAAGGGGGATAACAAGGAAAAAGAAGGAAAACCTTCAGAGCAAGCATCCGGTAAAGGTACTTCCTCCAAGAAACCCTCCAGGAACAACCGGAGGAAACAAGACCTGCCACCTCCGGGCAAGCCTGGAGGTATCGATGATCCGCTGAGAAGGGGCCTCAGCGGGGCAGGAGTAAGATGGTACCTTCGCTTCCTTGAACAGGGCCTGACACCTGAGGAAGCAAGAAGGAAATCCATCGAGAGGAAAAAGCCTCAAGAACAACCTCCACAACAGACGGAGAAGAGGGGACCCAAAACCCAAACTCCCCCTCAACGTCCAAATGTTAAGAGGAGGAAGACCGAAGCGGGAGGTAGCACCGCTGCTGCTAAGCAAACTGGGCAAGCCACCAGCTACGCCGAAGCAGCAAGCACGGTGAAAGTCGCAGTCCTCCCCAAAAATTACCCAGGGGAGACGCTGAGTGCTGAGCAACTCACAGCACTTGAAGACGCCATCGTACAGGAGATGGTGCTGGGCGCAGAGTGCAAACTCCAGTTTGGAGGAATCCACTTTCGCCCAAGCATGGTTGTGGTAGACTGCGTCACCCAAGAGACGGCAGACTGGCTGAGGGCAAATGCCCCCAGACTGAGCACCTGGAAGGGTGCAGAGCTGACGGTGTGCCTGGGAGAAGATATCCCAAGGGCGCACACCATCACTGTGTTCTTTCCCAGGAGCACAGACTTCGATACGGAGAAGCTGCTAGCCCTATTAAGCACACAAAACATGGGGCTTCACACCCAGTTGTGGAAGGTACTAGGGAGCAAGAAGGAGGGAAATGGGCAGTTGCTGAATATCGGCATTGATGACGAGTCCTGCGAGGCCATTAAGAAAATGGGACACACCATTTTCTTCAGGTTCGGGAAAATCCCCGTTCACGGCCTCCGCAAGGACTCGAGCAAGAAGAAGGAGGAAGAAGAGGCGGGCAAGACACCAGCCCCTGGGGCTGTAGAAGATACAGTGGCCAGCGAAGTCGAATCGACTGGGAGCATGGACCAGGACGTCACGGTGACTCCCAGCGAAGAAGAGCAAATGCTGCTGGACAATGAGGAGGCAAACCCTCCAACGCAACCGTAGCAATGGCTACCCAAGTCAAAGTTGCCCAGGTGAACACCCATCACGCTAAGGGGGCATCAGCCGCCTTATCGAGGGTGTTCGCCAGGACAAACTTGGGAGTTGTGTTGATCCAAGAACCTTGGGTCAACAGAGGACAGATCAAAGGATCCGCACAGGACACTCACTCCTCGACGTAGTAATAGCCTCAGGATACTTTGCTGGAGATGGGCAAGCTCCACCAGAAGAAGTACAGAGGCTAACCGACTACTGCAGCAGGAGCAATCTACCGCTCCTGCTGGGCTGCGACGCCAATGCGCACAACACCATCTGGGGCAGCACGGACACCAATCAAAGAGGTGAGCAATTGCTAGAATTTATACTCGCGGCTAACCTAAATATACTTAATGTGGGATGTGTCCCCACCTTTGTAACTAGGGTTAGGCAAGAAGTATTAGATATAACGCTCGGCAGCCCGGGCATTAGTAGAATGGTAAGGAACTGGAGGGTCTCAGACGAACCCTCTCTTTCGGACCATAGAATCATTATGTTCAACATCGAAGGGCTGGTGACACAAACAACCTTCACCAGAAATCCTAGAAACACAGATTGGGAAAAATACACCACCAATCTAAAATGCAACCTAGAACAGATCAAGTTCAACGGCAACAGTCACGTCGAATTTGAGCAGACCCTAGGAGCGGTTAACGGGGCAATTATGGATGCATACGAATCCAGCTGCCCCATAAAAGAAAAGAAATCACACAGTGGGACCATTTGGTGGAATGAACACCTGTCAAATCTGAGATCCGAAGTCCGCCGGCTATTTAACAAAGCCAAGCGGGACGGAGATTGGCAGGGATACACCGAAAGGCTGACAAAATATAATAAAGAAATAAGGAAAGCCAAGAGGATCAGCTTCAGGAGCTTCTGTGAGACAATCACATCAAGCCCCGCAGCAGCCAGATTGCACAAAACTATGGCGAGAGGCAGAGAGCAAGGACCAATGTCCCTCAGAAGAACAGATGGCAGCTACACAGAGGATGAAGAGCAACGAGCTCTCCTCTTACTGGAGACGCACTTTCCAGGTAGCTTACCATTTGAACCCGAAAGATCACTGGAAGAACCAGGTAGAGCCAGACGAGAAGACTGGGAGGTAGCAAAAACCATATGCACTCCCCAAAGAGTGAAATGGGCAATTGACTCCTTCCAACCATTCATGTCACCCGGAATTGATGGTATATTTCCAGCCCTTTTACAAAAAGGGCAAACGGAACTAATGCCATTCATTATCAAAGCAGCAAGATTCAGTCTGGCGCTCGGGTACATACCGAGCGACTGGAGGAGAGCACGGGTAACCTTCATTCCCAAAGTAGGAAAGAAGGACCCAACCCTCCCGAAGTCATTCAGACCAATCTGTCTCTCATCCTTCTTACTGAAGACAGTGGAGAAGACGGTAGATAACTACATCAGAACTGAGATACTGGAGAGGGTGACATTGCACCCCGGGCAGCATGCATACAGGGCGGGCAGATCAACGGAAACCGCTCTGTACGTGCTTACCGAAAGCATCCAGAGATCTCTCGAGCATAAAGAAATGGCCATATGCGCCTTCTTAGACATAGAGGGGGCATTCGACAACACCTCTCACGAAGCAATAAATAGGGCCCTAACGAACAAGGGAGTAGACAGAACCACATCCAGATGGATGTGCCAAATGCTGGCTACAAGAACTGCTGAAACGAAAGTGGGCGATACCAGCTTTCGGATCAGCACAAGCAGGGGATGCCCACAAGGAGGGGTACCTCTGATGTGGAGTCTCGTAGTAGACGAACTACTCGGAACACTTACCGGGAACGGAGTCACTTGCCTGGGATATGCTGACGACATAGTCATTATGGCCAAAGGCAAATTCGAAGGAACCCTCTGCGATCTCATAGAAAGGGAGCTAGAGACTACCAGAAGGTGGTGCCTCTCTGTGGGATTGAGAATTAACTCATCAAAAACCACAATGGTAACATTCACTAGAAGAACAAAGATTCAGCACCTAAGGACTGTTCGCCTCGACGGATCAGATTTAGGATGGCAGCAAGAGGTGAAGTATCTAGGACTAACCCTAGACTCAAAACTGCTCTGGAACAGACACGTAGAAAAGATCGCTAACAAGGCAAAATCATCACTGATGGTGTGCAGGAACATTGCAGGAAAAACGTGGGGCTGTAACCCATCAATACTGCGATGGATGTACACCATGATTGTGAGACCTATGATCACCTACGGAGCAGTATTGTGGCACGGTAGAACCGAACTCGCCACAACAAAGAAAATCCTGGAGAAAGTACAAAGACTAGCATGTCTTTGCATAACAGGAGCAATGAGGTCAACTCCAACAGCAGCAATGGAGGTCATTCTGGACCTCACTCCTCTCCATCTCACGGTGAGGAGAACTGCTTGGGGAGCAAACCTGAGGTTGGCCAACGTCGGACTTAAAGGGACAGCACACAGTGTAAGGGGCTCAACCCCCACTGGAAGTGCACACCTTGCCGATCTCCCAACTGACGAAATTACCAGGAAATTTAGTTTCGAGAAATTTTTAATAATAAATACCAAGAAACAATGGAGCACAGAATCCATTCGAGCACTGGGTAAGAATACCATTACATGGTACACGGACGGGTCTAAAACTCCCGACGGAACTGGAGCAGGAGTATTTGGACCTCGTACCAAGTACTCCGAACCCATGGGACACTTCCCCAGCATTTTTGAAGCGGAAATTCACGCCATAGAAAGATGCATTCAGTTCAACCTCGATAGGAACTACCGGAACAAGGAAATTGCAATCCTCTTCGATAGTCAAGCAGCCATCAAAGCGTTGGGCTCAAATAACATCAACTCGAAGATGGTCTGGGAATGCCTAGAAAAACTAAATGATCTAGGCAGGAACAATAAGGTGATCCTCCTCTGGGTGCCTGGGCACGTCGGAGTAGAGGGAAATGAACAAGCAGACACCCTGGCACGAAAAGGAGCATCAACGCCACTGATCGGGCCAGAACCATTCTGCGGACTTGGAAAATCTTACTTCCAAGAAGAACTCAATAAAACTGAAGAAGCAATGAGAGCAACATATTGGCAAAGACTTCCAGGGCTAAGGCAGGCCAAAGATCTCCTCGGCAATTTCAACCGAGCAAGATCGAAAACACTGATTAACCTCAGCAAAACTAGTCTAAAGACAATCACAGGATTTCTAACGGGGCATTGCAGACTCAAAGAACACCTAAGGAAGCTAGGCTTAGAGGAGGACAACACCTGCAGATTCTGTGGGGAACATCCTGAAACACCTCAATACATATTGATGGAGTGTTATGCTGTACACCACAAAAGATTAAATATACTGGGATCACACCAGCTGACTGTGGAAGAAATACCACAAATGGACCCCCACAAAATCCTAAAATTCCTAAAGGAACTGAGGCTTGAGGGGATGCTGTAAACGAGAACACCTCGAGATAGCAGAAGAAGATGGGGCACAATAGATCTAACTAGGTCGCAGCGCATCAGTCACCATCCATACCAACCAATACCAATACCAACGCCGATAATTCGTAACGGCAACACTTCGTAACATTGATAGTAACCACAGCTCTTCATAACGGTATAATTCGTTACGCCAACTGTTAGTTGTTTTCACCAAGTGTGACAACCATTTCCGATCGGACCGCTATTAGGATGGCTATCATTATTAGTTCTATTAATATCATTGTTACCATTACTATTATTATTGTCATCATCCTAATATGTAACTGTAGTGTTGTGTGGAAGCACCTTGTACATGTTAGTTCCAATAGGATAGGCAACGTACCGGTACACTATCTGGATAACTTGCGTAATTAGATGATAAACGAGTGACTAAAGTATTATTCATGGCTGGAGTCTGACTAGGTGTATTGTAAAAGTCAGAATATAATAAAAAGTTGAGCCATTCGCATGTGTTTTATTTTCCGGTCGTAACATCTCAGAAGTGGGATATATTTTTATCCGCTCCTACATAAGCTATAAACGAAATAAGTAAGAGTAAAAGTGCAACTACCATGTTCCACGAAAATGATGAAAAATTATTAAAGAGGTCATATGGAACGGAATTTATCAAACAATTCCGAGCAAACTCAGTCTAAATCACCGTAGACTAAGAAGAAACCAGACTCGACAGCCCAGCACCTAGAAAAGGATCGTTAGTGAAGAAACAAGAAAAGTTGACCACGAAAGGTTCAGTGGAAAACTACAGCGCAATCAGGACCCTCCAAGCACGTCACCGCTGGTCACGTGGAAGGCTGCAGAACATTCAAATGTTGTAACCAAAAAGGCCAATTGAAGGAGGATTGTTGGCATCTGAATTTAGCTACGGTACAGCTACTAAAAAGGCAAGTGAAAAATCAGTAGATATTTTATAATTGATATTTTTGTTTATTTTTTTCAATTATTTTATGTTGAAAGTATACCTGAATACACGTATGTAATCGATTGAATGAGGCAAAGTTTTGGTGGTAAATAAACTAAAAATCATATTGAATCATTATTAAATTGTGGTAGAGGTTATTGAAAATCAGTCAATGTTTTTTGATGGAATCTGACTAACATTTGTGGAAGCCGATTTAGGTTATTTTGAGGTCATAATTGGTCAACCAATTGTAAACCACGAAGACACATATTACCATGTGGAACATTTAGTGACACGATGAACACACATTCTATACCACTTCGGTAACTGTCCAAAATTATAATGAAAAATGATTCATGATTTCATCAAGAAACGGTTGATTTCTAAACCCTTACTCAGTATTCATGGCCCTCACATTGAAACTGAACGGCATACGGACAGCAATGGCATTGCTGGTATTTCACTACAGAAACATAAAAACCAGTTTGATCCAGTAATGCATTATAGTCGTATGACTAGTCAAGAGGAAAAGTTTGACTACTCCTATGAGTTAAAAACACTTGTAATAGAGTAGAATCGATGGAGAAGTTTGAACACATTAGTGCAGAATTCAACGAATCTGGTTGGCTGAGGTTGAATGATCTTTGGAATCTACACCTACTTTACATAACACATAAAGTTTTGATAACTAAAGCACCTAAATATTTTTCTGCAAAATTGAAAACTTTCTCGACTTTGGACGATCTCAGAACACGCAATAGACAAATTATTGTTATTCCTCCTCACTCCACTGCAACTTTTACAAGATGTTTTTCATATCAATCTGCCAAATTTTAAAAATAGTTACCAAATGAATTCAGATCGTATACACTGAGCCATTTCAAAAAGAGTCTAAAACGACTGATGAAAGATAGCCAGCATGTATTCTCACGTTACAGATCCCGCCACTCAACCCAGGATTGCCATAAAGAATTATTAACATGAATATCTATTTAAAAAAAATATGAAATTATTTGATTTTAAATTTGACCTAGCGATTTGTCTATTTATATTCAATTTATTTCTTTCAATTTATATTCATTATTTATTTTGTATTTTTTTTATCATGGTCACGTTGAAAAACAGCTATAGCTGACACTCCGCCTTTTCGTCATTTGTTTTTTGTCTATATTGCTCTTATCATATTTTGTATAGATGTTCAAATGATGAATAAAGCCGCTTTATTATTATTATTATTATTATTATTATATTTCTGTCTATTTGTCTGGAATACATTTCTGCATTGCAACAGATTATGCTGCAGTACAATCAAACTTTCTCTTAAACGCGATCTGTTGCCACGAGTAGCACGATGGTAGCTCGCTATTCAAGATTTTGATTTCGACATAAAACATAGACGAGGTGATGAAAGGAGACAGTCCAGGATGATACCATTAAAACAATATGTGCCAAACTCAAACAAGAAGACTGGTAAACAAATAAAGAAAACCCACATCATCAAAAAATAATCGACGTTAAGGAAAAACGGAATCTATTACTGCCTCAATGTTTATATTTATATAGTTTTTTTCCAGAAGGTCATTTAAATTTTTTTAATATAAAAACCGATATAAAACACAATAAAAATGTTGAGCTCCGGAAAGTGATCTTCAAAAGCTCTAGTGAGCAAAAATGAAGTAAAAAACACTAGTGGGCACGAATAAATGAAGAGGTGATAAAAAAATGCTCTATAATTGTACATGGGTGCATGTGCATATTATAGGGGTATATATGTATAAGGGAAGTAACTGCATGCTGCAAGTATATGTTAAAAATGAATAATGATAATGAAAGAACGTCAAATATGATTTTAATTTCAGCAGAAGCCAGAGAAAAAAAAAATAAAAAAGTCTCGGGCAGCAATGTCTGTCTGAATGCGCCAAGAGCGCCGAGCTTAAAAACCAAATGAAACAATGCTCGGGCAGCAATGTCTGTCTGAATCCGCCAAGAGCGCCGAGTTTAAAAACCAAATAAAAAAGTGTCGGGCAGCAATGTCTGTCTGAATGCGCCAAGAGCGCCGAGCTTAAAAACCAAATAAAAAAGTCTCGGACAGCAATGTCTGTCTGAATGCGCCAAGAGCGCCGAGCTTAAAAACCAAATAAAACATGCTTGGGCAGCAACGTCTGTCTGAATGCGCCTAGAGCGCCGAGCTTCAAAACGAATAAAATCGGACTTCATTGTCCTTCCGAATGTGAAAATGTTAACTTATCCGCTTTATTTCTACGTTTCAGACACTGTGACCAGAAGTCATGTGAAAAGAAAACGAGGACGTTTTAGTAATCAGGATGGCCGAGTGTGACAACCATTTCCGATCGGACCGCTATTTATATGGCTATCATTATTCGCATGTGTTTTATTTTCCGGTCGTAACACAAGTTTAGCATTGCTGGATTCAGACCGTCTATCCGTTTGTCTAAATTGGTATATAAATGAACAAGTGGACATCGAAATGAAACACTTGATCAAGTAGCAATTAGTCCGATCTAACCAGAATGAACTAACCTTACGTAGACATTTGAGTACGTGGAAATTCAATACAATATTCAGGGGAGAACAATGCTGCAAATGATATGCTTGTCGATTCGATATCACTTTACTTCTGAAGTGGTTAAATGGACACAAGAGGAGCTACGACAACTCAGCGTGAAACTCGCAAAATGGTGTATCTTTATAGGAGCTTGTATCACGAATCGTCCGTTCAACGGTTGTATTTACGGTTGTATTTATGCGGCTCTACGAGTGTTGTACTATAATCGACGGTGACACCGGTGTTGTATTATGTTCTGGGGATCTAGAGTCCGTTGTGGAGAATGAGAAGTGACTACGTGTTTACTTGACAAGGCTTTAGTATAATCGTAACTATGATTGCATTGTCATAGAAGGAAAAAGTAAGAAGGTGGAAGTAGGAATTTCGACATAGAAGTCGAAATTAAAAAAAAGTTGGAATTAAAAAATAAAAACTTTACAGGACATGGCGCCCAACGTGGTGGGTATTCTGACAAAAGATTGTCGCCAGGAACTCATTGAATATTGATATATATATATATAAATACATATATATATATATATAAATATATATATATATATATAGTAGAACGGTAGTCTTTGCTGACTAGTTAGGATGCAATTGGGAAGATTATTTGGGTAAGCAGCAAGCAAAACGTGTACTCTTTCAACACTATATTTCCAATATTTCAACAGTGGTTACTGTCATCTTCAGGGAAGCTACAATTGATAAGCTAATGTATACTATAATGGAGTGAAGCCCAGTAACAGCTATACTTACTGTGTCGTTGAGGTTGATTGCAAACTGATGTGATGAAAGTGATACAACATTATCGAATGGGAAACATGAAGTTGATAATAAAATAACATTAAAAGGTCAATAATTAAAATAATTAGTCAATTAATACACATTTTAAAAAATTTATATGGATAATTTCCACGTGTGGAAATACTCAGCACGTGTCTATCCTAACCAAGAAGAACGTTTTCGTGACTGTTCAAAAATGTATTCACAAATTAGTGGGAAGCAGTCAAAGGGAGACCAATTAAGACGATTTTAGTGAGCATTCGGAGGATTCCAACATGAGATCTTTTTGAGAGAATGTGAGGGAGAATCATCCCTGTGTATGGGTATCGATTGCATCGCAATAGCTTACCGGCGAAGCGCAGCGTTGGTACATCCCTCATAAACATGGGAGTATAAATGGGATTTGTTTTTGAAATTTGATAATGATATATTACTATACGGGAGGCACCGGATAGTAGCCATAAGATGTTGATTGCCGACGCGGGCAAGAGTAGTAATAATAGCAAAAAAGCCAATATTATGGGCAAGCAGGCCAGAAAGTAAAAAAACTCCGCTCGGAGCCTTCAGGGGGCTTCGGAGGAGTAAGAACCCCATCTGATGAGGTGGATCTCGTGACAGGAGTGTCCTGTCGAAGTGGCGTTAAAGATAGTAATGTTTGTAATAATGTCAATAATGCATAAGTACCAGGTTTGAAAAAAGTGCTGTGTTGTTACTCATTGATCGCAGACTAGTCAGAGAACGAATTCTGTCTTCGTTGCGTGGTTTTCTCCACTGGTGGTAGGCGTAAAAAAGTTCACTCGCCGACGGGCGTTAAACGCAAAGAAAAGAAGGTTATCATACCCAATGGTATAAAGGAGTTACTCACGGAAGTAAGTGACCTACGTACTCCTTCTGGGTCTTGGATTGCAGAAGCCGTAGTCGTTGGTGGGGTCGCAGACTCGGAACGATGTGTTGTTAGTGCCGCGCTGAAGGCGGGCCTATACAAGGAAGGGACGGTGGCTGAAAAATTCGTCGGATAGAAAGTCAAGTTGTAGTCTAAACATTGGACGAGGAGAATGCAGTGATCGAGCACCCCTAGTAGACGATAACCAAGGCAAGGGCCAGAACACTTTATGAATGCCGAGTGGGGCCTACATCAAGTCTCACAAGGTGGCAATGCTAACGCCAAATCTGTACATATACTCACAGATATTAACCCCAACTTGTTGTGTTGACTTGTTTGATGGAAGGCTCCATGAGGATCCGGAGGATCTAAAGTACTTGTTCCGTTTGTTACGTTTGAGTGCTGGAGGTCAGCTAGCGAACAACAATATTAAGGTCCGACTTCATGAGTTACACGAATCGAGGTTGAACTCAGGTACCGGAAACGTAGGGTTTTGGTGGACTGTAGGAGTGACACGCGATGTGTGGAGAAGTTCCAGACTAGGTGACACTACGGTCGAGATCTGAATAGATGGATTTGCTTACGACGTCATTGAATATGTGGTGAAAGATCTTGCGAAAGGTATTTTGCTCTGGTAGCCCTGGTTGGTAGCGAATGGTGTAGTGGTCGACTCTGTACGTCGATCTATCCACATCGCAGGAGCAAAAAAGACTATTTTCTGGGAGATGAAGGTCCACCTTTCAACAAAAAAGCTCCTAGTTGCACAGGTGATAGAAGGTACCTTGGAGAAGCAAACTTCTGATTTCCGGAAGACCGCCAAGGATAATCATCTACTAGAAAGTGTCGCGCAGAAACCGTTGGAAGTGGCCGTATCGAGGTAGACCACGATCAACACAGTGAGTCAGGACTTGTGTACTAGCACTCGGCAGGCAAGGGATCCTGGAACCAAGGAGGAGAAAGCCGGACCCGTGTGCTGGACTCAAGAAGAGGAACCGTGGCAGAAAGAAAACTACCAAGGTGACAGAATCAGCGGAACCCAGAAGTATACTGTCAGCGCCAAAGCCTATTACATGGGGTAATGGGGCAGGATATGGATATTACCGAGGAACTGGTATGTGAAGAAGCCGTCAGGTCTTACATTAAAAGAGTACTCCCGGAGTGTAACTACCGATCCGGATCCAGTACACGAAATTTCTGACTACGCGCCGATTATTTGGAGTGTATTGGCTACGACAAAAATCGTAAAATGAGAGGACCAAAGGAAGATTTTGTTGGCAGGTAACCGAGACAATGGTACCGGAGAATTTGGTCAGGATGAACCTCACAGGTAGTTTAGTCAATGAAGTTGAAGATGGCTAAGGAGGTATTAGCAGCCCATTAGCGTCTTCAGTGAGAGGGTCTCCACCTCAAGGTGGCGACTCAACTGAATTTTTGAAGAAAGATCGTACACAAGCGTCTGGGGTTCCTAGAACAAGTGTTGGACGGATGCGAGGATGTCAGAATGCCCACCACGTTGGGCGCCATGTCTTGTAAAGGTTTTGTTTTTATATTCCGACTTGTATGTCGGAATTTCGACTTGTAACTCAGAATTCCGACTTATATGTCGGAATTCCGACTTGCATGTCGGAATTCTGACTTGTAACTCGGAATTCCGAAATAGAAGTTGAAATTGAAAAATGATAATATATGTAGCACTTCGAAGAAAAGTTTCAAAATCATAATAAAAATCTTGAACCTACCCAAAATACCATTCCATAAATATATATATATATATATATATATATATATATATTATTGCAGAACCATCCACTGTTATGAAAATAGACGTATCTTATTTTCATCCGTTATTGAGTTGACTGCCAGATAGAATTTTAACCTTTTCCCGTAATTATCTTCGGAAAATATTCAGAAGTATACAATGTAACCCAAAAAAATGCATCAAACCAAAGTTATGTTTTTTGTGAGGAAGCACCCTATACTTCATTACTTTGAATAAATATTACTTTGACCAATTAAATATATAGGAATATATATGCTCATAATCGTTATTTTCGGAGATATACTTATCGATATTAATTTTATTCAACACCCTGTAACTCAGCGTGAAAATATGATTTTTTCCTACATTCATGCAAAAAGCAGAACTTTATTGAACTATATTTAGTGGAAAAAGAAGTTATTCACTAGTACAGTAAAGCTTTTATTGCACTCATCTGCTATTCTGTGAGATTGGCAATATATTTTATATTATATTTCCTGGTCCTTATAGAACACACATGTAGTCTGGATTTTAACTATGACGTGCACTAGTTGAAAGGATAAGAAACAGTGATTCATCCGGCATTCCTCAGCCGGTCTCCTGTTCATTATGCATTTTAGTGTTGAACGTGCCGGTTGTCTTAGAGGAAATTTCCCGTAAAATGGGTAAAGGGAAGTTTGCAGGTGATTTAAGTGCAATAAAAAAGAAGATATCGAAATTAGATGTCAGATAATTCTTCAGGTGAGTGATATTTAATATTATAAATAATAAAAATCGTACATTGAATGGTGAAAATTTCGAAAGAAATTTAAATGCAATACTCTACTAACTTAGTATTGAGTGTTACACTACATGAATTTTTGAACTAAACTCCTGATACGCAGATTGTATTGCAAAAATTGCCTTACTTTTGTGTTGAATAAACAGAGCCTTCCTCGCTTACTGTTGTTACACAAGGCAGTGTTTAATGGTAGATACATTTCTCGTATCTGAAAAACTACAGGATGATATTCATTGTCTCCTATATTGTCCTATATTGTCAATTTTCCTTGTGACACAGGAATATTGAAAAACAAATAATATTGTTTTCAGGAAACAGTAAAGCAGAAGATTTGTCTGATCCATTTAGAAATAGAAGGAGAAGAATCATTGTGAACACTGATTCTGATCCTAAGACAGAACAACTGGCTGAAATTCAATCCTGTGAAATAGAAGACTATTCTGATATTTTAGGGGACGTTGCCCTGACAGCAGCTAAACGTGGTTCCATTGAGCATGGGTGTGGTTAGTCGGTGAACTAGTTATCTGAAGGAGGGTCTCGTGTCCAAAGAAAGAGACCATATTCAGGCGAAATTGGCAATTTCAGAAAACTGTCCTCAACTAAATTCACCAAACTTAAATCCGGAAGTACAGACGATGTAACCGGAGGTAGAGATTGGGAAAGATTTTTATATGTCTCATATTCAGAGTGATATGGAAATTGGTTTGAGTTCTTTGGGCGTAGCGCTTGATGCGTTGATGCAGGACGATAAGAATAATGAAAATCTAAAGAGTAAAGTTTCACCTGGACTGGTAGACTGTGCCAAGTTACTGTGCAATGCACATTTTCAATTATTAATGCATAGAAGGCATCAAATATATCCCAAGTTACAGAGGGCACATTAAGTATCTAAGATTTACCTTTCAGGGAAAATTATTTGAATTTTCTGTTTAACTTTTGGGCTTTGTACAGCACCGTTTATTTTTACAGAAATTTTGGAACCGATAGCACAGCATCTAAGGTCAAAAGGCAATATTTCTATAAATTATTTGGACGACTTTCTTTTTATCGGAGATAGTTTTTCCGAATGTGATCATAATGTAAAAAGAGCAGTTGCTTTATTAGAACCATTAGGATTTTCAGTAAACTACAGCAAATCACAATAAGTCCTAAGTGTAAATATTTTGGCTTCATCTATAACTCTATTGAAATGACACTACCACTACCTAGAGAAAAAATTGATAGTAATACAAAGTTTATAGACTGTTATTAAAAAATGAAAGTTTGTAAAGTCAGACTTCTTGCTCACTTACTTGAAAAACATACATCTGTATGTCCAGCAATTAAACACGAATGGTTATACACAAAGAGGTTAGAAAGAGAAAAATGTTTAGAATCAGTAAATAATACAACTGCGGACAGAGAATCAAGATGAAAATTAATTGAAACAGAATAATAGTTTAGATGATAAAGTTTTTGAAAGAATTAAGGCAGCCTTTGGGGAACCAGAAGTCGATTTATTCGCATCACAGATAAATACTAAATGTGTGAAATATGTTTCTTGGAAAAGAGATCCCGGATCAATTGCTATCGATGCTTTCACCCTAGACTGGTCAGATTCAGTATTTTATGCCTTTCCTGCATTTCCATTAATTTCAAGAGTACTTAAAAAGGTTAGATCAGACAATTGGGATGGGGTTGTGGTAGTACCCTTGTGGCCTTGACGACCTTGGTACCCGGTATTTGTTAGACTACTTTCACAAGAGCCGCTTTTCTTTGGCCCAGATAAAAACTTATTGTTCGAACCTTTCAGGAGGAGCCATCCACTGTGTCCGAATATTACCCTGGTTGCAGGGCTATTATCAGGAAGGCAAACATGATGAAGGGTCTGCCAGAAGCGGCAATGGAAATATTGTTAGCATCCTTGAGCTATACTACATTATCCCAGTATAATACAGCATATAAAAAATTGTGAGAATTTTGTAAGTCTAAGCATATAAATGTGATTGATATAACTGGTACCAATATAATACATTTTTTAAATGACTGCGTTCACCAGGGCGCAAGTTATTCTACGTTGAATACATTTTGCTCTGCGTTAAATCTGCTGTCAAAAAATCTATCTAGGTGAGCCTATAGTGAATCGTTTCTTAAAAGGGGTCTTTAAAATTCGTCAAATCTTTCCTAAATATTCTCATACGTGGGATCCATAACACCCTTTAGATTATTTATTAAATTTGTTTCCATTAGAATCTCTGAGTTTAGAGATATTTACTCGAAAAATGGTGATAGCTCTTTGTACTGCGCATAGGATACAGACTCTAGTGAAAATAAAATTAGAAAATATAGTTAACTTAGGAAATAGACTGGAAATATTGATTCCGGAAATATTAAAAACCTCAAGTCCAGAAAAGGAGCAACATAGGCTGCTAATACCATTTTTCAGAGAAAAACCTCAAGTTTGTGTTGCAACAGTTCTATTATTATATATTGAAAACACAAAACTTCTTAGGGGTAACTTATCTCAATTGCTAATAACCCACAAAAAACCATATTGACCAGCATCTACACAAACAGTTTCTAGGTGGACAAAATCCACAATGAGTAAGGCTGGATTTGATATAAAATAATTTATAGCATATAGTACTCGGCATGCCGCAACCTCGGCAGCTCTAAAAGCCGGAGTTAACATTGAGACAATAAGAGCAATGGCAGGCTGGTCAAAATATTCTAATATGTTTTTTAAGTTCTACAATAGGCCTGATTCTGAACAATATCAGTTAGCAGAGAAGATTTTCACTTAAGATTCCAAATGTTCCTGGAATCAGCGTTTCTCACACTGAGAAATTATATTATAAATGGTGTTCTGTTAATTCCTTGTTTGGATTTGAGTTATGATTGTATGTTTAGTTTACAAAATGTATTACGGGGTTAAGAGGATATTACATAATAATTAATAAACTTACTTTGAATTTGCTATAGTATACCTTCATCAACTAATTATACCAAATGGATCGCTCCATGCCTTTAAACATCAACATGTGTGTTCTATAAGTACCGGACCAGGAAGTATAATTTGATATTGAACGACTTACCTGTAAGGAATTTCAATCATAATCATACGACTGGTCCGGTCCTCATAACACACCCCCACCTTATAAAAAATATATTTCAATGGATTATACCCAACCCAATGGTCGCGATTATCTAAAACGCGTAATGAATAGAAGACCGGCTGAGGAATGCGGGATGAATCACTGATTTATATCCTTTCAACTAGTGCACGTCATAGCTAAATGTGTGTTCTATGCGGACCGGACCAGTCGTAACACTTATGATTGAATTTCCTTACAAGTAAGTCGTGTGAGGAATCACACTGATCGACCAGGACCGACCGTCCGCGACCGTCCACCTACGACCAAAAGTAGAAGTAGATCAATGAAAACTTTCAAAGTCACACTGATCGACCATCCACGACCGACCACTAGAATAATTTTGTAAATCTGACACTAATTCGACATTCGAAAGGTTATGTGAATTGTCTGTTCATTTATTGAAAATAGGTTAAATTCATAATATCAATAGTTTTGCTTTAAATAATGAGCAGTAGTGATACTGAAGAAGAACATTTTACTTTTCCGGTAGGAAATATACCTATTTACATGAGTTTTGTTGAAGTCAAAAGTTCATCATTAATGTATGTCAAAATGACATTACGTCAGGATAGTGTGACACCGACCAAAATTTCCAGTAGACTACAATTTCGAACATGGTCTTTGAAAAACGGTCGAGGACGGTCAATGACGATTATACTGTGTGAGTTGTGCGATAAGAATATACGTGTTGGAAATTTTGGTCGTAGGTGGACGGTCGCGGACGGTCGGTCCTAGTCGATCAGTGTGATTCCTGGCTATATCTCAAATTATTTTGTATGAATGTTAGCAGCCAACGTCAAACAAATAATGTTTGAAATTCCAAGCTAGCTATACAATTTTTTTAGAAATCTCAGACAAAGATAACGTTTTTTACTATAGCCCAAAATTTTATTATCTGCCACCACTTTCCAAGGGAAAAAACAGTAGTTGACTTCTGTGGACTGTAGATAAGTAAATACTGTAGACAGACACTGTGGAATGGTAGTACTGGGCACCAGGACACTGATTAATATCATCAGATTGAGTACACATAAAGTGTTGCCAACAGAGCTTTTGGGAAATCGGAGTTCGTACTAGAAGTCAATCAGTTTGTTTTGTGCTCCACTTATTGTCCTTATTTGTTTGGACTATATTCATTTACGCTCCAAAAAAATTAGCAGGGATGTCTTGGATATTGCAAAAACGGTTGTTTGCTCTGGAATGCGAGAACCCTTACTGCAGATGGACTGAGGAAAATCACTATGGAAGTTTACGAGGAGGTCTGCTGTGTAGAAATTAATGGTTCGACCCGAAGAGTTGATATCATTGCAAACAATCGGGGAATGGAGGAAGAATTAAAGGGTTGAAGAATCATATACCATGACCAGATGAAGTCAACTAAGGATGACGGCCTTTCTATTTGCCCTATCAGAATGTCATTGATAATCAGGTATTATTACTATCAACTATTATCCTTCCAAATTAATTGACAAAATCAGAATAAAGAGCGCTTTCATCTGCAAAGAAGTAAAATTTGGTAGATATTTGTTTGTCATAATGGGACTTTTTTCCATAAATATGTGACTGCAACCACTTTATTTCTGAGAAACATGGTATTGAAATTTAACAAAAATAATGATAAGCCACTGTGTTTTTTTTTCATATTTTTATTGTCCTCTGTCTACTCATGAAACTAACTTCTTTCTTGTGGCGAACAGTTGTCGCTTTGAAAAGCAAAATGCATTTTATTGACATTAAAAACATTGCATAGGTACAAGCGAATGGGCCGTTTATTTTTTTAATGGAAAACCGTCCGTCGGACAAAAAAAAAGTAAAGAAACCATGTTTATGAAAAGATAGAAGACAAATTTCAAAATAATACTCATTCAACAAACAACAGTAGGGTAACATTATTTTGATCCAAAATATGGCAGGGCATGTTTACAGGTACACCATTTTAATGAAAATTAAAAAAATATTCATCATTGAAAAAAAATATTTTTATAGAAACTCTGCATGTTCTGAAACTGGAATAAAATTCACAGCGGTTTTTGAGATATTGCCAGAGAAATATTTTTGTTTTTTTTCCGCTAAATTTCTACATATTTCTCATCTCATCTATATCTCAGAAATAAAATGTATAATGATGAAAGAGTCTTATTGAATTTTGAAACACCCTGGGTACGTCAAGGCACCTAGTATTCACTAGAGCATTCGTTCCGCATGAGCACCGAATGAGCACATGTGCCGCTCGGTTCTAGCTCAGGCTGCATCATAATACTAAATGTATATACACGCATTTACCTTGTGCTCAAATCAGCGTCCACACTATCCGAGCATTTGCTCGTTCGGTGCTCATTCGGTGCTCATGCGGAACGAATAGTGAATACGCACCTAAAGGAGCTATTAGTGTTCGAAACATGTTCGTAATCATGTCTCCCAAAACTCAGTTTTAACTGATATAGACTTTATACGAGTAGTTTCATTAAAAAGACATCAACGACATATTCGTAAACACATGCTGCTGGGCTAGTGATAAAAAATTGGTGGCTTGGATAAACTACTTTATGAAGAAATATTAAGTGTCATTTTGTCCTGGTGTATAACTACTTAACCACAATCATTAGCGTCCATTTTTTGCGGTATTTGTTACCTTCAATCTCTTTAATGAGAAAATAAACATCGTTCATTACAAACAACGCCTTGTTAACTAAAACAGCATGTCATTTTGTGAGAGATTTGAACGTGAATTAATAATAATAAAATGGAGATTCAGGCAAATATAAACTTTTTTTCTGTGACGGGAAAAAAGTTTGACATTTTGTCTCTGCTGACAGGTAATAAAATATAACTTTTTATGAAATTACTTTTTCTCCGAGTACCTGGAAAAAACTAAGTACTATTTTCCCGGATTTATACAGTGTGACTCATTTAAGAAGGAAGCATCCTTCTAAAACTTACATTTTTCAACATATTGAAATGATTTTTTCCGGCGATTTTCACCTACACTTTTGGCTGATTCTAGGGTAGATCTCTTGACTATGAAACGACACGGGGCTGGAAATCTAACTCGGTTGCCGAAGGTTACATCGAAACTTCTACTGACAATAAGAAGAGGACGACAATGAAAATTTTGGACGAAAAAGAAAAGATTCCCACAACATCGAAAAATTTTCAAACTCATATGTAATTATTCAAATAAATCGTTGGGAATGTCGGCGTCTGGCACTAACCCGTATAATTGTGAAGACTGCACTTTATATAATATAACGTAATTCTTGAGAGAAAAATAATATTTTGTTGAATTTTTATAGTTTTCTATTTGAATTTTCTTTGTATTCATTCAATGAACGATTTATTTTGGTCGAAATTTATTTCTTCTCATTACCGAATAGTGCGGTAACAGATTCAAAAAAGCACCAGTGCGGTAATAAACGTCATTATGACAAAAAAGTGTCAAATCATAATCATTACTTGACAGTTGTAGATAAAAATATTTAAAGTTATTAATTCAAAATGTTACGCTGGCTGTACTGTACACAAAATTACCTTTGAGTCTGTTTTGTAGGAATCTTTAACATTTTTTTAACAACCGAATGGGGTTTAATCCATAGCGAATAATGAAATTACCTTCCTTCAATACTTCATATAATTGAAAAGCATTTTCCACGCAAATTTTTGTTTTTTGCCAAGGATGCACATACCTTGTCACAATTTTTATCTGATATCCTCTTCTCAATCAGATTCTGGCGTCTTTTTTGATTTATCCAAAAATTGATTCATTGAATTTTTTTGAGACATTCCTCCCGTCATAAATTAGAATCACTACGTAAACGAAAAGAAGAATTAAAGAGTTAGTACAGTCGGTGTAGAAATGTTCTATACAAAAGTTCAGCATAGAAACGTTCCTTCATAAACTGCTAGAAGACGTTTCAACTATAAAAATCCGCCATGTGGTGACATGGCTTTCCCCCAAAAAACCACCCCATTGGTCAAAAAAGCATGGTTTCGCCTATAAATAAATAAGCTGTTCATTATATCGATAAAGTATTCATTATAAAAAAGGAAGCATAATAAATTTTATGAAAAAACGTTTTCCAGCAAATTTTCCATATAAGCAATCGTTCAAGAGAAAATTAGGGATTGTCGTGTGAATTTGTTCATTTCAAGTATTGTTCTACGGTCAATCGATAAAATTAAATTGCTCGAAAATCAAGCTGGGATGAAAATTTGAATTGGGTTTTGAAGGTGATAAAAATGCTGACAATCCTTGCCATTTTTAATGCTCATATGCATGTATAATTATACAGTGTGTCTGTCCACAAAGTACTCCCCAATGTTAACTTTTAAACCGATTGAAGAAATCATCCATCTTTCAAAATGGCAGTTAAACATACTTGTCACCATTAAAAATGGCAAGGACTGCAAGTATTTTTTATCACATTTTTTTGAACGTGATATTGAATTGGGTTTTTCCAATTCGATATATCCTAGATTTTCTGTAGTTTCCGTGCAATTGGTTTTATCGATAGGCCGCTTGCGAAGAAATTTTAATGAAAAAATTCGGACGCAGATGCATATTGGGAATCTTGACAAATTTTTGACATCGGTTTTCTCGTGGACTATGGCTTGTACAGGAAAATTAGTGAAGAACTTTGTTTCATGAAATTCATCAAGCTATCTTTTAATATTTGGCAAAAGTTATTGGAGAAAACATGCTTTTTGACGAAAGTGGTGGCACCCAATGACGAATTATCGTAATTTTATAATGTATGGGACCTCCAAAATTTCTATGATGATTTTTTGTTTACATAAATTGAATATGTTA
Source organism: Chrysolina haemoptera (assembly GCA_958298965.1). Taxonomy (NCBI): domain Eukaryota; kingdom Metazoa; phylum Arthropoda; class Insecta; order Coleoptera; family Chrysomelidae; genus Chrysolina; species Chrysolina haemoptera. The sequence continues at coordinate 13,017,978 of OY282599.1, read as the reverse complement.
CTCCAGCGACTGTACTAAGTTTGCAAAGGGCAGAAATCCCACTACCCCGCACTGCTTCTCAATTAATATAGGAAAACAGCGGTGAGTTTTTCAACATTGCTTGGTTCTTTTTGTGTGCTTTTCGAACAAACCTAAAGTTGCTGGCAACTTTAAATACAAATGGAATGAAAAGGTTGTGATTTTTCGATTATCAATCTCTTTCCTAACTTTTTCGAAATTGATGTGATAATTAATATACACGGAACACCAACAGCTAGTTTGACAAATAATCACTTAAATAATTTGTTTTAGTAATGAATTACGTGATACGATACTCGACAGAGCGGGTTGGAGTTAAATAACCGTAACAAATGAAGCAACAGTATCGGTGGCGGTTTAGGTAGCTCCAACCGGAACTAACTGTGTGATGTGTGAGCGACACCGAATTATTTCCGGTGTGTGCATTTGTATCATTGTTGAGCTGATTCAATTTGATGAATTAATTTGAGAATATGAATGGTTTTTGAGAATTAGTTATTTCCTTTCTGATGGTTTTGATTATGACCATGATGTTATGTGCCAAGTTTGTCAAAGATTTTGTTGTGAAGTTGCAATTAAACTTTGTCGATATAAAAAATATACTCTGTATTGAAAAGCAGTTGAACTAAATGTCAGAATGAATTATCCAATAATATTTCACATGAAGTTAATTGATTGGAAATGCCGAGACAAAATCTCCTTTGCAAAATCAAATATAATGGTAGTTATGTATGGTAATACCTTTTTGAAGGTTGATTATCCTTCAAATAAGAGTAGTGACGTTATGAATGCAGTGAAGGACAGGCTGAAGTTCGCGGAGTTCAAGTCATCCACGTCAAAGAAAATATATGCTAAGAGTAGTACCTATACTTATATATGCAACTGTCCTAAGATAATTTTAAGTTTGCTTTCATTGTTGAATAGCGTTTTGTATAGAGTTTTGTTTCGTTTCTGAGTGATCACACGTGATATTTTTATTTTATCGGTTCCTCATAAGTTATGGATTTTATTTTGTTTTTCATAAATTTAATCCTATTAACTCTACTTTGAACTTGGAATTGTATCCTTCAGTATTGTAGGTGATAAAGAAATTGTCGTTAGAGGACAAACAATGAACTTCCCATTTATCAGCCAACGTTTCGTTTTATTAAGTTAAAACTTCATCAGGGCCTAAAAGGGCGAAATATATTTAAAAACACAGTTAAAATGTATGTGACTCGATATATCACGATACAAAGTTTTGTTAAAAATATATGATGTACAAAAGGTATTATAATTTTTCCACCTGTACATCATATATTTTTGATAAAACTTTGTATCGTGATGTATCGTGTTTTCCCATACATTTTAACTGTGTTTTTATATATATTTTGCCTGATGAAGTTTTTAATTATTATAACGAAACGTTGGCTGATAAAGAAGAAGTTCATTATTTGTCTTCTAACGACAATTTTATATCACCTATCAACTCTAGTCTTATCAATGTGAACACATTGGTTTTCAGTTTGAAAAATTGATACAAAAATGATAAGAAATCAATTGTACGAATATTTTTTTTTTAATTTCATTTTGTTTACAATAACAATAATTATAACAATAATAACTATTTATAAATTTGAAAAGTAATTCGACAATTGCTATTATTTGAAATTTCTCTTCCATGCATTGATGAGAGATTTACCATCTATGGCACCAGTATTTGAACTTGTTGTCGGTGTGTCCTCATTACTATGAGATAGTTGTCTCGTTATCTTCATTCTCTTTGAAAATGAGTTTTGAATATACGACTCCGCCACGGCGGAGGAGTTCCAACCTCCAAGTTTTTTTTACCGATAGTAGATCGCCTTCATTTTCTACGAGCTAGTAACCTAGGATCTGAAAAATGAGTGCCGTGTATAGAGCTGCGGATTTCCCAATTTTGAGAATGCTGCAATTTTCTTTGGAACAGCTCCAATAGTATGAATGCCTACAACTTGTTTCACACATTTACCATTCCTATAACCAATGAAGAATCGCCGATTTTCCAAATTTGAAGGCCACAAATCTACGTATTGTTGTTATAAACCATAGGCATCAAAAGAAAGTCCTTCTTTGGGAATGACAAATACCCTGTTATTTTTTTTAATATACCTCAATATAACCAAAAGTCTGGTACTGGTGCTTTCAAAATCATCCACAGTTAGCTTCTCAAGTTAGTCTCGTCTACAGGCGCCAAAAATACCACATACATTAATACAACCTTTGCAAGTAACCGCATGATCATCTGCCTCCAAATGAATGATTATGTCAATTTTGTCTAATGTCAATAAAACAGTCATTTGAAGGGGTAGTTGATAACATAATTGTAAAAATCTTTTTCCTACGTCTACATAAGAAAGTAACGTATATCGCACAGTATAGTCCCGCGAAAAGAGATTTATATCCACAAGCGTGCAAATTTTTTTTCTTCACAGGCGCGGAAAGCAGCGGGACTTGTTGAGACGAAGAGTACCCGGGTTCGATCCTCGCATGCGGATACTTCTTTTTTATTACACAGAAAGATATATTGGACCTGATATTAATTACCATTGTTGACTAACTGCAATATCATCGACACAACGTATTTTCCTTGAGGCAATCCGAACGTAACTGAAATAAGTCAATTTTTGTTATTCTATAACCAACAAAATCATTACAATAAGGTTACTAGATGTCCTGCCATACCAGGATGCTCACTGCAATAATCGTATACTATAGGAGTATTCGGGTCAAAAATTCATCAGAAAACAACTACTTTCCTGGCTAATACCACGACGAACGTTGAATTACATCCAATGAATTTCCGTGCAGAGTTCCTACAAGGCTATCTCCGCAATTGCTAAATGCATGGAAATGTTAATCGAAACATTTGGACCACCTATAGATCGATTTCTGGGTTCTTGCCCTCATCAGTATAGGGTAGGTCTCTGCAGACAATAAGTAATGTCTGCAACAAATGATTCGATTATCAATCCATTTCAAGGCAGAAGCTGAGACACCACCCGCAGATCGGTGTTTAACCAAACTACGAGCGCCATCCTACCCACTAGCCACCCTAAGCAATACCCAGTACTTCGCAAAGCGAATATATCAAAAATAGAAGAAATCTATTTAACAATGAGCTAATCAAGTTCAACACTAGATGTCCTGCCATACCAGGATGCTCACTGCAATAATCCTATACTATAGGAGTATTCGGGTCAAAAATCGTCAGAAAACAACTACTTTCCTGGCTAATACCACGACGAACGTTGAATTACATCCAATGAATTTCCGTGCAGAGATCTTACAAGGCTATCTCCGCAATTGCTTAATGCATGGAAATGTTAATCGAAACATTTGGACCATCTAGACAGGACATCTAGTGTTGAACTTGATTAGCTCATTGTTAAATAGATTTCTTCTATTTTTGATATATTCGCTTTGCGAAGTACTGAGTATTGCTTAGGGTGGCTAGTGGGTGGGATGGCGCTCGTAGTTTGGTTAAACACCGATCTGCGGGTGGTGTCTCAGCTTCTGCCTTGAAATGGATTGATAATCGAATCATTTGTTGCAGACATTAGTTATTGTCTGCAGAGACCTACCCTATACTGATGAGGGCAAGAACCCAGAAATCGATCTATAGGTGGTCCAAATGTTTCGATTAACATTTCCATGCATTTAGCAATTGCGGAGATATCCTTGTAGGAACTCTGCACGGAAATTCATTGGGTGTAATTCAACGTTCGTCGCGGTATTAGCCAGGAAAGTAGTTGTTTTCTGATGAATTTTTGACCCGAATACTCCTATAGTATAGGATTATTGCAGTGAGCATCCTGGTATGGCAGGACATCTAGTGTTGTTCTTGATTAGCTCATTGTTAAATAGATTTCTTCTATTTTTGGTTACTATGTCAATCACAATAATGTAATGTCATGATTAATATTATGTCCACAATGAACATTTGCATTATAAAAAGGAAACAAAAACATAACCCCGTAGATCATGAGGTTATTAATACTGTGTACCATTAATCATCACACTTCCTTGTAACAATATATTAGGGAATGTTTCGGTGTTCAATGGATATAGCCTCAGTTCAGTGAAATTATTCTATCAATGCACAGTAACATTAGCTAATACACCCATTCCTTGATTTCAGTACTCACTTCATTGATGAATGGTTTTCCACATCACCCAATACACTCGACCATGTTGTCAATGTGCGAGTGCCTTGCGTGAATGCTGAGATTCACCTACACTACTCCACCTCCACCATCTCAAAGGACGCTTGAACTGTTAGAAATGTAATATACTCTATATACTTATTTTTGTTATGGTTACTACATGTTTATCGTAACAGTCGATGTATGAATATTCAAACCACACTCTGCTAACATGAACGAATCAAAGAATTTCCCTCCAGTAAGGTAGGTATACACGTTAGGGATAATAAACGGTTCTTTTTTTGAAGGTTGTAGACGATGTAGTAACTTGATTACTTGTACTTCGGACTTCATCGTCTTAATAGTTGAAATATTTCTACTTCTCTCAATTTTTTACTACTGCTTGAATCTGCAATCGTCTTTAGGTGAATACTGACAGTATTCACCTAAAGACGCTTGCAAATTCAAGCAATTGAAACGTAGTGGAAAAAATACTGACAGTATTCACTTGAAGACGATTGCAGATTCGAGCAATTGAAACGTAGTGGAAAAATTGAAAGAAGTAGAAATCTTTCAACCATTAAGACGATGGAAGTCTGAAGTACAAGTAATTATAAACGGTTCTGTCTGAAAACTGTACACACTACTCGTACAAACAAAAGAGGAAAACTCTACAATAAGCGGCGAAATTCAAATACGTCTTTCAAAAAAGAAAATTCGTTGAAGATTCTAAACACATAATGTCTGGTGTAATGTTCAATCTGAGAGGATAAACCGATAATATCACATCCGCTAATATTTATGGTGAAGACACTGTTGCGGATGTGTTAGGTCTGTTATGGGATTTCAAAGAAGACACTCTCTGTTGCGAATTCTATGGCGCAACTGGAAGATATACTAAAAATGAAACGTGGTTTGTTTTCAACTGCACAGAGAATTTTCGACCGTATCGGGTTTTTATGCCCAGTTACCCTCATTCCTAAATTACTTTTATAAAAAACTTGGGAAATAAAATTGGGCTGGGATCAAGATCTACCAGAAGAGATAAGTCAACCTTTCCAAGTCTGGTTAAACAGGTTAACATGATTTCTCTTCTGAAAATTCCCAGAACACTTGGTGAAAATTTCAATTTTAAATTTACTGATAACTCTTCGAATCACGTGTTTACTGATGCGAGTAAATCAGCCATTGTCTGTTGCATATTTCTTCTAGGACTTCAACAGGGGAGTTCACCTCTCTAAGATTAATTCAGGCTAAGTCGAGATTAGCTCCAAAAAATTCAACAATCCCTCGACTCGAGCTAATAGCTGCTTTATTAGGAGTTAGATTACATCAATCAATCAAGGATATCTAAGGACTCACAAATATGAGGATATACTGTACTGACTCAATGGTTGCTTTGACATGAATAACTACCAAAGGAAACTGGAATATATTCGTAGGCAATAAAGTCAAGGAAATAAGAACGTGTACACACTCAGATCAATAAAATTTTGTACCAGAAAAAATGAACCCAGGTGATATTACATCGAGAGGTTGTTGCATCAAATCACTACTGAAAAGTGGTTGGATAAATGGCCCGAGCGGGTTGAAAGGAAATCCGAATGATTGGCATAGAAAACAGAAAGACAATCACGACACTCATCTCAAAGGTATCCATATCGACTAATGAATTCAATTATTTCTCAAAGTACTCTAAAATTGTGAGGATGATTAGTTGGATTGGATTAGTTAAGATTCATCAGGAATGCAAGAGATGTGTCTTCAAGAAGAGTAGGTGAGCTAACATGTGAGAAAGTCAATAAAGCAGAAATATTTTTATTGAAATTAGTTCAGTTAGAAATTTTTGGAGATAACGCAAAATCTGTTCAGAATTTGCACTTTTCCAGAGATAAGAATGGACTATTGAGAATCAAAACAAAATTACTTTTTGGAGAATACTCTGAAGATTTCAAATGTCCTATATTATCACCGAATAAAAATTTATTTGTACGGAAACTGATTGAGAAAGTGATAGATTGAATTTTCATGCAGGAGTGCAGACCCTTCTTGGAATACTTGGAAAAATTTTGAATCGTAAAAATTAGGAAAAATATCAAAAAAATTGTATCCAAATGTATAGTTTGCAAGAGATACAATGCAAAGTTTGTGAACACCCCCAATGCTCAACTACCAAGAGATAGAAAAACTTGCAGAGCAGCTTTTGAGATAGTCAGAATTGACTATTCTTGAAAGGTGAAGAAAAGGCTCGGATAGTTTTATTCACCTGCGCCGGCGCCGTTTATAGAGCTGTCCATCTTGAGCTAGTAAAATCACTATCAACAGACTCTTTTCTCCTAGTATTGAGATGTTTTATAGCAAGAAGAAGAAGGATTTCCATCATCTGCTCTGACAATGGAACGAATCTAGTTGGTGCATACAGACAAATGAAAGACGTTGATTGGAACAAAGTATTAGAATACTCTGCCATCAAAAGAATAAGATGGAACTTCAATCCACCAACAGCTGCGTGGTGGGGAGGAATTGTGACACCAAAACATTATGGGTTTGAATGAATTTTATATTTTTTATCTTATCAATTTTTATTTATAATATGAATAAATCGTTAGGGGACGAATGTTGGGAATCTGTTATTATCACATCACACCATGTGTTCTTAAGATGAAAAATAATGTACATTTTGAAAGTAAGACTTTTTAAATAAAAAACTGCCAATCAGATTCAAACTCATTTCGACGCAGTTTACTCATTTTTCAACTTACAAATAACAACCGCATTTCAACAAAAAATGTTTATAATGATCGACAAAACACGTCAGTTCCTTCCAATATCACTCAAAATGGATCGATATATACATAAAATTTTGACCTATCACTTATCATTACAACACAGAGACAACTTTCTTGATATATCAACCACCAAAAATTTAGCTGCAAAAATTATTTATTTGAAATAGCCCACTTCCAGCGAATTCTCATACACTACTTTTTCAGGATAAGATGCAAAATTCTCCCTTGATGCGGGTTTCACATAATTGTTCATTGATCGTGAAAACGAAAAAAATACCGTTTTGAAATTTAATCAGTTACGACAAATTTATTGTTTTGTTAAAATTTTCCAGAAATCAGCTCGTCAATACTGTTCAACCGTTTCAACTAAAACATTTATTATTTTTTTTTTCTATACTTTTGAACAAAATGATAAAATCCATAAATTTTATCAAAAATTTATATAAAAATTTGCTGTAACCATTTGACTGGCGAGCAACCATTCATTGCGTAATGTTGGGTAATGGATGATATCCTCCGTGGTATTCAGAACACCTCGAACGGCTCGAGTAAGACTTCGATCGGGTAGGGTACAACGAAAGGAAATAGAGTATTTGGGCTACGTCTTGATAAAATTTACCTGTACCAAAAACAACTATACAGATTAGGAGGGATTACTGCCATTATTGGGTCTGATTGGTTATTATAGAAGCGTCACGAAACAATTCAATGGGTTATCAAAACTACTAAACAAATGACTGAGGGATACAAAAATTTTTGAAAAGCTACAAGAACCTTTTATCAAACAATCCAATACGTGATGATTTTTGTCTCACTGAGATGATACCGTGAACGCAATAGAAATCCATCAATTTCATACTAACCTGTGAGGCTCTCGAATATAATTCAAATATCGTAGTTTCTGACAAATTTTGGGTCCAACCTGTTTTTTTTGTTGAACAGTTTTTTTTCTAACAAGACAATGACATGATTTCAAGAAGTCATGTGCAAAATATTTCGAAGTGCTACGATTCATTGTCCACATGTGGCTTACATTTGTCTGTGGTTACTTTACTATTGGGAAGCTGATTCTTATCAGCTCTATCTTAGATAATTCATGTGAAATCCAGTTACACAATGTCCAAACCCTCCCCTTTCCCACTTGCATGAAAAAAACTATTCATCTAACAAGGCAGTCATAAGATGACTTGACGTCTTAAACCAATGTATTGTCCTTCTGTTATCTCAAGAAAGGAACAAACTTAGGTGCCCAAACCAGATTGAAAATGAAAAATTACTTAGAAGTAACCTATTTGACATTTTTATTGTATGGTAACCAAATTATATTTAACTGTCACCAAATCGCCAACCAGACTTGGAGAAAACGGGCAGAGGGAATTTCCTCACCAACCGCACGGGTCAGATGATCCGTAAAATATGTTCCTCTCCAGAACTAAGTATGTCGTTGTCAATCTTACAGGAAGGTGTTCTCCTTACCAATTGACACTGAATACATACATACATTTTGTCGTTTTTCAGTTATAAATCAATACTTACCTAATTGTTTTATACTATTTTACAATTTTTTTCATTTCAACATATTTTGTAGCATGAGGGATTATGCCAACAATGAAATTGGTAATAGGAAGGGTGCATGGATTTGATATCGACATTAGTAAATTGTCGAATATACGCAATCGAATTTTTTTTTTATGATAATACTACACTTTTTCACATATATCACTTTCTCTATGGCGGACATTTCAGTAATATATGAAACGTTGGGTTGATCTTGACTGACCAATTGAAGGAAGAACTTCGAAACTAATTATTTCTGTATGTGAATCTGTAGTAACACCTTTCAGTGTTTTTTTCCAAAAACCTGATTATTTTTTCAGGTTATTCGGTTAAGAGACTACCCATATTTTCGTATCACACTTGAATGCATTTATCAACCCAATTCCTATCGAATAACAATTTATCAAATGGAAAAATAGGTACAACTGTTATCTTTATAATGACCTGAACATTTGTGCAAACCTGGTAATTAAAAAGCTGGATTACGATAGCAAGTACAGCGAATAAACAAACGTTATCTATGAAATATTATTCTTTCTTCTACAAAAGAAATGACCTTTTGTTAAAAAAATGTATCAGTAATATTCAAACTTTTTACATGCAATATGTCACACATGTCAACTGCAAGACATTGATACATACTTTTGATTGAAAGTTGTTGGGGTTGGGTAGTCCTAGAGAAACAGCATTGAAGCGAACATTTCGAAAATATGTATCGAGATTCTCAGGACTGTGAAATATAATTTTTTCAGTTATTATATAAATGATTTTTTTTTAAATAGAACTGTTTCAAATTTTCCATTAGATAACAAAATATAAACAGATTCTCAAAAAATATACCAGCAAAATTAAGAAAAAAAAAACAGTTTGGATAGATAAAAGAACATATCCGCCATTCTTTGTGCTGCTCGCCAACTGGATAACAAGTTCAAGTCTCGATCGGAAGTTTTGGTACAGGAGAGAGCAGAAGTCGGTGATCCAACGAGGAAGTGATTTGTAGTCAATGGTTCTGCATCATGAGAATCTAGGGAAATATGAGTCAAAGGCCTGGCATTTAAAATGCTCCCACATTCGATATGGAACATCTTCAGAATGTGTTTTTGTGGAAATCTGGATTCCAAAAATTCTTTGAGAATCTTTTTCACGCTTTGTAAAAGCCTTTCCCAATAGCCACTCATATGAGGGGCGAGCGGTGGGTTGAAAAACCCTTTTATTTTTTTCATTGAACAAAATCGCATCAGTTCATTCTGGTCAAGGCTCTGCAAATTATGTGTACGTTATTTGTCAGCTACCTTGAAATTTTAACCATTATCTCTATGAAGTTCATCTAAAGAACCTCTGCAACCAACCAAATTGACGAAGAACGTTTATGAATGTAGTCTTACTCAAATCGTGTGCGATATACTGCTCTAGTAACCATACATGTAAAAACTATTCCAGATGCTTCTTACAGCTTGCCTTACTCTGAGTGTCCAGAATTTTGTACGAAGAATGTTCACTACTATTTCTTTTCCATGGTGAATTTGTGAATATTTTCGTGAAACTGGTGAATAAGTAGCTTCGATAGTCTGGGTTGCGGATCCAGTATGATAGAACTTTACTTCGTGGAGTCAATCTGTCCGTCTGTTTCAAAATATATGCAAGAAAGATAATACATGCGACTTTTGGTTCCCAAACTCATTTTGTTCTTCAGAAGTTTGATTCTTTCTTGAAACGAGTCCATCTGAATTTTTTGGAATAAAACAACTTCAGCTTCAGACAATTCGTCCACTGTCAATTCAGACTGTATTTTGCACCCTGTTTTGAGAATTTCAATAAATCTTAGTACAAAAGCTGTTGTACGTAAGTTGTAGTCCATAATTGCCATTTTTCGTTAATAGAGTTCGTAATTTCGTCATCCCAACCAGTTTTACTTCTCCAACTATCTTGTAATCAAATTAATCAATCATCAAAAAATTAGCCAAAAACCATAAAAGGTCAAAAATGGACATTATAACTTTCAAAACTTCCCTTTTTGTCGTTCGTTTTTTATATTCTAAAATGTCCTCGTCAATTCTTTGAAATTTATTTTGAAAAGTAAAAGTATCTTCCTTTGGATTCCAAAATATACCGAGTATTCTTTCTTTCCATTGCAGTTTCTTCATTATTTTCAAAGTTTTTTCCTCCTGGGACTAAGAGTGTTTCATCAATATTTGGGAGAATATCTTCATTATTGGCTATCCAGTTACAGATGACGAAACCTGCAGCCTTATGCACATGAATCACATCCTGAATGATTTTCATGGCTCCATCTATCGTGTCCACGTTACCCAAATAATCTTCCCTGTAGTGATGATTTATGGCATTCGTGACTTCCGGAAATTGGTCATGGAAATCCATAGCATTTCTATTTTTGGCCTCTTGAGCCAAACAGGGCCCACATGTCGATCCAAAAAATACCACTGCAATTTCGTAACTGTCTGGTTCGGCATTCCTGTTCATTCCACGCCATACAATGCGTTGAGCACAACAGTCTTCCGGTCTAGCTTCGACTTGCAAAAACATTTCCCTGATATCAGATGTGAATGCAAATCTTTTTTTTATTTTGGTTCCAAAATATGAATAGGATATTCATAAAATCTGTTGTGGAATCATCTGCGGCTGAAAGACAAACTTTAGTCGCTATTTTTCATCGTTCAAGATATCCTCTGTGATATCTAAAAAAACTACTTCCCCGGCTAAATCCACGCTGGACGTTAAACTACATCTGATAGATATTGTAAGAAAACTGAAAAGAAAAAAATCTGAAAGTGAAAATTCGCATTTTCATTCGCATTTTTATTCAGATTTTTTAAATTATCTCTAGTAATACGTAATAAAAAAATATCACTCACAGAAATCGTTCATTTCATTAAAGCAAGGTTTGCTTTTCTTGATTTCCATCCTCCAATACATTTTTGTTGACGAAAATTTATTTCGCTTTGGCAAGCTCATCAGGGAGATTGAGAGTATTGGAAGGCAGGCTTTTCAGAAGCAATTATACACATCAAGGATGGAATTGATGGAAATATTTCTTCTGCGGTAATACTTTGAATGTTATTTTTTGACATTAACCTGTCATGGGAATTGCATTTTGATTTTTGGTTCAACAAAATCATGTAAAAGAATTGTATAAGTCCGGAACTGTAAGTAACTCGTCATTCAAGCTCACACCAAGGATTTTGGATGAAGCATCGAAGACAATCCGGAACTTATTGGGCGTGTTGACGTTTGTCACTCCAAAATGAGGCAAGTACCATGTTTTGTCATTTACCTTCTCAGCTTTTTCTATCGTTAATTTTCGAATGTATATAACATTTTTCTCCATATCTTGGAACTTCTTGCAATACATCTCACCGTATGCTTCATTTTTGTCAATTGAGTTTGACATTGTCTCTTCTCCATAAGAGTCCTGTCTCATACCCACTATCATTCCCGTTTCATTGTCGCCTGCAATATTTGTTGTGCTCTTCTATCTTCCACAGACAATACCTTTTTCGATGATCCTTGGATTGACTCAGTCTCCCAATGTTCTTTAACCAAATCATGAAGTCCAAGTCATCTTTTTCTCCTCTTGCGTCTAGGCTACTCTGACAAAGTTGTTGACTTCTCGTAGATCCATCCACATTTCCATGAAGAACCCATCCTGATAATGTCTTGCTGACTGCAATTCCATTCCACGGTACAGTAATCAACTTTCGGTTTACCAGTAGAGGCCAATTTTCTTGTACGGTCAATATTTTGGGTTGAGCATTTTTCATCGAAAAAATCTTTTCTGAACGTATGGATGCAGCCTTTTGATTTCGTCAGCGTCTATTGTTTGTGAAGGAAGAGATAATTCTGTAGTTCGTACGTGACGCAATTAGAAAGCAGAAGTATTATCTCCAGTTTTGACAGTGAAAGAAACAATTTTTGAATTATTTCACTGATGGATCAAGTCAATATATTGTAAAAGCGTCATCCAAAAGCGAAAAAGTTTTTTCCTGATGATTACCGCAGCAAACTACAACTGGTAAAATTTTCAACAATACATTTATTATTGCTGTAACTGTCTGTACTGATAACTTCGTATTCATCAGAAACCTTAATATTTTCAGAGTTCGGAGAAATATCCTTATACAAAAAATTCATGATGAGTTCTTTTTCAGCCATTAATCCCGCAAACCTTTCGTTTTTTACATTGCCTGATGTTATGGAATGGGAAACAACAAGAGAAACATATTTTATTTTTCGATATAAAGAACACCTCTAATCTATAGTGAATGCTTTGAATTTTGAACACCCTGTAAGATGATGGAGTTCATTTTCACAAAGACATGTGTTTTTCGTTGCTAGGGTAACACCTTTTTTTACGTTCATCTTTGGCCAATAATGGGTTAGGCAACTAAATGTACATAAAATCGTTAGATCTAAACAGTAATGATGAAATGGCGGCTGTCCCACGTACCAATACAGTTTTTGTAGTCGGTTGTCCATATTTTGATCAGTTTTGAAAGGTCGTATGTGGGACAACAGGCTTTTTAGTCCTTCGATTGATTCAAAAAAGGCGGCTGTCCTAACAATGAGGACATCTGCCTTTTAAAATTCTCACAGAATAGGAGGACATGCGCCTTTTTAAAGATAAGGTTAGGTTAGTAATATCAAAAATATTGTGTTTAGTAGTGTGTTAACAGTTCATTACATTATTTTGAGAATGTATTCCAACACAAGAACTAATCGAATATTGCAACAAGCATTATTACAAAATAACGGTAAGTCAAATAATCATAATCGAGTTAGTTTTCTCAATACCTAATTTATTATAGATCAAAACACCAAAGAGATTACCAAAAATGAGGTTATGTGCTGTGCCGATAAAGCTAATCAAGAGGTTTTAAATGTTTCTGATCATGACGATGAGCCTAGACAAGGCAGAAGCAGTTATAACGTCTTCGAAGACAAAGAGAACATGAGATCCTTCATTGAATTGAGGCCAGTGGTGGATATTATTGTTGGTGAGAAAGAACAGCGGGAAAATATTACCACAGCGATGGTGGAAAGTGACGATGCCTCTCGGCATTCTGATAAAGATCCAATTACCGGATTTTCTGATGATTCTCTAGAGGACAGGAACTATGAACCTGAAACGGGTTCAAATGATTCCAATCGAGATAATATAGAAGATTTCGATGGAGACAACGTTGACACAAATTTTGTAGCAGGACAACGAATTAATAAACAAGAGAAAGAGCAAAGGAAATCGAAAAAGAGAACAAGGCAGCCTTGTACCTGGAAAATTAACGTGGCTAAGCAAAAGAGGTTGATGGGAGAGGAATATGAAGGGCATAAGAAGAAAATTAAAAGGAAGAAAGAAATAGGTCCAATATGTAATAATTGCAAATTAAATTGTGCTACAAACATCTTAGACGAAGTGAGAAAAAATATTCATGAGAGTTTCTGGAAAACTAAAACAGACTGGAAGCAAAGAAGACAGTTTTTGGCACAAAGTGTGGATGTAGTCCCTATTCAAAGACGCCGACCACGAAGTGGTTCGCAGAACAACCGACGACAACACAATTATATATATAATTTATTGGACAATGGGATTAAAAAAAAGGTCTGCAAAAAATTTTTTCAATCTCCGAAAAAATGATTCGTAACGCTGTACAGAAATGCCTTGAAAATTCCGCAGGGTTGGTTGAAACGAATCAGGTTTCTAACCACAAACTTGATGATATGGCAGTAGGCTTAGTTCGTGAACACATTACATTGTTTCCGAAAATTGATAGCCATTATTCAAGAAATAAATCGGATAGACAATATTTAAATCCTCAACTTAGTATTACTGCTATGTACAAACTGTACAAAGAGTGGTGCATAGAAAAACAAGTAGAAGAAAAGCATATTGTTAAAGAACATAAGTATCGTGAAATTTTTTCTACTGAATTTAATTTACACTTCAAACCTCCTAGTATAGACACGTGTGATACGTGTGACCATCTAGAAAATTTGAAGCGTAATGTTCTGAATGATCCGGAAGCAAAAGAAGAGGTAGAGAGAACTTTGAAGGAGCATATTGAGGAATCAAACAGAAGATATAAACTAAAAAAGGAGGATAAAGATAATTTGAAAGTAGCTCAAGGAGAGGTAGTAGCGATGATGGATTTACAAAAATGTCTACCAACCCCATTCTTATCAAACTCCAAGACATTTTACTTAAGACAGCTTTGGACGTTTAACTTAACAATATACTGCGACACCCTCAAGAAGAGCTATTGTTTCTTATGGGATGAAACTATATAGCTAAGAGAGGTGGCAATGAAATTGCTTCATGCATATTAAAATTCATAAAATTATTGCCACTGAGCATAAAAGAGGTTACCATTTGGTCAGACAATTGCTCTGGCCAAAATAGAAATTTTCAGTTATTTTGTATGCTTCTGTGGGCTGTTCAAAATCCACATGTTACTGTCATCCAGCAAAAGTATTTGTTAAAAGGGCATACTCATAATGAAGCTGACACTGTACATGCAAGGATAGAAAAGAAGAAAAAACAACTTCCTACCATGTCAATATCAGTTCCCCAGGCTCAATTTATTAGAACAATCCCTTCACTTACTGACTCAGTGTATGAGATGGAACAACATGAGTTTTTTAACTTCAAAGCATTGGGTGTAGGACCTGGATGCTCATTTGTTAAGCGAAAGAAGAACTGTGAAAAGGAACCGTTTTTGTCGTCCAAAATAGTCCATTTGATGGTAAAGAAACAAGCGCCCGGTATTTTGTATTACAAAACTCGGTTTGAAGAGACGAACTTCAAATCTGTTAATTTCAACAGAAACGCAAGATCTGTAAAATCCAAAACAAGTCTCAAAGTAATAACTGGTCAGCTTTTGGCTGTAGATAAGAAGAAACATGATAATTTACAGTGAAAAATAATGACAACAGCGATCCAGATGATAGTGATGACGACCAGTAGTAATGTTTTTTTTATTTCTGTTTCTGCTGTTCTCTTTGTTAATATTTAATTTTTTATCATGTATTATCGAAAGTGCATGTTTTAGTTTTGACTTCAGAAATTTTTTTGAGAGTTTTTTTATTTTTTAATGAAATACACAATTGAAAAGACTTGTGTCCGTTTTTAATGTCTAACGAATAAAAATTTTAAAAAGTCGGTTGTCCATAATTATTCAATTACTATTACAAAATTATTATTTTTTCAAAATATTGTCAATAATGCTTCTTGATGACTATGATATCTGACCCATTACAAAATATTTTTCAGATTAGGCAAAAATTGAGAAAGATAGACCATATATTAGGTTGAGTATCGAAATGAGTACCACTTTATTTGGCCCTCCTTTAAAATTTGCAGAATGTGACAACCGCCCTTTCAATTCTAAGGTCCAGAATTGTACAATTTCCATTGCAAAATATTCTTTTCTTGGGTTTATTCCATTTTCTGCACAGAATATATTATCCGTACTCCGTAACAGTAGTTCTTCTAGCGTGAGAGGCTGCTTGAACTACCAGTCGCTAATGCGAGGGTTCTGTATTGACCGAGATGACATAATGGCACCCTACTACACTGCTAGGCTGTAGAATCACACAGTATATCCAAATACATTTTTTAGTACGCTGCATGAACTTCACTGCTTGCCATCTCTCAGATATAACCTTTCTGAAGCTTATGCTTAGAATCTAAAAACAGTGAACTATTAGTATTCATATAGAAATCAGAAAAAGCGGACAATCATTTCTTAGCATTACTTAGTTGAACACCTTGAATATTGATACTCGAGCACCACCACTAAGAAATTATACTGTTTCAGAGTTTCAACCATACATGTCGGTGAAGTATCTGATATTTTTGTTTTATCTCTCAAGGAAATTATACAGCCCTAACGGCTAAACCGTTCGTTATAATTTAGCCACCCCTTGATCAGAGATCAGTTGAAAAAGGTTCGGAGTCAATAAATTCTGCACCAAAGTCAAGATATTAATACTTTGTTTGACACTTTTTCTACCCCTTCATCAGGGGTAAAGTACCTTCTATAAATAATTTTGAAGGTATTTTTTTTAATTCAATATCGATGGTATATATATTTGCTTTGACTTGAACTGGTGGTGTCTCAATTTGTGTTATTTCTGGAATGCTCCATATATAAAATCAACTTATTTTTTTACTACTGTGAAAAGGGCCCCCAAAAAGGAATTTGACAAATGATAAATGTACAAATGTACAGCATATTAACGAAACTAAAGTGTACGAACTGACTATTCTGAAGGAACTGACTGTTATCAACAAACTGACTCGTGTTCTGAGCTGTCCTTATATAACGTCATCAAACGTAGTTCCAAGTATACACATCGTTGCCATTTTCCTCGATTGAAACACCCGTGGTATCACCCATATGTCAATCATGCCACTTGAATGGTGCTCGAGACATAAGTGCCAACTGAACTGGTATTAAAACTTGTAGGATCGCACTCACTTACGGATGACATATGAAATAGGGTAAATCGAAGAAATATGGCCATAGAGGGGAGACGGCCAAGCCTAATATTTCAGAATCAAAATAACAGGTGGCGATACCCACGTGATCACAGTTACGGCAATCGGACTGCATTTGGTATGAGTGCCGTTGCTTTTGAATTTAAAAATAGTGAGTAATGTTTGAAAAACAAATTTAGTTATTTAGTTTATGGGGAAGTGAAATATCATTCTTGTAACGTGCTTTCGGTGTTACGGACGGCGGACGTTACTATAACGCTTTCGGTTGTTGTATCTTGACAATTCCCTAACACCGGGAATCTATCAAAACCCAACAATGCCTCGGGCGCCAGTTATTTTATAGTGATATGCTCCACTCTCCCAATATAGAGCAAGGTGGGAGGCCCAGGGCAGCTACAGATAGAGATACGGTATCCCAGGGGTCAGTTTTTATGACTCTATATTGTATCCTCAAGAGACTGCAGGCTTTAATTGCAATCACCTGTTCAGCAGGAATACCGACTGCTTTATTGATAGCTCTATATTATACGGAAGAAAGAACACAACCAATGTAGGTTCAAGATTTGGAATCACAGCTACCTACACAACAAAAACAACAAAATTGTTTCCTAATTTTTTATAGTTCTAGTCTCATAAAGAGTACTAGTATCTCATATGCACCTTGGCGCCTCTCTCACATTCCTATAACGATATTTCAATGCAAAATTTATCATTTGTATTAGAACTTCGACGTTCTTTGAAAATTGTTTGAATTTTTACTAATGTAATAACTATCAGTGTGATTTGATGAAAGGAAAATTGAATAAATCAATTAATTATTGGTGAACGATTAAATAATATATTTCTGCAAATATTGATTAAAAGTTTGATTTTGTGGAGGAAATCCAGTTCTTGACATAATTTTTTGGGTTTATCACCTTCCACAATCTGAAAATGAAAAATTTTTTTTAATCCAAAGAAATCTGTACAAGTGTAGAAGGGCAAATTAATTAATTTAAGGGCAAATTAATTAATTTGCCCTTCTACACTTGTACAGATTTCTTTGGATTAAAAAAAATTTTCATTTTCAAATTGTGGAAGGTGATAAACCCAAAAAATTATGTCAAGAATATTTCTGCAAGTTTTTACGATCACTTCATTCATAAAAAAATTTAAATATACAATTTACGCTCTATATCTATTATTATAATTCCATCAATAATATGGAATCCTTTTATTACCATTGGTCCTTGATAAGTTTACCAAATTTCGGGTTATTCGACCGAATGGAAGTGGGTGAAAATAAAATATAGAAATTCTCATCAGTATTTTTTTTTTCATCCGATAAGTTTATCCCAGTCGGGCCTCATCTCCGGAGCCCCGATATATCCGGAGGGGGCATGCTGGAGTCATTTACCTAGATCGTGGGGGTGAGTGATTACTAGGTCCGAGATTCATGTGCCCTGAGCAGACGGAGTAAACCAAGGCTAAGATTTCTGCCGCATTACGGCACACCGGTATCTCGTCTACACCAAATGAGTGTTGTAGATGATAGTACAACACTCGTAGTGCCGGCAGCGCTGCGTTATGCCTGTGGACATAGGCTGAGACCGCATAAGCTTGACAACGCAGACAGCTAATGTATATGTATGTGCTATAGTTTTGACTGCATGTTTGGAAATATGGAGTGGAGAGTCCAGTGATGATATTAGCGACTGAAGGATCGAATGTGAATTTATTTTGCATGGCTTTCAAGGAGCTCAGGGAGTCAAAACATATCAGAAATTGCTGACTGTCTGTAGCGAATTCACAGTAGAGGATAGCTTGCAGCGGGGTGGAGTGCCTATGGGTATTCCCGTTTCTGTGCGACAAATGCACAACCAACCCCGTTTTTTGTTTTAGATCCGTTGGTGTATATTTTTGTGAAATTTACAAATTTTTCAATATTCTGCTTATATTCCAATATCAGCTGTTCTGTATTCAACTTCGACTTATTTTGTTCTCTCTATATTGCATAAGATTTAATGTCCGATAAAGACCTTGGCGGAAATTCTGGAAAATGATGAGTAGTTGGGTTTTGTTCTCTAATGCGTGTTGCCATAGGTCTGGTGATGGTTGGCTTTGCAGAAAACTTATTGTAAATATCGTCATGGCCGTACAATATATCAAAATTTGGATGGTGTGGTTGGGCATATATTTTCATTGCATAGTCAGACGGAAGTCTGGATCTTCTGTATTCAAGTGGAGGAAGTGCTGCCATACAGTTTAGTGACAATGTCGGACTTGTTCTGGATGAACCAGTTGCCAGTCGTAGGGCGGTGTTCTGAATCCTATCTACAGTTTTCAGGCGGCTTTTCGTGGCAGACGAGTAGATTGTGCATCCATAAGCACTGAGTGATTTTTGGCATTTCACCCTGAGATCGCTCAGATGAGGGCTCCATGTAAGTTTGGAGTCGAAAGTTATTGGAGCTTCATGCAGATTGAGATTTGGCACATCATGATGTTTTCTTTTTCTGCAGAAATAAATGGCTTTAGTTTTAGAAATATAGAATTTGAAACCTTTTTCTGTAGTTTCTCTGTAAAGGATATCAATGGATCTTTGCAGATTTTTTTCAGTTTCGTTGATGGATTTGGAGAAACGAAATATTACCAAATCATCAACGTAAATGATTTTATGAATCTCTCTTGGAATGCTTTCGAATATAGAGTGTATTGCTATTGCAAATAAGGTCACGCTCAATGTAGACCCTTGGGGTATTCCACTCTCAACGAGAATTCAATATAATATCTTCTAGTCTAGCCCTGAATTTTTCCACTCAAAAATTGCTGTAAAAGATAGGTAAGTTACCCCTGATTTTCCATTCATGGATTGTTTCATCATATCTCCACGTTAGAACATAAGCTTTCTCCAAATCGAGAAATATTGCCGAGAGGTGTTCCTCCTCCATGACAATGGTTTGTATCTCATGTTCTATGTGAACTAGCGGGTCTCTGATTTAGCGGAATTTTCTGAAGCCCATTTAAAACGTGGATAGTAGGTTATTGGTGTCAAGATACCAAATAAGACGGTTATTTACATTTTTTCCAGTAGTAATTTACTCAAACTGCTGCTAAGGGAGATAGGATAGTGACTGTCAGGTTTGGTGGTATCTTTTCCAGGTTTCATTATGGGAATTATTATCACTTCTTTCCATCGCTCAGGAAATATACCGGAGTACCATATTTTTTTGAATATTACCAACATGTTTTCTTTCTGGTCCGTAGGTAGGTGTTTCAAGAACTCATAGTGAATTTTATCTGAACCAGTTCGTACATAGTGAAGGATTGGTTATATGCTAGGTTTTCATCTGCAGTAACTTATCGGGCAAATTAATTAATTGTACAGATTTCTTTGGAATAAACATTTTTTTTTTTTCATTTTCAGATTGTGGAAGGTCATAAACCCAAAAAATCATGTCAAGAAGTAGGTTTACTTGTTCTGTTTGGGTTTTTATTTCTAGAAATGTAGGATTGTAATCTTCTCCAGAGTTGTCTGAGTGATAGTGGTCAGAAAAAATGTCAGCCACGTCTATGGGGTTGTTGGAGATTACTTTTTCATAATCTTCCAACGTGAGGAATGCCGTACAACAATATTTTGTAAGAAAAGCACATTTTCAGATAAAAATTATTATTATCATTATTATAGTCAACACCCAGAATTGACAGCTAGTGCCTAAAATTATTTTTTTATGTAGCAGCATCGTTCTGTACATGTTTCATGTCCCCGAAATGTTATACGGGGGTTATACGGGGTATATTCAATATGCTTACATTTCCTAAAAACATAAGGAACAATCTTATTAACTGTGAGAAATCCTCGAATTGAAATTGTACGGCATCATTTTTTGTTTGTTTTGGGATGCTTGATAAATCAAAACAGCAATGCTTTTCTAAAAATTACTTCTCTAATAAATAACAGTGACATTTTTTTTCATTCATATTTTTATTTAGTTCCATTGAATATAACCTGATATTACGTAAAACGAAAATAGTTAGCCTAGAAACCGGTTGCCGTAGAGGCATTTATATCCTCTCTTTAAACAATATAAGATTTAACCCCCCAAATGTAGGTAATTTTTTATTTTTTTTTCATTTTATTTTATGCACCAACATTTTTAGACGGCATAATTTCTGAAACTCATTTTATGTGTTGAATAATAATGTGGGATCGATGCCGTACATTTTGCAATGATCTTGAAACATACAGGTCGAAGTATGAATTTGCGTGCGGGGCTCCCCGCCCCTGTACCGGCAAATATGTACGGCATTGCTAAAAAATAAATCTATGTAGTTATACAAATTCAATTATACAAATGCCGTACAGTAATAAATCACCTGAAGTCATAACAAAAATTTGGGGAAAATAAAAAAAAATTGCTGGCTCTCAGCACCGTTCTTTTTGTACGGCATTAGGTCCTACTTGATTATTTTTCAGGGATCTTGTCATCTTGAGAAATGCCGTCCAAGAATCTTTTGTCAAAAAATCCCTCTGGATGGAAAGTTTCGTTGACCTGCGTACTCATCTGCACCGCTCACAACTGACGGCACAGTGCGCAAAGGAGTTGTTTCGTATGGCACTATAATTCTGAATATAATTCATGCTGGGTCAAATGACCCCTCCAAAATCGGCCTGGGCTTGTAGTCTATATTCTACCCATGAGAGTTGATATGAGGTTGGTAAGTTCGACATAATTTCATTAAAAAATATTGTATTTTGTAGATGATCTCCCTCGTGTAACGACTCGATTGAAGCTACAGAATTTTTGATTCCGTCGGAAAATTCAATGAAAAAAACAAGCTTATCTTCTCTTATATATAGATATTGCCTGATTTTGTCGAAAGGCATCATAATTATATAAATTAGTTTGAAGTAAATTTATGACTTATTTTGGGGAACAATCGAGAGAGATTGAACAATTTTTGGAGCATTCCTTTTGAGACATTTTTGTAACCTCGCTTGGTTTTCCTCATTAGAATATCCGCATATAGAAATATTTCAGGTTGTACTGTGGAAAATCGGGGGTAAGGTAAAATACACAAATAAAAAAATGAAACGAAAGTAATACAAAATGTAAAACAACAACAAAAATCTAAAATATAAACTTTTAGTCATAAAATAAAACTAAGTATAATTTTGAACATGTGATGAAGTGTCCTCCTGCTCGTAGAAGAGTATGCATGCCTTTCCGCTCACAAGGGAATTTGAATGAATCGGTGAAACTAGGGAATCGTTATACTCGTGCCACGTGCCTGTATATGGATGCCTACAGCAAGCAGTGTAGTGTCCGCTATTGGTAGTCCCGCTGTGATTCGTCAATGCGTATAAGTTTTAGCGACAGGGGGCTATGTTGTTTGCACTGTAGTTGCTCAAATCTAAGCCTTCCAGAAGAAAATCAATGGTTATATTATAGGAATTATTATAGCTATGAATGAAATTCGGGCAATTGATAGGATTTCCGTCAAAATTAGGAAGATCTTTTGGTAAAGATTGACGCGTTAAAATTTTTGTCATTTGAGGAAGTGTCATTAGGCAAAAATTGTCAATCTTAGGAGTAGAATACATTTGTTGATTTTTCTGGTTAATTGAAAGAAAATATTATCCTATCTTGTTGTCCTCTTTTACGGTTATTATCGAATGTTTGTCCTCACTTCTTTTGTGCCTGTAATTCCATGGTGTATAACCTTCAATCCATTCGTCCATGTTAGGCCTATGAGACTCATGCATCGACATTGACTCGCACTTTCTTCACTTTTCTCTCCGAGTTCTGCTAAATCCAGTAGTTTTTGTTTATTTTCCTTCTTTTTGATGGCATGTTCAATTTCCAACCTTTTCACAATGGAAGCTCGACTGCTATGACTGCTTCTTGTTGACTTAGAACGAAATTTTGGTACTTTAGTTTCCATCGGAGTTTCGGCTGTTGGTACCATACCTTCAGATCTTACTTCTGCTGTCGCCTTTTTTTTAATTCTTTGACTAGGTCTGAAATTCATTTCAGATTTACTTCCGTTCATTGTTACTTCACGGTGCAGTTCTTTAAATAACTCGAAGCACCATATGTTATTGTTTATCTGAAAGTATATTGGTTATCCCGGGTCGAAGGACCATATGTTATTGTTTTACCTGAAAATATATTGGCTATCCCGGGTCGAAGAACGAAATAATGTTCTTTTGAGAAAAATATTGAACGATTTCAGTATAATTTATTGACATCAACAACATTTTTTGTTTTTTAGAACATCATGATAATACATATAATTTACATATTATATACTATACAGGCCAATTCTGAACTAAGAACTGTAACAGGGGGCCAGGCATTAAATGTAAGCTTGGCAAGGAGTCTCTGTTGTCAAACGCAATCAAATTCCTTAGATATAACCATTGCACCAGCAAAAGTTCTACCATATGTATTGATGAATTGCTGGCATATATGTGAGACAAAGTTAATCTCTACGGAATCTCTGACGTATTGTCGATCATTCGCAATTCCTGAGGGTTCTAGATATTTCATGAGAACGATGATAATGGCTTTTTCCACTATCTTTGGAATGGCAGATAGGTCTGTAGTAAATTGAGATTGTTTTTTTTTCTTTTCTGGAAACTGGTTGTACTTTTGAAATTTTTTCAATTTCAAGTTCGATCATAATTATATGAAACACCTTGTCAGAGATGATTTAACTGTGTAGTTTCCCCATTTCCTGCCACTAAACCCGCCGTGTTGCTATGCGTCCGGCCATATTTACATGTCATTCTTACGTTTTTGTGCGAAGTGTACACATCGCGTCTTGCGTTTGCTCGCAAACTTAATTATTATTGTATAAGAGAAACGATGGAAGAACGATGTGAAATAAAAATAACGCAAGAGATCTTATTCGTATCCATCTAGTTCAACGAAGTAGCCGATCTAAGAGAGACAAAAATAATCCTAATACGTGGCGATTCATCTGGGGCCAGTGTCGTTTTATAACGATCATTCCGTTGTTTGTGCCAAAAACAATGAGGAAACCATTGGCTGTGCCAGCCAATAAAGACACCATGTGTACGGTATACAGTATCAGAAAGTTTTCATCTTGGGTATGGTGGTTTTATGAGAGCGTGAAGAATAGCTTGCTACATGTTGAGAGAGCATTAAAATTTCTCCTCTACTCGCTCGAGGAAGGGCTATCGACGTGAGCTGGTAATTCGTCGGGCGAGGTAACAGGAGAGGTGCGCAGTAGTGCGTCTCTCTTATTTATGTGGTATCATATCATTACGTTTCTTGTTGCTCGCGTAGATTTCTGTTTATACCTCAGATGTAAAGTTTCCGGTACTGTATACGGTGCTACTGTAGTTAACGATCGACTATCATGAGGATGGATGCATGCCCCGAAGATTAATATGGTAAGAAGTTTCTTTCGTGGTGACCAAATAAACAAACTGAAAAACTTGCCGAATCGGCTAAATTGAAAAATCGAAAACTGCACTTGGCTTCAATCTTAAGCGTACAAATTTTAAATTGAGCTTTTTTTGTATGACAGAAAACCTGATTTTCAGAAAAAAAAAACATTTTGGTTAACTTTTCACCTCTTTGAATGAACAGAAAATTCAAAGGGACAGAATGGTGTGAAAAGTTGGCCAGAAAGTTCCTTCTGGAAATTATGTTTTCTGGATCCTGAAGGTAGTGATTTTCCTTTGATGACACTTACATGAGTGTAAGATGATCCCAAAAATACCTCGATTGCCATCTCATATTGGTATCTAATGGAGACTTTAATATTGAAACGGTCATTCCTCTAGAAGTTATCGCCCAATTTCGAATTGTGTTTGAAGTAAAATGCGAAAAACTAGCCCAGAGTGCCCATTGGGGTTTGTTTCTGATAAATCTTTCGGACAGGTGGGAAATCTATTATTCCTGATACTTGAAGAAACACTCCTATGGAGTGTAAAACTCCATGAATAATTTTCGAAAAATTCTCTTTTTTGGTATAAGGCTGGGCAAATAAATGGTGAATAAGACCAATTAAACGAGTGGAAACAATGAACAGGGATCAACTTTAGTGAGGCACTAACGGCCAAAGTACGCCGCGTACGCCTTCAATTCTAGCGCTCTAATGGCAGTTGACCCTCTGGCCCGAATTTACATGAGCACAAAAAAATTCAGTGGTCTTTCAATTTGTACAGAGTACTTTCTTTAGAGAATTCGGATTCAGCAACTCAAAATAACATATGAAACGGCAAAGGAACCTACTTCTTGAATTTTGTCCACGTACTACTAAAATTCGATTGGACTATTCCGGTTAAACCGAAAATGAACACAAACTTCCTTATTTCAAATGTAACTTCATTTTTGAAATCTACGTAGTATTCTGAAACAATTCATATAATATAACTCTATAGTCATTGTCAATAGTTTTTGCGTTAGACCGGTTTTTGTGAAAAATTATGAGTTTGATCTGCTATCTTTAAAAATGCATATTTCCAAAAGTCAAACGCTGAATCTTTTAAATTTCCCAAAGAGAAATTTGAATTCGGACCATAACTTCCAGAGATATAGCCATTTCAATGAACTGAATGAACTCAACGTCCGCTATCTTCTATTATTCTATGAAAATTATTTTTTTCGCGTTTCTAAAGTAACCATGCCGAGTGAGTCTGAGAGATGGCATACCCCTACTTTTGAGAAAAATTACCTGACTCAAAATACGAAAATTTGGGGGGCTATTATGCAACTAAATTGTGATTTTTATAGATAAAACGAAGTCTGTTATATTTTCGGTTTCGCCGGAAATGGTCTTAGTTTGAGTTTCTTCAAGGAAAAAACTTATATTTTCTCATTTTTTTTAATTCTAGGCCAAATTCTGATTATTTCTTTCTTTATTTCGATACATTCTTTCATTGATGATGATTTTTTACATGTAAAATGTTTCTTTCTGACGCCATATTGTCCATGAAAACGTAATCATCATTTTTATTATAATATTGTGCCTCCGGCCAGGGTTTCAATGTGATATAAGTTTTTATAAAGGAGACAGATACAGTCTCCGAAACGTCAACATTTTTCGAAAAAGAGTATTTTTTGGTTAATTTGATCTCATTTTTTCAGATAGACAAATTCAGTGTAGGATACGTTACTGATAAAAATCAATTCCATTTAAGACAGCAGTCTTGTGTATGGAATTCATGAATCCAAGATAACAGAGGGGTTTTTTTATGGTCCGATTATCTTCAAAATTTATATTGAGTGGTATTTGGAGTCGTAGTTTATAAATGTTTTGTTGCAATTCATAAATTCAATATGACGTCTCCAAGGTGGCGAAAGAGTTAATATTGCCTTCTAATTGAAGAGCTAGATACATAGCTCAAAACAGGCCTTGTAATAACCATGCTTCATCAGAAGTCCATAGAATAATGCGTACTACACTGGTTTTTTATCGAAATTTACTAAACAATTTTTTATTTATTTTTTATTTATTATATGTGAGTTACAGATTCAGAAGCTTGTCGCTTCTGTATTCGAACTGAAAACTCAGCACGGCAAGCTTTTGAACCACAGAATAAACTACATTACGCACATCTGAAATAAGTTATTTTTTACTTTTTAGCGCATCTGAATCAAAGCTTGACATTTATTTTATCCATATTGATCCTGGAACTACCCTCTATTTACAAACATTACAATTTGTGCTAAACTTGTGCTAGTATTTTAAAAGGGAACGAATGCATCGAGTACCTTCGGTGCAGTTTTCGTTTATTCAAGAAATAAATATTAAAACCACAATAGAAATTCCATAAGTTTTCTTTAGTTTTCTCAACTGTATTTGAGAGGGTGGCAGATGCACCTAAAATATCACGAAGAACGGCGTTTAACATTAAAATAAGAAAGGAGAATGAACTCATTCCATCTTCTCCGGGGAAACGTAGATCTCGTTTTGAAAAGAAAACATCTGATATATTCATATTATCTGAAGGGCAGAAAATGGCAGTATGGAATACTTTCTACAATATGTATAAAGTAGAAGTACAGATTTAAGGGGTAAAGGACATATTACTTAACAAAATAGATGTTACTGTTTCAGTGATCATAGCTGTTGTGAAGAGAGTTCATTGGATTCATGTTTATATATTTCTTCCACACTGAAAAGTTTCACTTGTATCTCGTGTTCGAAATGCAATTATATCGGTCCTCCTATGTATTTGAACTATTTCCTTCTGAAAGTGTAACGTTGAATCCTGGGCAAAATGCGTGAATGACACCTAGAAGAATGTTATAAACAAGAAAGCGTATTTATGGACATATTGAACCCATAATCATCTTACTATTTGATATTGAAGTATGCCAGGGGATATATGAAAACTTTTTCAGTTAACTCATTCTCACATTTATAGAAAATGCATTTATGTGGTGATCTTATAGAAAAACCTGTATTTTTCAACGGGCTAACGTTTTTTCGGTATATTTTGCCAAAATATTGAAATCTGTCTATTACTTTCAGAGTTATTACTATTATTTATGAAAAAAGTAGTGCGGCTGCGGGGCTAAAAATAAAACCTAGATAACAAATTTAAAATGTCATATACCTAGTATACATAAGCAATAAGAATTTTTGGTCAGTTTGTCCTATCTTTCTAATTAACGCATACTCCGGAAGAATGTAACTGGAATTATTCAATATATCTAAAATTCACTTTCTGAAAGTAATTATTCTCTTTTGAATAGTAATCCTATGGTGGACACATTTTGGTTTATTGGAACATCTGCCGGAAATTAAATTATCCACATATTCGTTGTTTCTCAAAAGTAGTAATACATTTTGATGTTCCTGAACATTGTATACTCAAATTCAAGAAAGTAAGTTCAATGAATGATTATGGGTACGGGAATAATTTCAAAATGGATCTTTGGTTAGTCCAGCGGCCGCACTATAGTTTTTAAATATTGGTAACTCTGGAAATAATCAATAGATAATCGATTTTTTTCATATCATTCGATTTGTCACCTTCAAAACCATTTGTTATACAAGGAGCCAAGAAAAATCAACATCTCTGAGTTTCTTTATAGTTAATAAAGAAAAATAAAAAAATAATAATAAAAAATTAAGTTTCGGTAAACCGAAAGTACTACATATTCCACTTCCCTTTCAAAAGTTCAGATTTTAGTTCCTCAATAGAACCCTGGGTTTTTCTATCGAGATAAAGGTGCGCTATCTCTCCCAGTTTCACCCAGTATAACTGCTATCAGAAGAAAAATTAGTACCCTCAAATTATATCAAAAAATTGGCTGTTCAGACTATACTACATACAGTCTGAAGAAATGAAAAATATCAGATTATAAGCAGAAATAGACTCAGCATCCGACTCCTTTTCGATTTCTTCAGAAGAAGAGGAAATCGCACCATAAACGAGAGCTTCAGTTTAAAAAGATATTTCGCCAATGGTACTTCGTCCACGCCATCGAAGATGACAATTGCAAATGCAGTCGAAACGTTTGTAGATTTCCATCAAAGAAGACTACGGCAATAAACAATAGAACAATAACCAACCAGAACATTAACGCCAGCTGTGAAAGGCTACAGTTGAATATACAGAGTGTTTCATTTGAAAATGTCGTCATCTCTAGAAAAACCGGAAGTCAACAATGTTGAGTCCATCTCTTCATGAAATTCTAATTCATATCTCATGAATCCTCACAAAATTTCATCAAATTCCATCCATGATTACCAAATTTATTATGGTTACTCATACTCATTCACCTCATCATTGGTATTTCTTAGATAAGACTTCTTCAATTAATCTTATTATTCACAATTCAGAAAGGCTACAACTCTGTTTGAGGAAGGAATGAATAACAGAATTCCATTTCTAGACATGAGATTAATAAGAAATGAACCAAACAAAATCATCACAAAGTTGTATAGAAAATAAATATGTAGTAATAGATTCATCAATTTTCATTCTTACATCTACAAAAGATGAAAATAAATAAAATTCGAATCTCTGAAGTACAGAAGAAAAGTTTTCATATTGGGTATGGTAGTTTCATGAGAGCGTAAAGAATAGCTTTCTATATGTTGAGAGAGCATGACAATTTCTCCTCTACTCGCTCGAGAAAGGGATATCGACGTGAGCTGTGGGCGCTGTGTCGCATTTCCACGTGGTCCGTTAATGCGTAGGGTCGTCGGGTAGAGTAACAGGAGGGGCGCACAGTGGTGCGTCTTTCTTTTTTATGTGGTATTATCATATCATTGCGTTTCTTGTTGCTCACGTAGATTTCTGCCTATACCCCAGATAAAAAGTTTTAGATACCTACTGTATACAAGAACTGACTCCAAAATAAACGTATTTAAAACTAACAATATTAAAATATTACTATAATATCTAAATTACACAGTAACGTGAAATCACCAATTTTAAAATTGCAAAAATCCAATGTTATTTATAAAATTCCTTGCATGGATTGGTCCAAAATATATTGGTCAGACGTCTAGAAAACTGTATGGTCGCATCATTTCCCATAAAAGCTACTCTAGACGAAATGTTAATACATGTGCTTTGTGAGATTATGTAAACTCAATATATTATAGAATGGATTATAATGATACCAAAATTTTTAATAGTGGCACTAATCCATGAACGGTCGATGAACAAGAGCACTGATCTGAATGATCTCAGCAAAATGTATACGTATCTACTTAATTTTGAGTAAAGTAGGACAAAATCACCCTTTTATTAGAATCTTCCACCTTGATTTGAAAACTAAAATGAATTATCACTGTCATTTTCTTCATGTCTATTCTGTTTTCGTTTTTTGTCAATTTTATTATACATTCTCACGTTAGAAAGTACTCCATCATTTCTCAACTACATTTATGGTACATTTACGTATTTTCAGTTGTCCCGAGGAAGATAATACACATTGCCGAAAGCTTGACAGTATCAAAGAGTTTTCTTTGAAATAGCCTAATTATTTGACATGTATATATATATATATATATATATATATATATATATATACATATATGGTTATAAAAGAGATAGAATGAATTTTATGGAAAATGAAAAACTCCGAAATACCCAATACTTTACCTGTTTTATTACTTTGATATATTGAATTTTAATCCTATTAGTTCATCCTGAATAATAGAAGCACTTTTGTCTCAAATCAAAATTTTACATTTAACGTCATGTATATCATCTGAGAAGAAAGAAGAGAAGTGTCAAGAATGACAGTTTAATGGAAAAATGAAAAAATAATAACTGTAACTGAGAATAAAAACCCCAATCAGCTTGAAAACTGAAATGAGTAACTTTGTAAATACGTAGAATGTTAGAAGTGAAAAGTGTACATAAAAACAGTGCGGAAGTTAAATAATATAATAAAAAGACCAGTGACGCAAAATAAATGATATAATTGGTGGAAAAAAGAAAGAAAATTTGAAATGAGGTTGCCCAGGAGAAAAATAACGAAGAGGAGTAAAAAATTTTAGAACGAGAAACTTGCGAAAATTTGTAACAAACTAAAAAAAGAAAAATAATTGGAAATACTAATGAGAAGAACCCCAAATCTACAAACAAATCAACGAAAATCATCAATTGAACACAAAATAACAGGCGCAGAAATCAAGTAAGCTGAAACGAAAAAATAAAGATTACGTACCTGACGACTATAAATATCCCTGAAAGATGAACCAACACCACTTGAAACTGGTAAAATAAGGTATAACCATCAATTTTTCTTTGGTACCATTCATCCAGTTTTTTGGAGTCAAGCAGCGCAGCAGTTTGCAGATAAACACCCAAAAACAATTATTACCATACTGAACTGTTTTAAATTGATTCACTGACTTCATTTTCATTTTAAATCGAACTTTTTTTTAATATTAGGATATCATAAAATCAAAATGAACAATATATTTGTCTATTATTTATAACCTACTTCTGTTGGTAACTTTTCCCCAACAAAGCCATCTAACGGACTTTAATTGGACTAATGAATAAGGCACGATTCTCTATAGTTTTTGGGATAGAATAATAGAGGGCGTTCTATTTATTTATTTTTTTTCATAGATTTGTTATTAGTATATTATTTAATGTTTTTTTTTTTCAAATGAGAACTACGTATTTCAGTTTTGGACAAGTTTATATTTGAACAATAAATTACAAAATTCAATTATTGAAATTTATTAATCTATTTTGGCTATCATTTTTGACAATTTTTCAATATTGCATATTATTTCACTTATATCCAGGGCAGTCCACGTTCCTGAATCCTACCGAGAGCAGGATATTTTTTTATTTCTTGTTTCACCGGCTGAGCTAAAAAAGGAAGGAGCTATAAGTTAGGAAAGGTAAAACGGGTAAAATAAAGCTGTGAGGTATGGGATTTAAAAAAAAGTTATTTACATAAAAGAAGTTCATTCTGTATTTGCTACATAATTAATCAAATTTACATTTCAATTCAAACACTCAAACAACACAAACACAATATAAAATTACAACAAATGTCGCCCAACGCGGAAAAAAAATTGAGTAAAGGCTTTGCAGGAGTGTGAGTAGAAAGAAAGCTTTAAAAAGTGTGAAAGAATATCAATAGTAGAGAGAACATGGATTTGAGAGATGGTAAGAAAATAGGTAATGGAGAGGCAAGTGGAGTAACACGAGAGAGAGAGATGAGAGAGAATCAAATGGAAAGAGGAATGGATGGGAAGTTTAAAATGTTGATGGAATTTATAGGAAGCAATATGGTGGTATAACGGAAAACATGGAGAGAATGGAAGAGAGAACGAAGGTGAACCTAATGGAAAACATGGAGAGAATGGAAGATAGAACGAAAGTGAACATGAAGAGAATGGAAGGGAGAACAATGAAAAATATGCAGAAGGAGGATGGATCAGAGTATAAAAAAAAGACATGGAGGGTATGAGGAAAAGTATGGAAAATAGAATAGAGAGAATGGAAGAATACATGATAAGGAAATTTGAAGAAAATAAGCAGGGAATAATAAATAAATGCAACGAATTTTAACAAAAGGTTCAACAACAAAATATAGAATTTTATGGAAAAGTAAATGAGGAAATGAGGAAAATATAAGCAATTCAGTTGAAAGAAATAACAAAAACATAAATGATATGAGAATGGACTTGGTAATATCATATCGAATCACTATACTAGAAATAGGAAAAGTTATTAAAAAGCTAGATGGGCAAGAAAAAAATTGAATTAACAAAATATGCAGTATTGAAAATGAAATAATAAATATTAAAAGAAAAATAACATTAGACAGGGACAATAGTGAACATTTCGAGAAAATTAAAGAGTTGGAAAACAAATCAAAACAATTAATTAGAAGACAGTAAGAAAAATTAATTAATAGAAATCAGATTGATAAATACTTGCCAAAACTTTCAGAATAACAACAAATTTGATGGAAACATAAGAAAATTACATCCTATAACATTTATAAAATTGATGAAAAATAAAACAAAAAATGACAGAACAATTGAAAGATTTTATTAGGGAATGTTTAGTGAATCAAACTTGTATATTATGGTTTAATAGTCAAGAGAAAAACAAAAATGATTTTGATGAATTTGAAAGGCTATTTTCAAACCAATATTGGGGTGAAAATACTCAATTAATTATTAGAGATCAATTACAATTTGAAAAATTTTACGAACAGAGAAGTACGAACTACAATAACGATGGAAAATAGCGACTAAATTTTGTCTTTCAGTCGCAGATGATTCCACAATAGATTTTATGAATTTCCTATTCATATTTTCGAACTGAAATACAATAACTATGCTATTTAGTTATATTCTATAGCAGAATACTTAAATCCAACGAAGAGGGAATTGTAGGCAACATTAGTAGGCATTTTAAGCAGGAAATTTTTGAAATTATTAGCATGCACGAAATTAAAACTATGCCTAGGTTGAGTGATTATTTGAGTTTGGAAAAAACTCTATTTTACAGAAACTGGGATAGGAGAAATCAAAATACAGGGTATTCTAACAATAATAGGCAGTATCAAAATAACCATGATAGGTATGAAAATAAAAGGGAATAGAGTAATAATAATAATAATAAAGAAGAACAATACAATAGGTACAGTAGAACAAATAATTTTCAAAATAACAGAAGCACCAATAATAACAATAATTTCAATAATAGATACGGGGGAACTCAAAATAACAGAGAATACAATAAAAATAATTACTATAATAATAATAGGGATAGTTATCAAAACAGATATTACAATCAGAATAATAATAGAAATCAAAATCAAGGTCATTTCAACAAAATAGCAACGAATGTAATAGAGAGGGTAGAAGAAATTCATATTCTAATGGAGAAAATGACGAACGTACGAAACAAGTATATTTTCAGAGAAGGACGAATAGTATAAAAACAAGACAGACGTTACAAAATGTTACAGGACAATCAAATTCTCCACAAAAAATAAGGAAAATTGAAAATTTAGAAAATTTGTATTAAGAAAACCATATAGTAAGCTGAATCAACCGATTTATGAACATCCCATGAAATATATTAATTTAAATGATAATGAAAAAATAGACCAAATAAATAGTTTAATAACATTACAAGGAAAAATTGGAGAAAAAATAGTAAAAATTCTTATGGATTCTGGTTCTGAAGCATCACTAATAAATGAAAATGACTTAGGAAATGATATAGAATATTTAAACAAAATGGTAAAAATGACAAAAACAAATTTAGTGGGGATAAATGGAAAAACTAGCAGAATCAAATAGATTTATAAATATAAATTTGGAAATAGAAGGAAAAATATTTGAAATGCAACTACCAGTGGTACAAAATATGGACATAGATATAATTGTTGGTACTGATCAGTTAGAGAAAAATGATGCAACAATAATAGACTATGAAAGAAAAGCAGTAAAATTGATGAAAAATTGGTTCAAATTTGAAGATTTGAATGAGGAAAAAGTGAATTGAATAATGAGATTTTGTGTAGTAAAAATGTGTGCGAAATGAGTGAATGTGAATATAATAATAATAATGATGAAAATAAAGATGAATATGAAAATGAGGTAATTAAAAATGAAGAATTAAATGCTAATGAATATAAATGTTATATAAAATATGGATATTATGTAAGTGAATTATTGAGAAAGTATAAATGTTTAACGATGTATGAATCAAGAATAGCAAGAAATAGCAGAATTGGAGTCAATGAAACAGAAAAATTTAAATCAAAAAGTTATCAAATTCCTTATCGGTTTAGAGAGAAAGTGAAGAAAGAAATTAAAAAAATAATAAATCGAGGAATAATAGGAAAATATACCAGTAATTATATTAATCCTATAGTTGTAGTTCAAAAAAAAATTGGGAACATTACTTTATGCTTAGATGCACGGGAACTTAATGAAATAACAACACTTCAATATGAATCTCCAATGAATATTGAAGCCATATTTGGCAGAATTACCAAAACTAAAATTTTCCCTAAGATAGATTTAAAACACAGTTTTTGGTTAATTCCATTAGATGAAAAAGTAAGAAAGGACCTCGCACGGAATACATGGGATTTTGGTTTATCGTGTAATTCAATGAAACACTAGTATGCTGTAGATCACGATGTGTAGGTAACATTTTAAATGGACCATAATCAAATCGTATAATTTGTTTCTGCGAAACAGGGTGATTGTAAAAGTAGTTACACAAACAAAAAATAAATTTAATTTATCACAAATTGAGAATATTTCTTGTTTATTCTCGTGATTTGGCTGAAATATGTCATGCATTTGAGAACGCACCATTTTTGTAATACAAAATAGTATTTAATTCACCGGGGTCGTCACAAACGTTCTCAAAGATATCCCGTTTCGACATTATTTACCATAATTATTAGAATTGAGATATTTTCTAGTTTGATTTCGATATTTTCCTGAGTAATAATGATAGTTTGAAAAAAAGCGATACTGTTTTATAACAAACACAGTATTTTTACCAAGTTGTGTCATCAGAAAAGTACCTAAAAATATCCTATTCCAAAGTTTTTTACTTCATTCCTTCAATAGGAACTTTGAGGAACCCTATGTTTTCAATATTTAACGTTGATATGTGGAAACCCTCAAGCTATTGTTGTTGTTTTTTTGTTAAAATTGTTTTTTCCGTTAACCAGCTGTCGTCCCCTTACGAACGGCAGCCCTCAAAAGTCGAAACTTGTGCGAGCCAAGGATTAACGAGGTCTTACCTTTTAACGTGCGATTCCTAGCACTTTCTCGGGCCATCAGATAAAAATCTGAAGTCGCTGAGGATTCGAACCTAGCCGACCAGCAGTCAGTGGTTTTGAACGCTTCAGTCTCAACCACTGAGCTACTTGACCCTTATAATACGTGTAATACCTTGAGCCGAACCCACATTTTTGAAATAAGAGGGTACTACAAAACATATTTGTCGGCGAAACTATATCTTTCTACTTTCTCCACTAAAGATTCGCATGTGGCGAAATTTTAATAAGTTTATTATTTTACTGCGTGATAGGTATATTTGGATATATGGTTTAGGTTGGATAGAAAAAACAAAAATTGATAGAGGTGTATATCCAAAACGTGTGTGTTTTTGTGACATTTCTCGTAAATAAAGATCGAGAAAAAATTGCGTCGCTGCCAAACATTATGAAAAAATTGACAGAAAAGATAAAAACCCTGCAACAGGCGAATTTTTAGCAAAACTCTAAAAATATGTAAAGAGCTACTAGTAATTAAACTAAAAAAATATCCAAGAGAGGGAGTAATTAGTAATTAGTAATTAGTAATTTTCACAATGTTTGCCAGCAACGCTATTTTATACGATATTTATTCACAAAAAATGTGACAAATGCACACATGTTTTGAGCAAACGCCTATCTCCACTAATTTTTTTATCCAACCCATCTTCAAATGAACCTATTGAGTACCTATAGTAATATAATAAACCTATGAAAGTTGCGCCACATGCGAATTTTCAGAGAAAGTTCAAAGATATGGTGCCACCGAAAAAAATTTTTTGTAGTACCCTCGTATTTCAAAAATGTAAGTTTGGCTCAAGGTTTTTCACGTGTTATAGTATGAGGGTTTTCACATATCAACGTTGAACGTTGAAAATATAGGGTTCTTCGAAGTTCCTATTGAAAGAATGAAGTAGGTAAGTAAATAACAACGCCCAAATGGTATATTTTTGATACAATATATCATAGTTTCATTGAATTCCGCAATAAACCAAAATCCCATGTATTCCGTGCGGGGTCCTTTTACAGGATTTTGTATAGAAGGGGTTGTCTATAGATTTTGTGTTGTACCATATGGTTTAAAGTTAGTTTGTCCAGCACTTGAAAGAGCCTTACATAAAATTTTAGACAAATATGAACACTTTGTATCACATTACGTAAACGATATCTTAATTTACTCAGGAAACGAAGACATACATAAAGAACATTTAGAAAAGGCATTAGAATAATTAGATGATTCAGGTTTAAAAATAAACTTAGACAAATGCGAATTTTTTCAAAAAGAAGTCAAATATTTAAGCTACAGACTGAATGAATTAGGTTTTGAAATTGATCCAGAGAGAGTAAGAACAATAAAAGAGTACATAAGATCACACAATTTGAAAACACCTGGAGGATTTCTGGGAATGTTAAATTACTTTAAAAGACTGATACCTGATTTAAGTAGAAAAGAATTACCATTATTGAATTTACTACAGAAAACTTTACATTTTTCTGGAATGGGAAGAACAGCATGAAAATGCATTTTTGGAATTAAAAGACGATTTTTCATAAAATTTGAAAATTTACCATCCTAATTATGATTTACCTTTTATTGTGAGAACGGATGCAAGCATGGGAAGATTAGCGGGCATTTTAATACAAGTACAAGGGTGCACTGAAGTACATATTGTTACAGACCTGAAATTTGATAAAGACTTCTCGAATTGTTCGAGATCGTTCGATGAATTAGATGGAAAAATCTAGAAGCACTAACTTTTGTTCTGGATCAATCGTCGAACATTCTATTTGTGTTCTATTGATTTCTTAAGTTTTCTAGAACTTTATTTGTATATAAAAGCGATGCATTTGTTAGATGATAAAGGAAGTTAGTTAGGAAGTTACTCTGAGTTACCTTGGATACAAGTATTTTGACAGTGACTTGTATCACAGTGTTGTCAAGTGAAGTTGGAATAATAAAGGCGAGTTCATACCAGTGTACACTTATTTTTGAACCCGAAGACGCAACAATTGGTGACAGCGGCGGAATAAGTGTTACTGAAGAAAGAAAAGTAAGGCAGTTTTCCAGTATTTGATGGTGAATACTCGTGCAAATAATTACGACGAGATGGCGACATCAGCAGATATCCTTGAGTTTTTAAAGGAACAAGAAGCCAAACGAAAACAAGAACAAGAGGAACAAGAAGCCAAACGAAAACAAGAACAAGAGGAACAAGAAGCCAAACGAAAACAAGAACAAGAGGAACAAGAAGCCAAACGAAAACAAGAACAAGAAGAGCTTCTACAACAATTCGAACTGAAAAGGAAACAAGAACAAGAGGAACAAGAAGTCAAACGAAAACAAGAACGAGAGGAACAGGAGGCACGGTTAGTCCAGCAGTTACAACAACATGTTGATCTTCTGCAACGTATTAGTCACAGTCAACAGTGCTTCCAGAATGAAATCACTGAAGAAGTACAAGAGATCAGAGGAAAAGTCCAGGAGGTCAAAGGTGATGTCCAGGAGGTCAAAGGTGAAGTTCAAGAGGTCAAAGGTGAAGTTCAAGAAGTCAGAGGCGGAGTCCAGGGAGTCAACAGAAGGGTCCAAGACGTCGAAAATGAACTGTCCAAAATAGATGAACGGGTGGCACGAGAGGTGAACAAGAAATTCAACGAAGAAGTGGATAGGATCAAGGAGAGGCTGGAAACGTTACACCTTCCACACAAGCGTGCACCATCTGAGGAAATCTCCCCCACCAGCGAAAGGCCATCCTCACTGACAACTCCGATAAGGCCTACACAAGTGAAAATTTTGAAGCCTCCAACATTTGATGGACAATCCTCGTGGTCCATGTATAGACGTCAGTTTGAAGCGGCAGCAAATGCAAATGGCTGGTCCGAGGAAGAAATGGCCACCTCTCTAGTCCTGTGTCTACGAGGACAAGCATTGGACATCCTTCAGAACATCCCCGAGAGTAATCAGAAGGAATATTCTAGAATCGTTGAAGCTTTGGAAATCAGATATGGACAGCAATATCTCAAACAAGTATTTCAGAGCCAAATAAAGAGTCGATACCAAAAATCCAACGAAACCCTACAGGAGTATGGAGCCGACGTAGAGCGACTCATTAATTTGGCATACCCACAAGCACCGAAGGAGTTCATAGAACAAATTGGGGTGCAGACTTTCATCGATGGTTTGAGAGATACTGACATGCAGCAAGCCCTTCGACTAGGACGACTTCAAACCATAAGCGCAGCACTAATAGCATCTTTGGAGTTCGAGGCCGCGAAAAACGCATCAAGAAATACGAGGCCCAAGTTACGTGAAGTTAAATTCAACGAGGATTCTCCTACAAGCGAGGCGCTATTGAAGAAAATATTGGACTCCATAACAGCATTAAGCAACCAAGTGCCTTCCCCACAAGACAGGAAGAGGCGCTGTTATTACTGTGGGAAAAGCGGCCATCTTCAGTGGAGTTGCTGGGAGAGATCGAGATCCAAAAGTCCAAGAAGAAAGAGGTCGTCATCAGCGAGCAACGAAGATAGATCGAGATCTCCGAGCCCAGGAACAGAGCAACGTGGGCGATATACCAGAGGAGCCTTCAGGAGATCGACCACGCCAGAAAGGAGACCTCAAACATCTGAAAGAGGACTTGCTCCCATCCAGGAAAAACGAGAATTAGTCGGCACTAGGGGGCGCGTGGCGACTTTCAGTGTTCAAAGCCCCAAGATCCATATATCGACATTGAAGAAAAATGATCAAAGTCTACTAATACAAGGCTATTTAGAAGATCGGAAATGCACCTTCACTATTGATACAGGAGCTTCGAGATCAGTCGTTCGCCCAGACCTCATACAAGAATCTGTGAAGCCGATGAAAAGGAATATGGTTTTGGAAACGGCAACGGGACAAACCGCACCAGTCATTGGGGAAACACTTGTACAGATCCAGATAGGACCTATTACCATGGAACATTCTATGTTGGTTGCGGAAATAAGGGATGAATGTGTTTTGGGTCTGGACA
Organism: Chrysolina haemoptera; assembly: GCA_958298965.1. NCBI lineage: Eukaryota > Metazoa > Arthropoda > Insecta > Coleoptera > Chrysomelidae > Chrysolina > Chrysolina haemoptera. Next base: position 12,978,681 of record OY282599.1, on the reverse strand, counting down.
TCATGGAGAAAAACGACTTCATCCTTAACATCAGACAGAAAATTTTGCGGATTGGCAATGAAGAAATCTTCCTGAGCAGATACAATGACAAAATCCAACCAATTAAGATTTATGTTGACGAAGACATCCACATTCCGAAAAACTCCGAAACCATCATCATGGCCAGAATGGATAAACAACCTGGAGATTTGAGCACTGGAATAATTGAAAATGATGAATACCGCCAAGATGGAATTTTAATTGCCCGATGTCTTGTGAACACAGAACAACTAATTCCTGTCAGGGTTGCCAATACTTCGGAAAATAAAGTCCTTCTGAAGAAAAACGACCAATTGGGATTCTGCAAACCTGTCACTCGAGTTATCAATTGTGAAAACCACACTCAGGTACTGCGAAGAAATACCACTAACACCGATCAGAGAACAATAGACAAAATGATGGAATCCACGGAACATTTAACTATGGAAGAAAAGCAGAAGGCCAAAGAGTTTCTTGATAGCCATCGTAACATTTTCTCGACAGAGACTTCGACGGGACGTACCAGTCTAGTTCAACATCGCATCAACACCGGCGATGCTCGACCAATCCGACAGGCTCCGAGGAGATTACCGTTTGCCAAACAGAGAGAGGTAGCAGACATGATAAACAACATGATGGAGGATGACATAATTGAGGAAACCACAAGCCCATGGTCCTCACCGGTAGTATTGGTAACTAAAAAGGATGGATCAACCCGATTCTGCGTGGACTATCGTCGATTGAATGACGCAACGATGAAGGATAGCTACCCATTACCAAGAATTGATGATACACTAAACACATTATCCGGTTCCAAATGGTTTTCAACGTTGGACCTGAAAAGCGGGTATTGGCAAGTGGAAGTTCATCCTGATGATAGAGGAAAAACAGCGTTCTCTACCGGACAAGGGCTGTACCAATTCAAAGTTCTCCCGTTCGGATTATGTAATGCTCCCGCCACCTTTGAGAGACTTATGGAACTAGTATTGAGAGGTTTGACATGGAAAATTTGTCTAGTCTACTTGGATGACGTCATAGTAATGGGAAGGACATTTGACGAACACCTGAATAATTTGGAAGAAGTATTTTTGAGGTTAGAAAATGCTAACCTGCAACTGAATCCAAAGAAGTGTTATTTATTTCAAAAAGAAGTCAATTTTTTAGGCCATGTCATCTCGGCCGAAGGAATTAAGACCGATCCTGCTAAAATCGAGGCTGTTAGGAGTTGGCCACGTCCTAGGGATAAACATGAAGTAAGAAGTTTTCTGGGGCTATGTACCTACTACAGGAAGTTTGTCCAAGACTTTGGTAAAATTGCCAAGCCACTCCACCGCTTAACTGAGAACAACGTTCAGTTTGATTGGAGCCCTGATTGCCAACAGTCGTTCACTGAACTGAAGAAGAAATTGACAACAGCGCCTATTTTGGCTTACCCACGAGAACAAGGCACTTTCATTTTGGACTGTGATGCGTCTCAGCAAGGCATTGGATCAGTTTTATCCCAAGAACAGGATGGCGAAGAGAAAGTAATAGCCTACTTTAGTAAAACTCTAGGCAAAGCCGAAAAGAATTACTGCGTTACAAGAAAGGAGCTTCTATCGATAATCAAAGCCATTGAACATTTCCATACCTTCCTCTATGGCAGACGTTTTCTCGTAAGAACTGATCACAGCGCTTTGCAGTGGATAATGAACTTCAAGAAACCTGAGGGTCAGATTGCGAGATGGCTAGAGAGACTCCAACAATACGACTTCAGAGTTATTCATCGCAGAGGCAGGAAACACAGAAATGCAGACACATTATCAAGACGTCCATGCTTGGAACAGCAATGCCGATATTGCCAGAAACTCGAAAACAAAGAAGTCAATTTTTACAATGATGAACATTGCAAGGAAATTCTGCAAGTTACCACCGTAAGAGTCGAGTCTGAAGAATCTGATTTATGGACCACAGAAGATATGAGGAAGAATCAGAAGAAAGACAACAATTTAAAGTTAGTTCTAAGCTGGCTAAAAAATGGAGTTAGACCTGAGTGGCAGGAAGTATCCAAGTTTGGTGCAGTTGCCAAGGGATACTGGGCTCAATGGGATTCCCTATGTCTTCGTGATGGCCTATTGCATCGCAAATGGGAGAGCCCAGATGGAGCAACTGTGGTGTACCAACTGGTCCTGCCGAAAGCACTTACTAAAGATGTGCTCGAGCAACTTCATAGTAGTCGTGCAGGTGGACACTTTGGAATCAAGAGGACCCTTGCTAGAATTCGAGAACGATTCTATTGGGTGAATTGTCGTCGTGATGTAGAAGAATGGTGCAGAAGATGTGACCTATGCTCTTCAAAGAAGGGACCCAAAACTAGAAGTCGAGGGAAAATGGCTCAGTATCTTTCTGGTGAACCATTCGAAAGAGTAGCAGTTGACATTCTTGGGCCGTTTTCTGTTACCGAGCAAGGAAATAAATACTTGATGGTAGCCATGGACTATTTCTCCAAGTGGCCTGAAGTTGTGCCCATTCCAAACCAGGAGGCAAAGACCGTTGCAAAGGCCTTCATAGAAAATGTAATAGCCAGACATGGAGTCCCACTAGAATTACATTCTGATCAAGGACGAAACTTCGAATCTGAATTATGGCAGGAAATGATGAACATTCTAGGTGTGAAGAAGACTCGTACCACAGCCCTACATCCACAATCAGATGGTATGGTTGAACGACATAATAAAACCATCAGTCAGTACCTGTCGATGTTCATCTCCAAAAATCAAAAGGATTGGGATGAGTTGGTACCACTATTTCTCCTATCCTATCGAAGTTCCCAGCATGAGTCCACCGGATATACTCCTTCAATGTTGATCACTGGGCGAGAAATGAAACTACCATGCGATCTGTTGTTTGGAATGCCACCCAGAAGTACAGAGGACAAAGTCCATGAATTCTGCAGACGTCGTCTTCAAATCTCCAGTGATAAAATGAAAAAGAGGTTCGACAGGAAGAGTCCAGGGACTATGTTCGAGCCAGGTGATGCCGTTTGGCTATACCAACCTCAGAGAAAGAAAGGAAAATGCCCCAAGCTACAGAGAAATTGGACAGGACCCTATGTCATCATAAAGAAGATCAACGACTTGGTATACCGCATCCAGCTCAACCCAAGGAGTAAACCCAAAGTTGTTCACATCGAGAGGTTAGCAGAATACCGAGGCCACGATCCCCCAAATTGGTTCCAGAGGGACAGCCAAAATGGTGATGGTGTTATCCGGGACGGAATAACCTAAAGGAGGAGGCAGTGTTACAGACCTGAAATTTGATAAAGACTTCTCGAATTGTTCGAGATCGTTCGATGAATTAGATGGAAAAATCTAGAAGCACTAACTTTTGTTCTGGATCAATCGTCGAACATTCTATTTGTGTTCTATTGATTTCTTAAGTTTTCTAGAACTTTATTTGTATATAAAAGCGATGCATTTGTTAGATGATAAAGGAAGTTAGTTAGGAAGTTACTCTGAGTTACCTTGGATACAAGTATTTTGACAGTGACTTGTATCACAGTGTTGTCAAGTGAAGTTGGAATAATAAAGGCGAGTTCATACCAGTGTACACTTATTTTTGAACCCGAAGACGCAACAATATATTTTTTATATTACGAGTCACAAAGAAACATGAGCGAAATTATAATGTTAGTGAATTGGAATTGGCTAGTATAATTTTTTGTAAAGGTAATTACACTTAGATTTCATTTACTTGGAGCAAAATTTTTTATAGAAGCCGATCATGAAGCTTTGATTTCCATTTTGAATTGTAAATATGCGAGCAATACAAATTTGAGATTAGGCATATACCGGGAAAGAAAAACATAGTGCCTGATACAATCACTAGGATGAGGAAGAATAATCCAAATAATTTGAGACAAGTTAAAATAGGACTAAATGTATTTCAAAATAAGACAGGATTATTTTCTTTAAAAACTATATCACAGGATCAGATGAGAAAGAAAAGACTATAAAAAGAAATAGTGTGGTTATTAAAAAGGTAAATGAAAATGAGTTATATGTAATAACAAGACAATTATCAGAGAAAATCATTCCGAATATTCATGAGAAATATTACACATATGCATCAGGAAAACTTGGATGATTTTCAGAGAAATTTTTTTATAAGTTGTAGGGACTTAGAAATGACAAAATATCTGTTAAAAAATGTAGTTTATGTCAGTTAGGAAAAAGTAAATACTACCAATAGAAACGAACATAAAAGTATTATTTCTAAAAAGCCTCTACACATAATATCCATTGATTTTATTAGTAACTTGATAGCTAGTGAAAATAAAAATAAACATATTCTGGTAATAGTGGATCATTTTTCAAAATTCATTTTGGGAGACCTAAACAAATAATATTAGATAACGCAACATATTTCAGCAACGATGGAATGAAAAGATATAGTGAAAACTTAGGAATTCAATTAAGGTTCACTAGCATAAGGCATCCATCAGCTAATCCAACAGAAAAGTATGTTAGGAAGTTATAAAGTATTTAAGATTAATAGTATTGGAAAACCATAGGCAATGGGATGAAAAATTACTGAGAGTTGAAAAATATTTAAATGAAATACCAAACACAATAACAGAGGGAAGTCCTAAGTATGTGATGACTAGAAAAATGCCAGAAAGAGAATGGGTGAATGAGAAGTATTGGAAGAGACATTAGAAAAGGTAAACATGAGAATTATCAAGAATGCAAGGAAATACATACAAAAGGAGAGTGGAAGATGTGTAGGAAGAACACAATTTTAAAAGGGAGATCTAGTGATAATCAAAAACTTAAGAGTGCCGAATGAGAGCAATGGATTGTGTGCAAAGTTTTTACTTCCATTTGAAGGACATTATGAGGTAATGAATGATAATCCAGTAAACAGTTATAGATAACAGAATCCAGTGAATGAAAAAGGAAGGGGAATATTTAATATACAGAGTGTGTATCAATTTAAAGTTGACCATTTCAGAACATGCAAAACAAAGCGACTAACTACAAAGCAAACTAAAACACTACTAACGTGCAAAAATAATTAAACTAACAAATACCTAGTACAAAGGTAGCTCTTTAGAAATTATAATCTTCTGGACAGCAAGTAAGAGTCCAAATGAAACAGCAAATCTGAAACAAAATAAACACAAAATAAAAAATTTGGTATTATAATTTTTCTATGGTATACAACAATGTAGAATAAAAATTTTGGGAAAATTGTTATGAAAAGAGAAGAATTAATTTTATGGAAAATGAAAAGCTCCAAAATACCCAATACTTTGCCTGTTTTATTTCTTTGGTTATATTGAATTTTAATCCTATTAGTTCATCCTGAATAATAGAAACACTTTTGTCTCAGATCAAAATTTCACATTTAACGTCCTGTATATCATCTGGGAAGTAAGAATAGAAGTGTCAAGATGACAGTTTCATGAAAAATATAAAATTGATAACCGTGAGAGAAAAAAAAACCCAATCAGCATGAAAACTGAATTGAGTAACTTTGTAAATATGTGGAAATTGTTAGAAGCATAAAGTGTGCATAAAAACAGTGCGGAAGTTAAATAATATGATAAAAAGACCAGTGACGCGAAATAACATATATTGATTGGTGGAGGAAAGAAAGAAAATTTGAAATGAGGTTGCCCAGGAGAAAAATAACGAAGAGGAGTAAAAAATTTTAGAACAAGAAACTTGCGAAAATTTGTAACAAACTAAAAGAAGAAAAATAATTAGAAATACTAATAAGAAGAACCCCAAATATGCAGACAATTCAAAGAAAGCTATCAATTGAACACAAAATAACACAGGCAGGAATCAAATAAGTAAGCTGAGACGAAAAAATAAAGATTACGTACCTGACGACCATAAGTATCTCTGAAAGGTGAACCGAGACCACTGAGAACTGGAAAAATAAAGGTATTTATAATCATCACTTTTCCTTTGGTACCATTCATCCAGTTTTTTGAAGCCAAGCAGCAGCGAAGCAGTTTGCAGATAAACACCCACAAACAGTTATAACCGTGAGGAACTGTTTTAAATTGATTCACTGATTTTATTTCCATTTTTAATCGAACTTTTTATTTAGTAATAAGATATTATAAAATCAAAATCAACAATATATTTGTCTATTATTTATAACCTGATTCTGTTGGTAACTGTGCCCCAACAAAGCCATCTAAGGGACTTTAATTGGACTAGAGTATAATAAGTCATAGATTTGTTATTAGGAGATTATTTCATGTTTTTTTTTTTATGAGAACTACGAATTTCAGTTTTGGACAAGTTTTTATTTGAACAATAAATTACATAATTCAATTATTAAAATTTATTAATCTATTTGAGCTGTAAAAGGAAGGGGATTTAAGTAAGGAAACGTAAAATGGTTTGAGGTGAGGCATTTTTAAAAAACTCGTTTTCCTACGAGCGTGCGGAAAAGTAACTTTTCCGTACTATTTTTCGTTTTGAAAGTTGTACTTTTCCGTACGATTTAAAATCGTTCGGAAAAGTTACTTTTCCGCACGATTTTTACTTTTCCATACGATTTTTACTTTTCCGCACGATTTTTGTATTTTTGAAAATGATGATATTTAGAACTAACTAAATGATCTATGTAACTATTCTGTCTTATTAGTCATTTTGTAGCATTATTATAAAAATGTGTTTATTAAAAACCTTGTTTTTTCATAAATAAGATGGACAAAAATACTCGTAGGAAAAATATTGTACCTAACTCTTACGGAAAATGTGTTTTCCGCCCTTAAAGGCTTGCCGGAACTCCGCTCCGCGTCGTTCGTGCAACTGCCGTCGCGTGCGGAAAATTACTACTTTCCGCACTTGTTAGGTAAATAACTATTGCATAAAAGATGTTCATTCTATATTTTCAACATAATAATTCAAATTTATATTTCAATTCAAACACTCAAACAATACAACACAAACACAATATAACATAAAAACTTATAAAATCACAACAATATATATCTATACAAGGGTAGTCGTTGCTGACTAGTTAGGTATGGAACTAGTAAATAGTGGGGCTTTGCAGCAAAATCAAAGAGTACTACTTTAAAGTTTGTCCAAGCTTTCGGAAATTTAATAAATCATTTCCATCATCAGGGATAATCTTTGTTGAGATTGTGAGACGCGATGTTATTCAACAATAAGTGACACATTGTGCAAGATGAAAGTTGATATAAAACATGTAAAATTGGTAGGATGTCTTAAAATTTTTTCATAAAATACGTTACATTTAAAATTGTTAAAATTTTTTTTTATTTTGACCACACCAGGCCAAAGCAATGCTCTAGGTTAGGAGAAGACAGACAGTTAACATGTCATACGACTCAGTCAGACTGACTGAGTCGTATATATATATGAAAATTAGAAGTTTGCCTTGAACCGCGTCTGGAATTCATTGAAATACGATGTTTTGGCTCCGATTGTAAAGCCATCTTCAAGAAATGAAAATAATTGAAAAGTGATTCTACACTAAGCTCTCGATCTGCATACTCCTCAGGTATTATCGCTTTAAAATTTTGTGACTTAAGTCTCAATCTAACTACTTTTTCGAGAGAACTGAGGATTTGCGGGTTGTGGACCTGTATTTATACCTGTTTTAATGACCGTGTAAATACAGACTGACCGCGATAGTTCTTAAAACTAATAAATTTGTTTTGTGTTGATGATTTCACGTTCACTCGTCGCCCATCAGGTACTTGCAACCAATAGATCGTCAATTTCCGCTTCAATCCAAATTCATTGATGTATTTTAGCATATCAGTGACAAGTGTCAAAATATAGAAATATTGAATTTATTCCAGTTGGCTGATACATACTGCATATGTATTTCGTGTCAGTAGAATATACGGGGTGTATCCGAAATTGGAGCTATAAATGAATTGGGAAGTAGATGAAAAAACGAAACGAAATGAAATAATACTTTTTTGTTGATTTTTTTTTGGGAGATATTGAATTTTGAAGTTATCAAGATTTTTTTTGGTAATCACTGATAAGAGGTCTTTTTTACTGCTTCAAAAACGAAAATTCTTGCCATTTATTCCATACAATAACCCATTTTTTTATTGCTTCAATTTGGGAAACACCCTGTATGTAATACCGATCTCGTTCAGTTATCAAAAATACAACTGATAAAATATGAAAGTGTGTGATATGAAATAATACAAGTATTTTATTGCTGGTCTGCTGCTTCCATGAAGAGAATGGACTGGAGTTCGAATCACATCACATATTTTTTGTACAATTACAATTGGCTTGTAAGTTGTAATTCACTCAAAAGTTAATTAGCAGATTATTGTTACAATAGAATATGTCTGAATCAGATAATATGAACATAACCATTGCATTAGAGTGGAACAGTTACAAGGATCTGCAATTTCATGATGGTCTTCAATAAGAATTATACGGAAAACATCCGTTATTCTGTTGGTTATATGGAATAACTCGTTATTCGCGGAGACATAAAATATTATTCAGAAAACTTGACATGAATATGCGTTATTTTTTCAAAATGAATACCATAATTGATAATTAATGGAAAATTATTGTTGTTTTCAATAGGTTGATCTGAATTTGAATAATTTTTTTATTTCTCACAAATTTTACTCTACACCGTGTGAGTCTGACAGATGGCGAACCTCTATTTTAAAGAGCTAAAATATGATTTTTTGAAATAAAAACGAATTCTGTATCACTTTCGGTTTCGCTGGAAATGGTCTTAGTTTGAGTTTTTTAAATAGAACACTTTGTATATTTTCACATGAAAAAAATCACATGTGGAACGTTATCATTCGATGCATTGTTTTGATCACAATCTTTTGCCAATAGCTGGGGTTTGAAGTGGCAAAATCACTTTTTTTCGGTTATCTAGTTTTTCATAAATAGCATGTCTATGGCTCACCATGCATATCAGATATTTTTAGAAGTGAACGAATCGAATGATAATAAAATTTTGCATATCTATTCATTATTATTTCAAGTTATCACTAGTATTTCTAAAAAAATTACTACTATTAAATAGTAGTGCAGCCTCTAGAAAAAAATTAAAAATCCAGGTAACAAATTAATCGAGAAGAAATATCACAATCGTCTCCACAACTTTAAATTGTCAAAAAGTATCGAATTATGGGGGGAGGGGGGGTACATGTTTCCGATCAGCAAAAATCCATCTTCAGCCTTATAAGTTCTACAACAAAATAACCAGCAATTGAATTGAAGTTGAAATATAGTAGAAATTGTAAGAATAATAATAATAATAAAATAGATATAATAATATATTAATAATAAATAATAATAATGGTTAGGTATAATATAAAAAATTATTTTTATAAGAAAAGTTCAAAAAACGAAGAGCATGGTCCGGTAAGTAAACTCATTATTGGTAGTACTTTTTAATATCGTTGGTTATTGTGTTGCAGTACTTGTAAGGTTGAAGATGGATTATTGCTGAATCCGAAACATTTACCCCCCACATTTTGATATTTTTTGTCAAATTAAAGTTGTGGAGATGATTTCTTGATATTTCTTCCGGATTCGTCTATACCACTCCACTTTAAGCTGAAATAGACTTCTTCCAGAGATTGATATACTATTGTTTATTCTTAAAAGAGGCATTCCTGTCCATCCATTCCTTCGTTCAGTTCACATTTCTTCTTTACATACGATCAGTTGTACAAACAATGATTTTATAATTAAGTAAAAAAAATGTAAAGATGTTAACTACGTACCGGTAAAAAAATATAATTTCTCCAGTTCTGTTCTTGAAGATTGGTGCAACTATGTTATGAAATACATAGCTCGCCTGCGCCATCTTACAGTCCAGAAAAGAAAAATATGTCACTTTATGTCAACCTTAATTTCAAAGTTTTGGCAGCACAACCTTTAGAGTACATGAACGATTGTTCATGACAAATTTATGAAATATATAGACAAATAGGCACATTGGAGTCAAATTAACTTTTCATCATTATCATCTCCATCATCACTTGGCTGAATTTGAAGTATCTCTGATTTTTTGTTGGGCGGAGACCTCGGGGGTCTCGTTTTTCGAATCTCTGCTAAATTCTGTCTACGAATTTGGTTGAATTGGTAGTGTCTCCGGTTTTTTTGTTGGGCTGAGACCACGGAGCCTTCGTTATTCGAATTCAGTGGCTTTTGTTGAGTCCTGTCAATAGATTTGATTGAAGCGAAGTGGTAGTGGTAGTGTTAGAGCATTTGCCTTCCACCAGGCGGTCCGGGTTCGATTCCCGCCGTCTGCCATGGAGCTAGAGTGGTTCGAAATCCACTTTTAATCAAACTGTAGGATCTCCCTCGCTCGCACAAGCTCTGCTTTTGAGGGGTTTTCTCCGAAAACCTTGGTGATTAGTAGAAACAAAAGAAAACAAAAAAAATTGTAGTGTCTCCGGTAGGAACTGGGAGACCTTGTTTTTTGAATTCAATGGTCTCTGCTGGGTCTTGTCTATGAATTTGATTGATTTTGAAGTGTCTCCAGTGTCTTCTTGGATGCAGACCTCGGGGATCTCGTTATTCGAATTCAGTGGCCTCTGTTGAGTCCTGTCTATAGTTTTGGTTGAATTTGTAGTGTCTCTGGTGTTGGGTGGAGACCTCGTTATTCGAATTCAATGGCCTCCGAAAACTATTGTCCGTGAATTTGGTGAAAGGTGCAGTGCTTCCGGTTTTGGTTGGATGGAGACCTCGGGGTCTCGTGTTTAGAATTCAGTGTCCTCTGCTGGGTCCTGTTTATGAATTTGGTTGAATTTGTAGTGTCTCCAGTTTTTATTGGATGTAGACCTCTGGGATTTCGTTATTTGAATTCAGTGGCCTCTGCTGAGTCCTGCCTATGATTTTGGTTGAATTTGTAGTGTCTCTGGTTTTTTGTTGGGTGGGGACCTCGTTATTCGAATTCAGTGGCCTCTGATGAGTATTGTCCGTGAATTTGGTGGAAGGTGCAGTGCTTCCGGTTTTGGTTGGATGTAGACCTCGGGGGTCTCATTATTCGGTTTCAATGTCCCTTGCTGTGTTCTGTCAACAAATTTCAGGAAATTTGTTGCGCGCGCCCTCAGATTTGTCTTGGATGGAGTCCTCATTGTTCAAACTCAACACCCCGTATTGAGTTATGTGTGCAAGTTTCAAAAAATATGATAGGAAAGTTTGAACCGAAATTATTATATCAATTATTAAAAAAGGATTTGGATGTTTTCCACCATCATGACTTTGTAGGCGTCTCATCAATGTTGACTTTTTACTATAAACCTCATGTTTAATTTCTTGATAAAGAAAATAGACATTTCCGAAAGCTCGACCAATTAACGGAGAGTATTGTCTTAAACGGCCCAGTATTTTGACTGCATCCTCAAGATCCATCCGCATTTTTCCTCAACTAGTCAGTCAAGACTGCCCTTCGCCTTATATATATTATATATATATATATATATATATATATATATATATATTCAATATCTCTAATGTAGATAATACAGTAGATAAATAATTCATCATTGAAGAGAAAGAAATCACAAAATCATCTCCACAACGAACACGAAATGTAAGAATAATTACTATTATTAGTAATCCAGCTATCCGTAATATAGCTACATAATGCATTGAACCACATTACCACAATTAATACCAGCTCATAATAATCATCATGTGAGCTATTTCGCAGTACTTCGAATAATGTTGAGATTTGGCAATAATGCAGTAGCAGTAGGGTAAACCGTTGGATATTCGGTAGATATTCCAGCAGAAAACTGTAATATATTTGGAAATATTATAAAAGATCGCTGTCACTATGGTATGAAAAACATATATTGTCAGTGCCATCTTACAGTTCAGACACGCGAAATATTTGACTTTATATGAACCTTAAGTTGAATAATAATCTAGTTACATTTAAAGCTTTATCGTATCATCGACATTGACAACGATGATGTGAAAATAAAATCAACAACTTTGGTTATGTCACGTTATTGTCATTTGAGCGTGAGTTATACACTCGAGCCACCCTGTATGACCCGACATGACCGGAGCAGAGCTCCGACGAAATGCTGACATAGACTTTTGTGGATTCAATGAACCTTGCGGAATCGCAGAATGCTATTCAATTGATTCATGTGTAATTACTTTTATTCAGTCTTGACGAACTACTGATATTGTTCAGACGTATCTATTTTATATTTTTGTAACTTTGATTTCTGAAAATAAACTTTTTAAAAACAGTCTTCGACGTTCCAAGTATTTAAGTGGCGCAGTCGGTAGGATATTTTGTGGATATCCATCGCGGAAAATCTGTGAGTTTTAACTCTTAAACAAAATATCCGAACTTTATATACAGTGTGTCTCCCGAGATTCCATCCAGGATACCAGGAAGAGTACACATGGTTCCGAACGTCGCAATACTGATGCTGTAAGTTGATTTTCTTTAGTTCATGTCAGACTCCTCTTCATCCAGTGATTCCTTCAGCGAAAACACTCAAGATTTAGAGTTCAATCCCTCTTGTGCTTCCTTTTGCGAAAACACTGAAGAATTAGTATTAGTTAAAATATTTGACAATTTAAAAATTACTAATATAGAATTAAATATGGCTCCTCCAGCATTAGATATTAAAAATCTATCAATAATTCCAAATTTTGATGGAAACCCAAATAAACTTCATAGATTCATCAGTGCTTCCGAATCCATTCTCAATCATTACTGGGACACAGTAAATATTAATAATTTTCAAAATACACTTTTGTTGAACGGAATTATGAATAAACTTGAAGGAAGGGCTGAAGAAGTTGTTGCCATCTATGGAATCAAAAGTTGGGCCGATATTAAATCAGCCTTGACCCAAAATTTTGGCGATCAAAGGGATGAAAACTGTTTGAATCAGGACTTGGTTAATTTAAGGCAGAAGCCAAATGAATCTCCTTCTCAGTTTCATGAAAATGTTTTGCATTTATTAAATACAATTTGCAATCATATTGACCTAAATGTAGAAGAAGCTTTTGAACGTGAAAGTAAGAGAGAATTCTTTAAAAAACAGGCACTCAAAACATTTTTAGCGGGTTTGAAAGATCCATTAGGCCCAATTATACGTGCTATGAGACCTAACTCACTCGCACAATCTTTGCAATTTATAATCGAAGAGGATAATATTAAATATTTTCAAAAATCAAATCAATCTAATCATGCCAATACTACTATAGGAAAACCAAGTAATCATTCTCAATTCTCATACCAACATCCCCAAAATAATTTTATTCAGCGACCTTCGACTTCACAATACAGACCAATGAACTTTACCTTGCCGCAACCGTCCCAATTTCCAAGAGGACCAATAAATTTACCGAGGCACCCGAATCCGCCTACCCAAAGATTCCCTACAAATTCCCAAGTTTTCGGAAAACCCCGAAATGCATGGAAACCATCCCAGAATGTTCCCCAAAATACACCTACACCAATGAGTACATCGACCCGAATCACAACACCTCAGTACAGGAGACAGAGTCAAAATAATTTTTTCCAAAATAATGGCCAACGACCCAATATAATTTCGGAAGAATTGTTTAATACTGAACATTTTGACGAACAAACGGAACCCAATTACGAAGAGAACCCTACGAACTTTGAATTTGAAAACTATGACGACACATACCATGAGGAACACCATGAAAATTTTTTAGAGGACCGGACACCAAACGAAGAGACGTGATAGAATATCATTTATCAACCGACAAAAAAGAACTCCCCTACATCCGAATTCTGCACCCCCCTTTGAAACTTCTTATCGATACCGGTTCCACGAAATCCTTCATCAACCCCGAATTAGCCTCCAAATATTACAAGGATAAAATATTTTTCGAGCCTTTCATAGTATCTACAATTTTTCAAACATCATCTCACGATTACTGTGCAGAGATCCCAATATTCCCAGAACTCAAAAAAAATGATAGCCTCAAGTTTTACCTATTCAATTTCCACAATATTTTTGACGGTCTTATCGGACTCGATAATTTGAAACTCCTGAATGCCCAACTCGATTTCGTCAATTCCAAATTATCCACTCCCACTTGTGTTATTCCGATACACTATCAACCATCACTTCAAAGTATCAAGTACAAGGTGACAATCAAACCCCATACAAAACTGATAACCAAAATTCCAGTTGATAGAAAAAATGGTCACGTCATCATACCAAGACAAAATATTCAAAATTGCGAAATTCCCGAAACCCTTTCCACAGCAGAAAATGGTCTAGCTTCAGCTGAAATTTCCAATAAAACTAATCAAGAAATAACGTTGTCCCTATCGAATCCAATCAAATCTATACATTTTGAAGAAAATAATTACGAAATTTATCACGTTGATGTAACCCCAAAAAATGACATCTCAAAATTCGATATTGACCAATTGATTCGAACCTCCCACATGAACGAAGAGGAAAAACGTGAAATACTTCGATTATGTAGAAAATTTTCCGACATATTTCATTCAGAAAATAGACCACTGACTTTTACCAACCAAGTGAAACATTGCATAAAGACCAAAGACGAAATACCTGTTTTTACGAAATCGTATCGTTACCCCTTCATCCACAAACCCGAAGTTGAAAGACAAGTCAAATCGATGCTGGATCAGGGTATTATTCGTCCAAGTAGTTCGCCATGGTCATCACCGATATGGATTGTACCAAAAAAGGTGGACGCATCTGGAAAAAAGAAGTGGAGAATAGTCGTTGACTACAGGAAGGTCAACGAAAAAACTATAGACGACCGATATCCGCTTCCAAATATAACGGATGTCCTCGACAAACTCGGGAAGTGCAATTATTTCACTACTTTAGATCTAGCCAGCGGATTCCACCAGATAGAGATGAATTCCGAAGATATTCCGAAAACAGCTTTCAACGTTGAAAATGGGCACTACGAATACTTGCGTATGCCGTTCGGGCTCAAGAATGCTCCAGGGACGTTCCAGAGAGTCATGGACAACATTCTACGAGGTCTCCAGAATGAAATTTGCCTAGTCTATCTTGATGACATCATCATCTATTCGACTTCCCTTCAAGAACACCTTGTTAGTCTGACCAAAGTCTTTCAACGACTCAGGGACACCAACTTCAAGATACAACTCGATAAATCGGAATTCCTCAAGAAAGAAGTAGCTTACCTGGGCCATATCGTTACACCAGAAGGAGTCAGACCGAATCCGGACAAAATCGCCGCGATCAAGAAATATCCAATTCCACGAACAACCAAAGAAATTAAAGGATTTCTTGGCCTACTCGGTTACTACCGAAAATTCATCAAGGACTTCGCCCGAATCACCAAACCCCTAACTCTATGCTTGAAGAAAGACGCCAAAATCGAACATACACCTCAGTTCATAAAATGTTTCGAAGATTGTAAAACCCTATTGACTAATGAACCTATCCTACAGTACCCTGATTTTTCCAAAGACTTTAATTTGACCACAGACGCAAGTAACTTTGCCATAGGGGCCATTTTATCACAGGGGCCTGTTGGAAAAGACAAACCAGTGGCGTACGCCTCCAGGACGCTCAATGAGTCTGAGCAAAATTATAGTACGATCGAGAAAGAGCTATTAGCAATAATATGGTCTACGAAATACTTTAGGCCATACCTGTACGGCCGAAAGTTCAAGATAGTAACTGACCACAAACCACTAAAATGGATGATGTCACTCAAAGAACCAAATTCGAGACTGGTAAGGTGGCGTTTGAAACTTGAAGAGTTCGAGTATGACGTAGAGTATAAAAAAGGAAAAAATAACACCAACGCAGATGCACTTTCCCGTATCGAGATACACACAAAAGAATTTTTTCGATACGTAGATGAATTCAACCAATCATTTGCTGGAACCAGCAACCGGAAACCAATACCTGATGACAACGAAGACAACCTCTCTACCACAGGAAATATAAGTGACCCACCAATAATGACAGATGTGAGGGAACAACAACATTCCTCCGAGGAATCTGCCTCGACTGAAGAAAATGAAGAAACAGACGGAGATACAATACATACCAGCCACGAAGAACCAATACTGGAAATGAAAACCTCCGAAAAATCACTCAACACCTATGACCACCAGTTAATGGTAAAATTCGTTCTACATTCGCCAACAAAACCAAAAATAGAAAAAATATTTCCAACAAAAAAACGCATCCTTTGCCAAATATCGATCAGCAACCTCGAACATGACATAATCAATCTCTTTAAAAATTATATTGATCCAAAATTCACATATGCAATTTACTACGAAAACGACACATATACCCCTCGTATTATCACCACCCTACAAACAACCTTCAAAAACTCTGCATATAAATTGATAAAATGTAACTCTGTTCTAGAAGACGTTACAACAGAAGACAGACAGACAGAATTAATAAAAAACTATCATGAGGGCAAGACAAACCATCGCGGAATTGTTGAAACTGAAACTAGAATCAAAAGGTCATATTATTGGCCAGGACTAAAAAATGACGTAACCAAGTATATAAATTTATGCGAAATTTGTCAAGTCAATAAATACGATAGAAATCCACCAAACCAAAAGCTTATGATAACGCCCACACCCTCGAAACCTTTCGAAGTAGTACATATCGACACTTTTCAAGCACAAAGTCAAAAATTTTTAACAATAATCGACACCTTTTCCAAATATGCTCAGGCATACCCCCTTTCAGGAATTTCAGGAATAGAAGTCGTGAAAGCATTTTTAATTTTCATCACCCATCACGGTATCCCCGCTCTTGTGATAATGGATAATGGATCAGAATTAAAAAATTCTGTTGTGAAAGAATTTTTCAAAATACATCAAATCAATATTCATTATATTACAGTCAATAATTCTCAATCGAACGGTGCAATTGAAAGGTTCCATTCAACTCTAATCGAACACTTGCGAATTATTAGATCCAAAGACAAGAATAAAACCGATATTCTGAACCAAATGCCATATGCTATCCTAGGTTATAATCACTCGATTCATACATCTACAAAACAAAGACCAATCGATATCATAAATGGACATTTGAATACGAAAGATCCATTTGACATTGACATTAACGAACAACTTATGAACAATTACATTCATGAACATCGCGAAATGACAAAAGAAATATACAGAAATCTAAACGAACAAATGACAAAACACAAAAAGAAAACTATTGATAGACACAATCAAAATCGAGAAGAACCATTAGAATACACCCCAGACACCGACCTCTATCGAAAAATAAAATCGAATACGAGAAATAAACTTTCACCAAAATTCACGAAAGCAAAAGTTGTCACAAACAAAAACATTAAGGTCATTGCCCTTCATAAACAAAATTTAAAAAGACCTAATACTAATAAGAAAAAAATGTTACAGGTGCCACCTACTGGTACCAGCAGTACCGCAGGAGGTAACAATAACCAACCTGAATAAGAATCCAGGGATTCTGCCGTTCAAGCTAGGAACGACCAGAATAAAAATCAAAACCCATACTTTCATCCACTATTATGACCTGAAACCTATCGAACACCAAATTCAATCGATAAAAAATTTATATAAAAACATAACAGTCGCCATTCATAGGAAAGAAAATATCTCCGATATGTCCGAACTCGTAAGCCTTGACCGAGCACTTTTGTATCGAATAAATTCTGCAGAACAGAAATTCAATTCATTGAGTCCAAATGGACGAGTGAAGAGAGGACTCATAGACGGGTTAGGATCGATTATAAAAAGTATTTCCGGAAATCTAGATGCTAATGATGCTGCTCACTATGACGAGGCAATCAATGATCTAGAAACCAATCAACAAAAAATCGTTAAAAAACTGAACAAAGATATTTCTCTTACTACCGATATGATCGAAAATTTCAATAAAACAATATCAATACTTGATCAGAATCAGAAGGCAATAACTTCCACCCTGAACAAATTGAGCACCAAATTGAACCAGTTAATCTTAAATATTGATGAATACTGGGAGATTCGAGACGTACTGAACCAAATCAATATATCACTCGAAATCATCTTGCAATTATTGATGGATATTGAAAACGCAATTACATTCGCCAGGCTCAAAACAACTCATAGCAGTATAATAAAAATTGATGAACTTCAGTCCATAGTTGAAACGATTTTGAGTTATTACTCTCCTGATCAATTGATTTTCCCAAATGATCCAAAATATACTTATAGATATTATGAGGTTTTAGAAATCGAAGCATATCATTCAAATAGTAAGATTGTTTTTGTGCTCCACTTTCCTATTGTCCATCCAGAAATCTTCCTTCTATATCACCTGTATTCCATCCCTACTGCCAATTCAACAATGATCGTTCCACCCAGTACCTATCTGATAATGAACGAGAACTTCTACCAATACACATCATTTGCCTGCATCGAACTGCGACCAAACTACTATTGTCCTAATAACAACCTTGTTGATGGCCTGAGACAACCAGACTGTGTATTTCAACTACTCCAATTGTCGTCCACCCACGTATCCTGCCAACAGACACCAGTAAGGACCACAACCAATTTGATAGAGCAGATCGATGAATCCCACTATATTGCGATACTTCCAAATCAAACCAAAATCCAAACCACCTGCAAACGAAGTGATTTTACAACACTTCGAGGGAACTATTTGATTGAACTACCAACTGGCTGTCGATTTGAAACTGATGAACACAAATTCATCAACGAAAAAACCGTAAACCACGGACAGCCAATGCTCCTCCCAGAAATCGTCGTACCACACAGTCCACCCAGGGAAAACATCTCCGAAATCATCATCAAAAATATTCCTCTGGACAAGATACATGAACTTCAAAAGCAACAGCACAACCTAGGACCGATCCACACTTTTCATACAGAAAATCCGTCAACCACCCACTGGATCATTCCCATCTACATTACAATGATTATTGTAGGGGCCTACTACATCTTCCACTTCATTCGTACAAAACGAAAAACGAATCCACCAGGGCCAACGGACGAACAACCCCCGACGAGCACCTCAGCATTTTTCACTCCATGAAATATGCTTCCATTCGGCGATGGAGAAGTTATACACTCGAGCCACCCTGTATGACCCGACATGACCGGAGCAGAGCTCCGACGAAATGCTGACATAGACTTTTGTGGATTCAATGAACCTTGCGGAATCGCAGAATGCTATTCAATTGATTCATGTGTAATTACTTTTATTCAGTCTTGACGAACTACTGATATTGTTCAGACGTATCTATTTTATATTTTTGTAACTTTGATTTCTGAAAATAAACTTTTTAAAAACAGTCTTCGACGTTCCAAGTATTTAAGTCGTGCCAGTTGGTATCTATTGTATAAAGTAACTAAAGTATTTTATTTTAACTAATGTATTATGCATTGTTATGATATTATGATGTTAATAATTTGTAATAAAGATTGAACTTGAAGGAAGCTTGATATCCAATGATACGACACAACAGTTTCATTCAGCTTCCCCTAATTGTTGTTTAGGTAAAACCTCCAAATATAATCCCTTCATCAGATTATCTATTGCGGGATATGAAATTATATTGGGAAGAGAAGGTAATCAGATAGATTTAAACAAGGCACTCCGAAAATTTAAATTGAATTCAACACGACAGTAATAAACGTGGTTGTTCGAGATTTTAAAACGACACTTTAGAATAAATCGGAAACTAGCTTTTCCAGAGTTATCTGTACATTGAACCCTAATATTGTGTGAGTTAACGTTGAGATATATATTCATCTGTGAAAGCAATAAACAGTTCAAGATCGGAGATATAATTTGCATAGTCTTCCTAATTCCAATATGTGGAAGCAAAGATAACTTTGTTGATTATTACACATAAACTGTTAAGAATCTTAAATTAGCGAAGTAAAAATTAAGAGTCAATACTAAATTGTTTCATTTATAGAGAAATATTACAAGGTATATTTTCGACATTATTTTATTGTACACATATTATCGTTCAATATTTCACATAAATGGAACATTCTTTTTTAAAAGCATTCAATGACGTCTCTGTCATGGTATTTGGTAATCTATCGAAAAGTACTAATCCTTTCTTGCATTAGATATAACATTCTGAATTATTGTGGAAGTGGTTTGCCGATCCATTTTTATGACCATGTTTTTATTAACTCGCTTTCTGGTGTGTCTGTCCGGCGGGTGGAATTTTGTAATTGATTTCAATCTAACTTCCCAATAGGCTAGATACTTGAAATTTGCACCATAGCTCAGAAGTGGATGACAATGCATAACGACATCACAGGGATTTTCAATGGAAACAATGGCGGCTGGCGAGTTTGAAAACACGAACTTTATCGGTGAGATTTTTCAGTTGAAAATGTGGTCGTTTTTTTGTCGAGAAAAAAAGGAAAAATCTGTATTTGGCTACAAAAAAATTACAGCTTAGTCAATACATACCTAATGAATTATATTTCAACCAAATTACGGAAAAAAAATTGAATATTTGGGCAAGAAAAAAATGTAAAAAATCGGTTTTTCCGATTTTTCCAGAAAATTTTAGGTTATGTGGAAAATTTTTAACTCCTTACGTTGCAAATTTCGAAAAACCGTGAAATACCGCTATCAATCCCTAAAAGTCCAACAGATTCCACCCTTCCCCATTTTGTCGACTCCAATTTATTTGTTCCGTCATTCGAACTATATTCTGCTTCCCTTCAAGTAGGTCTCATGCTATTATTGATATATCCCGCTTTTATATTTTTTGTTGTCCATCGGCACTGGTCTATATGCAGACCACCGTCTACAGATACAAACGAGTACAACAGCTACTCACACACAAACCCACCCACACACAATAATATAACACGTTGAAAAAGCTTTTGATTGAATCAAAACTGTAAATACCAAATTATATAAAATTTAAATTAGTTGAAACTATCCATGTTATTGTTCAACAACAATCCGCTGTGTTAGTAATATTTCTTATACCGTAAAATATACTTCAATATATTTTGAAATGAAAACAAAATTAAATTGATCTTAAGAAAAATGTTGTGAACAACGAGCATATTTGCTGCTTGACTGCACCGTGATGTGCAGCATGACTGAAGCTCTAGAACGAACTCTTTCCTCTCGAGCTGCAAACTTCCTGCATCTTGCAACAAATATACTCTTTCTACACTAGCTACACAAATAACTTGTTTTTATACCTGCATAATAATCCTAGTCAACTACACCAAAAATCCTGCGAAATCTTCAAGATTGTAAAAAGCCGGCTATAGAGGGTGTTGCTAGGTAACAACGCCAAGTTCTCCGTTTTATCATATAAAATGTTAAATAAACCCCAATGTCAACAATACGTGCCATAAGTTGTCCATGAGCTACTTCATTGGATATGATAAAATATGAGAAAGATAGGCATGATAAAAATTAGCTTATGGTACTATATACAAGTGCCTTCAAACCACTCTCAACGTTACGGTTACTCCTCTTCGCTTCGTTCTCTTATACTGGTTGCGCGTATTTTGAAGACTCACTTGTGCCCTTGTATCATGAGATACTATATTTTATCACAGCTGCATCATAATCTTTGGCAAAGTCATCAAAAGCGAGACAAATCTTCAAGAATTAAACACTCCGCAGGTAACAACGTCAAGTTTTGTTCCATCATATGAAATGTCAAATAGGCCTCCAGGTCAACAATTCGCCGATACCTGAACCTACTCTGGACGTAATAAAATATATATGTGATATTATTCTGATATGAAATTCATTTCCAGAATTGTTTGTGAAGTCACTATGCAAGCATAATAATAGTGTATTATACAAGCCAAAAAGGTCATTTAAAGCACTTGCAACTTGAGGGCACTTCGCTTGGCGTCGTACCTTGAATTTGTTGCGCGTGATTCAAATGCTGACTTGTGGAATTGTTTATATATACTATTATTATCCGGTTCTGCCTCAAAGAATTCATTTAAAATTTTTATTTGAACTGATTCTTAAATAAAAATTCTCAGTTAAAATTACATCGTTGATGATACAGTTCTTTCTAACTATTTGTGTTCCCGTTGGTTCACGTGATTTGGCTAAAGCAATTTGTAGAATATACGAACCCAATATTGTATTAATTCCGAGATCATAATTTTGGCATAATTACAAAGATGGGAATATCAAGAAAACAAGTAGAAATGCCTAGGAAAATTGGCTCAACAAAATTGGCATTTTCGACGAACGATGAGCAAAGAAAGAACAGAAACAAAAATAGGTTTTGATTTTTTTTTAATTTTATTTTAAGAAATGCTGTTCAATTGTCATTGTTCGTATATGTAGTATAAAAATGTATGTTAAATGCACAAAAAAAGAACGATAAATATTTCATGGTAGCGTGCCAGAAGTTGATGACTTGAAACTCGCGTGTCCACTTCCAACCGTTTTGCGCTCACCTGCCTAGGCCTACTAGCGTACCTACTCCACTCCATGGCGGCATGATTCTCGCCCCGCCGCGTCTTCAGCGACATAACACTGCATGTGGATGTGCAAATTACAGTTGCACCTAGTTAATAACACTGATTTGACAGACACATGCTACCGACCTCTCTTTCGCATGCAGCATTGGAGGTAAATGTACTTCAACGCTCTTCACAGAACTAGCTTTGAGAATAAGGAAATAATCGTATCAGAATGTGAAGAAATGAATGAGAACTGGAAATGCTGTGGGTAGTCTTCATTTCATTTCTCACTTTGGCGAAGATGTGAAACAACAAAAATGCCGCTAGTTGGCTCGAGAAAATCTACAACTGGATGGCAAATCATACCTAGAGTGTGGTCCGTGGGCCAATATTTGAGCAGGAATTAATAATTATTAGGGTCATTGATGTTAATTTTTTTTCTCGAAAATCTGCTAGATATAAATAGGATGATTATAAATTTTGGTCTTTACTTCACTGTGAAGACCAATTAATGCCGTTTACATTTTTCATCGTAACAATGATTAAACATTTACTGACATACGTAGGTTTTTACTGATACAATTAATTCAAGTTTATTGAGATCAAAGATGGTCGTTTTTTACATTTGTGAACATGTTTCGTAGCTGCTATGGAAAAGTTCTTCGAGGTGAGGAGAGGGGTACACTGAAACAAATTGAAATTGTTCATCAACGAACCTAATTCATGGTCCCAGAGCACTGAAGAATATATTTTTAAAAAAATATGTTATTTAATTTGTGATTTTTATTGTTCTCTTGGCGTATATGCATCCAGCTTGATCTAAATTATGTCGGCACTATTGCCAACTACGTTTTTATTGACACTTCCAATTCGGTTAAATGAAAAAACTACTGATATTTTATGGCCGTTTCGATAATAAATATGAATAGTATATTGTGTATCTAGTAGTTAATGTATCACATTTCCGGACGACAATGTAAGTCTGGGAATGTGCTTTTACAACGAGGACACATACCATATTTTTCTGAAATCGCAATCAACCTTGTCATGAATTAAGAAACTTTTATAAATGCATAACAATTTTTCATTGATGTCATCTTATTCACCATGAAATCGCTTCCTTGACAATTATTGTTTGTTTATTGTTGAGACGCCGTCAAACATCATTTTCTCGGACCGTTTCAATACGGGTAAGATCGTTGCTTAGCAACGGACTAAAATATACTATCAGCGTATTTTGGGGTCTGAAGATGCTCAGAGGAAGTACGCATTCTTGAGCGATTTCAGAAAAAAAAATAATGACAGCTGCTTTTTCAAAATATTTTACAAAATGTTTTTTTTATCAGAACACCCTATATTTCATCATGAATTTCGATTCATGATCACATTCTCAACAAAAAGGCTTTCATTACTCTTCTTGTCGAATTTGAAATTGAGAGAGTTATTGTGGAAAAATTTTATTGATTCGTCCGGTAATCTATAAAATTGAGATGTACATTCGAATTGTCTGGAAATATCGTTAATATTGCTTTCTTGTGATGAAATTTAACTGATTGTCATTATTTATTGTCAATGATAGTTTTTCCACTATTTTTCGAAATAGATTTCTGCCTACCACTAGATATGATACCTCAGTTTTGAGGTATTCTCCGAATCCAGATCAACGAAATAAAACATAGTCTTAGAGTAAAGACAAACATCACCTTTGAATCTGAACCGAGAAGGGAGTTCATAACCAGTACAAAGCATCTGAACCTTGTTGGTGACGGAGTTCACTTGTGTTTCTGTTAGAGCCAGAATATCAGGTTTTTTCACTTGTAGGTGATGGTGGACATCATGGATGTTGTTGTTGAGTCCACGGATGTTACAGAAGCGCATTTTCAAATATTTTGATGGTGTGTCACCTAGAGTACTACTCGCCTGAAAATCCGAATGGATAGGTATTTTTCTTCCGAAGTATTTTACTCGACGAGACTTCACATCATAACGGTTAAAAGTTATCGACCAAACACTGAAACAGAATAATCCATTTCACAGCACCTGGTGTTTATCAAGAGAGCGGTGTTTTTGAATATTCATGGGTTTGAGAAAAGAAGATGTTTGGGCATGGACTGAGAAGTTTGCCGAACAGTGGACATACAATGAAAATTATTGCGAAAAGGTCGAAATACCTATTTTGTAACGTACCTATATAGGCAACTATTCGGCAGAAAACTGATTCCTCGCTGGCTTACAACACGAAAGGCTTTGAACTATCTCTGTAAGATATCTGGTGTATAGTAGGGCAAAAACTTCTGAATATTCTGCCAGGTGGATATTTCCGAAATGAACGTGCTCCGGTCGAATAATTATAGAAGTACTTGCAATTGGGTCCTTCTTGAGAAAATTGCGCAGGTATCTGACAGATGTAGTTCAATGTCCTTCGTGGTATCAGCCAGAGAAATAGCTGTTTCCTACCTCATACCTAGTGCCGTACATATGTGATTTGTTAATAATAACAATAATTCGGATTTGAAGGAATGTCCAGTTTATCAGAGGGATTGAATTTTGAAAAACATCGCCATCTTGATGGTCATATATTTGGGTACCTCTGTCAATACTATGCATTGCTTTCAATGAAGTAACAAGTAATCAAGGCAATTTTCAAATCAATACACCTCAAAATGTTTTGTTTTGTTAACTACAAATTGAGGGGTGTTATATCTGGTGCACGTGGGGTTCACTCAAAGAAACCATTGGAAGTAGCAATATATTTCTTTCCAAAACTACTGAAAAATGGATCGTGGCAATAAATGAGACACATGAGAATATTTGACTCCATGAAATTAATATTATCGTCGTTTCCAGACAACTTGTTTGTCCTTAATATTATACTCAAGGTTACTTGTCAAATTTAAACATTTTTTTCCGAATAGCTCTGTCACTTTCAACTTTGGCAAGAAAAAATACTTAATCATTTTTTTCAATATAACCTTCAATCGAAATACATGATGAAATATATGGTGTTTTGTTTGCAAAAATATAATTTCAAAAAATATTTGTAGCGTTAATATTGATGGAGTTGGCAATGATGAGGGCTTAATTTGAAACAGGCCTTATACTTTTTGATTGAGAAACTGTATAATATATGTATTTTTCAATACGGTGCAGTGCCAACAAATGCTTGCCAATATATTTTTTAGGAAAATTAACAAAGGAAACTTTATGATAAACGAGAACCAATACAAATTTTTTTCAGCTATACTGAGGCAACGCTATTTTATTAAGCTTCAATCAATTATCTATGGTAATTCTTTTTCAAATTCCGTTTTATTTTCTGCTGAAAAATTATGTTCCAGTTCTTGATTTCATAGTTACCTATCGCTTATTTGAATATTTATACTCATAAACAAGCCCAAAAGTTTTCAAACCGGTTGTTGAGTTGTGGATATTAGGTCATTGGTATTTCTAAATTATGCAATCTGAAATTATTTCTTGTTAATGAATATTCAATTTATTAGAAGTGTAACAGGTGGCGAAGGGTTATCATATTTGTACCTGTACGTAAAAGTATATAAACCAGCGAATACTATCTTTCCTGACTGATACATTTTTCCGTTAAGTGATTCCTTCAGATCGATGTAAGCAAATATACTTAATTATACATCAATAACAACCAATATCAACCACTCCATCATACTCTAGATCAGTCTTTCACGCACCATCTCTAAACTATTGATTTGTAACCGTATTTTTCCATTTCAAACTACAATACAGATAAAAGATAATTAATGGTGTCACTATTAATTGTTGAACCTATGTGCTGTGATCGATCTATGTTTTTCATGTTTGATTTCTACGAGCGGTCATCCTTTTCTGATTCGCAGTTTGGAATAATTTTCTGGTTTAATTTTGATCAGAATAATGATTCCTCAAGTAAATTATACACATGCATATGTGATGTCAATAACCAGCCTGCCAGTATACATATTCAGGAAGAACAGCATCGATGCGCAATAATTGTGAAATGCGAGAAAAGTATCGTGTAGCATCGTCTTAGTGGAAGTAAGTAAAGATTTCCGACTCAAATGGTAGAATTTTCATCATTGGTTCAATCACTTTTGTGACGAGCGGTTGAATCTGGTATCAGATGAACTCAACCATTAACATATTTGTCGATGAAAACTGGATCAACAATTGCATTAATCATAATCCCTGCTCATACCTTTCTGTTATTGCGGATATTGTATAAATTTTCCCCTCAGGACGGCATTAGGACAAGAAATGTATGTACCTATTCAAGAATGTATTGACACAACCCTACAAACTAGCTCACAACTCCAAAATACGTTCAAAAGATTCACTCTTTGATATCAAGTTTTTTCTACGATATCACTTTGTGACACGTCAGGGCATCATTTTCTATAATGTCCGATTGAAATGCATGCGTACCCATGCAGAATTTTTGAAGCACGTGCAATTCACAGACATATGCAATTTTTACTCTCGTGCTTGGAAACTGCGAGACAATTTAAATACGTGCCTTCTACTCGCGGTTCTATCACAATGTCATATTTTCTTCGGTTCTGTGTTGATTGTGTCAATACTGGAAGACAGGCATTTGAGTTTTTCAAATCATCCTGCAGTATATCTCACTGAATCTTTCATTATGTGAACTAGAACATGTTCTAGTTCCAGGCGTACTTCTGATGACTGTGATAGATATCAGAGGTTTTGCTAGATGCAAAAGAGGAGGAAGACAAATATATGATCAAAGCTGATATGGATTCAGAAAGGAGGTATAAGAATAAAGAAGAAGGTAAGCAAAGACTTAGATTAGCTGGTTCCTAGGAAGTAGTTTGTACCGTTAACCTCCAAAAATGTTTACCAAATCCTTGCTTGATAAATATCAGAGTTTTTTGATAACTCATTATGAATTTCTCGATGAGCACGAGCTTTTATTTTGATTTTTTTTTTTTTTTGTGAAAGTTAGCTATTTATTGCATACCCTTCGAATAAGGCTGTAGAAACGAAATGCAATTGTGTGGTGAAAGGGAACAGTTTCTATTCTGTTAGATGACATGTTTATTGAAATGTGCATCTAGTAGTGATATGCCCGTTTGTGGCATATCACTGTCTCTGTTCTCAGGTGTCCAAAAACCCATTTCTCATGTGTAGATGAAATCAATTTAGAATTTCTGACTGACGAATACTGTGTGTAGCCAAAGTCACCATATAAGGGGTGTTTAATAATTGAATGCTGATCCTTAAGGGCGATGATCCTTGGATGAAAATTCTTCAAATGAACAAAGGTCGGCACCGCTTTATTTCTGAGATACAGGGTGTTGATATTTAACAAAAATAATAATGAATATGAAATAAATATTGTATTCATAATTGCCCTCTATCTTCTCATAAAATTATTCCATAACTTTATTTCGGATAGCGTATAGTTTTCGAATAAAAAAAGGAATATATTTCATTGAGACTAGTAGATGAATCGCATAAGTTAATGAAGCCATTTTATTTTTTGATTCGAAAACCATTCACTGTTCGCCGTACGAAAAAAAAGGCAAAAAACTATCTTTATGTCTAGACAGCCGACAATTATAAGAATGATAATCATTTTGAAAAACAGAGGCGCATCATTATTTTGAAAACATGGTAAGGGCATGTTAACAGGGACGCCACTGATGAAAACCTTTATCAATGAAAAAAATATTTTTATGCGCACCTAGCATATACAAAAATTGAAAAAAAAAATCTAAATAGTTTGAAAAGATATTGGGAAACAATTAATTCTTTTGTTTAATTTCAACATTCGGTTTCTCAGAAATGAAGCCGTTGCGAATCTCTGTTCATATGATGCATTTTTCTTCAAATCATTCAAGGATTATCATCCTTGGGGGTAAGCATTCACCCAGTATTCCGATTCGTTCAACTCAATGTTATTTTGTATAGTCACTTATTGTTTCAGTTCTAATATTTCGTTTTATATGAAAAACATCCGACGGCAATATGTGCAGCCAGAAAAATATTTCGGTCACTTAAGTGTTTAAGGTGGCATTGGCAATTTTGGAAAATATTCTATTAATTGAAACAGATACCATAAGTCACTGAATCAGAATATATTATTCATCGAATAGGTGAAAATACTTAAAAAAATGTAAAACCCCTATTGTAATCACAAATATAAGAACACGTCGATGAAGATGTCGCAGCGACTAAATCATGAGCGTGGTTCTGATATTATTAGTTCTCATTAAAACATTTCAGAAATCAAAAGTGATATCACATATATGATCAAAACTACACAAGAATTTCACATATGCATTATTTAATTTCACAGTAAGAATTTTGATGACCTGATTCTCCAATTTGAATTCACATGAGCTATGTCATCCCATTGATACACAATTTTTCAATAGTGAAATAACATGTGCTGTGTAATTTTACATCTTAAAATTTATGGGTGAATGAAATTACAGTGAGATTTTACGCAAGTTGATATGTGTTTTTACAACTCAAGTTATGAAATTGTTTGAATTTCAATATAATCTAACCAAATTGTATTTCTACCAAGGTAGTTTTGATTATTATCATTTTGTGGGGTGCTGAATCCGAATCTGAGGTTTACTAACAAATTTTCGAGACCGAAAAATGCAAAAAAAACTAAAAAATCTCTTTCTTCTGCGGTTTATTGCTTATAAGTTGAAAACTACAAATTTCTCGTTGATAAACTTCCTCTTAAGAATGAAAGAGTATACAATTCTCTAGAAATTTTACCATACAAGTTTTTTTCTAGGACGAACCATTCGGGCTCAAGGACTACTTGTAAATTGGCATATTTCAACTTATTTTATTAATGAAGTTGATTAGTCGATTCCCTCATAGTTCTCTGCGCATACCTTATTCAGATCATACAATAAAGGTACAGGTCACTTTTTAAAAAATTACATACAAGTTATTTAATGAGGTCCGAAATCGTTCAAAACTTGAAATGCAAACAAAAATCTTGAAAGAGAGTTTCAAATGATTATATGATTATATATCATATATTATACGATCTAGTTACCCCACCGCGTACTTCAGTGAAATATAAACACTGGAAAAAGGGGTTCCTCTCCTACTGTGCCAGTGCATAAACGCTAATTTTGAAAACAGGGTCATTACATTAGCAATCGGTGGAATAACACCTAGAGCAAACAGGGGTTGTCCGCAGGAAGGGGTGCAATCGCCCCTAGTTAGGGCTATCCTCAAGAGGCTTTCATTGTCTAGGATATGCCGACAACCTCACGATTATTGCAAAAGGCAAATTTGCAAGGACAGTCTCAGAGCTTACACAGTCAGCCCTAGATATAATCGACAGGTGGTGTACAGCTGACAGTGAACCCTCAATGATGACCCACGATAACGTATAGTTCGGTGGTATGTAGGAAGGTAGGAATGGTTCGACGGCTCGGAGGACTGCAAAGACCAGCATGTCTGAGTGCCACTGGGGCCATGAGAACCACTCCAACAGCCGCTTTAGAGGTCTTGCTCAACCTGCCTTCCCTACACATATACGTACAAGGCGACGCCAGGTCAGGACAAGCACCCATAAGCAAAATGCAAGGGAGAGACTACAACAACCTATATACGAATAGTTGAACGAAACGAACCAGTTACAAGAATGCCATCAGATGGCATACTTTCCAGATATAGCTCTTACAAAACTTTCAAGACAAGTACAACGAAACGTTGAAGGAGGGAAGATGAAAATCTCATTGAGTCTGGGCAAACAAGCGACGATATTCCAAACGGAAATCGTCACAATACGCCAATGTGCACAAGAGCTAATGAGGCATGAGTGTTCTGAAAAAAACATTGTCATAAACTTAGATATCTAAGCTGCAATAAAAGCAGTCAACTCAATGCAAGTTACCTCAATACCTGTTTGGGGAAACCCTGAAAGAGCTCGGCAGTCAAAACAGACTGACCCTAGCCTGGGTACAAGAACACACAGGTTATAGAGGCGATGAAGAGGCTGATGCCCTAGCCCGGGAAGGAGCAAGTGATGCCCTGAATGGCCCAAAACCGTTTTGCGTTGTGTGAATCTCTCAAACACTCCTTTTTTATCGCACTGTCACTAGCAGTCATCGACATAACCTCAGATGAGTCCTTTGATTTGAACTGCTCCAATGACGAACAAGAGTACTTTTAAGTTTATTACAATATAATTACTTCAGAAATTCACTAAAAATGTTATTAAATAATCAATAAGAGTTTTGGAGTAAAAGAGTGGGTGTTTGCTGACCCAGCAGAAATACACCAATTTTTATTTGGCGTTTGAGCCCGAACTGTTGGTCGGACAAAAAACCTGAATAGTGAAATTTGTAGAAAATTTTATATACAATCATTTTGCATGGAAAAGTTTTTCACGAAAAACTGATAATTTTCGAGTTATAAGCGAAAAATTACAAAAAAATTGAAATTTTACCATTTTTGCATTTTTTTAAATGTTTCGTCAAGAAATTTTGTTAGCAAACTTCAGATTAGGATGCAGCACTCCAAAAAATGTGTGAAATGAAAGAAATCAGAACTACCCCAAAACTTTCCAGCCAGGGGCTCTGTCGAATACAAATTTACTGAATTAATAGTATATTAACATGAAAACTCATCTGTTATTACTTATGGAATAAACATACCGTTTGTGTTATTACTTATGGAATAAACATAACGTTTGTGTTATTTCAACTCGAATGTGAAATTACAGAACTTAGCGTTGGCAACTTGATGCCAACGTAATATTCTGTACTTTCACATATTTCATTTTTCAGTGTGTGACATACTGAGGAATCAGACATACCTATACAATGAGAGGAATAAATGATATAGTTTCATGCATTCAAAATCGCATTTATCATGTTTTTCTATGCTTGAGTTCTGTTGAATTTCCGCATAACACATTCTTGAACCACATAAGAACCTTTGGAAGGGGCCTACTCACATAGAAATAGATATGGCCCATGCGGTGATAAAACATAAGAGGAGACATACAAAAACTGCGGATATTTGTGATACTCATGACTGGGCTCAACTAATACGCTCTTTTTGTTATATGATAACATACAATGTCTGTGAAATGGAACGGAATGATTTCCTCAATTTTCAAATTCTAGGAAAATTTTGCAATTCTCCATTAACAATTCAAGACCTACTGCAGTGGATACCGGAAAGTTTGAGAGATTAATAAAAGAACCTTCTACATGGTCAAGAAGAAGAATCCGATGATGCTTGATCATACACCTTTTGGGTTCTTAACTATATGTATATCGATAAAACAAATATTGTCTTTTTAATGTCTTTGAGTTTCCATTAAAAATAAAGTCTTACCTACTACTCAGTGCTGATTGATTTTTTTTTTCTCAAAGGCAGTGGTCAAATGTCCTAAATGAGCAAATAAGGCATTTCGTAGGACTTCAGCAATTTTTTTTCTAGAAGTGCTATTGTCGGATGTCCACCATATTCTTTTCGGCGTGTATGTTGAACATGTCAAAGTTTTGAAAATATTGATTAAAAGATGACGTAACATATTACAATTTAAATTTTTTCTTTGTATCTAATTTGTATATTTAACAAACCTTGGTTATGAAGTGAGACTGATAAATAATGAAAGTTCGTTTTCTTGCTCTCCTGAAAAGTTGTTCTAATATGACATATGCCCTCAGTGAACCAAGCCCTTCATATGAAGTTCAGCTGCCATTCAAATCCTCAATAGATTGGCTTTATTCCTTTGTCATCACTTATACCTTTAAACTTGTCCTTCCATTGCTCGTTTCCTACCTAGGAAGGTATTCCCTAAAGCAGACAGCCTCCAGAAATTGAAAAAAAAAACAGACCTATGCATTTTTTCGTGCCTATTCATGTCTATTTTTACGCCTTTTTGTATGCTGAATTTTCCCAAATGACTGGAACTATTACAACATGCCTTTTAAATGATTGTTGGGGCAGTCATTTCAGAGCTGCAACGTAGTGAAATTATCAACATTTAAATATGAGTTAAAGAAAATAACTTATGTCTAATTTCCACTATGACTTTTATTGGTTACGACCTGTTTCGGCTTATCAAATCATTATCAAGTAACACTAACGTATTATCACAAAGTTCTTCAATTTATATAAAATACAATAATTATGTCCTATTATAGGTAGGTTAATCAAATTATTGCCTGAAATATACTGAGATAACTAACCATACCTAAATAATTCAAAACATCACCTTATCTGAAATTACGTTATACAATTTCCATAGCAAAAAAAAATATTCCAAAAAACACCACTGGAGCTAATGCTCTCGTGGTATTTCGCAAAATACGTCTCGTGACTCGGAAGTATAACCAATTAATCTCGATGCACTCGTGGTATTACTACTGAATAGCCTCGCGGGCATGCGTATTTGTTTTCCGGTTCGATAGTGGCAGTGGACGGTCATGATTTTTCGCCCGTCCACGACTATGGTACGTGGATGTCTCTCGTGGGGCCTGGACTCTGTATATTGTGTAGTGATGTCCATCGTCCTTTTAGTACGTGCAGTCAAATAACTCATAAGTGTTTGTGTCGTCTGCCGTTAATTACAATCCAGTGATAACATGCAAGAACAAAAAACAAATGTCATCATAAAACACAATTTTTTTAATTTGTACGAAGATTGCTTAGAGCAAGATCCCCTCCATCCTCCTAACGAAGCCCTCGCTTTTCTAATAAGGGGAGACAAAGCTGTCATGGGAGCTAGCGCCAAAAAAATCATTGAAGAAAAAGAAGGCAGACAGAAAGGCTCGAAAAAAGCATAGTTTAATGAGGATTTAGGCTCCAGTAATTCCAATAGCACGGAGTACCTATGAAAAATTCCTGTCAAAATAGCTGTTTATGATACAAGTTCGTAAAGTAGGACTTTTTTGTATGAGCGTGAAGTTTGATGAATGAGGCGCAAAAATGCATAAATGTATGAACAGTGTGTGAAACTGTACTTTACGCACTTTTGATGATTTTACGCACAGGTGATTTTTTTACGCACTTGTGCGCAAAAGTGTCACTTTACGCTCTGTCAACACTTAGTTTACGCACTGTCGTAGAAAAATATTTTTTTTGGGTGATATTTTATATCTTATATTTATAAATGAAAGAACGTCATCAAGGGCTACCCTTGTGAAAGTTTCTGGCTTCTTTGGTTTGCACCTGGCATTTTGACGTTCCAAAAATGCAATCAACTTTGAATATTCAAAATAGACATTGTTGAAGTTGTATACGATTTTTTTGGATTGGAAGATATGCCAGTATAAAAATTTTCCAATAATTATTTATCTTATTTTCTTTGGCCCATTACTTATATTATATTGTGTATATTGTTTTTTATACCTGTCTTGATATTTTTGTGGAACTAAGGTATTTCTTAATTACAGGTAAAGTATTTGGGAATAAAAAATAGTAATTGAATCGCTCTCTATTTGAAAAGAAAAGAGTTCAATAAAAGTAGCGACCTTGCAATTTAAGAGTCAATCGCAGTGTCTACTGTCAGTGAGCCACAGCATACTTTCATAATTTTCTCATTCTTGAGTCAAAAGCGTATCTCGAGCCCGTGGCTGACAGTCAAACAGTTTGGTCAAAGTGCTTTGAAGTGACGTTATTTCTATCAATTTGTGTTACAAAAATTGAAAGAAACCATTAAAATTACAAATGAACCGTGAGCCACAAGCTTTAGAAAACTGAATTTAAATCGCAAATCAAAAAATTGTTTAGTGTCAGTGGGCCACAGCATAATATGATTTCCTTATTCTCAACTCTAAACATTTCTAAGAATCCTGGAGTTGGAATTTCTATTCAACCCTCAACGTTGAGGTATAGAATTCATGTTTAATTTTGACCAGAATAGAGTAGATACAAAATGTTCTAGAAATTACGGAAACTATTTGAACAATATGTTCACAAACTCCATCATTTCCAACATACTTGAAATGAGGGGGAGGAAAAGTATTTCTCTCTATAGCCTAGTTCTTAATTTGTAGATAGTGACTCATTGTATATTTATAGGTTTTTATGGGATTTGAAGTGTGGACGGATGTGAGAAAGTGACAAAGTGAAACTTGATATGAAGCCTATCTACCTGCTTGATTCATCTTATATTTTTCGATGCTTTACATCTACAGTCACTAGTTGAAACTCAATTTGAAACTAACCATGGAATCGAAAGTTATAAATTTTCTACCCATTGGCAGGCAGTCAACAATTTTGTTGTTCTGGCCAATCCAAAGTCCAAATAAGTTTTTCATGCGTGAAAAGGAACACAAGCAGAATCTGAAGTGGAGAGAGTGTTTTCGATTCAATTTCGAGTATTGCACCATCTACCGATGACTTCGTTTCATTATTCGGGAAAGCTTTATGGAGCTCCCGAAATCAAAACGGAATCATTCTGAAATAATACTTTACGGCAAAGACAATGATGATGAAAAATAACTTGCGATATCTACTTACAGTCACTAGATGAAACTTAATTTGAAATGAACCACGGAATCCAAGGTAAATAATTTTTCTACTCATTGGCAGACAGTCAACAATTATGTCGTTCTGGCCAATCCAAATTTCAAAAAAGTTCCCCATGAATGAAAAGGGACGCAAACAGAATCTGAAGTGGAGAGAGTGTTTTCGATTTAATTCAGAGTCTTCCACCATCTGCCGACGACGTCGTTTCAATGTTTACAACTCGCCAGGACAGCTTTATGGAGCTTCCGAAATCAAAACGGAATTACTCTGAAATAATACCTTACTTATTAAAACTTTCGATTGGCCAGGAAAACAAAATTTTTGACTACCTGCCAATGAGTAGAAAAATTTCTCACTTTGGATTCTGTGGTTTATTTCAAATTGAATTTCAACTAGTGACTGTAGATGTCACAAGTTATTTTTCATTATCATTGTCTTTGCCGTTGATTTCGTTTTGATTTCGAAAGCTCCATAAAGCTGTCCTGGCGAGTTGTAAACAACGTAAAGACGTCGTCGGTAGATGGTGGAACTCTCGGAATTAAATCGAAAACACTCTCTCCACTTCAGATTCTGTTTGCGTTCATTTTCACACATGAGAAACTCATTTCATCTTTGGATTGGCCAAAACAACAAAATTTTTGACTGCCTGCCAATGAGTAGAAAAATTTCTAACTTTGGATTCCGTGTATCGTATCAAATTAAGTTTCAACTAGTGACTGTAGATTTCACAAGTTATTTTTCATTATCATTGTCTTTGCCGTAAGGTATTAATTCAGAGTGATTTCGTTTTGATTTCGGGAGCTCCATAAAGCTGTCCTGACGAGTTGTAAACAATGAAACATCGTTGTCGGCAGACTTCAGATTCTGTTTGCGTCTCTTTTCACTCATGATAAAACTTATTTGAACATTGGATTAGCCAGAACAACAAAATTGTTGACTGCCTGCCGATGAGTAGAAACATTTCTAACTTTGGATTCCTTGGTTCGTTACAAATTAAGTTCCAACTAGTGACTGTAGATGTCACATGTTATTTTTCATAATCATTGTCTTTGTTATGAGATATTGATTCAGAGTGATTTCGTTTTGATTTCGGGAGCTATATAGAGCTCTCCTGACGAGTTTTAAACAACGAAACGACGTCGTCGGCAGATGGTGGAACTCTCGGAAGTGAATCGAAAACACTTTCTGCACTCCACATTTTTACGCATGAGAAACTTATTTGAACTCTGGATTGGCCAGAACAACAAAATTGTTGACTGCCTGCCAATGAGTAAAAATTTTCAACTTTGGATTCCGTGGTTCGTTATATCTTAAACTTCTACAATAAATGAAATACTGAAATATTGAAACATTAGATATACAGGGCGTAATCTAACCCCTCCTAACTCCTGTGAAGAACGGGTGTATAATGCCATTTTATAACGAATGGCAGGTGCGAAAAATTCGAAAAAAATTTGTGGAAAGTTTAAATAATGTTGGAAAATTCGTCGAAATTATGTGAACCGCTGTCAGCTAAACGACAGCTAACCGGAGCAGAGCCGCAATAATACTGGAACTGCCGGATGTTACTGTTAGATACGAACCAATGTAACAGGAAGGGTTCTGACAAAATTCAATTTTTTTAATTTAGTGCTCTCTGGTGTGGAGAAAATGAGAAAGTTTTGTTATTATCATTGAAATACAAATATTTCAGTATGGTTAAACTATTTACTTTTTTCGATATCTTGCCATTTTACACGACTTTTTGCCTATTCATAGTAATTTTTTCAATTTGCGCCATACCAGCGATCACGTGACATGTGTCAAAATCGATTTTTAGGTCATTGGACATGCACAAACTTTTGCCAAAAATCTTTTTTCGAATACTCTAATAATAAACTTTTTTCCCATATGGTAGAACTTTTTGGCGGCCACTGTATATAATATAAAGAAAAATAGCTAATGACATGAAGCTATCCTGACGAGTTGTAAACAACGAGACGACGTCATTAAATCTCTCGGCATTAAATCGAAAACACTCCACTTCTCTCTATATATATATATATACAGTGTGTCCCACTTTGAGCAGCCACACCCTCGTATTTTCTTGACAGTATATATAGTACCCAGAAATATCTACCTTCAGGTTGATGAAATATTCATATATCCATTTTCCACGGCTACCTACGTCCAATTGAAAAGTGAAAAATTGGGAATAACATACTAGGCATTTTTTTATGGCAAAAATAACACAAGGATCTGTTTCAGAACAACCTAAAACCCCCAAGTCTCAGTGATATTTCATTAAAATATACAGGGTGTCCTCTGTAACTAACAACATTTTTTATTTGTTATTCATCCGCAATGATTGGTAGTTTTCTATTTTTTTCCTTGGTCACGGAGTACCTGAAAATTTTCAAATAATGCTGTAGGGAATGTTTCAATATTACTTCTTCATGGCTACCTACGACCAAATTGAAAAGTGAAAAATTGGGAAAAATATACCAGGGATTTTTTGTAGCACAAACACAGCGGATTCTGGTTCAGGAGACCCTAAAATTCCAAGACCCCAATTCTTGAATTATAAAAATATACAGGATTTCATCTATAGCTGGCAGAATTGATAACGCTTATTGATTCGTAGCTTTTAGTTGATTTACAAAATTTCTTCTAGAGTCATAAAGTACCCAAAAACGTTCAATTGATGCTGTACAAAATACCAAATATTACTTTTTGATGTCTAGATATGATCAGTTGAAAGTTGAATTATAAAGGAAAACATACTGAAGATTCTTTTGTCTCTGAGCTAACACCAAATTCTGGTTAAGAACACCATAAAGGCCCCGGGTCCTGTTGTTCGAATCATGAAATTACATAGGAAGTCATCTGTAAATGGAAACATGTCTAACTCTTTATTAAATAAATTTTGTTGCTAGTTTTACAGATGACACCTGGTATATTTTAATGATTAAGTAATTAGATCTGAGTTATTCAGATTTTTTCGAACCACAATTTGGTTTCGTGATGAAAACAAGCTCTGAAATGTTTCCCAGTTTTCCTATTTCTAAATATTATAAATACAAATATAATCAGAAGTATTATCATTTATTTCACAAAACTAAAACCGGATTCTCGTTCTCAATAAGCTTAACAAGATTTATGAATAAAAAGTGCGATATGTTACCATTTACAGGATGATATCCTGTATAATTTCATTACCCGGGCAACGAATTCTGGAGGTTTTGCGGTATATTCTCAACCAGGATATGTTGTCTCGGTAATAGATGGATGTTTACACAATTTTTCAATTTTCAACTGGTCATATGAAGCCATGGAAGTATAATATTTCGTTTTTTTTACACAGTATCAATTAAATATTTTGGGTGCTTCTTGATTGGAAAAGAAATATTCAGAAACAATTCAACATTACTGATAAATAAAAGTTATCAAATTTGCTTGCTACAGATGATATCCTGTATATTTTTAGATTTAAGTATTGAGGTAGGGATTTCAGGGTGTTCTGATTCATAAATGTTTGTGCCTAAAGTATCCTTAATGTATTTTCCCCATTTTTTCGTCTCTTAACTGTCATAGCAAGCCATGAAAAAGTAATATTTGGTTATTTTCTATAGCAGTAATTGAACATTTTAGGTACTTTGTTACTATAGAAAAAAAAAATCAAAAACAACCAAAGATTACGGATGAAAACAAATTGAAAATGTTACTAGTCTGTAAGACACCCTGTATATTTTAATGAGATATGGGGGTTTAAGCATGTTCTGAACCAGAATCTGATGTTAGTTTCGAAGTAAAAAATCTTTTAGCATATTTTCCCAGTTTTTCACTTTTCAACTGGTCATAGCAAGCCATGAAAAAGTAAAATTTGGGTATTTCTTATACTCAGCATGAATTGAACACGTTCAGGCCCTTTGTGACAAAAAAAAAGTCGAAAGCAACCGATCATTTCGGATGAATAGTTAGATATTTTTGGGTACTATATGTTATGAAAAATAACTTTTGATATCACTGTACTGTCAAGAAAATACGACGGTGGGGCTGCTCAAAGTGGGACACACTGTATATATATATATATATATAATCCCTTTTGGCTATTTTGAAGAACTTTGATGCAGATAATTGTAACCCATTTGAATCGGTCCTGATTTACTGGTAGATTTTCATTGTTGGGAACTAGGCCTCACAGTGTATGTGTCAGTTCAGAGTTTGTGTAGCGCCTGCAATAAGCATATTATCGAAACACAGGAATGTAACAGAAAACAAAGACCTGGCCGTTAATTCCGAATTCATATATAATGTAGCGCGCCTGCAGTTCATACAACTGTCAATGTACCTCACACAGCAAAGTTTGTATCTCAGATCTATTATGTACTGACATGAAAATTCGACTGCCGGCAATTTATCTGCGATAAGTCTCTCTGCCGGAGGTAAATGGCCAAATCGTGACCATTAGTCTGTTCGAAGTTCGGGCGAGTTGGGTAGGTAAATGCACTGCGAGTGCGAGACTTGGCCGGGAAACCTCCCGCCACTAATAATTGATTTCCTTATTTAATCTTGGTTTAACGGGGGAAGACTTACAGATAATCTCTGCAGGAAGTAAGTGTACGTGAAAGGTTGACTATTATAGACTTTTTAAAATGAATGTATTTCTATACCTTTTTTCATCTCATCATAATCATGTTGCTTTTTTTATAAGATAATTCATGTTGTAGTTTTTCTAGAATACAACTAGATTTCAAATATTCAATAATTCCATCTGTCAAATCATCACTAGTAGCTTCAACGTGTCAGTAAACTTCCAATTTGTCGATAATGCATAACTTCAACTTTTTATTGACCAACTCCCCTTTTCTCAATTAATTTAAACACAATATGGCCATCCGCAATAAAACTTTTGAACCGTTTAAGGGTCTTCATCCCTGAAAAAAAAAAGGTACTTGGAAACGATTTCTTTTTTCTGATTGATGAAGGCATATATGAGTATATACAGATTAAAATAACAAGAACAATATATTGAAAGTATTACAAAAAGAGAAGTCTACAGAAGACAGTGTCAAAAATAGCATCTTTCTGGTTACCGCATGTTAAGGCAAATATATAAAGTTCAAAATGTTTTAATAAGTTATAGTGCCTATGTAGGAGATAGATTCGCTTGAATACTGATTAATAAAGAGGCCAATTTGTAATTTTGTCAATACGAACTTTATTGTTTGGTTTCGTGAACCAAGAATTCCACTGACTAGTATGAAAACTCAAATTCCTATAAATTATAACGTTACAAAAACAATATTAACATATTAATGAGCGTAACTTACGATTGCCCCTAGTATTCAAATTATCTCTAGCAAAATTCAGAATCCTTTTAAGTATAGATCAATTTATTTTTTGACAACTTCATTCCAAATGTTTGACGTTCTTTCTGCACACTTATACTGAGTGTAAATTTCTGAATTTTGCCTTGAGATGTATAAAAGTGTAAAAACGCGTACCTAATAAATAAATCTTCTCAATGATGATTTCCAACAGCCTATGTTGCCATTATTAAAACTCAGGTGAGAGCTTATACCCATCATAGTGATATCTACCCATTTATCCAAGATTTTCTCTTCAGTAATTTTTTTCTAAAACTCATAAAATACGCACATGAAATATGCACCAAGTTAAATATTTTTGATTTCCGCGGTTTTGTTACAGATACATTATATTCTTACGGTGGTAACAATGGATAGTTGGTATTGTCGCATGACACTATGGCGACGGTGAATATGGTCAATTATAAGTGAAATTTTACAATTCGAAAAATCATACTCCAAGATCCTTTTGTTATATCTGAAGACATAAATAATGGAACCTTTTTGAAGCTCTATAGAAAGTAGGCAAATTTACGGCCTCCTCCAATCAGAGTCGGTTTTTTATGAATAAAAAAAAGGCAAATGCTCTGTTCAGTGCGTTGACGTGAATACACACATTTGGTAAAATGCTGGCAGAGATAGCTATCTACTCAGGCCTACCTAACCCAGAACCTTACACAGGTCACAGTTTAAAGGTGCGTATTTACTAGAGCATTCGTTCCGCATGAGCACCGAATGAGCTCAGTGGTGTGAACGGTGAAACTGTGCTTGACGTTCTGTTTGTGGTTATTACAGAGATTTTGAATTCAGTCTGGATATTGATGAGTATGTATATTTGTACGCGACTGACGGTGCTCATGCGGTGCTCATATGCCAGGGGACACTACGCAGTCTGACCTTGAACCGAGCAGCCTGAGTTTGAATCAAGCATCTCATGTGCTCATGCGGAACGATCCACAGCAACGTTTCTAGCAGATTTTGGCGAAGGGGTAACCAACATGAAACGTCTTGAAGGCTACAAGTCAAATGCTGGTGCTGAAGGTTATTTGGAGGACTCCGTATAGAATAGAAAAGAACGATATCGAAAAAAATTCTTTCATGTACTGACAACTTGCAACCGATGTCGTCTCCGACCTCATGCACTTTGCAATCTACGAGTGTTACTGTTAAAAGCTAGTTATCAACAAGTAACTACTCTGGACCGGTTATTCTGACCTATTTGCAGAATGCAAAAAATTGTGTTTTCAACATTAATATCATTAATACTTAGTGGATTTGCATTGAAAGTTTTTTGTGTGTTGAAATAAAATATAAATTTTCAATGTGCTTTTTGATGCTTTATGCGGTCGTAAAACAAATAATATTCCAAATTGATGCGTATAGTGTCTTTCCCGCCCTTGATTGCTTGCCCGAACTCTGCTTCACATCGTCCGAGTCAGCGGCAGTCGTGTGCGGTTAAGTATCACTATCACTTGTTAGGAAAGTAACTATATTTCACGGCTATTGCTAGGCAACAAATAATTGTATGCGACAAAACTGGCAAACAGACTCGAAGTCAACAAACCTCAAAAAATTATCTTAAATATTAACTCGAAACATTTTCTAGGCATTCCCATGTATTAGCCCAGGACACAGCTACAGAAAATTTGAACATATTTCTACAAAGCTAGTTTTTTGTCAGTTTGTTGTTTCGATGTAATAAGTAAACAAAATGAGAGTCTACCACCCCAATGATGTTGCGTTCATATTCAGTGAGTTTCAAAAATTTGCACCATTTGGGAAACTTTTTTATCATCGATTTGTCAGAAAATTTTATTCTTCGTAAAAATTGGTGCTTGCGGAATACTTGTGAATGAGTTATCGAAATCATAAATTTTCAAACGGTGTACATGAGAAAACAAAAAATTGAATTTTGATAAAGTCTCAACTATGATTCAAAATTTGAATTTTGCTTTCAATATTCTACACCTTCTTTGAATAATCTTTTATATTAATGTTTAATATGAGGATGCAATTATTTCGCAATGCACCAATTTTTATGAAGAATAAAATTATTTGACAAATCGATAATAAAACAGTTCTCGAATGGTGCAAAATGTGAATTTCACTGTATATGAATGCAATATGATTGGAGTGGTAGACCCTCATTTTGTCCATTTGTTACATTGAAACAACAAACCGACGAAAAACTAGCTTGGTAGAAATATATGAAAATTTTCTGTCGCTGCCTCCTGTACTAGGATGGAATACGGCTTTCAGACATCCAGCAATGATTCATTTCAATTACAACAAAGTACCTACAACAATAAAACAGGAAAAATATCCGTTGTGAACAATTTACTCGAATGTTCAGAATAACTAGCAAGGCAGTCTACAATAGTGAAAGAGGTTGGCGCTCGGGCATTTAATGTGGCTCGTTTTATATAATTAATCAAAGAGTCATATTAAACAGTAGCGACGCATATTCTTCAGATACTTCAGCCAAACACCGTTAAGAGGAATGCACGGAAAAAGAGACTGTTTGAATGTTCTGTATACATTCTTGTCTGAACTACAGTGTAATGTATTTCATCCTGTTGTTTTGGTTTTGTAAATGCATACTTCTTCCGATTTCGCCAGAGCCGGTTTACTCTATACAAATGAATGAATTTATTTTGAAGAAAGGACCTTACTGTGAATGACATTAAAATAATTTCCTTCTTCTTATGACTCGTTCAAATCTATTCAAATACGATGTGTGTATTCCTCCCCACTACATTGACATTTTTTGTCACTTTCACTTGCTTTCGAGGAGAAGTGATGTCGTTGAAGGTCAACCAATCTACCTATCTGCCTTGGATTATTGATTGAATATACACTAGAACATATCTTTCTTCCCTTCGAGCATCAAGCACTAAGCACTCTTTAAAAGTGCTCCGAAATTTCGAGCACTAAGCAATTTTATTTATCAAATGTTCGCGATTACTTGCACTAAGCATTTC
Source organism: Chrysolina haemoptera (assembly GCA_958298965.1). Lineage (NCBI taxonomy): Eukaryota > Metazoa > Arthropoda > Insecta > Coleoptera > Chrysomelidae > Chrysolina > Chrysolina haemoptera. The sequence goes on along the minus strand of OY282599.1, from coordinate 12,935,363 downwards.
TCAGACTGTTAGATACTTAAGAGCAAACAATACCCTCGATGAAACGGGAATCGGTTTTGAGCGTTCAGTTTTATTTTTTTGCGAAAAATGATTCAATTCGTTTGTGAGAATTCGGGAATCTAACTGATTTTTGGTTTTGATGATTTTGAAGAAAAACTTTTTTTTATGGTTTGACAAATGAAAAAAATTGACAGATTCCCGAATTCTTAAGGAGATTATAGACTCAGAAGAAGAAAAAAATTGTATAAAATCATTAGTTTTGACGCAAAACCGATTCTACGATTGGAAGCTATCTACCTTATTGGCGCTCCCAACTACGTAGTTTTTTTACGGACAAGTGCTTCGTTACCTCCACTATCACTCTTGAAAAATGTATCCCCATACACCCAACATGTGCGGCGCAATGATAAAATTTTACTTTCGTGATGACGCGCTGATGTTGTCTCGTGAAACTCAATTAACAAGTAAGATTTCCAAAAATAATTTATTATTGCGACATGTTTAGCTACACTGTAGCTTTTTGAATCGATGATTGTCTTCACCGCTTGAAATAGCTATAGTGAAGCGGACCATGTCGCGATGGATGTAATATAATTTGTTGAAATCTTATCGTGTTTCATCAATTTTCTGTAACTTACGCTTTAAACAGTCTGAGAAGTGCTATGGATTTCCATCAAATAACCGAGTCAATTAAAAACTCAAGTTACCTTTTTTACTCACAAAACTAAAGAGGCATTCAGCGTACCAGGCTATCATCAAAGATTCACAATATGTATCTTAAGATTGTTTTTTAATTACCATAGCATCTCCATCGTTTAGGTATATCGCTAGGGTTACTGTTTGGTTTCAGTGGTTAAAAACACTGCTGGTAAAGTAAGTAAGACCTCTCGATTGAAATTGTTGTGATAACCTGTTATGATAAAAAAGATATTGTACTGCTTTTATAAACTCCTTGAGATACTTATTTATAAAACACTCGTTCCGCTACACTCTACTCGAGATTAAAATACTCGTTACTGAAAGGACGTTCATAACACCTGTTGAACAATAAACTATCTCGAAACAGAATTGCTAAAATTAAAAATTATATTCGACTGCAAAAGGAATATTGATTAAAAGTTTGGTTTTGTGGTTTTCGTGACATCGTTTTTTGTGTGATTAACCACCCACATGTTGAAAAAGATAATGTTTATCAAGATAGCACATTTCAATCCAAAGAAATTTTTGAAGATTTCTTTTGACTTTCGTCAGAGAAATGTTGCATAAGAACGTGAACAATTTTTTTTTTCAGTGAGGGTGCCGCCGGGTATCATCTGCCGCGAATTTATATTTCGACAAGATTCATTTATATGGAAAGGCTTTGTGCTCAGTTATCCCGAAAAGAGCTCCGGAGCACTGGGATTACTAAGCACTAAGCCTTTCCGATAAATGCTTCGGAGCACTAAGCACTGAATTGGAAAAGTGCTCGGGAGCACAATAGAGCTTCGAGTGCTTTCACTAAGCACTGTGCTTTAGGAGAGCTCTGATTGAAAGTAATATTTCTGAGATTACGTTTCGTCATCGTACCATCAGACACATTTTGCTGAGTCTTATACTCAACAAATCTATAGTGGTTCAGATGGGATTCCGCCGATCACTCTCAAGAAATGTGATCCCGAACTAACACCAGTTTTTTGCGACTTACACACCCTTTTTATTGGTATGCAGGTGTTCATGGAAATGGGAATTTGCAAGAGAACAATCAGTTCCCGCAAAAGGGCATCGTATTTCCGTCATATATTCATTGTCCGACGTAGAACACAAGATCCTATTCCAAAACATCAAAATGCTAGCACCGTCGAAAGATCATCCAACCAGGAGGTAGTTATGAGTTATACACAAGCACCAATAAAACTTCAATAGCCGTGAAACAAAGAAAGAACATATTCACCAAAGATCTAGCACACAGCACTGCAAGGCGCCAAAACAAATCCATGTTACTCCAATCGAATGGAAACTACGCGCAAACCCACCTCCTCACAGAAAGTGTGGGCCCACAAAACCTCATGGACTGCGTGACAGGAACGAGAGATTCAGTTTCATTTTATGGCTCAAATATAGAACTTCGACCACGCCGCTGGAGATTACTGCTGCAGTTGCAATCGAAAGAAAAAAAAAACAAAATAGACTCAGGACCACGGAAAATCACGGAAACCAACCAGAAAAGTAATGGTTGTGTAGTGAAAAAACAAGACTGTATCACCACACCAATGGTTCCAAACAGTGCAGTGCAAGTACATATTCTGCTAACACAGACCATTAAAACAATAGATTATTGAATGTAAATTCCTGAATTGGACGAAATGAAACAACTTTTTATTCAGACATGAATGTGGCAAATGTTCGTAGCACAACTGGAAAGAAATTCTGAAATTAACTTTCGAGCGGTTCGACGTACAAACATTTAAAAAAAACCTTCGGAAGGTTTCACCGATTCTACTCTTTGAAATATAAAATATGACAGGGGCCCCGTGAAACAAACAAATCAACTCAATTTTTTTTTTAATTGCATGGGGGTTCACGTGTCATATCGTTCAAAAGATAATTCCATTCTCTTTACAACCATCTATTTTTTTTATTTCGTTATTATTATTATTATGTCCCCTCAGCGTCATCTGTCGAGTAATTGCAAAACTAAACTCTGTCAGTTACCTACTCCGAAACATGAAATCAGTTTTAACGGAGAAACAATTAATCATGCTATATTTTGCTCAAGCAGAATCCAGACTTAAATACGGAATATGTTTTTGGGGGTTATCCACTTGTTTTAATGATGTGTTCATTTCACAGAAAAAACTAATTCGTCGTATCGCTGGTGTCTCTCGTACCACTAGTTGTCGAGATTTTTTTAAAATCAATGGAATTTTATCTTTACTTTGTTTGTATATATTTGAAGAGTGTGTTATTATATTTCGTAACTTAAACTCTTTTAAGACTAAAGAAAATCATTCAATTAACACAAGATAATAAAGTGTTGTTATTATTATTATTATTATTATTATTATTATTATTATTATTATTATTATTATTATTATCATTATCATTGATTGCAATGTTTTTTTATCTTAAAAAGAGAAACTTTTTCTGGCGGGTCAAAAAATTCTCTCTCGCTCATTGAGCGATATTTCCCAAGTCTTTGGGCGGGCGACGGACTTTAGGTCCTCGCTGTATATTTAGATACGTGTCTATTTGAACATAATTATCGAAATTGTCTCGATATGGCAGTTCAGGTTTGCGGTCTGTTACAAGAAAAAAACTCATTTGTTCTTGATCTCAATATTTCGGTAATGTTTATTATGAGGAGGGAAGCTACAGAGGAATTGACAAAATTATACAAAATTAGATCGAAAATTTTTTGCTCAAGCGGAAATCCAATGAAATTAGTTAAACTGAGGTCATGTGATTGAATACAATCAATCAGAACAACATTATACTAATAACAGACCATACGGTCTGTTTTCACTCTCAGGCACGTTGCTATGGATATACATATTTTGATTTATTTCGATTTTGAAGTTTCAAATATTCAATAACGTCAAAATGTCAGTGATGTCATGATTTGGTTGTAATACTGACAAGAAGATTAATGAAATTTTCTTATCAAACATATCAAAATATACTGTTCACAATAACAAATTTGTATGGAAAGCATTTATAGACTATAGCAATGTTAAAAAGTATCGCTTAGCAAAAAATTTTCTATTCGAATAACCCTCGAACTTTGATAAATAACTTCCCCAAGCTTGTTGCTTATAGAAAACAAACAAGCTTTCAGAATCTGCTATAATTATCAATGTCCTTGGGTTATTACTACTGAAAATAACCCTTCTACTCACAATCGTAGAGTCGGTATTACTATTGTGTTCATTGCCTTGGGAAATCGAAACCAACTACCTTTGTTCTCATAGTTACTACCTCACTAAACTGAATTAATTTGGCAAATTTTATGATTTATAGGAGTCCCTCAATTACCCCAAGACAATAAATGTAATTAAGCTAATTGAATGGATAAGGATGGGTTTCTAAATGTACCGTCAAATGGGGATATATTGGATGATATTTTGGGTTTTATTTAGTTTTCTCTGTTCTAAAGAGAAATATTGATTTGGAGTCTTCATAATTCTGAAGCCTTTGCTGACTGGAATGACTTTAGTAAAAAAAAACAAGAAAATATTTTTTTTTTAAATATGGTCATCCAATATAGTAAGAATTCCTTCCATATCACTTCCCAATAGGCAATCCGCATGGACCAATCAAAACTATTATTTTAGTTGCGCCTGCGTGATGTGCGATGTAATTTTAGGTTGGGAATGTCGCAAATGAATTTTCATTCCTAATTTTAATTGCTTAATTTTTTGCGTGAACACCTCCATTTCATTACATTGTTTTATATTCTTAATTTTAGTTTTAAATTCATTCAAGTTTAGATTTATGCTTGCATGAATCCACCTTTAATGTTGCTCAACTGACCTGTATCAGTTTTATAATTAACGGTATTTGGTGTTTTGTTAATGTGGTACATTTCAAGGAACAACCTGGTTTTATGGTTATTAACCCATTCTGAGATTTTTACATTAGAATAATCGAATGGGGTTGGGAGTGGTCGACTGCTGCACAAGAGTTTTTCCCTAAACCGACATCGCTCTTGTAGGTGACTATTCTTTGTTTGAGCCACTGCGAGGTCTGTTCTACTTAACATTCGCCACAGCCGCCACACGAAATTTCATATATAATGTTTCAGTTTAGTGGGATAGGTGTTTTGTCCCTGACTTTTGAAAAGATGTACGAAAGATTTGTGGTGTTGTATTTGGCTATTTTTATCTGTGGAAAGTTTTTGAAAATCTTTGTGATTTTGGTAGGATAATTTGTCTACAGAAGGACTTGATTTGAACCTGAACTGTATGTTCAATCTTCAGTTGGCCCGTCATAGAAATTAGAATTGTATTACTTAGTTTATTAAGGATGTGTTTCGGATAACCGTTGTTCGTGAAAATGTTAAATAGGTTCCTTAGATTTTGGTTTGAAAAAGTTTCATAACAAATATGTGTGATTCTGTTTTTCATGCCAATAACTATTATATTATATTTTTGATTTGTGGGGTGAGTGGATGCGAAATTGATTAACCTACCGGTTTCGGTTTCCTTTTGATACTAGTAATAATATCTGGTTGCTGTCAGTTCGTATTAGTTTTGTGTCTAGGAAGTGCACGCTGTTGTCTTTTTTCTGTTCCATTGTGAATTGTAAGAACCTATTGTATGAATTGAACGTGTATCTCTACACTATCAAACGGCACTGCACAAATAATATTATCCACTTACTTGTATGAAAATGGAAAGTTGAACGGTAATTTGGAGATAACAGTATCGATTAGGTGGTCTAGAACTATCTGTGCTAAAATTGGACTAACTGGTGAACCCATTGGAGGACCAAATATTTGTTTATAGAATTTTTCATCAAAACTAAAATAAATTATTCCGAAAATAAAGTTAACAAGATGAATGAAGCTAATTTTTTGATATGGTGCCATTTTTGTTCCTGAATCATCACTGACAGTTCTGAAGGAATGTTTGTGAATAGGGAAACTACGTCTAAAAAAATCAATATGTAGTTCTCTGGTAGTTTGTTTTGAATCTGATCTAAGGAAAGTGAAGGTATCTTTTATATTATATTCGGAGTTGTTATTATATTCGGAGGTATTACTTAGTTTATTAAGGATGTGTTTCGGATAACCGTTGTTCGTGAAAATGTTAAATAGGTTCCTTAGATTTTGGTTTGAAAAAGTTTCATAACAAATATGTGTGATTCTGTTTTTCATGCCAATAACTATTATATTATATTTTTGATTTGTGGGGTGAGTGGATGCGAAATTGATTAACCTACCGGTTTCGGTTTCCTTTTGATACTAGTAATAATATCTGGTTGCTGTCAGTTCGTATTAGTTTTGTGTCTAGGAAGTGCACGCTGTTGTCTTTTTTCTGTTCCATTGTGAATTGTAAGAACCTATTGTATGAATTGAACGTGTATCTCTATACTATCAAACGGCACTGCACAAATAATATTATCCACTTACTTGTATGAAAATGGAAAGTTGAACGGTAATTTGGAGATAACAGTATCGATTAGGTGGTCTAGAACTATCTGTGCTAAAATTGGACTAACTGGTGAACCCATTGGAGGACCAAATATTTGTTTATAGAATTTTTCATCAAAACTAAAATAAATTATTCCGAAAATAAAGTTAACAAGATGAATGAAGCTAATTTTTTGATATGGTGCCATTTTTGTTCCTGAATCATCACTGCCAGTTCTGAAGGAATGTTTGTGAATAGGGAAACTACGTCTAAAAAAATCAATATGTAGTTCTCTGGTAGTTTGTTTTGAATCTGATCTAAGGAAAGTGAAGGTATCTTTTATATTATATTCGGAGTTGTTATTATATTCGGAGGTATTACTTAGTTTATTAAGGATGTGTTTCGGATAACCGTTGTTCGTGAAAATGTTAAATAGGTTCCTTAGATTTTGGTTTGAAAAAGTTTCATAACAAATATGTGTGATTCTGTTTTTCATGCCAATAACTATTATATTATATTTTTGATTTGTGGGGTGAGTGGATGCGAAATTGATTAACCTACCGGTTTCGGTTTCCTTTTGATACTAGTAATAATATCTGGTTGCTGTCAGTTCGTATTAGTTTTGTGTCTAGGAAGTGAACGCTGTTGTCTTTTTTCTGTTCCATTGTGAATTGTAAGAACCTATTGTATGAATTGAACGTGTATCTCTACACTATCAAACGGCACTGCACAAATAATATTATCCACTTACTTGTATGAAAATGGAAAGTTGAACGGTAATTTGGAGATAACAGTATCGATTAGGTGGTCTAGAACTATCTGTGCTAAAATTGGACTAACTGGTGAACCCATTGGAGGACCAAATATTTGTTTATAGAATTTTTCATCAAAACTAAAATAAATTATTCCGAAAATAAAGTTAACAAGATGAATGAAGCTAATTTTTTGATATGGTGCCATTTTTGTTCCTGAATCATCACTGCCAGTTCTGAAGGAATGTTTGTGAATAGGGAAACTACGTCTAAAAAAATCAATATGTAGTTCTCTGGTAGTTTGTTTTGAATCTGATCTAAGGAAAGTGAAGGTATCTTTTATATTATATTCGGAGTTGTCTTCAGAGGCGGATTTCAACGATTCAAACAAAACACAACAATATAATCAAAAAACTAAAAATAGTGAAACGTATCTGAGAGTCGAATTATTAAGTTTAAAAATATTTACCCCCTGCCCAACTTCGAATGCTATGTACAGAGAACGCGTCAGATTTTGGAAAAATTTCCAAAGGTTTCGGACATGGAATATCACAATGAAAATAATATTGGTTGGGGTTTCAGACCCCCTCCTCGAAAAAAGTCGAGAAAAATTAAAATCCGAAAAATCCGTAAAAATAGGGAAAACTATCTGACCGTCGCGTCGAATAAATAGGTTCCGAAAATTCTTGAACATCGGATACTCGGATAGAACTATCATAACCCTGCCCCCTGAAGGCTAGATAGAGAAAATGTGGGAATTCTGAAAAACAGTTTTGGAAATGGAAAATTGCGAAAAAAAAATGATTTGGAGCCTTGAAAATGAAATAAAAAATCTGTAGAAATAGTGAGAAATATTCAATTTCAGGAATTTTTACCATCCTGTCTACCTTAAGAACGCGTAGAAAATTAGAAAATGTTCTTTTTTTACGGAAAAAGTTACGACAAAAGAAGATATTTTACAGGAGACTCAGACACCCCCGAAATTGTGAAAACTCACGAAAATAAATTCCTTGCAATTGTGATAAACACTGGAATTGTCCATTTTTGTTGCTTGACCTGTATACGTATTAAGTAAGGTGCCGAAAAACTTGACATCTGGCGCGCTTATTGTTACATGCAATTGAATTATTTCCTAATAATTAAGTTTTTGCAATTGTTTTCGAAAAGTAGGCGACAGGAAAGTCTATTTTTTTATTTAAATTATTCTCTCGACCCACTATTTTACAAGTTAATTTTCGCGAAGTTTCGAATATTTTTCACGAACAAAAGGGGGGGATTCGAGTCCTTTAATAAATATTTTCCTCATTGTAATTTTTTTACAACGGGGTGTTATTGTTTAAGTTACATTTTTCAGTGATTTTTGCGGATTTTTCCGATTATATTTTAACGGATTTCCCTATTTTTTCCAAGAGGGGTAGGGGGAATGTTTATTTACAATTGAATTCTTCGGGGGTCCCATGTCTTGCCCTAGTTTTGAGGATTGTTTTCGATTTTGTTATCGCGAGCTTTCGATATTTTTTTCAACAAGAGTGTATAATTTCTTTAAATCAAATAATTTGCTGGTTCGATATTTTTCACAATTTTCAAGGATTTTTCCTATTTAATTTTCAATAGACTTCCCAATTTCTTTCGAGAAGGAGGAGGGGAGGGAAGGATATTTTTTTCAAATCAAATCATTCCATGGTTTCATATTTACAGTTTTCACGGATTCTTTCTATTTTGTTGTCGATAGTTTCCGCAATTTTTTTCGAACAGGACGGAGAATTCGATACTTTCGATCAATTTTTATGCTGTATTTTTTCACATCCAAAACTGTCAATCATTTTTCAGAATATATATGAATTCTCTATCTGGATTTCTGTGGGAGAGCGAGGTAAATTTATATATATATATATACAATTTTCTGCTTTTCACAATTTTTACGAATGTTTTCGATTTTATATCTATGAGTTTTCACAATTTTTTTTTCGAAGAGGATGGTGTATTGATTATACCTAATCATGTTAAATTAATTTATTCGATGGTCTCATGCTTTTCACTATTTCAATATTTTTTTTTATTTTTTTTGCAACTTTTCGCAATTTCTTGCGAGAAAAAGAAGAGTGTAGGAAAGTTTATTTTTTCAAATTATATTATCCGATGGTTCCATTTTTTCACAATTTTTAGAGATATTTTCGATTTTACTTTCTCGTTTTCATAATTGTTTTTCAGAAAGAAGGAGGGGGGCTTATCCCTGCGACCTACATTATTATTTTTTTATTATTTTCAACCTTGAAACCGTTGTAAAATTTTATAGTAAGTATCTTTTTATATGTAATACCATCACATATTTATGTACAAACCATTTTTAGTTACGTCTTGAAGAAGAAAATTAAAATTTTTGAAAGCTTGACATAAAAACGAAGAAATTGTATCAATTGGTTTCCATTGACTGCTTTCCACTAATCGGCGAATAAATTATTGAACAGTCACGAAAATATATATAGAAGACGGGTGGGTATTCTCTTGACTGGACTAGTTGAAAAAAACTGAGTTTTGGAAAGTATAAAAAAAAACTTTTCCTTGAAGTTGCAGTCAATTGGGAACGGCCAGTGGATAGAAAAACTATCTGTTAAATTATCTAGCTTTCGAAAATTATATTTTTTTGATCAAGATATCTGAACAATATGAAAAAGTCCACTTTGTAAAAAATATGACTTTATGATATAAAAAACAACTTACTAACTCGAGGTTGATATTAAAAGATCACAGTGCACTTCATTCTTAAAAAATCTTACACAATAGTTTATAAAAACGATTAAAATATAATATGAGCAATCTCGTGAGCATTATTCGAAAATCAATAATGATTTTAGTATATTTCAGTAGGCAACGTTGACCATTTTGACAAGATGTTAGTAGAGCTGCAGATTTTTTCCAATAATCGTAATCCTTGTTTTTATTTATTATTCTTCAGAATGTATATCTACATTTTTTTATGTTTTTATCATCCTATATACCACTCATATTTCTGTCACTGCCTACCTGTCTCTGTCTGTATTTTTGAAGTGTCATTGATTCTTTATGTTTGTCATCGATGTAAATTCCTTCTAATTTCACGTTAGTAAGTATAAATCAGCTGTTAAAGTACTATACCGGGTAATTCAAATTCGAGGGCCACCATTGGGATTTCGGAAACCAACAATATGCCGTTAAGAAAGTTTCAAAATTCCGAGTATATCCGGAGATATACGAAAAAAACCGATATTTTGAAAGACCATTTTAATTTTTTTCTGGCGTTATTTGACGAAGGACATCAAAATAAACAGTACATTTACGTTGCCATTTTGTCCCCGCTATACGACGTTATTTTCAGATTTACCATCCAACGTTTCGTCTATTGACCACCATCATCAACTTTATTTTTTCTTATGGGCGTCATATTGAATTGTTACAAATTTAAATAGTGTTTTTCATTCTGATTCAAACGATGTATAATATGTGATACTTTGTTGTCACAACCTTTTATATTTCACAAAAACTAGAATTTTCAAGTAGGCTCTGATTCCGTCAAAAACACTTGTTAAATGAGTTGATTCGTTGTTACACTATTATCTGTCACGTAGTCACGTCTGCTGTCACAAATTCAAAGTGATAATAAACGTAAAATGGTGTTTTCAAATCAAGAAAAACGGGATATTATGAAACTGTATTATAAATCAGACAGTAATACTGAGAGAACTGCAGAAATGTATCTTCAACTATACCCAGAAAGAATACAACCCGCAAGAACATTATTCAAAAAATTAGATATAAACCTTACCGAGTATGGTAGTTTCAAAAAACCGAGGAATAAATATGGAAATCGATTAGATGAAAATATGAGAAACAATATTCAAAATGCGGTAATAAACTTCTATCCTCTTATAAAAATATTAATTTTTTTTTTACTTGTCTGTTTTTTAGATAAATATGAATCCAGCAGTTTCAACACATGAAGTTGCTCTAAATACAGGTGCGCCACAAACAAGTGTTTGGAGGGAGCTCAGAAGAAATGGTCTAAAATGCTTCAAAATTCAGATTTGCCAAAAATTATACCCAGGTGATCCTGAACGGAGATTCGCTTATTGTAATTGGCTAATGAATCGAAATGATTTTCCCCAATTTCTCTCAAAGGTCATTTGGACGGATGAGAGCACTTTCACTAATTGTGGTATGTTCAATAGAAATAATGAGCACATCTGTAGTCAGACCAATCCCAGAGAGTTTAGAGCAGTTAGGCCACAGGTACGGTTCAGTTTGAACGTGTGGGCTGGAATTTGTGGAGATCAAATCATTGGTCCTTATTTTTTAAATAGAAAACTCAATGGACAAACTTATCTGGAGTTTCTCCGAGGCGCTTTTGAGGATTATCTAGATATGTTACCTCTCGTAAATTTAAATCAATATTGGTTTCAACATGACGGTGCCCCTCCACATAATATCAGAGCAGTATGTGAATACCTACAAGAAAGATTCCCAGATAGGTGGACTGGAAATAATGGTCATGTGAAATGGCCAGCAAGGTCTCCTGACCTTACAGTACTTGACACTTTTTTGTGGGGCACATTAAAAAACCGGGTTTATGGCCAACAAGAATTCAATAATGTTGAGGATCTTAGGAGAAGCATAATTGAACAGTGTCGGTCAATAAGAAGAAGGGATATAACAAGGGCTGTAGAAAACTTAGGACGGCGAGCACGCCTATGTATTCAGGAAGAAGGCAGAAATTTTGAGCATTTGCTTTGATGTTTCAGATTTTTCTTCGTCAGTGATGTGTCATTTCGTTCGTTAATTTGTAGTTAGACAGATATTTTCAATAAAGTTCATTGAAAACTAGTTTAATCAGATTATATCTCGTTTATTATTAAAAAAAACATTCTACGTAATTATTACTTTGAGAATAACAGCAGACGTGACAAATAATGGGGTAACAACAATGTGTTTAATGTTATGCGAAGTTGTGACATAACAAAGTATCACATATTATACATTGTTTGAATCAGAATGAAAAACACTATTTAAATTTGTAACAATTCAATATGACGCCCATAAGAAAAAATAAAGTTGATGATGGTGGCCAACAGACGAAACGTTGGATGGTAAATCTGAAAATACCGTCGTATAGCGGGGATAAAATGGCAATGTAAATGTAATGTTTATTTTGATGTCCTTCATCAAATAACGCCAGAAAAAAATTAAAATGGTTTTTCAAAATATCGGTTTTTTTCGTATATCTCCGAATACACTCGGAATTTTGAAACTTTCTTAACGGCATATTGTTGTTCACATAGATGCGCAAATTTGCCCCAATTTAACCATCTTTGTATCTCTTATAGTTTCCGCAATCCCAATGGTGGTCCTCGAATTTGAATTACCCGGTATATTCATCCTTTTTATATTGTGGTCCGAGTCTTGATAAAGAAAATAAACATTTTCGAAAGCTCAACTAAATCAACGAAGGTTATTTAACTCAATTGGTCAACTGACTGCTACCCAAATATTTCTGAAAATACATTTTCACAGTCGCTAAATTAAAATTAGGTAACTCCGGAATATTATTGGAGTAACAGCAGACTTTGTTTTCTTCTCGAAGATTTTACACTTGAAGATTTTGATAAAACTTGTTGTGTCTGAGCGTTGGGGTCAGAGTAAGATCAATGGTTATCAAGTTATGATCGAATTTGTTTATAATTCGTGGGTGATTTTTGGTAATTTGTGGAAATGTTTATTCAATGAATTTTTTAAATTCTGTTGTATTGAATAACTTCATTTGGAGCTGACAGTCTGGGAATAGACCGACCGGACATACTTTCTACAACGTTTATTCAATATTTGCGTTTTTCAAGTTATGATAATTATAGGTTTCCAAATGTCCTTACAAAATATCTAACTCTTTGCATGAAGCGGCAGCGGCGTCACCAATAAAATTTCAATATTAATTAAAAATTGATATCTTCTCGAACGACTTTTTTTGTATGCAAAGTAGTTTTTCTGATAATTACTAATATATTTGTAAAAGTATTGAACTCCGTAAGAATAATATGGAATTGTTGAATCCAGAAGAGGTTGATGCAATGAGGACAGGGAAAAGAAGAATTCTTTGTCCGAATTGTTTGAGTGAACATTCTGAAGACAACTGTCCTGCTTTCAGAAAAAAATGTACGTCTGTGAGCGAATTGGACATTTTTCCCGAGCTTGCAAGAAAACAGCTTCTGGATGATTCGTCCAGAAAGGATTGAGAACGACCAAATGAATAGTATTGAAGATGAATATGTTATTCACGGAGAAAACAACGAAAGCATTGAAATACGACATATTCGTGACTGATTCATTAGCCAATATCATAATCAGCTGAATAATGATTATTGTTGTGGGAACCTGTCAATTGAAAGAAGAAATATACGACAGAAGCTGGATTTTGGAGCAAAATCCACTATTTTGTCGAAGCATATTTTCGACAATCTCCCACTTAAAAAACAGATTGGAACTTCTTCGATCACATTGGTTTCCTATGATAATTTTAAGTCAGACCATACGGTGAGATCTGATTGAGTTGGTCGTTCAATAATTTGATTGAAAAAATGCATTTCATAATTGTCGATTGTCGATCAACACCGTTATTGGGTTTGAAAGATCATCTTTCATTCCATTTGTTAAAGAGTCTAAAAAATCTATAAATTTTACCTAGTACTGAAGAAAGAATTTATGAAGATTACGGGTCAGTTTTTGAAGGATTGGATAAAATTCCAAGATTTGTGAAATAGAAGTTTCTAACGACACTAAACTCGTAATTTATTGTTGTCGCAAGGATTTATAGCCCTGTATGACCAATTGACGCAAGCTTTAGTGGATTCAGAATATGGGTATGATTTCCACAGTTAATTATCCAACTGCTTGGGTTGATGTTCTCATGATTTTGAAAAACCTGATGAATCTCAGTTCGAAAATATGAATAGGAAATTCATAAAATCTCGTTGTATATGCATTGATCCTAAGCCACTGATAAATTCATCAGAAGGGAATACTTTGCCATCACCACTAGTAGCGATATAATCAGTAGATTGACCGACTAGAAGATATTTTCTGTTATCGATATGAAAGATGGTTTCCATGAGTCACAGCTCTATAAGAAGGGTGCAGATTTATTAGACTACTAGATAGTGACAGATTTTAGTGACAATAATTTTCAGTGGTTAAGTTTATCTATCATTGTCTGACGGTCAATATATACTTTTGTTACTCCGTTCGGTAGACATGGATAGAATCGCGTTCCATTTGGAATTTCATCAGCTCCTGAGATTTTTCGCCGAAAAACCCATGAAATTTTTGGTGATATACCTGGTGTTAATATCTATTTTGATGATCCCATTATTTCTGGAAAAACTGAGATTGAACATGATGAGTCCCTGGAGAAAGTTCCCAATAGGGCTTCAGAGAAAAATTTATTTAATTTTTTTTTTAGTTCATGGGACAAATAATATCTGTCGAAGGTATTATATGATTAGGAAAATATCAAGGCAGGGGTAGAAATTGAAACACCTGCTGATAAAACAGAACTCTTGAGAATTCTTGATTTGGTGAAATATTTTTCAAAATTCATTTCAAATTCATCGCAGATCACAAAAAATTTCAAAGACTTGACCAAAAAATGTTCTTTTCTGTTGGACTGAAAAACAGGGTTCTGAACTGAATGTTACAAAATATTGGATTACTAGTAGCCCATTATTGGAGATTTTTGTTCCCAACCAAGAAATCAATATACAATGGATGCGTCGTGTGATGGATTGTGATGTGTATACGAATGGATCGTTCAGTTTCTTTTGCATTTCAATGTCTCACAAAAACAGAGAAAATATATGCTCAAATTGAGAAAGAGCTGCTGTCTATCATTTTTGCTTTTGACAAATATTATATCTTTGTTCATGGACATACGGTGAAAGTTCATCCAGATCACAAACAACTTATAACAATTTTTTTGAAATATTTGGAAAAAGTCAGTAATGTTGCAGAAAATGTAGAATATATTCCAGGTAAAGAAATGTATTTAGCGGGTGCGTTGTCTATTCATACTTGAAAACTGAAGTTGAGAATGACCCAAAAATGCAGTATATTTTTCATATTATCTTCAACAACATTTCTATGTCTAAAGAAAAGAAAAATATGTTCAAAACCGCGATTGATACAGATCCTGTTTCAGTTCAAATTAAAAACTTCTTATTGAACTAATGGCCAGTTATCGATGAGAAATTATCTTCTGATATCAACCACCCATTATGAAAATGGTGGTGTTTATAGAAGATACGGAAAATTTCTGGATAAAACTCATTTGAAGTCCAAAATTGATAAGGGTGGGACTGACTCGTATATGTATGATTTTGATGAACTGAATATTCCTGAGGATACCGTACACTGAAAAAAATGTGGTACTTTATATCAATAAATGCCGTTTTTTACCTCTCCGTTCATTGTCAAAATATATTTTTCATCGTGGCAATGAATAAACATTCACTAACTTTTGTAGGTATTTATTGATACAACCAATTCAAGTTCATTGAGATCAAAGATGATCGTTTCTTACATTTATGAACAGTTTTCGTTGCTCCTGCGGAAAAGTTTATTGAGGTTAGGAAAGGGGTACACTGCGATCAATGATGATATAATTTCAGACCTATGAATATATTTCGTTACGGCTTTGAAGAAGATTATTGAAATGAAGAAAAAAGTACATTGGAACAATGTATATTATTTCATGAAAAAAATGTGGTACATAATATCAATTAATACCGTTTATTACCTTTCCGTTCATTGGCACAATTAACTTTTCATCGTGATAATGATTAAACATTCACTGATGTACGAATGTATTTATTGATACAATGAATTCAAGTTCATTGAGATCAAAGATGATCTTTTTTTACATTTATAAACAGGTTTCGTTGCTACTATGGAAAAGTTCATTGAGGTAATGAAAGGGGTACACTGAATCCATTTGAAATTGTTCATCATATCAATGAACGTAATTAATGGTCTCAGTGATGATTTTATTGTTACAATAAATCCAAGTTTACCGAAATCAATGATAATCTGTTTTCATATCTACACACAGGTTTTATTGGGGCTATGGAAAGATCATAGAAGGTGTAACGAAGTTACTAAGTACCAGTTTTGTTAGGCAGATAGAAGCAACATTTTCCTCCCATTCTATAACTCCGTAATTAATATGTTCATGAATATAATAATAAGCCTTATGTCGAACCAAGCCATCTCGTGTTTGAATATACTCATAAATTTTGCCGGCATCTGTTCAGCCGAATCCTCGCGTAGAAATCTCCGTTGCTGGCAAGTTAGCTTTAGCTGGTAGTACACAGCGCCAACACTAGAGGGACCACTCCGCACGACTTCGTTGTTTGCACAGAGCCGGTTAACTTAAGCAGACAGAAGCGATCGTTGAAGCATCTTCTCAGGTAGCTACAGAGACATCCGAAGAGCTCCGAAAGGAGCCAGCCGAAATAAAAGATAACTTGGAGATACGCCTTTCAATCAGGATTGCGATGTTCTGATGAATGCATGTTAATTATTTTGCATATCTTTCGGAAACTCACTGTATGCTCAATATCAGTGGGAGGCCTTCATTGCATTTACGAATGATATGCAATGATTGAATAAATACCACTTATTCAAATGATAAACAAAATAATTAGTTCAATCTGTGAAAGCATCACGAGAATAAACTGAAACATAGATTTAATGTATATCAATTATTGAATCAAGGAATAACCGATACTTAATAATCACCGTTCATTGGATTGATGGAAAATATCCATCGTCGAACTAATCTGAATCATTATATCAATCATACAACTTTTATCCGAAGAACGAACAATAATAATTAATCTGATGAATACAGTTTCATCAGTTGAACGAATATAATTCATTGCTTGGGTGATCACTCTTTATTCGTTATGAATGGAATTCATTACCATAACGAACCTATTTAATGTACTTGATCATGATATCGATGAAAGCATTCATTGATATTATTAAGATCCGTATTCATAGTATGGATAACCAGTGGTACATTGACATAACGTTTGCGTTCATTGGACCAATATTAATAAAAATATTCATTGAGTCTATGAACTTTTTCATTGTATTCAGGTACCAATTCTTTTCTGTGTAGGCAACCTTGAATAGGATAATTCAGATTCGCAAAAGTTTGTAACAGAGGAATCAAATATCGAATCGAATAACTCAAGCACCTCTAATGAATCCTCTACAACATTATCCCAGCCTCCAATATCTAGTAAGAGAGTTGGTAGTATTCCAAAGTATCTGGATGACATTGGAAGTACTGTGGTGTTTGGTAATAATGATGAAGTTTTGGTCTGAGCCAATTTATTATTATTTTTTTTTATTAAGGAAAACGTGTTATGTATTCATAGATCCTTTGTATATGAGTTTGCTACATCTGCGTACCTGGGGTGATGAGATTATTATTTTGAACTTGTCTAAAAACCTAGATGTAAGAATTGCGAATACAGTACTTAAAACAGAAACTATCAACTGATCATCCGAAAGTTAGGGTTTGAATAGAGAAGAGAGATCTATTTTCCTCGGATCGAGCTAGAAATCGCACGTTGAAAGGTGAGACCTCGTGAATACTTAGCTAAGTTTCGTCTTTCGAGGGCTGCCGTTCGTAGGGGGACGGCAGGTTAACGGAAAAAGCATTTTTAAATATAAAATCATGAGAAAAGAAGAAGGTATTCAAGGATGATCATCTAAATTTTGCTTTGTCGATGGCAAATTTTTTTTTACATGTTATCTGAATCACGAAAATAAATTCACATACGCGTATCATGCATATCAACTAAGCATGTAAAAAATTGAGGTATTGAGGTAATACAAGAAAAATGGAATTTTGTGAATGTACTGTGTCGTAGAAACATTTTCGGGAACATAAAGTTTTCGAAACAGATAGTCTGTTATTTTGAATGTTTGATTGTGGTTTTTTAGTTTTATTTATTTTTTATTATCCAAAGGCTTCCCAACAGGATGTATAACACATCACCAATAACAGGGAAGCACATGGTATAATAGATATAACAGTAATATATTACAATTGTGAGTACTTAAAACTAAAAAGAAGAATAAAAAAAGTGATAAAACAGTGAAAAAATTGTGAGAGGGCAAAGACGATTCTAAATTGATTGATTTATGGCTAGTGATTTTGGAATGATAAGTAGGAAAATGGAAAAGACAATCTTTTCTTGTGACATATTTCCTTACACTAAAACATAATTTTTTGAGAAGATAATCACATTTTATAATATTATTGACAAGTTTGAAAAGAAAAATAATATAAGAAACATCCCGTCTGGCGCTTAATTTAAGTAGGTTGTAGTGGTTAAGGCAAAATTCATAAGTTCGGAAATGTAGTTGCCTACCGAAACGATAGTTCAGATAGCTGATAAATTTGATTTGGATTATTTCAATACGTTTGACGTACTTCTAGTAGAACTGATTACCTACTATGGAGTTATATTCTAGGTGGCTTCTAACAAGTTAGTTATATAGAATTATCAGTGTCTTAGCTTCTTTGAAAGATTTGAAGACTCTCAGAAGGAATCCCAAATTTCTATTTGCTTTTTCAACTATAGTTTCGATATGCAAATCAAATTTCAAATGGGAGTCAATAATTACTCCTAGATCTCTAACATGTTGAACATTCTCTAGCTGATTATGATCAAAACTGTATCCAAATTCAATCTCTGATTTCAAACGACAAAACAGTATATGTTGAAATTTGTTTATATTCAATACTTGCTTATAGTCTTTACAGTCGGCGAAAGATAAAATCGGTTTATAAAATTTCATGTCGTCTGCGTAGAGACCAAAGGTTGAATAGTGAAAACAGCTGCCATTGAGAACAGCAGGGGCCCCAGATGGAAGCCCTGGGGAACACCCGATGTGACACTAGTTGAGGCGGAGGTGCAACCATTGAATTTAACGAATTGTTGACATGATTTTTTGGGTTTATGTGTACAGATTACTTTGTATTGACATTTTTTCATTTTCAGATTGTGGAAGGTCATAAACACAAAAAATCAGGTCAAGAATTGGATTTCCTCCACAAAATCAAACTTTCAATCAATATTAACGAATTGTATTCTTTTAAGTAGGTAAGATTTTGTCCATTCAATCAAATACCGTGGACACCGATATTCTCTAAGCGGGTTATTAATGTTGGATGATGGACTTTGTCAAATGTTTTAGAGAAGTCGGTGTACACCATGGACGTATAAATTAACTGGACCTAGCTATTGACAGCCTGGTCTGAAGTCGTGAATGGTCACAATCTTTAGTCGTGATATTGAGTTGGGCGTTGTGACATCGCGTAGATGATAAGTGTTTATCATAGACAAAATTGTGTCACTGTGCGTATTCCATTCGATAACAATTAAAAAATTAAGTATAGTTGAAAAAAATCATTACTTGCATCTTCAAATGGCTGTGTAAAGTTTGTTGTTTTTGATCGTTTGTCAACGCTGTTGAATATCATTGTTTATGTTTTCCACAAAGTTAACTTCTGACAGATCTGTCATTTTGTTATTACTTTTTTGTAGGATTATTTTATTGAATAGTGTTTTTCGAACTTGTTTGAGTGATATAGTGGCAGTGTAATAATAGACAAAGAGTAATAACGGTGCAAACTTGCTGGGTGTGCAAACAATCCATATGTTCCAACCCGAATATCAGATTCCATTCGTAAGTACCATAGGCGTTACAGTGGGTATCAATCTGTTTTCGCCCAACAAAATGAAATTACTATGTGTTTTCAAACCTTAACATGTGGACATAATGAAATAGACACCTCCCGAAACATTTACTATTCCATTTGGTCATTTGGATGATGCAATCAGAAAAAAAGGTTGCGAAAAAGTTTTAAATTTGGATTTATCTTTAGGTTTCCAGCTGATGTGACAGTAAAAGCGGCTTGGTTGAAGAAGTTGGGAATAAAATGCTCAACTGAATGTGTTCCAAAGTCTGCTAGGGATTGTTCCTTTCACTTCGAAGATGCAGCATTTGAGATAAAACCCAGCGAATGAATGGTATATCCCAAGAAAGTCAACTGCTTCAACGTCAAGGTAATTATTATCATTCATCAGAATTGTTATTTTCTATGAGTTATTTCAAATAATAATAGAGATTTCTACTTAAAAAAAAACAATATATTATATATCTTCAGATTGAACGATTTCAGAAAAAAAAAATCTTCAACTGATTCTACTGAAACAGTCCCAGATACAGATATTGAGGAAATTGTCGAAAATTCAAGTTCCCACTGAAGAGGTGAGGATAAATTGAGGAAGGCATAATTCAAAAAGCGTTAACTCAAATTTGCAACTTAGTTTTCACCTACTTCTTGGTGTTTTACTTCGAAAAACTGATGATTTGACAGATAATAATCTTTTGGTCAATTTCTTATTTTTTTAAGTTATAGGATCACCTTCTTCAGGCACCATGACTGCATCAGAAACTGAACTGATCGAAGAATTAATATCAGGAGAGAGAACAGGACAGGGTCCTGTGATTTTGCGAAAGAAAAAGTGAGCAGTAGTTGGTGGTAGTACAAAATATCTCTTAACGAGAAATTCTTGTACTTATATGTATTTTTGCTAACGGCTTTAACGATTTAGATTAAAAAAATTATTCACATGAGGTATTTCCTGAAACTTGATTCCACTAATAATAATAGGAATGATGGTGTGAATTTTAAAATTCTATTTTCACCCACTTCAAATTATCATAATGTGAAATTTGGCCATATCAAGGACCTAGAATACAATTCAAACAATTTATTCAATTTTATTTTATTGCAGTTTTTGTGACACCCTGTAGGTAGTTGATTTTTGAGATTCTGGAAATAAATGTGCGATTATCTGTATTGTGAATTTTGTTTGCATATTGGCGTGAATACGTTAAAATATCGCATTTCTGAATTTGGATGTTATGCGTTAAAAATTGCTGTGAAATATTTATTTTTCACGATGTTCATGTAAGTATGATAATATCTATATAAGAACATGTATTTATTGAATATATAAATTATCATTTTTTAGTTGTTTTATTTTTCTTTTTTTTTTAGTCGTTCGTCTCCAGCTTTCCATTCATTGAAAACGGAAGTCTCATTTTTTTATTCGGCAAATTTCATTAAACAAATTTTCTAAGGATCGATGATGATAAATAAACAATTACTATCTAAGTCAATGAAGTATTTCATGACATGTTGATATGTCAAATGAGTTTTTCTATTGCACGAAGTCCCATCGGATGTAAACTCTATAACTTTCGTTCATATTTTTAACATAATTTCAAAATCAGCATTTTTTTCTTGTAATTGAACCCTATTTTTGTCAAAAGCGTGCGCTCCTGTCGGTTGTGGGAAAGTCACAGTCTATCGCTACCTTCTCTCTTCCCCGCAGCCCGCGCACCAACAAACTGAGCGACTTCATAACGATCTGTGTTGTAGGTATGGCAATGCTGAGTCCATCTGTATTTATACGATATTATACGTCCATGGTGTACACGGCATCCACCTGACATCTGTCATCAAAAGCTTCAGAGATATCCTGAGCGTACGGCAATAAATTCGTAGTGGATGACCTACCCTTATAGAATCCACGTTGTTCAGAGCCGAGCACATTTTTCAGTAGAAAAAATAACTCTTCTGTAATCACGGATTCCAAAAGTTTACCAGGCGGAGATAACAGAGAAATTGGCCGGTAATTAGTGACTTCATTTCGAGATCCACTTTTATGTATAGGAATGACCTGAGCCACTTTCCAGATCTGAGGGAAAATACCAGTAGAAACTGACTTATTATATAAAATATGTAGAGGAAGTATGATTGCTTCTTTACACTTCTTGATGAAAAAAGCGGGTAACCAATCGGGACCACACCCTTTGTTAATATCAAGTTTATCTATAGCACTGATTATCTGTTTTTCTGTTATGTATGTAATAGTGATATAGTCACTTGAGCTGTTCTGAAAAATTGTATGTATCCACCAGAATCTCACCATACGCATCAGATACCTCCGAAGCCTCGAAACAATTTTCTACAGGAACAAAGGACCAGCTTATTTTAGGAACATTATAATCTCCTACAATTATTACTTCATCATCAAGATGACTTTGAACCACTGTGCTCACTTTATTTAAATGACCTGTTAAATCGTCAACACTAGCGTGTGGGGGCACATATACACAACACAAAAGAATTTTGGTTTCTGTGTTGATCCCAGTCGTGACCCATAAGTCTTCACATATCCCATTGGTAGAAAGTGTTATATCCAGAGTAGGAATTAAAACACCACCGCCATCCATTTTTCCACCAGTACCTGGAACTCTGTCCATCCGGTAAACCATAAATTTGTTCAAATCAAAAAGTTCATCATCATTAACTCCACTGTTGAGCCAGGTTTCCGTGATCCACTTCTGTGTGAGTTGCAGATATGAAATTCTTCCATCTTCGATTTAAATCCTCTCGAGTTTTGATAAAAAAATCGGGCAATGACAGAAAAAAAAACGGATTAAGATTAATATGGATGATTCAATCAATTCTCATCAACAACAAGACGAACTTTTTTTGAATTAGGATGCTTGATATAAATTCGACAGTACCTGGTCCAGCATGTTGCGTCCTTTCTTTTACAGAATTCTCTTGTACTCTTCAGCAAGAGTTTGTTTTTGGGAAGTAGATGCTCATATATATATATATAAATATATATATATATATATATATATATATATATATATCTTTGATTCACTCAGAGATGATGATTCTAGTCCAATATCACCTAGGGTCATACCTTTTCTTTTTCGGATTTCTGAGAGAATGTTGTTTTAATATGATATACTAATTAGTCTTACTACGATAGATCTTCGATTTTTGTTTTTGGGGTCCATGTGGGCCAATCTAGAGAATGATTCCACAGCTTAGATGGTACTCCAAGTACTCTAAAGATGGTAGTAATAACATTCAACAGATTTCTCGGGAATCCCATTGATTTCGAGATTATTCATTCGTGCCTGTTGTTGGGGACGATCAATTTCGTTTTTCAAATCGTCAACATCTTTTGACATGGATACAACTGACTTTTCAAGTGCCGGAATCGTCTTCATTTTATTTTCAAAAGCCAATAAGGCAGGAGATGCCTGCATGGTAACTTGTTGACCTTTTATAGATTTCATATCAGATTGCAGACTATCTATTTTCTGGTCCATCTTCCTCAACATGTTGGATATATCTCCGCTAGAACCAACTGGGTGAGCGGCCTCTGTACAGTATTCACATTTGTAGAGTAATCCAGGTATCTTCTGAAATTCAGCAGGTAATTGTGTTGCTATTTTACATTGTATGCAGCGCACCGTGTCCTTGTGTCGACTGATAACAGCCGAACATTTCGGACAGTTGTCTGGCATGACAAAAAACAGGAGCGATCGAACAAAAAAGAACGAAATAGAGAGAAGATACTCGATCGTATCTTGGTTTTAGCGTGTTTTCAGCTGTTAGATCAGAACTTATGGTTTTGTAAATATCAGGTTGTAATAATAACAATACTCCCTCATGTAGGTAACTCACATCATACTTGCTTTGCAACAAGGCATGTGAACGTCGCCTATCGATACAAGTATACTTTGGGAAAACATTTCTCTAGGACCTGCCTCGAACCATGTCTAATGTTAGCAGAAACTCCAACCGGCCACCTCAGATTGAGTCATGTTATATGAACTACCAGTGTGTGAGGCCCATATACTGATGGAATTAGTGACAGTTTTACCCGTACGTGATTGAACCGTTCAGTTAACCACGAGCGTTTATGTGGTAATCCTGACATAAAGTATAAGTTGAGCGCTTGGGAATAATTTCTGTTGGGATTATCACATACATGCTCGTGGTTATTTGAGAGTTTCAATCACATATAGGTAAATCTGTCTCCAAAAAAGTTGAATGAGAAGATAGCAAACTCACCTATGATAATCTTTCTTGCAGTAAATATTGCCGTCTCTGGAAAAACACGTTATGTCCCCATCTAAATGCTTTCTGCACTGGCAACATTGTAGACAGGACGTATGCCACCTCCTTTCTACCGCTTGAAGGTAATACCTGTCCGTTATTCTACCACCACAACCAGCACAGACTGTAACACCGTTTTCATCTACGCAACTAGCAGAAGGAGAAGGAGGAGGAGATGAAGACTGTAATGGCTCTATCTTTGGTATGTGCTGTTCGAAAGAGGAATGGGGTCTACAAAGATCTGCGGGAGTAACGGACGGAGGAGTGTGCTGAGGCTGATGACTGGAATTGTGTGGAGGCCTACAGATCTCTGAACCGCAAGATTGGTGGTTGTTGTTGGATGGGGTGCTGCAAGAACTGCCGCTGGAAATGCTGTGGTCTGGGTCCCCCATTGACGAGTCACAGGAGGGAAGATTTGGCGAGAGGTCACGGGAGGGGTCGTAGGCCGGGCCAATATACTGCTCCTGTTGCTGCTGTAAAAAATATTATTCATAACTCATAATATTCATAAAGGTTATAAGAGTAACCTATATTTATTAAATTATTACCATCATGACGCTAGGCTTTTGACGCATGTCAAAAGTATGGTCTATGTCGACAGAACTAATGATAAATGGGTTTCATGCACTAAATTTGTTCGAAAACGAAATAATATATTTATTTTTTTCTATATAAAATATGTTTTCCAACTATTAATGGATTGATTCTGGTTTTTGATAGCTAAAATTATCCCAAACATCTTAAGTGGAATTTCTTAATGAAAAAAGTGATAGCTAAAATTATCACAAACATCTCAAAAAATTTTTTTTTATGAAAACTCACGTCGACATTGAGTGAACTTTTGAACAAATCAAGCAATATGCAAGAGAATTAACTACAGAGGTAGATAAAAAATTACTAAACAAACTGTATCTTTTGAGCGAGTGGAATTGATATTGGTACTACTGAAACGAATAAAAAAAACAAGCTTTTCAACGATACTATGACATATGGTTTCATTTGAAAAAGTTCCCGATGGTGTAACTCCTCCAAATAGCACATCAGAAAAATATCTGAATTCTCGAAAAAGTGCAGAGTAAAATAACCATCAAGTTTCATTCAAACTTTTTTTCGCTAGTTCGGATATCAACTGAGAAAAATGGGCGGGGCCATACATTCGACTAACTCCGTGTAATGAAGAAATTTGAGGGATGTAATATGAAATCCAAAAATTTTCACTGAATCTCACATATTCACATTGAAAAACTGCTCATTCAACTAGGAAAGGACTAACGAGAAATAATATAAAAAGAAATGTGTGAAGGCGATTGAAACGTAATGACCAAGTATATCCATATTTTGTATTTGTTTTCATTTGTGAATTTCTCCAAACACTATTAAAACATACACAAAGTATTTTTTGTAAAAAGTTCGACGTCATCTTAAATTTCTTCTTATTTTTGCCCTATTATTTTACAGATTTCCAGTTTCAAAACGAAGAATGCAATTGTATTGATAATTTTATCGTATCATACCCATATGCCATAGGACTTTACAGATTCTACGAAGGATTTAAAGATCACTTTCAAATATTTTTCTGGAAGACTATCCCTCAGTTTATAGACTACAAGTCATCCCATCTGAGCGTTTCATTGATTCTCAGATATGTGATTTCTAAAGGGTTATGATTTATCTTCTTACAATCACCGTTGGTCAGAGCACATCTCTCATGAAATTTATTTGATTTCAGATTGAGTTGTACTTTTGGGGTGTTTGTGAAAATTATAAATTTTGTCTTGCTCTCATTTGAGCTCAGGAGATTGCCGTCCATCCAACATTTGACTTGGCTTTATATAACCTTTTTTCCGCGTGATTCCTTGCCAATTCGTTTCGTGGAATAGAGGAACCGTATCATCAGCATATGAGATGATATATCCACCCATTTCCATATCCAACATTTCATTTAAATAGGAAAGAATAACTTAGGACTGAGAACTGTTTCCTGGGGAACACCCAAACGACATATTCTTGTATTTCCCAGTCCTTCGAAAAGTTTATTATTCTGTCGAAAGCTTTAGCTAAATTCAAAAGACGCCTAATATTAGTAGCTTGGCGGTCTAAGGTGCAGGCCGTTCGAAACTTCAGTATAGCGGTAGTCGGTTCGAGCCCGATGTATGTACGAGGGATTTTTTCTCAAATACTTTGGATCGGAATCGATAGACGACCACAGTCCTTGTTGAAAGCAAGTGTTGTATTAATGTGTTGTAGCAATGTGTTTTCTAGATGCCAATCTCGTCTAGTGCTAGCTTGGAGTACACGCTGGCCACCCGAGGTGGTGCTGTAGGTTTTCCGGGTTTTCCTGCTGCTGAAAAGTTAATACGCTACCAGAAATCAGTAAGTCGCCCCGGAGCGCCACGGAAAATAATAATAATACCCGTCATCTACCGCACAGGCTATGCCTTTGGGTACACTCAACGAGTGTTTATGAGGGAGTATTATTATTATTATTATTATTACTTATCATTTTTATTGAGGTGCTGGTAAATTACATCCGTAAAATAATACAGTGCAACCTCAGTGGAACTTTCTGCCATGAAACCGAATTATTGGTGGTGAACAACGTGATTTTCTTTCCTACCTGCTGGCTATACTTTTTTCATATAGATTTTTGTTTGAAAATATGAACAGCATGTTCATGAAATCAGTTGTGGAATAATCTGCGGTTAAAAGTCAAACTTCAGTTTCTATTTTCCATAGTTCAAGAAAACCTCTTGGGAGATACTCATGTTAAAAATAGGAACATTCTCAATTTAAGTTGAAAAATGTAATTGATTTCTAATAACTAACACAAAACAACTTCTTCCCAGGCTAAAGCCACGCTGGACATTGAACTACATATGATAGATATTGTGAAAAGAACAACTGAAAAAAAAATATGGAAGTGAAATTTCGCATTCTCATTCAGATAATTCGAATTTTTTAATCATCTCTAGTTTTCATTAAAAAATTCATATGAATAAATGAGATAGGAGAATGTTATTCAAAAATATGACTTGGAGGTATCGCTCATTTCATAGAAGTAAGGTTTGCTTATCTCGAATTAGATCCCCACTTTACAAATATGTGCTCTTCAAATATCGTTCATTCATTCAAGCAAACATTTTGATGAATTGAAAGCTCCTTTGAAATTGCGATTTAGGGTTTGAAGGTGAAAATAAAATTAGTATTTTGTCTTCATACACTCATTTTCAAATCGGTTAAATGAATAATTTACTTTACGCATAGAAATGTTACCCATTCTGAAAATCAAATCATTATAGATTTTGTATGTTTCATGGCGATGACTGAAACTGTCCATCGAGTTATCCACAAATGAATAAGTATATGAATTCCCGCGGGCTCGTTACTACCCGATGATTTATAACCATAAGGGACATGATGATTTGCATTTTCTAATCTCATGAAAGTGAGTTACAGGTACATAATTCATTGACTGGCCATCCGGTAGCTTTTACAAAACAACATTATCGGGATTCTTGCATGCAAAACCGGAGCAAGTTCATAGCCGCCGAGACTGCGACTAGCATCGGTGATGTTGAACCTCTTTCAATAATCCTGATGAAGAATATTTTCAAGTCAGTAAAACATCACAGATCTTTCTCAATAATATATTTGAAAAAATATTTGTTCAATTTGGAAAGTAGTTTATAGTTTTATTTGGACACCATTTCTGTATATAGCTTAGCTTTCGCAATTTTGAACCAGTGAACGAATTGTTTTACTCAGTTTCTAAATTCTGTAAGTCCGAAATTACCTATGTGATTGTTTTTCAGATATTACTTCAACACCCTGATGTTTTCAGATACTTGATAATCTGTTTGATACAGATGCTCGATTTGATTATACCGACTACCCGGGGTACTGCTATAGGTTTTTCTGAGTTCCCCTATAGCTGGAAAGAGTATGCGAGACCGAAGGTCAGTGAGTCGTTCCACAGCGCAACGGCAAAAAATAATAATAGCCCTACTCTACACGCACAGGCTATGCCTTTGAGTACACATCAGTGTTTATGAAAAAAATAATTAATATATACATCATTTGTATACTACTGCCAACACTATTATCATTACTGCAATATGCAATACTTTCTACTTATTACCTATAGTTATACCTATGATGGTTTTAGGACTGTTATTCGAATGACAATTTTTCCATGGACAGTTTTTCGAATTGGTAGTTATTCCAACGAATAGCTCTTCGAACGGCCAGTTCTTCGAAAAGTCAATGGTTTTAGGAGACTGAGTTTCGAAAACACATTTTTCAAGAATAATGAAGTGTGGGTATTTGAATCGAATTTTGCGAGGATTAATTTCTCAGACTGATCCAACCAGAACGAAGAAACCACACGTAGACATTTGAGGGCATGGAAATTGAATACTAACACTAATTTTATGAGTCGTTATAAGTCCTGATCTCTCTAAAACGAACTGACGTTAAACGTACACATTTGAGTATGTGGATATAAACATATACATTTTGCAAGAGGTGTTTCTCAGTCTGATCCAATCGGAATAAGCTATCAACCTCACGTATTCATTTTAGTGCATAGAAATTAAACACAATTTGCAAAGAGTAATTCTTTAGTCTTATCTAATCATAACGGAATAACGTTTCGTAGACATTTGGTGTGTTGGTAGTTTTTGGTTCCCGTCATGTAGTAAATTATAGAAATTTTTTCGGGATGCTTGAAGATAATATGTAATTTAGTTCCCAATCCCTCAAAGGTCATAAGTAATTTGGTTTTCGGGGACTGCGTCAGTTTAATTTCTCTAATTCAATTTCCACGTACTCAAATGTCTAACGTATGATGGTCTTTTCTGAGACGATAAAACCCAACTTTCGGCATTGTATCATCGTCATACAATAATGATTATATTTAGATTCTCATGACAGCATCCACTGTCATATTGAAAATGCTACATGGACAAGTAACTTTACATATGAATCCACATGGCCCAATAACTAATAAACAGCTATGAGGTGCGATCGATTACTACTCATATATTATTACTGAGTTAGAGCTAATGCTACGCAACTTCAATAGCGACCACACCTATGGTTGGTTATAAAAAATTATCTAACCCAACATACCATTCGCAAAAGGCATTCCTGATAGGTGGCGCTCCTCAGAATTTGGGCACAAAACCATATTCGCAGTCTGCGCAAAGGGTGCGACATCTAAATTATCTGGTTGAACTGATAAAAAGTAGATCAGGACTTTCTTGCTATAAGTTGTAGTGTATCTATTTCAATTGTTTTCTTATTATTAATCAATTTTTGGTAAATAAATTGAGTTCAGTTATATTTTTTGGTGTTCATAGTTTCAGAATAAGTAAACTTGAAATGGCGGCAGAAGTCAAAAGTTCCACCAATAAGCGTATTTGCTCAGTGCCGCAATGCTGAATGTACTATCAATAGTAGCGAAGACAAAGTTTCTTCACATTATTTTCCATTAAAAAACAAAGATTTTTGCCAGACATAGCAATGTCGACGTAAATAAAAATATCTGATAAACTCATTTCAACTTTCGACATCTCAAGTACTTCAATCAAATTTGAATAACATTGAAATTGAACACTATGGTGTCTTATAGAGTTCATCAGCTGATTATCACGCATTATCACGCATAAGTTTTCGGCGCCACCTAGCGGGAACGCATTTCGCGAATAATGGTTCAATTTCAGTCCCATTCATTCTTTCATTCACTCATTCATGAATTATTCACGATGTCGCATTTTCATCTATGACGATATTGCTGTAGTATTGACCAGTGAATAAAAGGCTGGAATCAACGAACTGAACAATACTTTATTTTCGTATTTTCGTATAAACAAGTACGATCTTTTCCAAATTACAAAATTGATTGCAGTGACTTTTCTCGTTGTTTATAATTATTGATTTAATTTTTCTCTCCAATGTCACGATCTTTGGATCACAAAGTTACAAGTTGTTGAGAAGATACATATACCTAGGTGCACATTTAATCAAATCGGATCATTCTCCACCTTGCAATTTACCTCAACAACCAAATTGCAATAATAAAAAACACAAGTATACATATTTCAAAAGAAGTTACAATGTAGCCACTATCATAACAAGTAACAATGCATACTCTCAAAAACCAAACCTACTAGGAATCTTTATTAGACGACCGCTTCGTGTTTTTCATTCACACCAATCTCGTCGGATTGAGTACTTAATTCATTATTATAAGTACGCAAACGAACGAGTCTCACAGCACCAGTAATGAGTTCCTGAACCCGGTCTAACGGCCAGTCAATCCTTTTATGATTATCTAGAAACCTGACGATTTTTCAGTTGACCTAAATAGGCAATACGGAATCTTTTCCTCAACTCATCGCAGAGCCTTTTCCTATAATAGGCACGTTTAGTGAATTTACCAGCATCATTCATATCACAGTCAGGTATACCATTTCCCTAATGTCTTGGATGAATATAGTGGGAGTCAAAGGGGACATTTTTTCCAGAGAATCAGAAAAAAATGTTATTGGTCTACTATTGATAACTGCTCTTTCAGAAGTCGAATCAGTCTTTTCCAGAAACCACCCCACCAAGAAGCTGTTGGAGGATTGAACTTCCAATCAATTTTTTCTACAGAACTCTATCTAGTAATCTGCGTCCAACCCAATTTATTGACTACAAAACTGGAACCATTATCTGAATAAATAACTTAGGGTCGTCCTCTTCTTGCTATAAAACATCTGTAAAGTCTGTAAAAATACTTCTGTAGAGAGTGACGACAATAACTCAAAATGAACTGTTCGATATACTGCACAAGTAGAAAGAATAATCAATGCTTTCTGACCACCCTTTAGGAAAAGAGGGCCAGCGAGATCTGCACCTACAACTTCAAAAGCAGCAGCATCTCGAACACGGTCGAAGGGAAGAGCAGAAGAAGTAACACCTAAACTCTTGCTCGAAAACATTTTGCAACGAATACATTTAGAAATTGCAGATCTGATAGTTCTGCGTCCTCCTATAATCCAGAACTTTTCTTTAATACGACTTAGTACGTAGTAAGTAGTATTGGATAACGGAAGTCAAAACTATCTTCACGGTTAACTAATTTTGTTTTTACTCTGAGAACACCTAATTCATCTTTAAATGGAATCAAACTCACAAGTGTACTATTATATTCACCATCAGGAAAACATTCACACTGAATACATTTAAACACATCTATTTCGAAAACAGTCAGAACACTACAAGATTGAGCTTCAGGAGATTTACCATTATGAATGAATCTCTTGATCCAACCTATAATTCGGACGACTTTGTGAAATTTATAATACCCATTGCGATCAACCCCATCACAATTCAGCATACAAGACGTTATCGTTTTCTTCTTCCTTCCACCATCTAGAATCCAATAACTTTTTGGCAGTG
Source organism: Chrysolina haemoptera (assembly GCA_958298965.1). NCBI lineage: Eukaryota > Metazoa > Arthropoda > Insecta > Coleoptera > Chrysomelidae > Chrysolina > Chrysolina haemoptera. Next base: position 12,903,954 of record OY282599.1, on the reverse strand, counting down.
CAAGTAGATCTGTGGGATTCATACTTCCTGGAACATATCTCCACTGCTTCCTTGAAGTGAGTTCCAAGATTTCACCTACTCTATTTCTAACAAAAACCACCCACTGTTGATCCAAGCCAACACTGTCGACGAATCTGTCCAATAAAGTATTCAACATCGGAAAAGGTATGCGCCCTGCTTATCGATTTAGCTAAACGAGATCCAACTGTAGCTGCAACTAATTCTAAACGGGGGATTGACATCTTTCTCACCGGAGATACTCTAGATTAAGCATGTATCAACTGCACAACTACAGCATTTTCAGTTTGTAGCCTAAGAAAACTAACAGCAGCATAAGAAAACTGGCATGAGTCACAGAAAGTATGGATTTGAACTTGAAGCCATCCGCCACTAGTGTTTGTTGAGAAGTATCTGGAGATCTCTATTTGGGATAAATAAAACAAACCTTTCACCCATTTCAAAAAAATTAGTTTTCATTGTTCCACTCAATTTGTCATCCCAACAAATTTGTTGTGTCACACAACAAAAGAAACCTATCGGATCAAACACTCTATGAGTCATAGACAAGATAGTTCTATTCGTGACTTTCTCCAAAGGAATATTCATCCAGTTTTCTGGATTTATAGATAAAGTAGCATTTTTCCTATTCCACAATAAACCCAGAACATTAGACATTTCATTTAAACTATCAGACTAACAAGAATCACTGTACTGCCACCATCTCAAATAAAATTTACCATCACTCATGATACTCTTCGCTTCTGTCATGAAATTTGAGAGTTCATTCACACAATTATCTACATAGAAGCTACATTTCAATTGTTCAATAATATCAACGGAATATGAGCGTATACCTTTCACAGAAACATCTAGTATTTTCTGTAGGTGATACTGTATAACAGTTCCTAGAAGAAAAAGACTACTTATCACACCAAAAACTACTCTGCAAGGCCTGAATACCCTAATATTATCGTCGGAATCCTTCCACAGAAATCTCAAATAATCGTGGAAACATTCAATCCTATCTGAAGAAAAGCTTTCCTGATGTCAGCTATCACTCCCAATTTTTTCAATCTGAACCGAAATACAATTGAAGGAATTTGCTCGATGAAATTTGTACCTTTTTCTAAACAAGCATTCAGAGAAGACAATTGTTTTTCATGTGCAGAAGCATCGAAGACTGGTCTGACTTGAGTAGTACTATTGGGTTTCAACACATGTCCACAGATGACAGAATCCTCAGAGAGGATCTTCTCAATTATACCTTCAGCCAACCACTCTCTGAAAACTTCATCATATCTAGAATAACAACTATCTGATATCAATTTACGAATTGTAAATTATAATCTGTGGAGAGCTAAACTATGATTTGTTGGAAGTGGAGGATGACCTTCAATCCATGGAAGATGAACAATGTACCTACCATCCAAATCAGTTGAAACAGTATTCTGGAAATATTCCAAAGCTGCTTGCTGCAGTTGTTTCTTGGTTTTCATTCCATATGGATCTTTGATCTCTGAAATATCTAGTTCCCATAAGTCATTATAGCTACCCACGTCCAACCTAAATGTGTTTCTACCGCTGTTAGCTCAGAAAGTAATTGAACAACTGTATCAGTCAACAACTTACCAGCAATATCAGCTCCGATTAAAATCTCAATTTCGAGCGGTGCATGGTCTGTTAGTGTGATACCATGTTTAACAAAAACCTCTTCACTATAATTTTATTTACCGCGTTGATTTCTCTACAAATTTTTGGTTAATCTAAAGTGAGAAAATTGCAGAAATATTTTTCATTCACATCACATAGATGAACTTTATATAATTTATGAGAACTTTCATCGGTATTTTGTCCAGCAAATAATGAATGGATTATTCTTTATTCCCCTATAACCGGAAGACTCAACCCATTTGCGGTACTAAATAAAATATATGGTCGTTGAGAGGCTGAATCAATCAAAACCCTAACTTGACGTTCAGTGCCATTTATTCCTTTCAAAATGACGACAATCCTTTGAAAAAGAACTTCCGTATCACGAGTAAGACTGGTCAGAGAATTTTCTTTAGAAATTTCGATTTCTCTACTAGATTGAGGTTTTTCGGAAGTGACATTCACTTTGTCACTGACGTTCACAGACGGACACACACCAAATAATGTCTTTTTTGACATTTATCACATTTAACATATTTTCCACATTTTTTGGTGAAATTACCGGGTATCAGACCCGGGTCTGATACATATGAAACAACATTTATTATCAAAAATATGCTGTTTTTTATCAACAAGAGACATATTTTGTGAATTCAACACTCAAAAATTTTATGATTTGTACCCTTATAGAAAATACAAAAGGATGCATTGTCACTTTTTGTTAAAAGTTCAGCTGCTGTGCAAATATTCCTTTTTTGCACATGATTCTTTTTCTGTTTTCTGTTGTTGTCATAGAACCAATGCCAGTCATTGCCATAGACACTTTTTCTTCATTTTCAACTTCGGCTCTTATGAAACTCGTCAATTTTTTTCCAGTTTATCTTTTGCTTTCTCCTCAGTCGAATCTGTAGATAACGTTCTCTGCCACACTCGCAATAGTTCTTCTAATAAGGAAGGGAGCTCTAGGAGCGCTACCATCTGAGCAAGCGTCTTCAAGTGGTCCCATGAACATAGATGAGAGCTTCTCTTTCATGATAATAATAATAATACTCCCTCATAAACACTCGTAGAGTGTACCCAAAGGCATGGCCTGTGCGGGTAGAGGACGGCTATTATTATTATTTGCTGTGACGCTCCGGGGCGACTTACTGATTTTTAGTGGCGTATTCACTTTTCAGCTACAGAAAACCTACAGCACCACCTCAAGTGGCCGGCGTGCACTCCATGCTAGCACTTCATGGAATACTATCACCAGCATTTTTACAATCAGCTTGCAAGTCAGCTTCACTAGCTGTGCCTTCCGACATGAAGTTGAACACTGTTTAACGAAATTAGCTCATCCTATTTGTTTTCCAAAATTTGGAAAGCTGCTTTCAACTCTACAGTATCACATTTTTCCTTAGCATATCAAGGATACTATTATACTGCTCCGTGAAAGATCCTCGATGTACAGTTCTTGCTTTCTTTGTCTTGTCCATACTTAACACTGGTACAAATAATCAGTTCTGTCACGGTCGCCAAAAAATGTAATATTGACCTGTGAATAAAAGGCTGGAATCAACGAACTGAACAATACTTTATTTTCGTTATAAACAAGTACGATCTTTTCCAAATTAGAAAATTGATTGCAGTGGCTTTTCTCGTTGTTTATAATTATTGTCATTTTTCTCACGATGTCACGATCTTTGAATTACAAAATTACAAGGTGTTGAGAAGATACATATACCTAGTTAAATATTAAATCAAATCGGAACAATTGCCATGTGTATTTGACGAAGATTATGATGCAGATTTAATAAAAAAGATTTTTGAGTCTACTTTTTATATAACCTGTTAAGAAATATTGTGGTTGTAAAAAATATTGTTTGAGAAGAAATCGAATTTTGTGGAGATATATTCCATGAATAGATTTCATCAAAAGTCAATCCCTCAGATATTTCATACCTTTTCACGAAATTCATCGTTTTATAAAATTTTGATTCCCGTACATGCAAAATTTGTTTTCTTGCTGCTAAAGATATTTGTTCTTTTAAGCCACGATAATTTGAAAGAATCTAGTACGTAACATATACGGAAAAAGTTTATTGTCAGAGTACTGGAAAAAAAATTTGGGTGATCGATTGGCATGTCAATAACCTGAAAATCAATCGATTTTGACACATATCACGTGCCCAGCGGTATAGGGGTGAATTGGCAAAAATTACCTTGAAGAGGCTAAAGGTAGGGTAAGATGGTAAGATATAGGAGTCATGTATCAGAAATAGTTGCTTGGAATTCAATTTTATACTCATATACAGAGTTTCAAGCATTGAATCAAGAAAATTGAATATAACTGTATTTTTTTTTCGAATATCTTCAGATCTCTCCTCAAATATCAAAGTTTTTTCTCCTGAATAATTTGATTGTAGTAAAAAAATTCATATTTTGATGACAATGACATTTCTCTCCCATTTCCGCCATAACAGAAGGCACTAAATTGAAAATATTGGTTTTTGCCAGGACTCTCGCTGGTACATTGGTTCATATCGAACAGGTATATCCGAATTCTACAACTATTTGATTATTTGGCAATCAAAAAACATTGTGTTTTCCTTATTATCACCAAGTTTCGATGAAAATGGTGCATTAGAGTTTCGCACATAAACTTGAAAACTTCAAGCCTCTTCAATTTAATGCACTATTATATATTTTATGTGCGAAGTAAAACGCTCATGCTCCATTATCATTAAAACTTCATTATAATAGGAAAACCAGATATTTTTAGAATGCCATATTATCAAAATAGTTGTGGAATTCTGATATAACAGTTAGGCAAAAACCAATTTTTTCAATTTGGTTGTGGATAAAATGAGAAAGTTCTGTCATTATCATCGGAATACAAATGTTTCACTACAGTCAAGTTATTCAGAATAAAAAAACTAAAATATTTGTGAAGAGATCGGAGATTTAATGCTTCAAACTCACTATATATAGACTCTGTAGTATATACGGATAAAACTAAATTAAATTTTCAAGCAATATTTTTTTATATTTTGCCATTTACCCAACTTTTTCCTTCTTTTTCCACAAAAATTGATTGCGGTCGAGAAAAGAAGTCCATGTTAACTCTTCAAATTCAAAAAAAAACGAACGAAGCTGGAATAGTAATTTACGTAACAAGTCAGGAAAACACTGTTTTTTTTGGACGAGTGGACAAGATTCTAGGACGAGCGTAGCGAGTCCTGGAAGTCCTGCGAGTCCAAAAAAACTGTTTTCGGACGTGTTGCGTACACAATTTTTTCGGCAACCGTGTAGAATAACAAATTGAGACACATTTATTTTTTATATTTCTTTGTAGAAGAAAATTTCGAACATTTTAATTCTTATTTGTATTAAATATCGAAATGCGAACAGAAGATAGGTACTAACAGAAACATTCTAATTCTTATTTATATAAATATTTATATTGAAATTCGAGCATTTCCCAGACTAGTCAGGAAAGGACGTACTTCCCGGACTAGTCCGGGAAGTGATACTTTCTCAAAGAAAAATCGTCCGGGAAGTAGGTACTATTTAGAAAAAATTAACGTATTTTTTGTAACTCTGATTTAAAAAAAAATCCTATATACTGCAAACATTATGGCCCACACTGTATTTATGTATCCCAATACAAGTATTTACCTACGGCCACTGCAGAAAATATCCAAAAACACACTACTCACAGCCTCAGTAAGTAGCTCCTTACGCACGGTAAACAAATCGCACAGTTTTCGTAAACAAAACGCACAGTTTGATATACCTATCTCAGAAACGGCTCAATCGATTTGAGAGAAATTTTGTATGTAGATAGGGTTTTGCTATTTAGGTTTATCTATATAGACGTCTTTCTTGGAAAAACACGATTTTACTGATAATAATGATGATTTTTTGGATCTCGAAAATTTTGGAGAGACAATGTTTGGAAAAAAATGCAATTCATTTTCCTTGGCTGTTGAGGAAAATTTTTCGGCCTGAAAATTTAATTTTTTTTTTTCATATGCCTAGGACACGTCCGATCGCTTAATTTTCATTTTTTGTACTCAAAACGGACTTAATTTTCAGTGGTTAAAATTCTAGGAGAGAGAAAATGAGTCAGCAGAATATGTCATTATCTGAAGGTCTATAAATGAACCTGATGAGATTATTTCTGAAATTTTTTTCAAGAATAATGAATTTTTAATGAAAATATTCGTGCTCGACAAATTATTTTCTGTTTTCAATTGAAACTAGAGTGGTATTCGGTAAAAAAAATCCAGATCGAGATATTATAAAAAAAAAATAGTATAATGACTGTTTTTGAAGGTTCAAAAATTTAAATGGTCTTTGTATGTTAATTCAATAGCATAATATTTTTCTTCAGTTGATTATCTAGCCAGCCATAGGTATTCAGATGTCAATATCGGTCGTTTCATTTTCAAATCTGTTCTTAATTTCAATTCTAAATATTCTAAAGACACCGCACTATCTTTATGGAAAATATTTATCGGTTAAATTCCCTAATTTTTGTATGACTTTCACGGCAACAGTCTCGGAAGTTGCACTGGCGACATCCTCTATTATTATAAACCGCATAATAATCTCATTACATTTATAGCTATAATATTCAATGACTTTATTACTTTGTGATTCTTCCAGTATTCATTTTTCGGTAACTGTTATGACAGTCAAAACAATCCTAATTTAATAGCTATAATATTCACTGACTTTATTACTTTGTGATTCTTCCAGTATTCATTTTTCGGTAACTGTTATGACAGTCAAAATAATCCTAATTGTTTTTCTTCAATATTTCTTCTAATGTTGAATTTCGAGAGCATATTTCGAAACAAGATTCAATAATTTATGGAAATAGACCAAAGTGAACCCACATATTATGTAGATTCAGAGATTTCTACGCAACTTAAAATCGATAAACCCATGACAGTGACCATATTTGAATGAAAGTAGATGAACCAACCGTTCTCGGATGTTGATAGTGGCTATTCGATGGAAGAGAACAAGGGACGTGTCCGAATACCGAACACTCGCAGGTTAACGAAATAACAGGTGCCCACAGAAGATTATCTGTGGCAGCGTTCGAAAATACACTCAAAGATTGAACTGGGAACTTAAAGTGAGTGATTTCCAGACTTTCAATGTTTATTGACGTTTTGTATTCTATCAGAAGTACCGGAAAATCGTAAAATGATTAAAAATATAATTATTAAGATGCTTCGGATTTATATTCAGGTAAACGGTTAAAATACCTATCCGATTGTTTCGTTAATTTGTGGGTTTTTTCCATTTTTGTTTCTGTTTTTTCCGTTTTTTTGCTAGATTCGTATGTTCAAGTCCAAAGATGACAGAATATTGAATATTGGTTTTTGAGAGTCTGAGTTGATTCGTTAAGAACAGTACTTCGACCATGCCACTGAAGATGACTCTCGCAGTTTCGGTTGACACGTTCGGAGTCTTAAACGAATAAAACTATGGCAAAACTTGGAAACCAACCGAAACATTTACGCCAACCATGAAAGCCTATCGAAAATTGAAGCGATAAATGAAGAGGAAAGTAGAAGATGACAAAACAAAACGGAATGAGAGAATATATTTTTTTCAAAAAAAAATATTTTGGGAGATATTAAATACTAAAATTTTCAAAACTATTTTCGATCTTGTAAAACAAGTATACTTTTGCAAATGCTTATGAAATTGATTGAAATACATAGTTGTTTCAAACCCCTTACCTATAACTTTGACTTGTAATAAAGGAACAAAAACGAAGATTATTGAAACGAAATCAGTTTTGAAAATAGATGATTATTGTAATGCATTTGTTTCCAAAACGAGAATTCATACGAAAAAACAAATATATGTTGAGAAAAATATAACCTATACTTTTCATGATATTTTAATAACATATAAATGTTGTGCAGGACTTCTTGAAAAAAGAAAATTTCCATAACTAAAACCTTCGAAGCCGAACAAAATAAATGTTATAAATGTTATGACCGAATATTTTGATCAATTAGACACACTCTCATGGTTTACTTATTTCACAATTGTACTTGGAATTTCTTTCATCATTTTATATTGTTTTTGTTAATATAAAAATTTCAAGCCATTGCCAAATTCTTCACAGGAAGACGACCGAGCTATCAAATAGGAGAGCCCGTCGAAGAACAAAATGAAGAAATTGAACTCAACATAAATCCTTCGAAAACTTTTGTTTAAAAGTTGAACAAAAAGTTGCTGCAACGTATAACATCAACTTTTTCATAATCAAAATAGACAACAGCTTTTGTCTAGTACTACGTCTTACGAATTACGTATTTGGATCGCATGACCTATTTCGCCTTGGAGTCAACTAGAATCCTGGCGCCGCTTCATAAATCCTTGGAATCATCATTTTTCCAACAAATGAGTGGCACTTTCACATAGATATACTAAAGTGGTTTCATGAAATGGCATGAAAATACATAATGGACTAAATATGAACACCATCACACCATCAAGAGATTTTTTCCAAAAACAAAATCAAATGAATTTGATTGTTCCGAAACCAACGATGACCACTTTGACAAAGGCGCTGTTGAAATTACCCCACTAAAAATTGCACGCGCTTGAAACGAAAATTCATCATCAGGAGATGAAGTAGAGTAGGACAACTATGGACCTATATACCCTCTGCACATACGCTGGAGTCCCAGCCTAGACGACATTTGAAGAAACTTTAATATCGCCATCGCATAAACACATCCTAGTGAATGGTGCTGGAAACAAACATGTTATCCGGACAAATATCCCCAAAAGAGAGTATTTCAGTTTATTTTAAACTAGTAGGTATGATCTGGGCGAATCACATGTCGTGATTTCGTTACAACGTTTTTTAGTTAAATGAAGAAATCTGCATTATTCACAATAAGTTTGTCAAGAGAGAAACAAGAGGTCCTGCCCCACCAGGACGACGCTTATTGCCATAATCCTATACAATAGGAATAATTGGGTCGAAAATCCATCAGAAAACTACAACATTCCTAGCTCATACCACGACGAACGTTTAATTACATCTGATGAATTTCTGTTCAGAATTCCTACAAGGATGTTTCCGCATTTGAAACCTCAGAGTAATGAAAGACCGTAGAGATGCCTTCTCCATCCTTGTCTTGAAGTCAACATAACTATGTTTGTTCACAAGCGAGGGCCTTTTGCATGCTAAGTCCGTATTCATTCGGGTAGTTTCATGTATGCCCTCATTTCATTCAGATCAAGTTGTTATTCTTCGTTTGTGTTATGGCCCTTCTTACTATGAATGTGAACAACCTGTCCATAACATTTCAGCACCCGTCACACCCCTCGCCAACAAATTACATATGAAAGAATATTTCATATTCACTTCAAAACAGGTATTTGTGTAGGTATAAGCAGGGCATCTCTATGTCTTTTATTACTCTGGGATTGAAGCATTTGGACCACCTATAGATCGATTTCTGGGTTCTTGCCCTCATCAGTCATCATAGGTCTCCGCAGACAATAACTAATGTCAGCAACAAATGGTTTCAGTAACCTCTCCATGTGAAGGCAGAAGCTGAGACACCGCCCGCATCCCAGCTTTCACTAAACCACGGAACCCATTTTGGGTATTGCTGTTGTTGAGGGACTGGAGTTCAGATGGCGAAGGGGGTTTAGTGAAATCTGGGCTGCGGGCGGTGTCTCAGCTTCTGCCTTGACATGGAGAGTTTGTTGAACCATTTGTTGCAGATATTAGTTACTGTCTGCCCTATAATCCTCATGGTCAAGAAACCAGAAATCGATCTATAGGTGCTCCAAATGTTTCAATGAAGATTTTCATGCAACTAGCAATTGTGGAAACATCCTTGTAGAAACTCTGCATGGACATTAATCGGATGTAATTTAAAGTTCGTCGTAGTATTAGTTAGGAAAGTGGTTGTTTTCTGATGGATTTTCGACCCATGCAATTATTCCTATTGTATAGAATTAAGTATGGAATAAGCGTCGTCCTGGTAGGGCAGGACATCTTGTTTCTCTCTTAACAAGCTTATTGTGGACAATGCAGATTTTTTTATTTGTATTGGTGGTTAAATTAATCACGCAAGTTTTGGGTATTGCTTTGTTTGAGTGAAAGCTGGGCTGCGGGCGGTGTCTGAGCTTCTGCCATGACATGGAGAGTTTGTTGAACCATTTGTTGCAGACATTAGTAATTGTCTGCAAAGACCTACCCTATACTGATGAAATCGATCTATAGGTGGTCCAAATGTTTCAATGAACATTTCCATGCAACTAGCAATTGTGGAAACATCCTTGTAGGAACTCTGCACTGGAATTAATCAGATGTAATTCAACGTTCGTCGAGGTATTAGCCAGGAAAGTAGTTGTTTTCTGATGGATTTTCGACTCAATTATTCCTATTGTATACGATTATGACAATAAGCGTCGTCCTGGCAGGGCAGAACATCTTGTTTTTCACTTATTTAGTGATTTTGATTATGTTAATAACGAGTTTTCAGTTCAGTTTATTCAGGAAAAATTATATCGAATTCGGCTACTGACGCATGATTGAAAAAATTCAGGAAAATTGAAACTTGTCCTCTCTCTCATAAAAATTCTGTCAAATCAGAAGGAAACCTTCTTGAATACTCACTTCGCAATGAATTGCAATAGTGCATGTTGTTCTGATAGTTATAGCCTGACGACTGCACTAGATTCATCTTCATTGCATATTCATAGACCTACACTGGTCTCACATGACTTGTAATTAGAATCATTTGCACTCGAATAATAAATTGATTAGCCGCTTTAGACACGCACCTACTCGATGTTTTGTAGTAAAATTGCAACGAATTCGATCTGTTCATCAAAATGTTATTTTCCTTTTTATGAATACTGTGAATTGGTGTTAATCACTTGGCATTAACAATTCAAAAAGAATACCAATTCATTTCTTTCATCCTTGTCCACCTTTGCATGGTTTCCATGATGTTCTCTCGACAAACTTAGGTACATAATTTTCGTTTTCGTGGGAACCTGAGGTGAAATAATAGCACCACCTATTGTTAATCATATGCTAATTTCACAAAGTGTATGATTTTAATTTTAAATTGAGCTATATGAACAATTTGATGTCAAGAGGGTGTAACTATAGTGTTTTATCTGACTGAGGCAAAGCCAAAAAAAGAAGCACTGAAGTTTGATGTTTGTTTCTTTGATACTCCAGAAAACTTACTATTCGAATCGGCGTATGTATCCTGGGATAATATCACTCACCTTCATTGTCAAGGATCCCGTGATCAGAGATAATTTCGAAAATATGGAACAAATATTTTAAATATGGAACAAATATTTTCGTATGAAAACTTATCGCGTGAAACGACTAATTTTGACAAAGTCGAAATCCCTTATACTCTCCACACTATCCCACAAAGTAGAAAAATTTAAACAAATACCTGGCAGAAAACAACTATTTCGCCATACAATCATTAAACTACAACTGACCTCTATTTGTGCAATATTTCTTTATGAGAAAACTATTGCAATTGGTGACCACGAGGCGAGGTACGCCCCCCAATTTTTCTATAGTTTTGAAGATACCGATTTCACATTTGGTATGTCGCTATAGTACTTCAATACGCATATTTTCGTACTACCACTGAAAATTCACCACTTCCGGTTTAACCGGATGTGAACCCCAAACTTTTTTTTATGACACCCTATACGTTATCTGGAAGTGCACGCAATTTGTGATAAAAGTGTCCTGCAAAATTGAATATCTGTTGAAAAATGGCGGAGATTGTTCAAGCGAACAAAGTTGGCCATGATATTCAAACTTAACTCATCACAACTGACAAACTACATTAGAAGTTACCAGAGGAAACTTCGAAGTACGATACCGTTGAAAACTGAGGTTGTCATGTAATTGCAACCCCTATACATTCAAACAATAATTTAAAAAAAAGTCCTGAAAACGGAATAGCACCCATAAAAAATGCTCATAACTGTCATTTCTCAAATGACAACATGGCCTTTTTACTTCGTCATGATGAAAAATTATTAACTATTGGATTACTCGTGTGAAAAGTTTTGGAGAGTTCCGAAAGAAGTCGATAATACAGTATGTTACAAGATTTGTGCTTTTTTTACAATTCGATAGCACAAGTAGAGAGGAAAAATAAAAAGGAAGTTTTCACTATAGGCGCGTAAAGAATGACATAAAAGATACAATATACAAGAAGCGTTAGCTCACAATGTTACCCTCTTTCCGACGATGCTTCTGCGTCTTCGTGATTCGTGTTTTGGATGTTCAGAATTGCGGTAAGTTGGGCACACGACTCCAAAGAGCTCCACACCAAAATATGCACAGAAAATGTATGAAAGCAAAAAAGCGAGTATAGTACAAAAGTAGCGTGGGTGAAAATGAACCACATTAAAGATTTGATCTCAACGGCGCATTGAGTACTTATTTGCTGTCCGTACTCGTCCAGCCAAGTGTTTTTCACCTGAAAGAGGAAAAAAGACCTGTGTCGTACTGGATTGTTCAGCTGAAGCGCATCTAACAAATTAGAAATTTAAAATGATTTCATTTCACGCGAACCTAACTTACTCCGCCCCTCCCGAAAATGCGAGAAAACATTCTCGTATTTTGCATGTAACAAAAAAAATAATGAAAAAATAAATGGAAAAATAATGCTCTTGGATATATGCAGACAACTCAAAAAATTTATAAAATAAGTATCATTCATAAATGGGAGCGAACAAAGTTTGACCAATGGTCGTTTGAGCTCACCACTAGCGGTCTTCACCGTTGCAACCCTCATAATACCGTCCGCACCAGAATACCTATAGCTTTATAATCCTACCCATAAGCCACTGTAAAGGGGAAGTGTCAGTTTTAATTGAAACAAGCGTACCTTCACGGACCGTATGATCATTATGATTATACCATTTGGCACGCTGCTCTAGCGTATGTGAATATTCCAGGCTCCATCTCACCCCAAATTCGCTTACTAAATATTGAAAACATCTTCATCGTTGAGTATGAATCAGTGATAATTGTGGTAAATTTGGATCAGGAACCGCACTTAGAGGTTCAAGTTTAAGGAGGTGACCCGGCGTGAGATCGGATATAACATTAGGATCCGAACTATAGCGGCAGTTAGAAGTAGCGAATTGACGAGCGCCTCAATTGGGATTAGCCAGGTATAAAATTCTTGGTAGCATTAAATCTGGGAACCGAGCACTCTTCTCAAATGCATTTCCACGGATTTAATGCCAGCCTCCCGAATTTCACCAAAATGCGGGACTGTTGCCTGGCAAGGGATGATAGTAGATACTTTCCTTGAAATATCTTTGTTCCATATAACTTTTTGGAATATTTGAGGTTTCCATATAATTTGAACCACAGTCTTGATACAAGTCAGAACACCGTTCCCTTCGCGTAACGAATTGACGTAATGCTGCCAAAAAACATTTTCTGGTCGGAAACCAATTCAATTGCCTTGGTCGTTAGATACACAAACAGACACACATAGGCCCGCGATGTCGCGTCATGGTAATCGAAAGAGGGCCGCTATAATCGACACTAGCGTGCAAAAAAGTTTCACTAGAGAAATGCGCGGAACGCCGGGAAGATTTCTCCTAGGAGGCTGTTTATGCAAAAATCAAACAAAAGCTGAGTCAATCGGCTATTTCGAGGTAAAAGTATTGGATGCTTTTTATCATAGTTCAGCTTCGAGTAGGTCAGTCGCCCTCCTACACGAAGAATTTTTTCCAAATTAAAAAAGCGTTCAGCTTCCGCAAAGACTATGTAAATTTTTTGGTGCCCCATTTCAGCCATTTCAAGCACGCTTATGCTTGTTCAAATCGCATGGCAACATATACAACTCAAGAAACAAGAAGTCTGAATGACATTTTTTGATGAATGATCTGACAGCAGTACCTTCTAACGTCAAATAAAATATTACTAACACAAACAGAACCTTTATTCAAACATATCAATTTCAATCAACTTTTGCACTTCCAAACATTGTGCGAACTTGTCGTATTCTTTGTTATAGGCTTCTTTTGATTTTTGCGGAATTCTGCTTCTCTATTCAAAAAATCAATGCAAGAATTAATTTTGAAGGACCGCGGTAACAACTATCAATCTTTAATGACAAATTGCATATATATTTTTGCTCCTCTCATTTTCGTGGCAACGAAAGGTATACTGATTTCACATCACGAATTCAACCATTTTACATTATTAGTTCTTATTTCCATGGGTGGTATGCATAAAAGCTAGAAAATGCTTATACTATGCGTTTTTCTCTCTTATTGATTAACAAGGTGAATAGGTCTCTTTCAAGAAATCCGAGTAAAAGCATTTGCTCCAAGTTTATGCATACGACCCCATGTTTTGTAGTAATAATACCAGTATTTATGATTTCAAATTGCACCAATAAGAAAATATTGCTTGTAGTATGCGTGGGTAAATGGTCTTTCAAACAATTCGAGCACTCCGGCAGAGCCGTCGTGTTCGACAACAACAAGTATTTTTTCAAAACATTTGGAATTGCCACTTTGAACTGACAATTGCCGCTTTGAACTGACAATTGTCACTTTGAACTGACAATTGCCACTTTCAATTGGCAATTGCCAGTTCAAAGTGGCAATTGCCAGTTCAAAGTGACAATTGCCAGTTCAAAGTGGCAATGGCTAGTTCAAAGTGACAATTGCTAGTTCAAAGTGACAATTGCCAGTTCAAATTGACAATTGTCAGTTCCAAGTGGCAATTGCCAGTTCGAGGTGACAATTGTGGGTTCCAAGTGGCAATTGCCAGTTCGAGGTGACAATTGCCAGTTCAAAGTGGCAATTGCCAATTGAAAGTGGCAATTGTCAGTTCAAAGTGACAATTGTCAGTTCAAAGTGGCAATTCTAAATTTTCTAATTTTTTTGTTGTTGGCCCTTCTAGGCCTTCGTATTTACGGCTTCGTATCAACAAATGCGTACGCTTCACCAATAATTTATTCGCTTCTTGGAGATGGGTTCTTGATATAAACTCACCTCATTTTTCCGTGAACTGTTTCAAATTGAAGATGAAACGGGAAACTAGCGCGGTTTTCCTGCGTAATTTAAAAAAATCAGAATACCTGTCAAGTAGCTCATCTAAAAGGTTATTTTATAACTGATCGGTTAAACATTTTCTCCGTTCCTCTTTTCATGGATTTCTTCACTTGAAATCGAAAGAGTGCTCTCTACCATATCGGCCGGTAACAAACCAGGAGAAGCTACGTCAGCAAGGTTTAATTGAGAACTTATGTAATACCAATCAGATCGAAGAGAGTTTTCTTGAATAAAAGAAACGCGGTTTGCTACAAACGTGTTTCAATGCGGCGGTTCAGAACTGAGCCAGGCTAGAACAATTTGGGAATCAGTTTATAAACAAAAGCGGGAAATATTGAATTTGTCGACATAATTTTTGGAAGTCGTACGGCTCTACATAACTCTAAGCGAGGTATAGAAATTATTTTGATGGAGCGACCTTGGACACACCACAAACGAAAAAAGTTCGAAATTTTCCATCAGTGCAAAAACGAAAGTAAATCACGCATCCAAATCCTTTGGAACTGGCGTTAGCGAAAGCATGGATCTCTACTGATTTATACTTGTCTAGTCAAAATAGCTTCGAAATTTTTAATTTTGCAAGTGAGTGAAGTTCGGATTTGCATTTCAACTAAGTCTGCAGGATATTTCACGGCGGGGTTTCATCCCAATCCAAAACTCTGATCCATAATTGCTGGATAATATGTTTTGAATAGAAAGTGACAGGTGCGATTATACCAAGGGTATCAAAAATCCTTGCAAGTTCAGATAGAATAATCCTTTTACTACATTCGCGTTCCAACCAAAAGAAAGAAATAATTTTCTGTAGGATTCCACAAAAGAACCCATGAAGTGGTGTTAAGAACGAGATGACTACAGGGACAAAAATTCACAAAGAATGTTCATTACTTGTCCATTTTCTCAACTCCCAACATCCCCGTCTCAAAAGTGAAATGAGTTCTTGATCAAGTCCGCCTCAAAGCCCAAAGATTGCATCATCGATATAGGTGGAGTTACGTAAAATATCAGCGCAGTGGGCAAATATTTTCATATTCCATTTGCTAATTCTCTCACCCGTGATTTGGTCTACCTGAGACAACTGCCGAATGAACCACCTATTCAATTTTACGAGTTTATGGGTTTCCTCAACTATATGCAATCACATACACTGTCAATCGAATTGTTAGAACTAGCAAGAAAGAAGTTTTCCAACAACAGACGCTGACCACCTTCTTAGCAGGTATGAAGGAGCCACTTGGAGCAACAATGCGACCTGCAAATTTGTCTAATGCCATCCAGGACATTCAAGAAGAGAACTATATTCGGTACCTCCAGAGGAATCACGTCCCTCCACACAAGCCAACATCAGAAAACCGATGCAAATGCAACAGTTTCCTAGACAACAAACAAACTCCTCGGCGCACCCAAAATTCAAATGGCACCACGCCCGTTTCCACAAGGACCAATCGACGTGATAACAAGGCCAAATCCAACACCAAAATATCATCAGGCCAAGCGATTCGCCTTGGTCCTCACTGATCTGTGTAGTTCTGAAAAAGCCGGATGAATCTGGAAAAATGAAATAGCGCATAGTTGTGGACTACAGAAAACTAAACGAAAAAATTATCGATGACAAGTACCCCATTCGAAATATATCAGATGTTTTGGACAAATTGGGTAGGTGCTAATATTTTACAACATTGGACCTTGCCAGCGGTTTCCACCAAATAGAGATGGACGAGGAGGAAAACAGCTTTCAACGTCGAACATCGGCACTACGAGTAACTTCGGACCCTGTTCGTGCTTAAGAATGCTCCAGCAATGTTTCAACGGGGCATGGACAATGTCCTGAGGGGACTACAGGGTCATATCTGCCTTGTGTATATGGATGACATAATTATATACTCAACATCACTCAAAGAACACATAATCAGTCTTACCGAAATGTTCCAACGACTTCGTGAAACGAACGTGAAAAAACTGTACAAATCCGATTAAAAAAAAAGTAGCATTCCTGGGACACGTCATCACCCCGGAAGGACTGAAACCAAACCCGGAGAGAATCAGTGCAATTACAAACCTCCCAATACCAACAACAACGGAAGAAATCAAAGGATTTTTCGGACTTCTGCTATCACCGAAAGTTCATCAAGAATTAATAATAATAATAATAAAAATAATAATCTTTATTCACACATAATATCACAATAAAATCCTAATTCAAAGTGGTAACGTGAACAAAGCAGCAAAAGCCGATAAGTGCAAAAGCACTTGTTTCAGCTTTAAAAAGATTAAATATTTATATACTAGTAATATGACATACAAATAATAACTAGTTAGGATACTTATATCTAACAAGGGTTAGTAAATGACGACAAAGTATAAAATTATTGGTATTAAAATATTAAAATATAAAATGTAGGATATACATGTTAATAACAATAATAAAATATTACAAATAGAAATCAGTTTTGTATAAATCAGTTGGTTAAGATAAATGGTGATTAAGCGACTCTGTTGAAATGAATTACACATTTTCGACGAGTGGAAAATCAAATAAATAGGTAAAAGCATGAGGTGAATTGAACAAATTGAATTAGTAACCAGCCCGTAGAGGTATTGTACTGTGAAAGATAGGTACGATATTTATTTTAATCTTGTAATATTTTAACTACATCTACTTCTACATTCATTTTGTTCTACTAAGACAAATGAATAGAAATAAATGTAAGAAAGCGAAGTTTGTGAAAGGGTATAAGCCTCTGAATCGTTAAAAGTTTCTCCCATCAATAAAATCAGCGATCGTCTGCCTTGTCTGACTGGTAACGAAAAATTTAAGAGCTTTTTTGAACAAATTGAGTTCATTTATGTCATGCAGTTCCTCTGGAATAGTATAATATAGTTTAGGAGCTTGAGGAATAATGTGTTGATTTTTTTGTCGTGTATAAATATGGGTGGGTAGTAGAAAATGTTTATTCCGATAAGTGATTATGATATTACAATAAAACATTTGACGGATATCGAGAACATTGGCTTTCAAAAATAGACTTTCAGTTGAAAAGAGGGGTGGTTTGGATAAAATTACTTTCAGTAATCTTTTTTGTATCATTTTAAGAGAACGAATATGAGTATTGAGGGCTCCTCCCCAGCAAGCTATCCCATAACGGATGTGACTTTCTACAAGGGAGTGGTACAGTACTTTCATGTGGTGGAGTGACACGATTTTTTTAATGAATTTCAATTTGTACAGAATGAATACATCGTAACTTATTACAGACATAGCTTATATGGGCATCCCATCTGAGGTGTGAGTCTATTACTACGCCTAAATATTTAACTTTTTTTTCCGGGAGGATATAATGCTGTCCTATTTTTAGGCTATTGAAAGGTGCTTGGTTGGTTTTATTGTAGCTGAATGGTAAGTAATAAGTTTTTTCAAGGTTGACAGTTAACAGCCTATATCCTAGCCAGTTCTTTATTAAATCAAAATCAGATTCCACGATGTTCTTCAGTTCTTGCCAGGAGTCTGCTTTGTAAAATATAGCATTATAGTCTGCAAATCCTAAGATTTTTCCCTTACTCTCTAGAGAAAATGTTAAATAATAGGGGCCCCAAAACAGTACCCTGGGGTACTCCAGTTTGAAGCTGTAGGAAGTCGCTTAATACATTGCCTACTCTGACACACTGAAATCGTCCACTGAGATAACTTTTAAATAATTTTTGAGGACCGGCTCTGATTCCGATCACTTCCATGGATTGTAAGAGCAATTCATGATCAACCGTATCGAAGGCTTTTGATAGGTCAATAAAAACGCATATATTTGGCTTGTTCTCATTCAAAGCTGAAGAAAGTTCATTTGTGAGAGCCAGTATTCCATCTTGAGTTGAGATTTCTTTCTCTCAAACCGAACTGTCTATCTGAGATCAAGTTATATTTTGTTAAATATGCTGTTAATCTTTTCTTCAGAATCTTCTCAAAAACCTTCGTTAAATGGGTTATGAGTGATATAGGTCTATAATTGGTAATTTTTTTAGCATCTCCTTTTTTGAATACAGATACCACAATAGTTTCTTTGAATACTTCGGGCCAAATTCCTGATTCTAGGCATGAGTTGAATAGATGTGCTAGGAGGCTTTTGGATATATGTGGAGATGGATTTTAGCAATTCAGCGTTGATACCGTCGATTCCAGTAGATTTTTTAAGTTTTAGATCTCTGATGGCTTCTTTAATTTCGGATTCGTCAGTTGGGAAAAGTACAAACGAGTTTAGGACTGTTTTATGGGGTATGAAATTAGGATTTCTAATTATTTTACTAGCCATTTGCTTTCCTATTCTGGTATATGTGGAATTGAATTCATTTGCGATATCCTGTTTATTCGTTATCAGATTTCCTGTTTCATCTTTTATTGATGTGATTGCTCGCTTGATATTTTTTGGGTTGCTTACATCTTTTATTACTTTCCATAAATTATTTGTATTAGAAGAGTTTGTATCAATTTGTTTTTGGTAATACTCGTATTTGGTTAAAGTTAGTTAATCTATTTTGGAATATTTTTAGTTGATTTTTTAATTCAAAGTTTGTAGGATCATTACGAGATCGTTTGTGTAATATATTTTTTGTATCTATTGATTTTACTAATTATTCAGCTGTTATCCAAGGTGCAATTTTTGTGTTTTTTCTCTTCACTTTTTTTTAATGTACAATTTTTTAGGGCGTCATTAAGAATTTTTAGGAAATCATTCAATATTTTGTTCATTTAGGATTGTATCCCAGGAAGTATTGCTCAATATTCTTTGAAATTTTGCATAATCAATTTGTGTAATGAATCCTTCAGTATTTTCTATGTTTTTTTTTCATCTTTTAAAATCATTTGAAGTGCAATTGTGAAGTGATCAGTAATGTTAGTTTGTATGATTAGAGGTAATATTTTATCAGTGAAGTTTTGTTTGGAAGATTTGAGAAAAATATGGTCGATACATGAACCGTTTCCATCTTGAATTCTTGTTGGGTTGTTAATTACCGAAGAGTATTCGAACTCACTGAGGATGTCTAGATATTCATTGCAAAATATATCATTCTATTTTATATCTATATTCATATCTCCAATAAGTATCGAGTATGTAGCCGTATTCGAATGATTGAGTTGAAAGTATTCTTGCAGATGTCTATTGAATTCGTTAGGGTCTGTGGACGGTGGTCTATAAATTGCAAGAATGTCTATGATTATTGATTAAAAGTTTGATTTTGTGGAGGAAATCCAGTTCTTGACATAATTTTTTGGGTTTATCACCTTCCACAATCTGAAAATGAAAAAATTTTTTAATCCAAAGAAATATGT
This sequence comes from Chrysolina haemoptera, assembly GCA_958298965.1. Classification (NCBI taxonomy): domain Eukaryota; kingdom Metazoa; phylum Arthropoda; class Insecta; order Coleoptera; family Chrysomelidae; genus Chrysolina; species Chrysolina haemoptera. The sequence goes on along the minus strand of OY282599.1, from coordinate 12,883,868 downwards.
ACAAGTGTAGAAGGGCAAATTAATTAATTTGCCCGATAAGTTACTGCGTTCACAAGACTGCTGTCTTGAAAGAAATTAATTTTTGTCAGTAACGTACCCTACACTCAATTTGCCTATCTGAAAAAATGAGATTTCATTTGACTCTGTCAAAGAAAGGTCTTATTACCAAAATCGCAATTCAAATTCAGTTTTCTCAGCGTCTTTCTAAGAAGTTTTGATGACGGAGGCAGATACAGCCTCCGAAACGTCAACAGTTTTCAAAAAAAGAGAAGTATTCTTTGTTAATTCGATCTCATTTTTTCAGATAGGCAAATTCAGTGTAGGGTACGTTACTGACAAAAATTAATTTCTTTGAAGACAGCAGTCTTGTGAACGCAGTAACTTATCGGGCAAATTAATTAATTTGCCTTTCTACACTTGTACAGATTTCTTTGGATTAAAAATTTTTTTCATTTTCAGATTGTGGAAGGTGATAAACCCAAAAAATTATGTCAAGTCTATGATTATATTACCAAACTTCAATTTTCATTCAATTGCTTTGAATTCATTGAATTTATCTATTTTGTAACCATAATCGTAGATGGATCTGATATATATTACTACTCCGTCATTTTGATTCAAACATCCCTCACTATATAACACATCGTAACCTGGAATGGAATATAACTCGGGGTTATGTATGATCCAAGTTTCTGTCAGAGAAATACAGTCGATCCCTGAATTCAGATTATTCAGAAATACTTTGAATTCATCAATGTTTTTGTTAAGACTTCTGATGTTATTATGCATTATTTTGACATTGCTGGCGTTTTTGTTGACATCAAAAATATTTTTGCATTCATTGTAATTTTGCAAGGTGTATATCTCTATTTTTTCTACGTCAAAATCTCGAATACTGGTCCATTTTCAATTATCAATAGAACAGATAGTTTGAAGAATTAAATTAATGCTATAATGCAAACACAGAAACAATAGGAAATTTTTTGGTGGAGTTGGACTGTAAGCTTTTTCAATTTCCTATTGAATCTCACCTCCACTGTATGCAATGGATCGTCATATCTAATATCCAATAATTATAACTGAGCTGGTCTGAGATTGACGAATTTGTTTTATTTTTTATTTCTTCTTTTTTTCTCTTTTCTTCAACCGTTACTTTTTCTTGTTTTTCTGTTGTGTTTTTTTTTCTTGTCTTCTTTTTTATTTACACTTATTTCTTCTGGTTCAATTAGTTCTCTAGTGAAATGTGGGTTTTGTTTAGAGGACGTCTGAGGTTCACTCGATGCCCTTTGAAAGTAGCTATTCTCTTTTCTGTCCTCGATTTGAAAATTTGTACGAGCATTTGAGATTAAATATTGCGGTCCAATCACAGAATGAATCGAAAATTGAAAGTAAAATAAAAAAACCTGAAAATCTGTAGAATATGAAGCGTTAAAAATAGTAGGTATAATTGATTAATGGGCGGAAACTATTTCGATGATGTTTTGAATGAGAATTTTGGGAAGAAAAGTGTACAACAAAAAGTTATACCGATGGTCAAGTAATCATTTCTTTTAGAAGTAATACTTAGTATGTATATAGAAACTTTGCTTCACACCAAATATATAATCGAAAATTTCTTTTGCTATTTTGGAGCTGCTACGTCCAATTCTAAAATGTTCGCAAAAATAACATGATATCCGAACCCAAAAGCATCAATTCAGAATGATATCGAATCAGTAATCACGATACTCGTCCGACAGGAGCCGCCATCTTAAATTTTTCTTAATCTGAAAATGTCATGATGTATTTATTGTCTTCCAACTGATGAATTTCTGCCAAACAAGTCGACTGGATGACTGAATTGACAGATTGTGGAAGGTTAAATACCCAAACAAATCATGTCAAGAATTCAATTTCCTCCACAAAATCAAACTTCCGATGAATAATATAAACCACTTTCAAATTTGAAATAAACATGTATACATGCACACACAAACACACCTACACGCACCCACCTCCATACACAGAAAACAAGTTGTATAAAAACTAGTAATTTTTTAAATTATATTTTTTTTGAATTTCCACCCGACCAGTGAATTTTATATTTTCCCGAATTTTGGAATATATCCACAAATAGTTGCATCATCGGTAGAGTTCATATCCAAATAAGTTAGAGAAAACAATTTCTAGTAAGTTAATGGAATGTACTTTATACAGAACTTTTACAGAACTTGTATGATCCCTCTCTCCACGTTTCACGTTATCAGCCGTATTGGAGGAGCAACGTGAGGTGCATAACGAAATTCAGTTCTATTTTGGATTCAAGAATTGTAATTAATAATTAATTTTCACTAGTCGACGGCTGAAACATTCCTTTATAGCTTGACGGTTATAAAATTGGCTATTTCCCAATTCGAATGGAATAATGCAAGGAAATTCATTTCGCAAAAACAACACTTTTTTGTAAAATTATTCACAAATAAACCGAATTGTGTAAGAGGAAAACGAGACCGTCATTCCATCAAGTAATTGAAAGACTTCAATAATACAAGGAAACATCATAAAAATATTCGTTCATTTTGATGGTGGCACTGATCAAAAATGCACAAAAATGGGAAGAAATATCCTTTTCATTCAGTTAATACTTTCAAAATGTTTTTTTTGTTATTTTTATCTGTATACAGTCATACATTCCTTCATCAATCAGAATATAGACCCTTAAGTCTTCAACAGAATATACTTCGCCGTTCCTATAAAGCTTCTCACCTCTAATGTAGCAGCGATCTTGGGTTGTGTTTCGTATTTCTTTTAAGTGCTTCCTTAATGTTTTGTTTCTTTTTTGTTGTAGTTTGGTCAGATCAGGCACTATATTTATTTTTGTACCTTTCAATTTTTTACAGTTCTGTAAAACAGTTATCTTTTGATACGTTGAGAGAAATTTCACCTTTACAGGACTTTTATCACCTCTTCCGATTTTATAAATATTATTGATATCCTTTTCACTGATGGCAGTGCCTAATAAAGTGTTCAGATTGCTGCAGATTCCTCCTACTGAAATTTGATTTTCTTCTACTGGCATGCCAAAGATAACAAGGTTGTTTTTTTTTATTTCTCTCCAGTATTTCTAATTTTTGTTTGAGTTCCTTATTTTCTTTCTCTAATTTCCTTATTTTTTCATTCAGGATAGTTTAAATTTTTAATTTTATATTAACCTCACTCGCTTATATACATTGCTGCAATTCTCTTCTACCAGTCAGAATTTCTTCCCTTAAAGCTTCCATATTCTTCCACAACTATGAAACTATTGAAATCATTTGGATGGTGATTGAACAGTGTTTTAACCAATATTACTGTTTGACAATAAGGGTATTCTGTTGATTTTACTTACTTGAACTTCGTGTTCATCATTCGTTTTGTTTCCAGTGCAGTCCTGTCCCAAGGACCAATCGGAAATGACAAGCCAATTACCTTTGCATTCCGCACACTCAACGAATCCGAACAAAACTATTCGACTATTCGACTATTCGATTATTTTCATAATGTGGGCCACGAAATACTTCAGGCCGTACCTTTTCGGAAGATCCTTCAAAATCCTGTCAGATCATCGACTACTCCAATGGCTATTTTCGCTCAAAGATGCCATTTCCAATCTGGGAAGATGGAGACTCATCTTGGAAGAATTCGACTACGAAGTCGTCTAAAAAAAGGGTAGAGCAAATACGAACGCAGATGTCCTATCCAGAATAGAAATAAACACAAAAGAATCATTCAGCCTCAGAGATTACATAACGGAATTCAACAAAGAACTTTAGAATAAAAATAATGACAGATGGCAAAACATCGGATAAAGAAACGGCTGTCAACAAACCTGACCAACCCGAACCTAGAGCACACAACATATCATCCACGGATACCGCAGATGAGCGCACTGATTTCATAGAACGAGATAATGATGCAGTGGAAATCGAAACTGTAGATGAGTGACATGGCCTACATCAATCCGTTGCAGAGAATGACGAAGAATTAGCAGATGATAAAACTTCCAATCAAACCAATCCATTCAAGTCATAAAAATCCATCACTGAACATTTTAATTTCTGAAAAACTACCCAATCACTATAATAATCAAGTCATACACAAATTCGGGACTTCCAACTCAGCCAAATTTGTCTTTCCCAACAAACAGCGACTTCATCCTCAAATAGGACTTGACAACGTAAGAGGTAATTTATTCAGTTTCTTCACGGAATATATACCTTCTATTCCTTTCCAAAGATAATTATGAGCCCACATGCGATTTATTACGAAGAAACTTCAAAAACACCGCATATGCAAATGCGGTCACATTTTGGAAGATGTCAGCGATGACGATAATCAAAAGAAAATTATGAAAAATTATCATGAGGGGAAAACCAATCATCGTGGGGTCAACGAAACCGAAATTAGGATAAGGAAACATTACTATTGGTCATCTCTGAAGAACGACATTCAAGAGCACATTGACCTCTGCGAAACTTGCCAAATAAACAAGTATGACAGAAATTCACCCAACCTGAATTTAAGATAACTCCAACACCAGGAAAACCACTAGAAATAATTCACATCAATACATTCCAGGCAAATGACAAAAATGTTTGACTGTCATAGACACTTTCTCCAAATATGGACAAGCCTACTCAATAGTCCAATGGTATGAAAGAGCGTTTCCACTCCACCATAATCGAATATCTTGGAACATTGAAAAATAATAGGAATAATATCAATATCAAAGAACAAATGCCATATGCCATTCTTGGATACAATAATTCGATCCCAGCGCCCGGAAAATCATTACACTTGGAGCCTTAAGCTTTTGAGAGAATATTCAAATTAATGATATTTCGCTGTTTTTTCCTTCTTAGTTTAATAGTATATATTTGAAAGTTTGTTTTTGAAATGACATTTTTCACGTTTATTTTTTATTAAAACAACGTTGTGGCCGAGCGGACAGTGAGTGGATCAAGTTTGTTTATCTAATAAAAAAGTGTATGATGATGGCTCTTCAGGTTATGCGATGGTTCAGAAATCTAGTGTTTTTCTTTAGTTGCGAAAGCGAATGCGTGGCCAATAAGCCACCCCGGAGCTGATTTATCTTTGAAGAACGACATTCAAGAGCACATTTGTTGAAGTTTATAAAACAGATCTAAAGTAGAAAAATAAAATGACTTTTAATGACAGATTTGATAATCAATCTTACTAACGTCTCAAAAATAAAATATACATAGTGTTGACCACAAGAAAAATGCCGGATATGAATATGTTTTGTTCGACGGTGATATTCAGGGTTCTGTGTTAACTTTATAGCAGTTTCGTTGTCGACCATCAAAGTTGGAATTGATCTCAGAACAACGATTTCGTCAAATAGTCGTTTGAGCCAAACAATTTCTCTTGCAGCTTCGCCAGCAGCAACTATTTCTGCCTCAGTTGTAGAAATCGCAACTGAAGTTTGACGTTGACTGTACCAGGATATTGCTCCATCTGCATAAATACTCAAAATTCCTGTGGTTGATCGGCCTGTAGCATCATCACCACCATGATCTGCGTCACTGAAGATTTTCCTGCTTTGTAGACTATTTCAAGCTCAGTTGTGCCTTTTGAATAGCGGAATATACTTTTTACTTTTGAGCAGTCAGATTTTCAAGTTTTCTTGACACTACACTCACTGCATATGCAATGTCTGGTCGAGTGCCTGTCATTAAGTACATTAAAGCACCGACTGCCTCTCTATAAGAAAAAGTGCTTTTCCATTCATCCTCATCTTCCTTCCCTAATGGAATGCCTTCTTTAACTATGGGTGTCGATACTGGCCTACAATCTTGCATGCCAAATCGTTCTAAAATCTAGTGTAAGCAGATTGGTTAACTCGGATTGTTCCAGCTTCTTTCTTCTCAATTTTCAGGCCTAGGAAATATGATGCTGGTTTGATCGTGATCTTAAATTCTCTTTGCAAACTGTGAATGAACGTGTCTTTCATTGTCTCACTGGTAGAAGCTAATAACCCATCGTTGACATAGAGGGCTAGCAGCAGCATGTCTTCTCCATCTTTCTTTATGAACAAGCAAGGGTCCGTATCAGATCGTTTAAAGTTTAGTTTCTGTATATAATCACTTAATCTTTGATTCCAACATCTTGATTTCAACATCTTGGTGCCTGTTTCAAGCCATAAACACTCGTTGAAGTTTGCATACTCTGTCGCTCCCATTTTCATAAACCTGAGGTTGCTTCATGTAGACTTCCTTGCTGAGTTTACCATAGAGAAAAGCTGTACATACATCAAATTAAGTCAAAGACATATTTTTGTTTGCTGCAATATTTAACAATGACCTTATAGTTCCACCTTTGGCTACCGAACTGTATGTTTGGTCATAGTCTTCACCTTTTCGCTGTGAATAACCTTTCATGACTAGTCGTGCTTTATACTTGTCAATGGACCCGTCCGGATTTGTCTTAAGCTTAAACACCCATTTGCAAGGTATTGCTTTCTTTCCCACAGGTACATTTTCCATTTCCCATGTGCAATTTTCCTGTAATGATTGTATCTCTTGATCTGACAAGTCTCTTTTTTTCAAGTGACCAAATCCTGTAGCCATCGTCATTATCGTAACCTATGAGAATACCTTCAATGGCTTTCTTATCCATTTTTCTGCGATTCTGTTTTGGAACGTGAGCATAGCAAACGCTACCGATAACTCTCAGATGCTTGAGTTTGGGCTTCTTCTTGTGCCATACTTCAAAAGGAGAGTGATTGTCGATTCCTGAATTGCTGATTCGGTTTAAAATATATGTCGCTCTATTCACCATCTCTGCCCAAAACGTCTGATCAAATAATCCTTCTCGTGCGTACATCAAAGCTCTTGCTGTTTGCTGTCTCTACAACTGTCCTATTTTCTCTTTCTGAACAGCCATTCTGTTGAGGCGTATATGGCATGATCAGTCTTTGCCTAATTCCTTGATGGTTTAGAATTTTTCGTACTTGTTCATTGTCGAATTCACCACCGTTATTTGACAAAATCTCTCGTATGCCATACCCTCTAGCTTTGATTTCAGCAATGACTGTGTTTAGCTTGTCTACGACTTATAGTCATAGTCATCTTTGAAAAGCACATAGTAGCGGTAGCCTGACATTGATTTGTTTTCAAATGGCTGACATACATCTGTATGGATTAGGAAACGAGTTGACTCGTTCTCTAGTACCAAATTTCAGTACATGGGCTCTTCCATAAATGGAGCCCTCACAAACATCACTGTCCAGTTTAACTTCTATGTCTAGTTCACGCTTCAAGACCGTTTTCACATGCCTTTTATTCTGATGGCCAAATCTTTCGTGGTAAAGTTGTAACACATTTTCATTATTGACTAAATTTACTTCTCTTGATATTTCTGATATAGCTTTCATATCGTATAAGCCTCCTGAGCGACTTCTTGATCCCACAAGCAATATTTCTTTGGCTAATTCAAATGTTACATTCTTCTAACAAACTCACTGTCAGGATTTCTATCTTGAGCGGACAATGTTGAAAACAAATTTTTCTTTATACTAGGGACATACCAAACTTGGGAGAGCAAAAAATCGTATTTGTTTCCATTCACATACGATTGTATTCGAACTGTACCATATCCTAGTGCTGCTATAGAGTCTCCATTTGCAGTTTTTACTTGGTGATCTTGATCAAATGACTCAAAGATTTCAAATAACTCCACCAACGTTGGTTGGTGATGTGGTTTGTTGCCCATTGTCTATACATACCAATTGTCTTTATCGCTCTCGCAAAACAATACAGCACTTGAGACTGCTGATAAAGAAACAGTTTTTGTTGTTGTTCCATTGTCTTTCTTTTGTTTCTCTGGTTTCGGTGGCTTTCCATTTGGCACATTCTCTAACTTTGTGACCTTTCAATTTGCAGTAATTACACGTCAAATTTTTCCTTCTACTTGCTGTTGTTGCCTGAAGAACCTCTTGTTTGCTTTCCCAATTCTTTGTTGGTGCTTTTTCATATGCGCATAACTGGCTTGTCAAATTGTCGATATTTTTATCTATATCTGACATCAAGCTCCAGCTGAAAAATACTCAGCAGGTAATGCTTCTAATATTTTACAAATTAGAAGAATTTCAGGCAAGTCACAATTATTACATGTCCTTCCATGAGTCACCTTATCTTTGGAAATTTCTTACTGCAAACTGTTCCACAAATTATTTAGTTTGGAAGTATGCGTTGCGATATCATCGTTTGCTTGTTTCACATAACTGAAAAATTGCATGTAAACATCATACGTCTTGTTCTCGACGTTTCCATCAAAAAGTCTGTGCAGTTCCAGCTACACATCTCTTGCAGTCGAAAAACGCATAACTTTTTTTAAAGTTTCTTGTGTCATATTGACCGTCAAAATTAGTAAAGCACTACTATCAGCCTGGTTGAAGTCCGCTAAATTTTTGTCATACTTGGATTTCTCTTCCTGCGACTCATTTTATGCTTAAGGTTTAGGGGCTTGCGATTTGCCTTCCAAAACATCCAATCCTTCTTTCACGCCTCTCAGTAGGATGCAGAGTTTGTATTTCCAATTTGTTTCTCCTTCCAGTAAACTTATATGTACTTTGTTGACTTCTTTTAGGGAATAAATTTCTTACGGTACTTGTTTTTTTTTACTTCCTATTACTTCCAGGTATAGAACTCTGTTTTCTAGTTTAGGAACCACGCTCTGCTACCATGTTGAAGTTTATAAAAGAGATCTTTACTGGTTTTAAAGTAGAAAAATAAAATTACTTTTAATGACAGATTCAATAATCTATCTTACTAACGTCTCAAAAATAAAATATACATAGTGTTGACCACAAAAAAAAATGTTTAATGCTCTTCGGCAAGCCTTCAGGTTTCAACAACATTGACCTCTGCGAAACTTGTCAAATATACAAGTATGATAGAAATCCACCCAACCTGAATTTAAGATAACTCCAACACCAGGAAAACCACTAGAAATAATTCACATCAATACATTCCAGGCAAATGACAAAAATGTTTGACTGTCATAGACGCTTTCTCCAAATATGGACAAGCCTACTCAATAGACACCCCCAAAATTCACATCCACTACACCACACCGGAAAATCCACAGTCCAATGGTATGATAGGGCATAGACTCCCAATAAGCCACCCCGGAGCTGATTTATTTATTTGAGTTCCTGTGTTAGGTATCACTTTCAGTTTGTTTTATTCATAAGTTGTTTTATGGAATAATCGATTACGGGCTGACAGTAATAAAAAAACATATAGCAAGAAGCTCTCTTTGAACATATCTAATTCCAGCAACAATATAATTACAATAATAATTACAAATATTCGGAACACTGGATGTGCTATGTTTTGTGCGATTCGAACATGAATTATTAACAAATTTTGTGACACAAACAAGTTTGGTTGAAAAACAGAGTAAAATTGAATGCATTTCCAAGCAATTTATTCTGGCCCATGGACTGAATATTCTGATGGCGAGATAGCGAATAGGTAATTATTGCTTTAGCCTTAAACAAACACGAACGCCAGTAACACGCCGGTTTCATAACATAATGAGAGCTGTGTGATGGGTTCCTATCGAACCAAGTCGTGCAGTCTGATCAGGTCGTGAGAGTGATAGCTGTCAGAGTATGTTCGGCCAGCCAGCGGCTGTGACGAAGATCTTGGAGGACGAGGGAAAAGAGATAGGGCCTGTACAAGTACAACACGAGGTCGTGACCCAAACAATCCAACCGACCTGTGTGGCAAAAGGCACGCGTTCACAATACATATACATTGTGCAATTTCAATTGATTCCATCATATCATTGAATCATTGACATAGGTAATATTAGTATTTGTAATATAATCTGGATTAATTGACATGTCAAACGCAAGATGTCGAAAATATTCTTAAAACCTACTGACTCTCACAATTTGCGTGTATGCGTTAAATACCTTAGGCAACTTCACATCAAGAACAAACGATATTTCAAATAATCTGTATCCATAACACCACCAAATTCAAATACATACAAGTTAACTTTGAGAAAATGAAATATACAAATTTCTGCTCAAGATATAATTTCGAACTAACAGTTGATGAATTTATAAATGATGATGTCTTAACAGGATGGTATTCTTTTTTTTTATTGCTGCTAATTATCAAGGGACGTGCGACGGTTAAGCTGACATTGCGATTATATATATTGCTGATGGTTTTCGAATCGCTACTTCATCATAATTGATGAAGAGCCTTCAGGAAGTAGTATATCTGCTAAAAAATCTGAAGTTTGTAATGCAGTTATATTGCAAAATATTGCAATTTGGGTCATAGCTGCATCCATTAAGTATTTTGCCGAATCAGATGCCAGTTTCAGCTTGCAGGGAGGCTAAGAAGAAATTTCGTCTGAGGATTATTGAATTTTTTTTTAAATGATACCCTGTGTATTAATACAATTTGAAATCCTTGATATTTTTCTATTAAATTTTAAATTATTTCCCTGTTCCTGTTTTGTTTGTGAGTTATGGTCATATATGTTATAGATAGATAGAACCCTATGATTTAAAGTCTTGGAGTGTACGATCATGGGTTTTGAACCCGAATATAATTAAGATTCTGAATATTAAAAATCTGTTCACTTAAAAATGTTGTTTTGTTAACTCATCGAGAAAATCTTCGTCTACTCGCATATTACCATCAATTCCCTAACGTTTAATCCTTTGTAGAGCTAGAATTTTCGTGGAAGAATGCCAAATCATTCATTGCGATGTCTTCATTACTTGCCACATGTCAAAGTTAGTATTTTATCTTTTCGAAGATGATCCAAACAAAAAAGAATATTACTAACCTGGATATCAGAAGCTTATGTCGTCGTGGTTACGCAAAAAGAAGGGTTATAGCTCCCTTGGGATATTAATGATGAAAATAAACAAGAAATGATAAATTATGAAATAAAAACCAAAATTAATTCATTTATTCACTTCATTACAAATGATGAATGGACAATTTTGAAATGTTCCCTGAAAATAACTTTCGCCACTGGAAACATCCTTCTTTTGTATGTTTACTTTTGTCGAGACATCTGCATCTTCTGATGCAAAGACGACAACATAATCAACGGTGCCTGATTCGAATATCTCGGAAAAGTAATTAATTGATTAATTCCGTTTAAAAAATATTTTTTTTTGTTGGAATCGGTACGAAATGAAATTATCTATGTACCACGGGATTTAATGGGCCTTATAATTCCCTTAATGCATAAATTACTATCACTCAAACTAATGAGTTTTCTAAAACTCATTCGAGGTGACTCAGGACATATTTCATTAAACTCTCTGCATGTTTTGCTAATATTTTTGTTAAATTTACCATAAGTGATGACTAATACATCGGTCAAAACCACATTTAATTATAACTCACAACCTGTACAGAATAGGTATTGAAGAAGAATACAAAATTGAATAGAAAAATGCCTCAGGTTTCCAAATGAGTAATAATATGCTGGCCGAAAAAAAACGCCCTGGTAAAATTCGTTGCTGACTTTTCTTCATTTCGGGTAGGTGAGATTTCCATGGCGGAATAGTAATGTACGTAACAAGTCCGGAAAACACTGTTTTTTTGGACAAGTGGACAAGATTCTAGGACGAGCGTAGCGAGTCCTGGAAGTCTGCGAGTCCAAAAAAACTGTTTTCGGACGTGTTGCGTACGCAATTTTTTCGGCAACCGTTTAGAATAACAAATTGAGACACATTTATGTTTTCTAGTTCTTTAGAAAGTGCTAGGAATCGCACGTTAAAAGGTAAGACCTCGTTAATCCTTGGCTCGCACAAGTTTCGACTTTTGAGGGCTGCCGTTCGTAAGGGGACGACAGCTGGTTAACGGAAAAAACAATTTTAACAATTTTAACAATTTTAACAATTTTAACAAAATTGTAGTAGAAAATTTCGAACATTTTAATTCTTATTTTTATTGAATATCTAAATGCGAACAGAAGATAGGTACTAAGAGAAACATTCTAATTCTTATTTATATAAATATTTATATTGAAATTCGAGCATTTCCCGGACTAGTCCGGAAAGTACGTACTTCTCGGCTAGTCCGGGAAGTACGCAGCAAAGTATGCAGCAAATGGAAGCCATAGCCAAAAAGAGAGAGAGAGAGACGCCCTTCGCTATTCACCACTGAAGCACAGACAGTTCCAGAGAGTACAGTGAAATCAATCTAATATATTGCGGACTACAATCCGTTGTTCGACAAGTGAGCAGCACGTCTCAAGCTACGTTAGTTTCACTGTACGTGAGTGTGCGTTGAAGTACGTACGTGAAATTAAATATAAGTTCTGAGTTTTGATGTATAATAATTTTATTATAATTAGTTTGTACGTGTGCACTCACCAGGAACAGACTGCAAAGTTACGGACATTAAATGTGTGATTGTTAATTCAGGACTTGTCCTGTATTGCATCCCTTGATAAATGAATAAATAAAAATTCTGAATTTTCATTTTATTATAATCAGTTGTATTTATGGTGATTTTTGCATGTGCGATAATGGAATACAAGAATCAACGCAGGGTTAGGGGTATCCAGGAATACATTTCACATTTCAATAATTTCATAGTATATTGTATAAGTGGATAAAAAGGCCTTTCAAACACACGTGATTTTTGGAGTACGACGGCGCAATCCGAGTGCTCAAAATGGAGAAAGTATTTGAAAGATCAGCTATCCACGAATATTTTACGTTATTTTTTTCAATTGGTACACTTTGAGATCATGAATACTGGTTTCATCATTACAAAATAATGGAAATAAGAACTCAAAATGTAAAATTGTTGAATTCATGATGTGACATCAGTTTACCTTTCGTTAATATTTGAATAAAAGTTTTGAATTTGTTTGAATCATTCCCTTTGACGTTACAAGGTACTCCTGTCAAATCAATAATGATGGAATTATCATTTAGACTTCACGGTTCTCGGGTTGTTGATGTAGCTTTAAATAGGTACCAATTGATAAAGAATAGTATTTCGATTCCAGAAATCTCACGCTTGGTGAGTTTAAGTGAATTTTTTGTTTTATTTTTCAAATATTTCAGATAGAGTAGACTGAGTTATGGATGAGAAATTATTGAATTTTCATTTATGAATTGTTTTTATTTTATAGGATCTTACAGTAGGTGAATTTCAGTGGATGTTGTTTTCATTTGCCAAATATATAAAACATATAGAGTAAAGTGCTTATATATGAGAAATTGTATAATCGGGTTTCAGGAAGAAGCATTCAATGAAGGTCATTTTACTTCATTGACGATTTTGATTGAAACCCGTTGCCTGACATTGCATTTTTGTTTTTTTTCTTTATTCATTCCAGGTTATTTTCACTTCAATTTGGCATTGAGGACATGCCTAAAATTGAAGTTTCTTCTGAGATAATGAAGTATTTTTATAAAAATTTTCATACAATTCATTATCATCTCTGTGGAGAAGGCATCATATTGAGATTCTATGGCGGCTATCTCTTGATGAATAGGTTCAAGATCATAGTGGTGGATGAAATCATGGGTACTAGTCCTGATCTTTGCTTGTCCCAGCTTGATGGGTAGTAGCCCTGGGTTGGTCTTCAGATTTTGGATTTTGATTTCTTGTCCTCTCGTCAGGTGAAGTCTGTAAAGGGACGAAGAATTCAGTTATCTTATTAGGCAGTTTTTGTCTCAATAGTTACTGTGTGGATTTTGGGGAGAAGGGTGGTAGTAGTTTGTTTCTTTTCACAGTTTTCCTTGAATATATTTTGGTGCAAGGTTTGTAGGTTATAGGTGTTTCCCTTTTCTTGTTTCTTTTTTCTATTATGATGCTCTTGTGCTTTTGTAAGTTCTCGTTGATTTTTTCATATATCTCCTTTGTTTTTTCTCTGTGGTGTTGGACGTAGTTGTTGATTAAGGCTCGTCTTACATCGATGTCGAACGGATCTTGACTATTGAGATGTCCATTGAGAATATCCATAGGTGTTTGTCGTGTTGCCGAATGGATGGAATTATTGTATCCTAAAATGGCGTACAGCATCTGTCTTTTCTTCTGCGTTTGTCTCGACATTTTCAAGTGCTCAATCAGTGTAGAGTGAAATCTTTCGATTATCCCGTTTGACTGAGGGTGCTCTGGAGTGGTGTAGTGGATGTTAACTTTATGGGTATCAACAAATTCTTGGATCAGTCCATTTTTGAATTAGGTACCATTATCCGTGACGGTCGTATGTGGGACTCCATGGTGGTTTATGAATACCAGGAGAGCGTTAAGGGGATTGATTGCATTGGATCCATCTATAGGATACGCCTGGCCATATTCAGAAAATGCATCCAGTATCGTCAGCAATTTTTGTCCACTAGCCTGGAAGGTATCCATGTGTATTATTTCAAAAGGCTTTGTTAGGGTATTTGTTAACATGAAGTTTGGTTTCTCTGGTCTTCGGTCGTACTTATTGATTTGACAGATCTCGCAGAAGTTGATAGCTTTTTCAATATCCTTTTCAATATTGGGCCAATACCACGATCTTCTAACTCGAGTTTCTGTTTCAGTGATTCCTCTATGGTTTGTTTTTCCTTCATGATGCTGTGTGATTATTTCCTTTTGTCTATCTGGGCTGTTGATGTCTTCCAGGAGGCGATTGCATTTTATCAGGTTGAAAGAAGAGTTTTTGAATGTTTCTCCCAGAATTCTGCACATTTTTTTCCTTAAAAAAGTTGAAAACGTTTTCATCCAGATTGTCGTTTCCCAACTGGACATGGTATCTCTTCTTATTTGAGAATATATCCTTTATTACTGTTCTGGCTGGATTATAGTTTACTCGTTTGAAGATGACTTGGTTATTGTAAACATTGAGAGGTTTCTCTGATATTGGTTATAAATGCTAAGAAAACTGGTTTGAATACTGATTCGGATAACTAGCATTCCCACGTAAAGGATATGAAACCGTGAATTGATTGAGATGTGGGTTTGAAATGCCCGTATCAAATAATGTTCACTATTATCTATATAGTTATTGAAGATATGAAAAATATATACGATTAATCCACGATTGTGAAATGTAAAGTAAAGGTAATAAATTGAAAAACAATGCCTGCTTTCGAAGAATCCTTGTTCGTTCATAGCCCAAGTGCAATCTCCTATTCCTGGATGATAGTGTTCACAATTATATCCATAAATGTTCTGAACTTCTACTAGGTGCTAATCATACCATTAAGAGCATCAAATGAGCAACTGAATTGGCTCTCTGCACGAAATGGGGTCCACTAAATATCTCTTAAATAAATTCCCAAAACGAAAGCATAAACCAATGGAGCTAACAGCCCTGTAAAAGAATGTGCTGTGTCATTTGCTGACAAATTGGAACTTGTTTGGAGACTTACCTCGCTCGAAGGGTTGTTGAAGATTAATAAAAATATAATCAACAAAATTTCCCCATGCTTGGAGACAAACCCATCAGGGTCGTTAGCAGACTCCCTGGTATAGAAATCCGCATTCATCCCTTTAGCCGACCCGAAGGTTTGATTTATAAAATGGTTTTGAAACCCAACTCTGCCCCAGGCAGACATAATCAATCATAGAGTTGCACATTTGTTATCAACATTGCACATTTAACGGACCAACTAATTTAGCAACTCAGTTTCAGCGTCACAGATTTTTAGTGCCTCGGTTGGAGACCGACACTTGAAGAAAATGAAGTACTTCTTTCCTCCACTCTAAAACGTCAGTTCTGCCAATCATACCAATGCCTTCCTCTGGTACCTTTAACTATAGAACAAAAATGGTGGCGCCATCTAGGGTTGGCCACGGATATGCCTTTAAGCGACAATGCGTCTCCCGTTGATTTCTTCGGATATAGAAAGTGTTGTCGTAGCTGGTTGTCAAACCAATTGTAAGTCAAAAGTATGTAATAATTTGATCACAATCGAATAGATAAGTTGGTGGATTCCACCAATATTACAATTTCCATAAAACCAGCAAAGGTCCAGCAGGTTTTTCAACATTCTAAACAGAACATATCCCTATGAGATATTCAATTACAAGATATCTGGTTTCTTAACATGATTGAATAAAACACTTGTAGATCATTGCTGCCAACTGTCCTTATTGAGTAAGATTCTCTGAAACACATACGCAGCGCCGACAGATTCCTGTAATAACATTCCCATACATAATTAAAATAGTACTCGTTAACCATCAATTGCACGACGACGCCATCTGCTAAGCAATAGCTGAAGTAAAAATATTAGCAAATATGTTGCATTGAAATAGAGGTGACAATATTAGGATTGCAATCAATCTCCCTAACTTTCTGTTACAAACAGGGACGGATGGGATGCACTTTACTGGTCCGGGAAATTACCAGCAACCAGCCCTGACTGTCCTTAGAACTCAGATCATTGTTTAATACCCTTACCGGCCCAAGACCGACCGGCCCTTCGGGAATCCTCCCGAACTCCCGTTAGGCCCATCCGTCCCTGGTAACAAAATAATCCCCACATTATTGATTTTCTAAAGGTAAGTAACAACCCTCTCTCTACATGTTTGACACCCTGTATCTCAAAAACTGTCCATTAGATCTTGTGCCCGTGGAGACATTTGATCAGGACACCATAAACAACATTATACTAATTTTTCTGCCAATTCGTCTGGGACCCATTTTCCATAAAAACCGTGCGGGGTCCTTTGCATATTTTTCCATCAGCATAACTGATGAAGACTTCAATCTTGTAGGATCTTGCCTAGTAGGGCAAATAAGTCTCAGTTTATCAGAAAGAGTCCTTGTAACTAGTGTTGTCTTATTTTTAAAAAAATTATTTGATGATACATGAGAACGAATAGACCAAAAAATTTCAGTAATTGGCGATGGAAGAATGTCATTATATTATTCGATTAATAATAGTGAAATTCATCAAAGATCGTTGGGACAATTTTGGAGAAATAATATGTGAAAAAGAAGTAAACCATATAAAAATTTTAAATGATTACAACGATTTATTTAAAGAACGAATATATGGAGGTTAAGTGGGAATAACTGCATTTTTACAAATTTTTCCTGATATAGAAATAGTCATACATCAATAAAATAGGCCACCTGTCTTACATGAAAATAATACATCCAAGTTTTGATAAGTATTGAAACGTAGTGGTATAGTTGATTCTCGACATTACGATATAATCAATGTTATAATGGAAATAACAAGGTAGGAGATACTGAAGATCTAAAAAATTCAAGACTTCATACAAAAAAACATTTTGAGGCAGATGAAGAAGACAATAACAAAAAGAATACACGAAAAAATATATGCTCAGTCAACAACTAACAGCTAGCATCAGGAGTGTAACTTTTTATGTTATTCGAAAACTGTCAAATAGTGAGCAAAAAATTAATATTTGCGTCAGTCAAAAACTAACAGCGTCAGAAGTGAATTTTTTTATTTTATTCGAAGACTGTCAATGAGTGTGAAAAAAAGACATTGAGTAAAGAAAAATTGACTTAGAACTATAATAGACATTATTTATATTATAAATCCATAAAAATGTAGAGATTATGCCGAAATAATTAAACGGAAGTTTCACTTGTATATATATATATATATATATGTACATTGTTGAATGTATATGTACATAATCAGTATATTTCCACACAAAATTAATATGTATACATATATTTCAATTATACTTTCTCCCCCATTTCCCCCGAAATTTCAAAAACTCACCATATTTTCTTGTGAAACCTGTCAATGTCAAAATGTTATGTGAGTTGTTCTGTCATGTTTAGGATTACTGAAGCCTTATTATTATAGCTTATTCATGGTACAATTTCGTAAGGTAGGTCAGTTTTGTATGAGCGTGAACTTTGTTAAACGAGGCAGAGCCCAGTTCAACAAACTGTAAGTGACCTCAAAAATTGCATTTGCTTTAAAAGCATTCGTGTATCATACCTAGCAACAATCTTTATAGCACACGTGTTATAATCTTAAAAAAAAAACGCATGGATTAAAAAACTCGCAGTACCAAGAATTTTCGCAGATGAAGAAGTTATCCGACTCGACATGAGGAAGATACAAACGAAGACTCTACTATATAGTGAGACCCATTCCCTTCTGATTCTAGTCATTGTTTTGATAGAATCCGCTTTTTCGTCAGCAGTTTCAATTACTCCTAATATGATATTGATCATGTTCATATTTAACTCAGTTGGTAATTTTTAACATTTTGGTTTTATAAAAAATGGGAATTATCACCTCCACTTTACCACGAATACTTTTAACAATCCCATCAATGTACGTTGCCCCAACAATCATCAGGAGCGATAATCGGTTCGATGATTTTTCCTAATGATGCTCTAACTGTAAAAGTAAGTCAAGTATATCAAAAAGTGTTTTGTTGGGGTGAAGATGCTATTACTCCAATTGTCTTAGTATAATTAAAGGACCTCCTTACAATCCTCGAAATTTCAAGATCGCGGAAAAAAAAATTCAATCGCAAGAATAAATTACAGTACAAATTAATAATTCAATAATAGATTATTAAACAAATTCAATTCGTTTTCGGGAACCCTTGAAACGATAATCAAAGATAAAATATTTTACCAAAAGGTGCTGCATGGCGAAGATCATGTTTCATAGAATGCAATGAAAATTATTCATTCACACAACTTCAAGAACCGATACTAATTGAAACAAGATTTTATCCATGATCATGATCCGGTGATAATGGAAGTAGAGGATTTCTTGAAGCGTTACTATAACCTGCTTAATTTACTGCTGGATATAAGTACTTCGAGTGACCTAGATCAATTCAGATCAATATTTTTTCTCAAAATATTGAACATATTCATCACACAAAACTATTTAAAAATATTATAGTGTAAAAAACTAAAAAACGAGCTTTCCTTCCTACATCGACTTGAATGTTATTGGATAATCGTTCTCGATCGACAAGAATGACGTGTGGCCATAACCAAAAAACTTGTCGAAAAATTTGGAACCGTCACCATAATTTTATGGATCTCGACTGAAAATCTAAATCTTTGATCTAGAAAACCCCCACATACCAACTTGTCCACAATCTGTAATTCATGAGTTTTGACGAAAAATTCATAACTTCTGATTCCGGAAACCCTCACCAACCTATTTGGAATCGAATCGGACCATAATCACAAATCTTGTTCGCCATATTAGAGTCGCCGTCTTGAATTTATGAATTTTGACGAAAAATTCATAATATTTGACTTCGACAGCCTCACATAAATAGCAATTTTAAATCGAATCTGACCATAATCACAAATCTCGTCCGTCATCTTGAAGCCGCCATTTTGAATTCATGAATTTTGAAGGAAAAATCATAATCTCTGACTCCGAAAACCCTTACATACCAATTTTGAATGGAATCGGACCATTGTCACAAATCTCGTCCGCCATCTTGGAGCCGCCATTATTGTTTTTAATAAAAAAAAATGTCGTATTGCATTGTCACCGGAACTATGAACACCTGCCAAATTTCAAATGGGTGAAAAAATCACGCCCTAAGGAGTCAGTTACACAAACATACAAGTGAAGCTAATATAAAGCGTGTAATAAAAATATTAAAATCAAACTTAATTTTTTTCAGCAAAGTATTGTATTTTTGTTTGTATGTTTGTTTGTATGTTTGTGTGTTTGTTTGTATGTTTGTTTGAATGTTTATTTAAATGTTTGTATTTTTGTTTGCATGTTTGTATATTTGTTTGTTTGTTTGTAACTACTCCTTAGGGCGTGATTTTCACCCATTTCCAGACGTCCGAATTTGAAATTTGGCAGGTGTTCATAGTTCCAGTGACAATGCAATACGACATTTTTTTTGTTATAAAAAAACAAAATGGCGGCTCCAAGATCGCGGACGAGATTTGTGACAATGGCCCGATTCCATTCAAAATTGGTATGTAAGGGTTTTCCAAGTCAGAGATTATGATTTTTTCATCAAAATGGCGGCTCCAAGATGACGGACGAGATTTGTGATTATGGTCAGATTCAATTCAAAATTGATATGTGAGGTTTTTTTAGGTCGTATACTTCGAATTTTCTGTCAAAATTCATAAATTGAAGATGGCGGCTCCAAGATGTCATTATGGTCTGATTTGATACAAAATGAGTGTGTGAGGGTTTTCGAGGTAAGAGATTATGAATTTTACGTAAATATTTATGAATTCAAGATGGCGGCCAAAGATGATGGACAAATATTGTGATTATGGTCAGATTTGATTCAAAATTGGTATAGTTTTCGGTATCGGAGATTTCGATTTTTTGTCAAAAAAAAAATACTTTAAAAATACTAAAGAACACAGTTTACTTCCCGTGGACTATAAAGTAAAAAATAGTTGACAATTCAATTTCTCAAATGTAAAAAAAGCGTGGGGTGCTTGATAAAGTTCTCTTGAGCTCTTGAACGCTCTGTATTGTTAAATTAAACTAAAAAATATGAGAATATAGATCGAAAGCACCCACACTTTTTTACATTTGAGAAAATAAATTGTCAAATATTTTTTAAAAGTAAAGCGTGTTCTTTAGTTTTTTTAAACTATTATTTTATTTTTATTAAATTGAGGGTATGCTTTTCCAAAATTTCAACTTCCAAACCATTCCGGAAAATCTTCAAATACTTTTTTTACAGCAGAGTTTGTGATAAGTGTATGTGTTTATCCTAAGTTTCAATGTAAAATAAATAGAAAATGTCAGTTCTAACAATTATTAATTGAATTAAGTCAAGAGCAACGTTGCCATTTTGCATTTTTAGAAAATGATTCTAAGAACATATTATAGAAAATAACACATTCTAGATTGAATAAAATTAAAATTTACTACTACGTTACTCAGTTCTAAGCATTTAACAGAATTGAAATGTTTTTTTCAGGAATAGCTCAAATTTTTCTATCAAAAACATACCCTCATTCAAACTTGTTTTTCCAGATGGGCAAATTTTGGAATACGATACGACGTTAAGCGGCGTCCATACTGTTCCGCGATTGGCTGTTGGCAATGCCGGGTTGGCAAAGCCGATTTTGGCTTGCCGTCTACACCTGAGTTGGCATTCAGTCGCAAAATGTCTGCCGAGGAGGATGTACTAGTTGCTTAAGGTGCGTTTATAATTATCATTGAAAACAGCGAAAAAGTGCGTAAACGGCGCAAACGACGGTTTTGGGGGCGTCCAAGCCTTCAAAGTAGAAGAAAATACGGAACTAGTGGGTTAATGAAGGATTTGTTAATGGACAAAAACTTTTTTCGAATTACAAGTAGTGACTTTGAAGGGTCTTCTAAAGAAGATAGCTCATATCATCCAGAAACGAGACACACCCTTCAGAAGTGCTATTCCTCCACATGAACGCCTTGCAGTTACTCTGCGGTTTTTATCAACGGGAGACTCTTACCACTCGTTAAGTTACACATTCAAGATTTCAAAGCAAATAATATCAGCAATCATCCCGATTGTTTGTGAGGCAATTGTCAGCGTTTTACAGGATTACATCTAGGTAAGAAAAAATAGTCTATTACATATACATAAAACCTTTACTTGGTCGACATGTGTCTCAAGTGAACAAAACATTCTCTACGAATGAAACATTTACTCAGTTAAAATATGTTTTAAGTTTCATACAACACAAAATTAAGAAAAGTCTAACTCAAATTTGAATTTTGAAGAGATGAGGTGGGAACTACAGCTGCATCAACATAGTGTCAAGAGAGTCATTGTCCGTTACCGTATGGGTTGAAGACGTGGGACTCATGGCTGACTGCGGACAGGTTACTTGTATTCGTCCCTGAAAAGACGACTGCTCAAAATATGGGTTTGGATTGGGACAAGCTGGTGGCATCGGGGCAGGAATCAGTTGTTGTACGTAGTTCGGTATTGGGTAGAAAGGCTGTGAGTAACTTCCGCTCAATGGGTTACCATAGTCGTACTTGCCCATTTCAGCTTCAAACAGAATATTACTAATAAGGTGTTTCACAATTTTCTGAGCAGTTGACGATGGGAGGTCTTTGATACGCAGTCCTAATAACTATTCAAAAGACTTGAACTGATCCATACCGGATGTATGCCGTCCTTGGATACCTCTCATAATTGACAGAGCTTCTTCTGTAGCTGATGTCTTTTGTTTTTGTTTCAAACTTTTATTTGCATTGTCACCTCTTCGAGGTGTGTCTTTACTTGGTCCAGCAACTTGGTCCTGGTCGACAATCTGGGTTTCGTCTGCAGCATCTTCATCTTCATTTGAATGCTCGTCCTAAAAAAAAGGAAAAGATTAATGATTGAATATTGCTATATTGTTATAATTTTGCTTCAGATGCCACAAAATAAAGCAGAGTGGAAAGTTATTTCAAAAAAATTCAATGATAAGTGGAATTTCCCAAACTGTGTGGGGGCCTGTGATGGGAATCATATTACGTTGCAAGCACCTATCCATAGTGGCACAGAATATTTCAACTTCAAGGGGTTTTTCAGTATAGTTCTATTTGCGGTGGTAGATGCGCACTACAACTTTATCTACGCAAATGTTGGCTGTCAAGGAAGAATATCAGACGGAGGTCTGTTTAGTCACACAACATCCAAAGATTGCCTTAAGAACAATACAATGCATCTTTTTCCTCCTACACCGTATGTTTTTGTGGCCGATTATGCTTTTCCTTTGTTAGAAAATATTATGAAACCATTCCCAGGTGTTCAAAAAAAGAATTCCAAGGAAAGAGTGTTTGGCATACCATCCTCTGTGTACTACATACTACGAAGACCTATACTATTACAACCAGAGCGGGCTACGATAGTTGTGTTGGCAGTACTTCATGCCAACACTGCATAACTACTTTAGAAGAAGTAACTCCAAATCAGTGTACAATCCCCCCGGAGCATACGACTCTGAGTGCTCAACCACAGGTGAGATCAATCCAGGAACATGGAGACAATCCCCTTCAAATCAAGCACAAGCCGTTAGAGATGAATTTGCAGACTTCCTCATTTCCCCAGCTGGAATAGTATCCTTTCAACACAACAAATAATAAGCCCTAAACTATGTCATGTGTGTTGTATACTAATGTAAAATATAATTACTAATTATTCTATGAATTCACTGTAATAATATATATTTACCTGCGAGATTGTCCGTTGTTTCATTAGGTGTATTTCGATCCTTGACAAATAGCATGTTGTTGAAGCAGAACCATTTACTCTTGTACACATCATATTTTCCCGCACCAGATTTACGTGAGTCTCTCTCCCTCTTTACTTCATGTAAAAAATGACACACTAGGTTCTTGATTTTCCTTCCCACAACTTCTTTGTCAACACCAAAAGTATCTGCGATTTCTTGTAGAGCATCTTGTTTCTTATTTCTATCTATGTACACTTTCAAACGACAGTCCCACAGAACAGGACGATCACGGTAAAGCTCAATAAGTTCACACACTTTCACGTTGGTCCACTCTATGACTGAATACAACGCTGTCTCACCCACAACTGAACCACGTGCGTGCCGCGTGAAGCCAACGGTTGGCTCGTCCCCACTACCGGCTCTTGCTGGCTTCCTTTGATGGAGACCGACACTAGAGCGATTTTCGTTGTGAAACCATTGGCTCAGCGGCACATGCCACGTCTACATTGTATTGGCTTTGCCAAATTAGCATTGCCAACAGCCAGTCGCGTCACAGTGTGGACGCCGCTTTACTCACTGAAAATGATTTAACTCAGGACTTGTTCAAATTGATTCATTTGCTGTCTATGCTTGATAAAATTTTCTTGAATTTGACTGTGGATTGAAGGAATCTCTAATTATTCACAATGAGCTTATCAAGTAATACACAAGATGTCCTGATCTACCTATACTATACAATAGGAGAATTGTGCCAAAAATCCATCAGAAAACAACTACATTTCTAGCTAATATCACGAGGAACGTTGAATTACATTTAATGAATTTCATAAGAAAGCTACAGAACAGTTCAGAACGGAACTATCATGGGATAGGGTTGTTCTAGAGGTAAAAAGGATTGCACCTGGCTCAATAGTGTCTGAACAGTCGTTGAAAAAAAAAAATGAAAAAAGAATAATATAATTTTTTTTTCAGTGTGGAAGCCTCAGATGAATTAAAAAATCCACACAGCCATTATTCTAAACTTCATTTTTCTCCAACATGTTCTTTCCATCCGTGCATACGGCCATCGGGGTATAAATACATATAAATTTTCCAGATTTTACGCCCACCAGTTCATTTCATGAAATCCTGAGTTCATTACAATTTCAGTACCCGAAAAAACAAAAAGAGGGACACACGCCACTGATCAATCGGGAATGTTCGGAAAATTTGGCCGCTAGCTTTAGCTACCAGCTTCACACTGGTATTATCGTACTGGTACCAGAGTGAAATATTTATCCCTGTATTGATAATGCAGAATATTTCTGATTTACAACGAATAGAAAAATTACCCGTCGGAAATGGATTACCGTAAGAATAAAAAATGCATTTATCACAGCAATTATAGGAACGGAGAAGTTGATACAAATTTTCATTTGCGGGGCCTACATATTACAATATACATCCCCGACCGCATATAATTTACGAATTCATCTGACATCATGACACCATTTATGTGCGTTAGCTGAGTTTATAAATATCTGAGACTACACGTTTGACACTCCCCAAATTTATTGTGTGAAATATTAAGCAGTTCGCGTTTGAAAAATGTAAGTTTAACATCGTTAATTACCAGGGCCGCCGTAAATGTCACCGTGTCGCTGTAGTCGAGGCAACCGTAGACAAATGATTGTAGAAATAATTTATCTTCAACAGTTTTTTGTTTATATGTTCACGTCGGAACTGTTAAAATGCCAGAAATAACTTTGTCACTTGTCTTTTCGGCATTAACAGTTGAAAGAATAAATCCTAAAATTGACATAGAAGAAATATTCCTGTAGTTAGATTATAAAATTATTCTATTTTGTGGGGTTCTTGATTGTTGAAAACCCATTATCGTTTGAAAATATGTAGTTAAATAAGCAATAATTTGCCCTTGAATATAATATACTTACTTATAACGCGAAAACACCTTCTTGCATTCCTGCAGTCATGATTTAATTCAGATACGTTATGATTTTATCACTTTAACAAAAGCAACTGAACAGAATTGTTCCAAAATTAAGACATATTATCCATCGGAGACGATCCATTGCATATAGTGGAGGTGAGATTCAATACGAAACTGAAAAAACTTACAGTCTAACTCCACCAAAAATATTCTTTATTGTAGCTGTCATGCAGTCAGAAGACTGACATCACGTTGAAATCATGTAGTCAGAAGACTAACATTAACATGTCAAATTTATTGTCACTTCCTCTTCCTACTTGTTACTTTGTAAACATTGCTCCATATATAATTATCAAAATTGTTTTTAATATGTTAATATTTATTGTTGGATGGACCATCCATGGTCCCTGACATTAGTGGTGTGGCCTCCCGCTCCAGATGCGGACCACATAGTCTTTGGTTATGACCAAAATTGTTAGTTTAAGAATTTTTTAAAAAATGTTTCCCATTGATTGTGGTTTTTTCATATGGTAGGTTCACACATTTTATTGTTATTCATAACTCTTTGGTAACCGTTTTGTTTTTCCTTAGATCGACTTGTAACTAACTAATAATTTGCTGAAGATGAAGGATTAATCCTTCGAAACATGTCCTCCCTCTTAATGTTAGTCTTCTGACTATATGATTTCAACGTGATGTCAGTCTTCTGACTGCATGACAGCTACAATAAAGAATATTTTTGGTGGAGTTAGACTGTAAGTTTTTTCAATTTCCTAAGACATATTATATGGCGACTGGAGATGGCGACTTTTGGAATGTAAAAATGACGGTCATATTTGCACAGTTCATACCGTATTTGTGGCAGCTTTATTATAATTAGGAATATTTTCAGTACATATCAGAATTACACCTTTTGTTTATTTGTTTCAGTAAATTTTGGAGAAATAAATAACCAAAAACTAATACATTTGATCAAAATACGATTTGATGGATAATTAAATCGTGACAAATTGTCAACTGAAAGTTAGATCCTGGCAGTGTCGTCGCTACCGACTACCTGGCATTATTATCACAAGCATCATTCAAAACTCGTGTTATGCAATTCAATATAATTAAAGTTATTGCTCTATGCCAATATTCATTGAATGAAGATTCCAACAAAAATACGAAAAGACATATATATAATAAATAAATATATATATATATATTTATATATATATATATATATATATATATATATTTATATACAGGTTGTCCCAGAATAAAGGGGACAAACTCCGAGGGTAGAATCCTCACTTCATTTTAAGGCTGAATGTTCCAATAAACATATACCCTGAAATGAGTATGAAGCGAGTTACAGGGTGTTGGAAGTGACACAAAAAAATATATTTTTTCGGCAACTGTCCGGAAAGTAGGTACTTCCCGGACGATTTTTCTTTGAGAAAGTATCACTTCCCGGACTAGTCCGGGAAATGCTTAAATTTTAATATAAATATTAATATAAATAAGAATTAGAATGTTTCTGTTAGTACCTATCTTTGGTTCCTATTTCAATATTCAATACAAATAAGAATTAAAATGTTCGAAATTTTCTTCTACCAAGAAATATAATAAATAAATGTGTCTCGATTTGTTATTCTACACGATTGCCGAAAAAAGTGTGTACGCAACATGTCCGAAAACAGTTTTTTGGACTCGCAGACTCCAGGACTCGCTACGCTCGTCCTAGAATCTTGTCTACTTGTCCAAAAAAACAGTGTTTCCCGGACTTGTTACGTAAATTACTATTCGAGAATAACTCCATAACGGCTTAACTTTTCTAAATGAAATTTGGTTTGTCACTTAACAGCGTTCAGTTTCATATTTCAAGGCAAATCATGTGTGTGGGGCGTACGGTGGGGAGTACGGTTGGTGGGTACCCCTATTCGCCTTTTCCCAACTTTCACGCCACTGGATCATATCGATTTCGTCTTCAAGATTATAAGTTGAATGAAAGTACCGGACTTTGGTACTGGAACTATAAGGTTTGATTTAATCTTCTTCCGAAAGATGGTGACTTAGTGAATGAAGCACGTTTCGAAGGGTTAAAATGAATGCTGAATTCGTATTAATATTCAATCCATTGTTCTAATAGAACATAAAAATTGATAATACACTCCATATCTTTGACGACGTGTTTACAGCATACATCAATTCAGATCTTATACGCCCACTTGCCAACGTTTTCATATCTTCAGGAAGCAACATAGGTCAAGTGATAAAACCAAGCATCCGTAATAAAACACGTTCGATAAACCTACTCTGTAAGATGCGTAAAGCGTATAAATCTTTTTAGAAAAAATCTTTTTAGATTTGTATTCAACACTAATATTCAAATCGTGAATATGAACTTTATAGGGAGTTATTACAAACAACCAGATAATATACATGCTCACTGATGTTAATTCCTCTATGAATCTCTATTTACGTTGTAATAGTAATAATATTAATAATACTTCATTCAAGAAAAACTGACACTATATACCCTATTCCGTTATTTATTTAATCCAAGCGTGTGCAATCTGTGACCAAGTACTAATGGGCCTTAACTTTTGATGACGAATTCGATTCCCCACCGACAGAGAAAAATATTGATGCTATTTCTGTCAACTAAAATTAATTCATCCAAAAATTGAAATGAAACTAAGGTTTGACTTTACGGTTGTCGTTTTTAATTGAGTGACATAATTTAAATAGAGAGTACTTCCCCACGTGATTTGAATTTGTAGAAGCGCGTGTGTTTCCTCATATAAAATTCAACAGTGACAAGTTCATTTTTGTATAAATGAGTTACAAATTAAATGGAGTCAAATAATCTTGTAACAGATAATAATATGCCGAAATGCTGAAATCAAAGTTTTGCTGCGGTATAGTACGAAGGCGTAGAGCGGACATGCGATATTTTTTTCTTAATTTCGAGTTTATACTCGAAAATAATGTTAATTTCGAGTTTAAACTCGGAATTAGTGTTAATTTCAAGTTAAAACTCGAAATTGAGGCTATGTTATGAAAATAAACCGAATTGAGCATTGGTGTTCAATAATTTTTCCGGAGTATCAAATAAAAGAAATAGTAAAATCGACAATGTTGAAGTACCCTTTTCTCCGAATATTTTTACCATGTGGAAAATATGAGGCAAACATCTGATAGAAAATAATTACTTCCTTGACTAATATCACGACGGACATTGAACTGCATCTGACAAATATTTGAATGAATGAAATCCATTTATATTATTAATTATAAGTTATACAGCGGATTATAACTCATTTGGTTGGGGCACGATGACTTCAATGATGTTCCCTGTCACTAACGATATACAATAACCTCAAAACGCGTCAGCAGGTGGTCTTGCCCAACTAAATCAATGATAATCTACTGCTTAATTACAATAAGCATTTGCAATTGGGTCTTCTTGAAAGAAAGTTGCACAAATATCTGTCAGATGTAGTTCAATGTCCGTTGTTTTCCATCAGATGTTTGCCTCATATTTTCCACATAGTGAGAATATTTGGAGAAAAGGGTATTTCGACATTGTCGATTTTACTATTTCACTTATTTGATATTCTCCGGCAAAAATCACTAACACTAATTTCCAAGCAAACTTCAATTTGTGCCAATACAGGTATTTCGCAACTGGATATTTTTTATTAAACCTGTGAAAATGATTATTGAATCAATATCAACATTGATGCAATATCTATTGAGCATATTATGATGGCATATTTTGTGTAAAACATTTAGGAGATAAGGTTCAAATATGTGAAAAAACATATGAGATCATCCATAGCTGACTATGGATATTGAACATTCGCCTAACGTTCTTACCCTGGGCCACCCTGTATAACAAGTTGCAAAATGTGCGTGTTTTTTGCACCAGACGTGAATAGTGGAAGACGAGCCTAGCGAGTGGTCCAACACGTCTTGTGCAAATACCTCGTTATTTTGTAATGTATTATAAACAAGTCTTTTTGTAATTTCGTTGAAATCTTCATTCATAAAATATAAAAGATAATACTGAATACGGGCATAGGGCAATAGCTACGTATTTATTGAATTGCATAACACAGGTCTCGACTGATGGTTGTTATTATGTTGCCGGGTAGTCGGTAGCGGAGACACTGCCAGGATCCAACCTTCAGTTGAAAAGTTGTCACGATTAAATTATCCGTCAAGACTGGCATTCGATCAAATTTATTTAATTTTGGTTATTCATTTTTGAAAAATCTGCAGTAGAAACAAGAATAGTGATTCTGATAGGTAT
Source organism: Chrysolina haemoptera (assembly GCA_958298965.1). Taxonomy (NCBI): domain Eukaryota; kingdom Metazoa; phylum Arthropoda; class Insecta; order Coleoptera; family Chrysomelidae; genus Chrysolina; species Chrysolina haemoptera. The sequence goes on along the minus strand of OY282599.1, from coordinate 12,854,484 downwards.
ACCAAAAATATTCCCAGTTATATAAAAGCTGCCGCAGAGAAGGTAATTATGAATGTATTACCGAATGAATCTAAACCAACGATCTTCATATTCACACTAGTGCAAATAGTAACTCTCATATTCGCAAAAGTGCAAATATAACTGTTATTTTGACATTGAAAACGTGAACAAAACGTCGCCATTTTGAAACAAAATTACAAAAAGATATTATATTATCAATATTTATCCAATATTTGTGTACACGTTTTCAGTGCCAATTTGAATATTATCAAAATAAAGTATTGAATTATCAGTATGGATTACATATTCGCATAATTTTTTTCGACGTTGAAATCATTTTTATTATTAAAATATAAGATAAAAAACAATAGAAATGAAAATAAATAATACATCTAGTGCTTATGCATTTTGGAGATGAAAAAATTAATAACTGCATAAGACCTACTGTAAGAGGACTGAAATATTGTTCGAAGAAGGGTGGAATAGGGTGAACTTTTAGGGGTTCAACGTGGTATCTCGTAGTTTTTCACGATTTGCAATGAAAGTTGATCTCCAATCGAAAAAAGTTGAATGGCAAAGACATGTTGATAATATTTTATTTATTGAATTTATTGAAATCAACAGTTGAAATGTTCGAGAATATTAATTTCATCTTACCTCAATATTGGATTATGATATTGGTCGATTGTTTATTAATGTTAACTGAACGACATTGAATGCTGATATTGATTCGATATGAGTAGGTAATTTCTGAATCAAAGTTTTAGACCAAGTGATTATATACTGATATGCTTTGCATTTCGTCATCCGATTCTTTCGGATGTATCGGTTCCGAATATTCATTTGAAAGGTTTACCATTGGTTTATATTTTTTCATCCAATTTTTTTCAGAACATTTTGCACAAAGTTTTTGTGACACATGTTATTTTCAAGTATCCAGACTTCGTCAGATTTTAACAAGCAGCGTCATATCCACATGGCCATTGAATTTATTACATACTTTTTTTTGGAATTGACCCAAAATTTTACAAATAAAATTTTTGATTACTTCAAAAATTGTAATAGTACCTGTTACCTGACTTGGAGCACTGGAGATGACGAAAGTCGAAAGCGCTGCATTATTAAAGAAATATATACACTTTTATACAAGATTTCCTATTCATTCATTATATGCAAGTGTATTTAGCTTCCTAAAGTAATTATTAGAAAAAATTTGTATTGTTTATTTGTCAGTAGTTATATTTCTACAGGGTGATTCCGAAATTGAAACAATAAAAAAATTAGTTATTGTATGGAACTTAATGTGTCAATCAACGGCAAGAATTTTTGTTTTGTTTTTTGAAGTGGACAAACATTTTTTTTTCACCAAAAAAGTCTTTCGTTTGTTTTTTTTTTGTCACCTTCTATTTCCCATTTCATTTATTGTTCCAATTTCGGAAACACCCTGTATATTGCATGGCGTCGCACATAGCTCGTCCTGCGGACTCGTGGTGTTATCACAAAGTAATTCAGTTTCGTTCAGAAATAAATCGACAGACATATCGCGAAAATTCAATCACTCGTGGTGGTCGTGGTATTACTCCTGAATAGTTGACTGATGCTACATTGAATAGTGTAGGGCTGACAACCGAACATTGGAGAATATTAATTTTTGATTGCAATAATAATTAACTTCCTCAGTTTACTATCTTGAACGTTTATATTTTCCTCAAATTTTAATGTAAATAAAATATAATACTTAATAAGTTTTTGTAATAAACAGTTTTCTACTCAATAAACGTGATGTTTTCGCATATTCTGAAAAAATTTCCCATAGTACATAATCTAAAAGAAAACGCTTTAATGAAAAAAATAGCGGCTGGCGAGCTTGAAAGGACGTATTTTAGCGGTAAGAATTTTCAGTTGAAAACGAGGTCGTTTCTTCGGAATTTGTCGAAAAAAAATAAATAGGAAAAACTTGTATTGTGCTACAAGTAATTACAGCTCACTTAAAACATAATTAGTTATATTTTCATCAACATTTCGTGAAAAAAAAATTGCCCAAGAAAAAACTGAAAAATTGTTTTTTTCTGAAAATTTGAGGATATGTGAAATTTTTTTTTAGATGGAAGGAGATCTTTTCATTATCAACAACTTTGCCATCAAACTTTTTTTGATAGGAGGTCAAGTTTACCCCATTCCTCCTTTCTCTATATTGTCGCCTCCATCTTATGTTTCCCGTCCAGTAAGTCTCATGCTGTTATTAATTTTTCACGCTTTTATATTTTTTGGCATCCCTCAGAACAGGTTTGATCTAACAAAAATAAATAAACGTGTAAATCAGATATTCTACAAGCAGAACTCTTAGAAAAGAACATATGTCTCTTCGCCCAAAAGTGTTTTTGGTGTAATTGGTGACATTCGAGAGTCAATTTACTCGTGCCACGTATCTGTGTAAGGGTGTCTCCAGCAAGCCGTGTAGTGACCTCTAGTTGTGGTTCCACTGTGGTCAGGAAAAGTATACAGATTGTAGCGACAAGGGGCTGCATTTTATGTTGCATAGTTGCTCTTATTTGATCCTGAAAATATGTTGCGGAATACTTGTATATATTTGTATCGAATTCTAAATTCCCAAATGGTGTACAGGGGAAAAAATGAATTTTGATCATGAGTAAACTACCCTGGCTGTGAATCCAAATATGAATATTGTTTTCTATTCTTACCAATTTGTTTGATAAATTCAAAAATAAGGGGTAGTTTACACCTGAACAAAATTTCAATTTTTTGTTCTCCTCTATACACTGTTGAAAATTTGAAATATTGACAACTCATATGCAAGAATTCTGCAATGCACCAAGTAAAATAATAAAAAAAAATCATATGGTGCAAATTTTTTGAAGTCACTGTATATATCCTGAACCACATTTTAATAGGCACGCCATTATAGGTGTATTCGTTTACTGATGAAACTCCACAAAAGGTATGTTCCATCCGTTCAACAGACGGGTAGGTCAACCTCTATTCTGTCTGTGAGACTAATTTATTTATTATATTTCTTTGTTGAAATTTTATTCTTATTTGTATCGAATATTGAAATTCGAACAAAATATAGGTACTAACAAAAACATTCTAATTCTTATTTATAATAATAATTCGTCACTTCCCGGACTACGCCGGAAAGTGCTAATTCTCAAAGAAAAAGCGTTCGGAAAGTAGGTACTTTCAGGACAAGTGCCGAAAAAAAAAACGTTTCAAATGTATCACCAAAGTCCCCGGAAATTTATCAATAGATATTTTTTTCGTGCAATTCCTACTCTCTCTGCATTTTGTACAACTGGGGTTTATTTTCCGGAGTTCAAGATCTATTCGCATTTACCATTGTCTGTCAGAGTTTATGATGCGTCAAGTTTGTTTCTTTGATTTGAGCCAAATATTCACTTCTCACTGCTCTTTTCTATTCTTCTGCTTTAAATCTCGCAAATGTGGAACTTGTGAAGCACTAGCAGATTCTCGAGCTTCGAGTTGATGTTTTACGCAGTATTCTTCTCATGGCCTTCCTGTTTTCCGTTCTCACTAATTTCGGTCTTCTGTAATTATGATTTGAAGTTGCGGTAGTAGGTATCGCAAACATTTTCACTTTCAAATTCATAAAAATTTTGGATTAAATTTTCTGTTTCTCCAATCTCAACTGATAGTTCACAATATTCAGAATTTGGAACTTTCACTTCTCGGTGTTTTTTGCAATTCCATCTGAAGTGAAGTTTTCATAACTGATTTTGTAATTCTGTTTCAATATGGGTACAATATGGGATGTTTTCAGTAGTAAAAACTCAAGGACATTGATACTATATTCCGAAAGCTTGCTTCCTTCCTATAAACAACAAGCTTAAGGAAGTTATTATATTTATCAATGTTTGAGGGTTATTCGGATACAAGATTTTTTGCTAACCGATACTTTTTAACATTGCAATAGTCTATAAATGCTCTCCATGCAAATTTGTTATTGTAAACAGTATATTTTGATATATTTGATAAGAAAATTTTATAAGCCTATTGAAAACTTTTAGACAACAAAAACATGGCCAAACCTCAAACAAAAAAGTAGTTACTTTGACCAAAACCAGTATTGGAGCTAACCTGACATCGGAATGGAACGTGATAATGTCGGGTCTTACCTGACATCGAACCGGAACGTTAAAATTCCACTGTCGGGGATGTCCCGACAAAGGACCTCAAAAGGTTAACCTTCCCGTCAGTATTACAACCATATCCTGACATCACTAACATTTTGACGTTATTGAATATTTGAAACTTCAAAATCGAGATAAGTCAAAATCCGTATATTCATAGAAACGTGCCTGAAAAAATTTTATAGAAAAGTTGTAGTAGCCATTCAAATACGAAGCACATCAAATATTCAGATTCAAAGTTCTATCAGTGTAACCTCTACAGTGAGATTTCCCTAGTACAATCAAAAATCAAAAGCTAAAAGAGAATCATCCATATCCTGTAGTACAATAAATAGCAAATCAACAATTGGTTCTTTGTTTTTAATTGTATCAACCTAATTGGTTATTAGCGAGCAGTATTGATTGTAACACAGTGCATTGTATAGTTATTTACATTATTTGTTTTGGAAAAGAGGTTATAGTTTCCTAATAATGTTTACACACACATTTTGGTCCTAGTATTGAACATAGTGGAAATATTGTAGAAGATTCTTCGTGGGGTGAGTGGTGGGCATTCGACGAAGAGGTGCTTGGGTGATCTTCACGTTGCAAGCTTCATACATTGGTTCTGGTCTGTTCTTAAGTAAATAATCATGAGTGAAGCGTGTGTGGCCGAGGCGTAGGCGAGTAAAAATTACTTGGTCCCGTCTGTTTTTGGCCAAAAATTGCCATGTTTTCACTGAACATTTTACTTCGCGAAGTTTCGTGGTAAATATTTGCCATTTTTTCTGCCATTCTGTTTCCAAGAAGTTTTTTATCACACCGAATATCATTTGTCACTACCAAAGTCACTATTTCGGTGTTTTCACTGATTATGGCTTCTCTAGCTTTCTTGTCTGCGTATTCGTTACCAGCTATTCCCACGTGTTATGGAATCTAAACGAATTCAATTTATTTGTTGTCAGAATTTGATTCAAAGTATTTATTTTTTATTTCAACTACTAGTTGGTTGTGGGGTATGTTTCTTGTATGGATTCGAGTGAGCTGGAGAAGTCCTTTAGAATAAGGAAGCTTTGGTTATTCGATGAGATAATGAATAATATTGCACGATAAATGGGATATGATTCTCCACAGCTGGGTCCTATGAATGCAGCTCCTGTTCCATCGATAGTTTTTGATGCGTCTGTATATAGTTTCACAAACTCTTCATGGATCTCCAGTATGATTCTGAGTTTGTTTTTATTTATTGTTGGGTTTGTCGAGCGCTTATTGAGTAGACCAAGATGAGTAATACATTTTGGCTTAGTTAATATCCTAGGAAGGGGCGGGTTAAATTGAATAAGGGGAAGAGTGATGCCTATTTGGTTGATGTTCGTTCTGATCCTTTCGTAGAACGGTTTGGTTGTTCTGGGATCGTTTTCGAAAAGCTGAGTGAATTTGCCAGGTATAGTATTCTCCCCAGTAGGATGTCTTGGGTAGCCCTTCAGCTTAGCGCTATATGTGAGGTTCAGGAATGTTCTTCTATCGTGTAGCGATATTTCGCCAGCTTCACAGTGAAGCTTTCGATTGGTGTGGTGCAAAAAGCTCCTGAGGATAAACGAAGTGCGAAGTTTTGTATTATGTCAAGTTGTTTCAATACTGACTCATTTGCAGATGAGTATGTAATCGAGCCATAGTCCAGTTTCGAGCGAATGAGTGTCTTATAGAGCGTTGAAAGCATTTGTCTGTCAGATCCCCAATCCTTGTTTGCTAAAGTTTTCAAAAGATTTAGCCTTTGATAAAACGAAGAGATCAGATTCTCCATGTGCATTCTCCACTTCAATTTCTGCTCAAAAGTCATGCCCAGAAAGTTCAAGAGATAGGATATTGTGAATGTTTTTCTTAGAGACTAGAATACTTTGTATTTTTGTGGTAGATAATTTGAATCCTGACACTGTTGACCATTGTTCCAGGTCACTGATGGCACTTTGTAATATAGTAAATACGTTCTCTAAGTTTTTGCTCCTTCCGTATATCACAAGATCATCAGCATATAGACGACCATCCAGTGAGGATTTTAGGTTTACGAGTATATCATTTATGGCAATGATGAAGAGGGTGGGGCTTATGACCGAGCCTTATTCAACGATGATTCTGCTAGATAATACTCCGTTTGTTTTAACTTTTAAGCTTCGGTTGGATAGAGCATTTATAAAAAATAGGCAGTGTCCTTGAATATTCTACGATTGGTGGATACGAATTATACGATTTCGAAAAACTGTATCGAAGGCGCTTTCGATGTCATAAAAAACTGCTAGACATTTTTGTTTTATAGCAAAAGCCTCGTGTATATTACTTCCTAGATCGATGATGTCTGTTGTTGACCGGTATTGTCTAAAACTGCTTTGTTCTGGGGTGATCAGATTGTTTTGTTCTAGGGTCTATAGTAATCTCTTGTTTATAATTTTATCCATCAGTTTACACATAGTATAGGTGAGCAATATAGATCTGTGACAATCTGAATTCGTTTTCGATTTATTCGGCTTTGGGATGGGTATTATGGTTGATTCTAGCCAAATTGTAGGAAACTCGTGATTTATCCAAATAATATCGAACAGTAGAAGGTTGTGTTCATGGGTGCTATCTGGTATGTTTTTGAGGAAAATTACTAAAATATTGTCTGGTCCTTGGCTTGTTTCACGAAATGTGTAGTGCTTCTTTATATTCACTCGTACTGAGAAGTAGATTCAGCATGTTGACATCGTCGGTATGAATGTTTTTGTTACCGGGATTTATAATTCGGTACAGGAACTGTCTCCTCATTATATTTTCTGTGAGATCTATCTCTGTAAGTTTTGACCGGCACTTCTGCGATTTCGAAGTCATCAGAGATATTACCTTCTGTAGTTTGGAGGAATTTTAATTTTGTTGGGACTGGTGAGACCTGAAATTTTTCTTACTTTCTGCCATATCTCTGTGATGGAGGTCGAGCTGTTTATGATCGATATGTATTTCTTCCAAGACTGGCGACTTTCAATAGTTCAAGTCCGTTGGAATTCATTGAGAGCTTTCTTACTAGATTTGATTGATTCCTCACATATATTCCACCATGGAACTGTTTTGTTGTGCTTAACATACGATGTTTTCCCAACTGTTATTTCGGCGGCTTGTGAAATAATTTCTATCAAATTATCAAAAGACTCATCAATTTTTGGAGATATTTTACAGTTTTTTATGTTCGAATCAATGAGCTCTGTGAGTGTTTTTCGTTTGCTGATTTGAGATTCCATTTGGGAGTACGAGTAAAGGTGTTTGTGTTTATGTCATGACTTCATATCGTGAGACGATAGTGATCACTGTCTTGCGTATATTCCATTCTGTCCGAAGATAAATTTGTCGTCAATTCAGGGTTACATAGTGTAAGATCCAGTGGTGTTTGCTGTTAAATCTTGTTGGTCTGTCATCATCCATAAGGGAGGATAGATTGAAATGTTCCTTGATTTTCTCAATAATGCGCCCTCTTGAATCTATATAAGGTGAACCACATAGGTAATTATATGCATTGAAGTCATCAGTAATGATCCGTGGCTGGGGGATTTTGAGATCTTGTTTTTTTTATCGCTTCTCCATGTGAAAGATATGAACTACATATGTGAATGACTTCTGTACTCTGGTACTATTACAGCAACAGCTTCGATGTATTTTGAAGAGTCACTTCCTGAGTCAGAAGAGATATTATCATATGTTTCTTGTTGTAAGTATGACAACACTTTTTTTTTCAATTTGCTATATCTTATTATGATTGATCTCTCCTTAAAACAGAATATAATTTTGTAAGCATGTCGACTAGGGCTGTTAAATCTGTGGTGTAATTCTTTATTATTCCAATAGGTTCTGGTGATCCGTACGCTGTCGAATAGATAGATAGATAGATAGATACTTTTATTGAATTAATGTTATATTTCAGGTTAATTGCTATAATTTAATATAAATACATTGCACCGAACTTCTGGAGGAGTTGCAGTGTGCCTGATTGGTAGACTTGCTTAGCAACTTGATCTTTAAAATCAAGTTAATTACAGTAAACACAAAAAAAAGAAAAAAATACATAATTTTTTTGGAATGAAGTTAATTGTATTGTTTTGCATGAAAATATTCATGCTCAATTTATATATTTTAGTAAAGAGAAAGAGATTAATATAATATTAGTAAAATAATAATAACTTACAATATAGATATTTGGTTTCGTTGATGATTCAGAGGACCGTAACAGGGTTTTTGTAGTGTAAAATTTAATTTTAATTTTTGTTTATCATATATCATACATAATTGTAAATTTTTGGACCTGTTGAGCATATGGGGTGCTTTTATGTTGTCCCTTTTTCTTGTGTTGTATTCGTGGTTATTTGAATTTTTCTTAATTTTTTTTTTTTCGTACATGAATTTGGAAACGTTAAAAACATAGAGTTCGTGTAGGTTCATGAATATTTTGCCAGAGAAGAGCTGTGTTGTTGAAAATCTTTTTTTGGTTTTGATAGTAGAACATTCAAGATCAATTTTGTGTCAATACAAGTGTTGTAAGTTGGCTTAAGTAAGTACCACCCCATACGATAATACCGTAAGACAAAATTGATTCAACCAGCGATTTATATGCTATTACGAGAATGTGTATTGGAAGAAACTTTCTTAGTTCATAAAACATGTATACCAGTTTTCTCAGTGTTTTTGTTAAATACTCAGAGTAACTATCCCATTTCAGTGTATTGTTTATCATTAGGCCCATATATTTAATATTTTAATTTTTTTCTAGCGTTCTTTGGCACGTATATGGGTCCAGTCTGCAGTTGTAGTGATATTTTAATGTGGTCAAATCGGGTTGATTCACGATACTATTTGAGAAGGTCATGAATTTGGTTTTTTCGAAGTTCAATCTGAGCAGATTACTGTCTAGCCAGCATTTGATTCTGTAAAGGCCCCTTTCTGCCTGTTTTTTGTTGTTTCCCAAGTGTGACTAGTCAAGAGTAGCACAGTATCATCGGCGAACGATATAATATCTCCGAAATATCAATATTCAAAATGTTATTTATATATAGCAGGAATAGCTGAGCACCAAGGACTGTTCCTTAGGGAATATCACATTGTATTTCTTGTGTTTCACTCAAGTGCTCATTTATTTTGACTTTTCGTGTACGGTTGGTCAGATAGTCTTTGAAAAGCTCAAATACAATCCCGCGTATGCCGTAAGATTCAAGTTTTGACAACAACATTTCGTGAGATATACTATCGAAAGCCTTTGCCAAATCTATAAATATTCCTATAACTTTACTATTCTCTTCTAAATTTTCATATATTTTTCTGGATATATGAAATAATGCATCATCTGTAGAAAGATTTTCTCTGAAGCCGAATTGTCGGGTGGATATTATATTATTATTAGCTAGGTATTTATTTAATCTGGAGACTATGCATTTTTCTAGAATTTTAGCAATTATCGATATGACTGAGATTGTTCTATAATTTTTGGGGTCATTTTTATCTCCACTTTTGTGTACGGGGGTTATGATTGATTGCTTTAGTGCAGTTCGAAATTTTCTGGAAGTGAAAAGGGTATTTATTAGATGTGCTAGTATTGTGATTACGCTTGCTCTGATTTTTTTGATTGTCTTGGTATATAGTTGGTCCGAACAACAGGAAAGTTTATTTTTCAGTCTTTTGATTATTTCTGAAACTTCTTCCGATGTTACAGGATCTAGGTACATGGAGTGTAATTGATTGTTTTCTTTAGGCAGAGTATCTGTAAAGTCTGAATGTTTGTCATTTTTTATGAAATTTCACCCCAACTGTTGAAAAATTGTTAGAGATATTGAAAACTTCGTTTGGTTTTGATGCTATTATATTTTGATCATTATACAATTCAAAATTTTCCGAGGTTATACTTTCCGTATTTTTATTATTTTCCATATGGTTTTTGTATCATTTTTGGCATTGAATAATTGAGTAGGTCGGTTATTTGAATGAAATTGAGTATCAACGGTTCATCTCTGAATTGTTTAGCTAGTTCCGCTAGTTTGCAAGCTGGGATGTTACTTTGATCGCTTTTGTGTTTTTTAATGTTGTGCGGCTTTTCTGTTGGTTTGATGAAAGGATCTGTTTTTGTTATTATAGAGCGGGTTAAAATTTCTTCAATACCTCTTTCGTTGTTTCCGGTCTGTGTTATTTCTGTTACTCCTGTGACAGGTACTTGTATTTCATTGAGTCTTTCGGCAGTTTCTTGTTATGCGGGAGATTTCTCTTGGCTATATTATGTGTTGATTATGTGTTGGAACAATGGGTTGAGGGGTGGCTGAAGTGGTTGATTTACAATTTGCTGCTATATGGTCTTGTTTCTTACTGTGACAGAAATATTCGGTAGGTTGTTTGATCGTGGGTTATAAATATTGAATCTGGAATTGTGCTTTGCTGAGGATTGATGAACAGTTGTCGTCTGAAGCTCAGTGTATGATTAAACTCTGGAAGAGAGTAACTGATTCGAAGGAAATTCATTGGGGAAAGGATTTTTAGATCTTATTTTCCTAACTATCGTACCAGTATATCATGAGGGATTGTAGGACATACATCGGATGGAACTAGCCTTTCGGATGGGGTCCTGTATCTACGGGAGAGCTCCGTTATGTTCAGTTATGAAGTTGTCTACCAGTTCCTTATTGGCTAAATACATACATATTAGGTTGTTAGATAGTCTTGACGATAAAATTATAGTTCGAGGTCTTACTATTTCTCCCAAGGGTATAAGATAGTTTTGTAGTTGTGCACCATCTATCGAAGAAAATATTATGGCTTCGTCTTTAGATGGATATGTCTTGCAAGTGTAACTGAATATGTCTTATTTGTAGTTGTTCCGTATTGGGAATTCCTGTAGTCAGAAGTCACTGCTATGTTGTGTGTCATGGTGATCGTTCAAAATTTAAATGAAAAGTCATATCGTTGCACTCAGCCTGATAGAAATAATGTAGAATGTTTGTGAGGTTATACTAATCCAATGTTTTACTATATACTTCCAGATTTTGGTATCACTATAGGAATATGAACACTGTTTTATAATTTTCATCGAAAGTTGAATGCTTTATTCAAGATCGATTTTAGTTGTCCTGTTCACAGTATCGAAAGTAGAACCAGACCAATGATTGATTCTCATGGTTTCATTTCATAAGTATTTGGTTAAGTGGATGATAAGGGGATTTTGTTGTGGGCTTTCAGAATTTTAAACCTCAATTGAGAGAATTGAGATTGTGCGTTTAGTTGTTGATGATGGCTCGATCAATGAGGGAAGCTGCTGAAGAATTGCACGGAAGACATACAGATCATGAACCACTTCACCATACCATCGTCTTCAGGATTATTACATTGTTCAATACAACTAGGTTAGTTTATGGAAAATATATACCAAGAAAAAGTGAAAATCTAGATGTAGATGGACAAGTTCTACAGTATATTCGGAAAAACCCAAAACCCAGCTTGGGGCAGATTTTACGAGATTAACATATTGGTGTATCTAAAATACATACATGTTCAAAAAAAAATAAAGTGATTCCCGCTAAGCCGAAAATCATTCACTCGTTAGAACGAAGTGATGCAGAATGAAGGTTGAAATTCCGTTTATTCTGTTAAGGTGAATATTTGAATGATGACAACTTTCCAGGCAATATTCTCTTCATCGATGGGGCAATGTACAACTATCAGCACAGTGTCCACAGGTACTGGGCATCGGAAGATCCTCACTGGGTGATAAATGCAAAAGATAGTATTCACAAAAAAGAGCTGATTTGAGCAAAAAAAGAGTATTTTTTCAATAAGTTCTTTATTTGTAACTGTGGTACAAAATGACGTATTACATAATTTCATTTTAGTTTGAAAATATGAATAGGACATTCATAAAATCTGTTGTGGAATCATCTGCGACTGAAAGACAAACTTTAGTCGCTATTTTCCATCGTTCAAGATAACCTCTTGGGAGGTATTCATGTTGAAAAGGGGAACATTCTCCATGAACATTGAAAAATGAAAAATGTGATTTATTTGTAATATCTAACAGAAAACAACTACTTCCCCGGCACAAACCACGCTGGACATTGAACTACATCTGATAGATATTGTGAAAAGACTCTAACTGAAAAGGAAAGAAAAAATCTGAAAGTGAAAATTCGCATTTTCATTCAGATAGCTGACTTTTTTAATTCTTTCAACATAGCTACCTTCTGGAACAATAAACTTTTCAACAATTATCCTGAAACGTACATTCACTTTTCTTAAAGTTTGGGGAGTTATTTCCTGACACGCTCGCCTAAATGCAAAGTTCCTCTCTATTCCGCGGCCGAGTAGCATACACTTCATTTTTCAAATGCCCCCACAGAAAAAAGTCACATGGGATAATATCTGGCAATCTAGGGTGCCATGGTTCTGAAGGAGAATTTCTACCTATCCACTTCATAGGGAAACTTGCATCTTAAAGTTCCTCACTCTCCGTGAATCATGTGCAGGGGCAACATCTGATTGGAAAATTAAGTTTTGTCCGGTAAGGTTATTCAGGAAAAAAGGGCAAACAATTCGTTCGTTAAATATGCCATACCACACGTTAACTTTTTTACTGTATTGTTTTTAACAATGAATTACCCAATTCGGATTTTGAGCTGCCCAAAACCTACAATTTTGACTAGATACCACACAGGGTGTTGTAAACGTTGCCTCATCAGTACACATCATGTTCTTCAGAAAAAGTCTGTCGTTAAGATAGTCACCCTGCAACCATAAGCAAAATTCAATCCATCTTTCAAAATCACCATTCCTAAAAAACAGCTTTTTTTCTCTCCCCAATACCGCACGCAAATGAATATGTTGACTATGTATGCCAAATACTTCATTTTTCTAACATTGCCACCATTGTATTCATGAAAAACGTGATTTTAATTATTTTTTCTGCTCAAATCAGCTCTTGAGATTTCGAAAATATGACTTGAGGGGTTTCTGGGGATACTGATTTTAAATCTGGTAAAAAAAGTCATCTAAAATGATCCCTAATATCCTTTTCCAAAAAAATTGCTTTTTTTCACTCCCCTAACACCGTACGCCAATAGTCGATGAAAATGTTCTCTACGTAAAATACTTCATTCACCTATCACACTGGCGCATCCAGGGGGTGGGCTTTGGGGCTAGAGCCCCCCCCCCCCCCCCCAAGACAAAGTGTCGGGAAAATATTTTTCACAGATATTACTGTAGTTCGTTAACAGAGTAATAATCAGGTATGCCTAATTCTTTAAAAATCCTGGCAAAATTTCCAATCCTGTCAAAATTTCCAATCCTGGTACATTTACTGGCACGCCATAAAAATACTGGTAAAAGCCAGTAATTACTGGCAAACTAGATGTTTCAGAATTGTTGATTTTGCACAAAATGTGTGTACCTTCAGAATAATTTTTTTAATAGAAATTCATTTTGTTCATCATTATTTTTCATTTTCCCAGAATTGAACCCTAATTCATATATTTTACTATTTTCATTGGCATCTATGAGCCCCCCCCAAGATAAATTCTTGAGTGCGCCAGTGTCCTATCATATAATCACCACCAAGAAAATCGCATTATTGGTAACTGAGATATTAGGGTGTATTCATGAATAGCGGGACACGGGTAGTCTCTTGACTGAACTAGTTGAAAAAAACTGAGTTTTGGAAAGTATCATGAAAAGAAACTTTTCCTTGAGGTTGCAGTCAAATTGGGAACGGCCAGTGGATAGAAAAACTATTTGTTAAATTGTCTAGCATTCGAAAATTATATTTTTTTATCAAGACATCTTATAAATATAAATTAAATTCATGATAACGCCTACTTTGTTCGCGTAGTGAAAAAATGACTTAGTTTCAATGTATATTTTTAATATTATTTTAAATTCTTTGGACTCATTAAAAAAAATGGTAGTTACTGTTACTGTTAAATTCGACTATCAAAAATTAAGAAATGAAAGAATCACAGAAAACTACCATGCCCAAACCAGGCTCGAGCAAATCTGACGTAGTTTTCATGGTGGTTAAGTAGTTTTTTACATTCCTGTATTGTATTCACCCCAAATGTTTCGAAACATATAAGTGAGTATTATGAAAAAAAAATTTAACCTGAAGGCACTGACATCGAGTAAGATATGGAAAAAAATACCGAAGGACGAGATTCAAGACTACTTGAAGTCGATATCGCGAACATACAACGCCAATAAATACCTATGTCCAAAGATGACTCCTTACTTTTATAATGGTCGACTTCTTGTACTGAAAAAGTATCTGTGGAGTCGAACAGAATTTTAAATTTGTAAGGAATTAGCTTTCCCACGTATAACTTGCAATCGATTCAATGAAAAAACTTATGAAATATACGGTTTAGCTACCTCCAGCACACCACATGTAGGAATTGCCTTTTACGGACATTATCGTTGGAAGTGATCAATATTGAAATTCAATAACCATTCTTCATGTTTCATAATTCATATGGTAGGGTTGCCATTGGCTGCTGCGGTTTTTATTTTTATTCTCTCTCCTCAAATGGTGTCAGAGAAAATACCAGTTTAGATTCATTATTGAATATCTTCTCAAATACTAAGTGCTCCTTTCATTACAGAATAACACCAAAGAATTAAATCATTATGTGAATTTGGCTTTTTCGAAATCAACTATTGACAATCCCTGAGACCGCCCACCACTCGCTGAAGTTCATCAAACGGTTTTTGTTCAAGAACCACAGAGCCACTTAATTTGGCGAAATTCCGCCATTCGTTTTCAAAAGAAATGTGCCCCCATACTTACACCTCTTTTTTGCGACTAACTTAATTTCACTCAGCACCTAAAGTTCTAGCGCATTGCTTTCTGTTATCTCGAAAGCCAAGAAATTTAAACGGCCTTCAACAACAAGAGTCTGAGTATGAGAACACTCAGGAATTGTGAATGATGTAATATGGTTTTTGTCACTGGATATCAACTCATGAGCTGCTTGCTAACATTTCCCATAAATTGCTTTTTTCCACTACAGTGCGTAAACTGAGCGTTTTACTTTACGAACTAGTATAATAAATAGCTATTTTCGCGTGCGTGAACTAAGTGTTTAAGCACTGTTGACAGTGCGTAAGGTGACACTTTTGCTCACAAGTGCGTGAAAAAATCACCTGTGCGTAAAATCATCAACAGTGCGTAATAGTAATTTTCCTAACAAGTGCGGAAAGACACTTTCCGCATGAGTTAGGAACAATACTTTTTCTACAAGCGTAGGAAACAAATTCATTTTTTCAATTATTTATTCATGCAAATGGAAACAACTAACAAGAGTAACATTTTCTATCCACTAATTATTCGTAATATTTATTGTAAATGTACAATTTGATGCATTATGTAAATTTATAGCGGAAGCCAGCATATTTTTTGAAGATGGCTGATTTCCTGAAGAAGAAGGTAACTCGGGCAATACATTATCGAAAGAAATCGAATGTGCAGGCACAGGCATCAAATCGTCGCCGATCGATATAGACGTGGATGGTTCTAAAATGCACCCGGAAGACGATGTAGTGTTCAAATTGAGAATTTTGTTGGACATTTCTTTTTTTCGATTGGTGGAGTTTTCTAAATACCCCTCTGCAACTGAAGTCGATTTCCATCCTCATAGGCGTTTGATATTAGTCATACCCACACCACAGTCAGCAACTAAAGTGGCTGAGGAACGCCTGAAGCTGTGACCAGTGTAAAGCTCTGGATTTTGAAGGCGCAGATATACTGCTATTTCGGAGGGTATCTTTCCTATGGTATTGATTCCTACACATTGCACAGTACATTTTCCACTTTTGTAATACAAGAATAAACGACGGTGAGGAGTCTCTTTTGGACGTAAATGTACATAATTTCTATATACGTTCAAAAAATAACCATCATTTGCTTCTTCAGATATCACGAAGGATCTAGAGGAATGATTTTTGGAATCCTTGATATTAACAATTATCAGGTTTTCTTTGTCGTCAATGGTGAGTTTTGTCAGCTCTTCTCGTCTGCAAGCACCAGCTAATCCAAAAATTGCTACTAACTTAATCATGAGGTATATGTCATCGGGTGCTTCAGTCATAAATTTTGAAACGTCTTCTTGAGTGAAGATTTTGGCCTTTTTCGGTCGAAAACCGACATTCTGTCTTTTAATGAATGCAATTATTTTGTAAAATTTGCTAATATCCAAATTTTGCTTTACTTTGAATACACTCTTCAACATTGAATATCTTGCTCATAAAGTGTTCGGCTTCCATGTTTTAGACATTTCTAGAAAATAAGCCAAGAATACTTCTTCTTTATTTGGTGTTTTCACTTTTTTATTGTTGCACCATTAAAGTAAATTTTTACACACTGTTGATACATTTATTCATTTTTTAATTGTACATCATATATAACTCGGATTTGATAAAACAACCACAATTCATAACATAGAACATTAAAATCAATGATAAAATTGCTACAATCTGGTAATATAATAATTGTCAAAGAAAAAACTGTGTATGATACACTTTCGTAAAGGGTTA
This sequence comes from Chrysolina haemoptera, assembly GCA_958298965.1. NCBI lineage: Eukaryota > Metazoa > Arthropoda > Insecta > Coleoptera > Chrysomelidae > Chrysolina > Chrysolina haemoptera. The sequence continues at coordinate 12,837,766 of OY282599.1, read as the reverse complement.
TTTTGTACTCGTGTATTTGTTGAACTCGGCTACGTCTCATTCAACAAAGTTCACGCTCACACTAAAAAGTTCTACTTTACGAACTTGTATCATTTGAACTCGGCTGCGCCTCATTCAACAAAGTTCACGCTCATACAAAGAAGTCGTACTTTACGAACTTGTATCATAAATAGCTATTATCTCTCGAATGCTGAAACTCTGTCATTGTCGAAAAGTGGAACATTCTCAATGACAATTTAAAAATTAAAAATATGATTTATTTGTGATATCTGACAGAAAACAACTACTTCCCCGGCATAAACCACGCTGGACATTGAACTACATCTGATAGACATTGTGAAACGACTCTAACTGAAAAGAACAGAAAAAATCTGAAAATGAAAATTCGCATTTTCATTCAGATAGTTGATTTTTTAAATTTTCTCTAGTTTTCATTGTCATTGGATAGGTATATCGAAAGCGTTTCATCATGTTTGGCATTTTAAAATCCTCGCTGACCATCAATTTTATGGCTTGTTCTATCAGTTTTTTGTTTGCTATCTGGCCCTCTTTCCAATACATTATAAAAATAATTGAGCGGTTTTGTTACTTCCAGAAACGAATTTGTATATATGCAATTTATGTGGGTTCATATTTACATTTGGGTTATATTGGGTTTCAAGTGAGAGGGTCTATTGCGACTCGGAAGTTTATTTTTTTGATAATGACATCCTGATCGGTTATGGATGGTCATAAGGAATCCAACAATACCCAGTCCAGTTTCTTCGATACACCCTGTACCATATCATTCTATCCATTTCCCAACAAGAAAAACCCTAGCCAGATCGAGCCGATACGTCGAGTCGCTCCAGTCAGCTGACGTTCGGCGGACAGCGGTTTCCAAAATTTCGAAGAATTTTCCAACACAATTTAAACTTTCCACAAGTTTTTTCGAATTTTTAACACCTGCTATTCGTTATAAAATGGCATTATACACCCGTCCTTCATGGAAGTGCAAAAGGTTGGTTACACCTTGTCGACGTCATTTCGTTGTTTATAACTCCTCAGGACAGCTTTATGGAGCTCCCGAAATCAAAACAAAATCACTCTGGATTAATACCTTACGGCAAAGACAATGATAATGAAAAATAACTTGTGACATCTACAGTCACTAGCTGAAACTTAATTTGAAACGAACCACGGAATCACTGTCTTTGCCGTGAGGTATTAATTCAGAGTGATTTCGTTTTGATTTCGGGAGCTCTATAGAGCTGACCTGACGAGTTGTAAACAACGAAACGACGTCGTCGGCAGATGGTGGAACTCTCGGAATTAAATCGAAAACACTCTATCCACTTCAGATTCCTTGCGTTCCTTTTTACGCATTAGAAACTTATTTGAACTTTGAGTTGGCCAGAACAACAAAATTGTTCCTGCCTGCCAATGTGTGGAATTTCTAACTTTGGATTCCGTGGTTCGTGTCAAATTGAGTTTCAACTTGTGACTGTAGATGTCACAAGTTATTTTTCATTATATACATAATTTTAATTTATTTCCATAATAAAAATTGACCTACCTAACCGTCTTATATCCGTTTTATATCCTTATCTTTTTTGATAAACCTCAGTAGTTGTGGAAATTGATCAAAATTGCTCAAAATTGCTCCTTGAAATTATTACTGGCGGAATCCATCCTAGTAGTGGAACCTAGATAATAATTATCGTCCTGACCTGAATAATAATAAACAATTTATTTTTGGTTATTGACGAACACAAGTAACGAAAAAAAAAAAAACATTGCGAACCTATTCTAAATCCGTTATACCCGGACTGTATTTAGGAGTCGGAAAGCTAGTATATGAGGCAAACACATATCCGACATACATATCCATACATATCCACGATTCAGATAATAATATGAAAACATCTGACAGGTACTGGTGGAATTTTTTTCGAAGGGTGTTCTCTTGCAAGTGTTTTTTGTACTGAAAAACCAAAATATTGTTTAATTTGGATGGACTAACTAGAACAATTTCGAGTTTCTTGCTAGCCTCTAACCTGGTATGAGAACAGATATGTCTGATAAGGCTTTAATAAACGAAAGAAGTCAAGTAGATCACCAAAGTTACTTCCATGGCCGCATGCGCAGTAGCGACGTTTTGAGCAAGCCCACATGTAGATCGCCGAAGTCGAGCTGCGCTATCTTACCGCATGCCGGGTGTTATCTTACCGCAAGCCCAGTGCTCGAATAATAAATAAAAAGAATAATGATTGTGAATGAAGAAATTCGAGTTGTTAAAGTGATATAATAATAATGATGTTTAGAAAAATAGGAAAAATGGCGGGTAACGGGAGTGTAACGTTTCAAGGTGCGATTCCAATGAGAAACGTATACAGGGTGTTTGAAAATATATGATTTAAGAGAAAAATCAACAGGGTGTCTCAAAACACTCATCAATTGAGAGAGAAAAAACAACAGGGTGTTTCAAAATACATCAATTAAGAGAAAAAACAGCAGGGTGTGCCAAAATACATTGGAAAAATGAATCATCGCTTCATTGGGGGCATGCAGCGATTCAGAAGTTTTCGTTTTAGGTATATAGGGTGTATCAAAATGGATCATTTAAGAAAAAATATATACCAGGTGTACCAACGTGCCAGTTGGGGGCAAAAAATATATACAGGGTGTCTCATAAACGTGCATCGTGATGGGGGGCGGTCATTTGAGGAAAAAAATATATACCAGGTGTACCAACATGTCACTTGGGGCAAAAAAAATATATACCAGGTGTACAAACATGTCAGTTGAGGCAAAAAAAAAAAATATATACAGGGTGTCTCATAAACGTGCATCGTGACGGGGTCCAACATTTTTAAAGTGCGAATATACAGGGTGTCTCATAAACGTGCGTCGTGACGGGGTCCGACATTTTTAAAGTGCGATTTGGAGTAAAGTTGTCGTTCAAAATTTTAGTCATTTTTCCGAACGAGAAACATGCATAAATGCGACCACAATATGCATTTTTCTCGTTCCAAATTTTACGTGTTTTTTGGGATGAGAAAACGAACATTTTTAGCAACTTTGAAATGATGAATCCCCCATAAGAAATACATGTAAAAGTGTATTTTCCGCGTTCGTTATTTTAGCTGTTTTTCGGAACGAGAAAACGTACCAAAATGTGCTCAAAAAAAAAGCGTTTTCCGTAACAGAAATTCTGTGCGAGGTTCGGTACGAAAACACGCCTTTTTTGATCACATTTTTGCGTGTTTTAGAGTTTCAAATTGACCAACCTAAATTATAGGTAAAAAATAAAATAAAGCAGTTTGAAGACAAAATTTATTATACATTTTTATTTTGGTAACATATCACATAGCCATTTGTAAAGAATATCGACGTTAGGAAAA